>JAYESD010000001.1:124679946-125279946 GCA_036927565.1 Tuctoria greenei
CAAGAGCGGCTGCCTCTGCATTCTTTGCATGCCTTCGGTTCCTATCGAGACGCAGGCAACTTCTCATCGTTTTGCCAGCGCCAGGCGTCATGCGGCCGAATCCATCTGCATCGAAACCATGTCACCGGCGCCGCGTTTATCCCCCGACGGCAGCGTCCGCGCCCCCCCTTCAGCTGCAACTTGCCGTCGCCGCCTCTATCCCACCGCACCTTCATCCTCAACGGTCAGGAGGCGCCCTTCGACGTAGAGATCAGGGCAGCGCTCGGCGCGGTGGCCGCGCCCTCCCCAACCTTCAGATCCGGCGCCGCGTTCATCCTTCGCGTCAGCTGCCCCAAATCAAACCGTCTCAACACTGCGGAAATGCCACGACCCGATGCCATCGCCACCGCTAGACTCGACGTTGGATCTGGGGGCCTGGTCGTCGATCTGGTGGAAAATTGCATGGACCCACGCCGGTTTGCTGCACCTCGCCGGCACCTGTGCATCCTCGGTGCCGACTCCTCCGACCTTCACTGCACCGACGACGTGGCTACCTCGGGTCACTGGCCGGAGCTCCGGCCTCGTGCAGGTAGGGGACAACCAACGCATGTTTGAGCTGCACCTCCGCCAGATCCAAAGCCGTTCACGACTCCGGCTGCCCATATCCAGCGGCCTGGCCACCCGTTGCTGGCGGGGGGGGGGGGGGGGGGGGGGGGGGGGGGGGGGGTTTGTTCATCGTCAGGCACGAAGGTCTCAACCACTGGTTTGGCGTTGGGACGTCTTCATCATCGCCGCGCCTGCACTGCACGTCCTCAGCGTCCGCTCCGCCGCCTCCACTTTCTGCCTCGAGAATCCAGTGCTAACTGCCTCCCCGACGCCACCTCCGCACTCCAGTAGAAATTGGGGGTTTTGTCTGCAGGCCATGCGCTCCTTCGACCCCAACATCCTCTGCTCCTACGACTCCAACGTCTTCATCTCGCTGTGATCATTCTAGGGAGACTTCCAGCTCCGCCATCCTTGGGATTTTTTTTATTAATATACCTTTTAAAAATGATTTAATATAAATAACATATGGAATGATGAATTGGCAAAAATGACCCAGAGTCGTACATGTCTCATGCGAAATTCAAATTTCGTATGAGACTCATACGAAATGCGCATTTCGTGTCTGTGCCACGTTTAGTTGGTGCATGCCACGGTGGAGAAAATGCTGGCCACAGTGTTGCAAATGGCCACACAAGCATTTCATATTTTGCCTCATACAAAGCGAACAATACCTTCGTACAAGGCAAGTACGAAATGCGTGCGTTGCCCATTTTTGACTTTGTGCTTAATGGATTTTACACATAACTTTATAAAAATTTATAGACCGATTTGGTAGAAATTTCCAAAGTATAAAATAGAGCATACATTGTGAAGTTTTGAATTCAATTAACTTCGTATATGCTTAGTATGTAGAATGAGAGTAATTGTATTTGTTATTAGGCAATACGATCACATTCTGCACATTTGTAAAATTTATTCAGTTTTGGTTCCTTGTTTAGAAACATTTGGAGTTAAAATTGGTACAAACGCTCATAAAGGTAATTGTAATGTAGAGTTATGTTGAGTATAAAAAATAAGTTTGCAATATATTTTATGGGAGTTTAATAGGAGCTACAAAATTTTTAAAATCATATAGCGCTAACAATTGCATAGTTTCGAAAATTATAGAATTAATTGTACTAAAATTTAAAAGCTCGGCGGCGGTTACATCAAATGAAATTACATAGTTCCAAAAATATGTGCATGTTGTTTGCCTGTCTACTACTACGGTACATGAGGCAAAACATACGTGCACATATTTTTGGAAGAAAACATAAAATAGGTAATACAAATGGCGTGTGTACAACGCACTTAAGATGCGTCGATCTAATCCTAACACGCCTTCGTTGAATTACACGCCGAGCATAGTGAAAGTGCATTTGGGCATCCCTTGTAGGTTTTGGTTGATTTATGACAAACAAATGAGATCCTAACCAAATTGTTGAGATGAACGCAGGTCTTAAAAGAAATTATGAAGAAAGCGCAAAAAGGAAGGAGAATGATGATCTATATAGAAAAGAGCTCAAGAGCTAAATAGATTAGATCATTGTGTATGGAGTGTGTTGGAGAAACACAACTCAAGAGCTCAATCACAAGAAAACTCACTCACTACACTAATTCATACAGGTCCGGACTAGTCCGATAATGTCCGGACTAGTCCGATAACCCCTCTGTTCCAAATCGGACAAGTCCTTCCAGTGCAGACTTGTCTGCATAGTTCAAGTCTACAGAGACCGGACTAGTCCGATATCACCACGGACTAGTCCGATATCTTTCAGACTAAGATTGGACTAGTCCTCCCCAGTGCAGACTAGTCCCTCAACACTTCACAACTTGTCGTGATAATATCCGGACTAGTCCTCCAAATGCGGAATTGTCCCCAATTTACTAAGGAGTTCACCACAGTCGGACTTGTCAGAAAATAACCGAACTAATCCGAACTCTTCCACAGCCTAAATCGCACTAGTCTGCCCTAAGCCGGACAAGTCTGATCTTCCTGAGAACTTAGGGTTTCCTACACGCCGCACACAGGACTAGTCCAGACTACACGATGGACTAGTCCGGGACCCTTGAAACCCTAATGGTAACTTGGTAACTTTTGGAAACACCCTATAATTAGATGTGCACGACCCTACTTTCAACTCTCTCGACCCCCTGTGCCGTCACACCCTCCAAGAGCTTAGAAAACACATCTCTCCACGCAACCCAATGCAAGAAAGATCAAATCCTTGAGGATTCATCTTGGATCAAAGGAGAGACACATTCACACGTTTGAGCTCTTGGGTTTGATATCTAACACACTCCTGTTGTTTCATTGTTGATATTAAGAGTGTGTTCATGGTGGTGTTTGACTTGTAATCTTGGGGAGCCCTCAACTTGTGAGAAGGCCCCTTGAACTTGGTGATGTACCCCTGTGATAGTGAAAGAGAATTGGCCTTTGTGGCGATTCGACGAGGTTAGGGTCAGTGAAGACCCGATCCTTTCGTGGGCTCCTCAACGTGGACGTAGGTTTTCTTTGTGGGAACCAAACCACGAGATAAAATCTTGTGTCAAACTTGTTCTTAAGTTTTTATATCATACTCTAGGGTTTACTCGATCTTGTCCATCTTACGTTAAAACATTCTGTCAGCGGTTTGAACCGGCAGATCTCCCTACACTACTAAAGTGATAGGGGAGTTTGATGTTCGGTGTGGGCGCGCGGAGATTCAAGAAGGTGAGTAGGAATTGACACAGGAGACATAAGAATTTATGTGGTTCGGGCCACCTGAGCGTAATACCCTACTCCACGGGTGTGTTGGTGTTGTATTAGCAGTATGAGCTTGCGATGAATGTCTATGGCGTGTGTGTTCGGCCTCCTGAACGTGTCGTCGACCTGTCCTTTTATAGTACAAGGGCAAGCCGTTACAGGTTAGCCTGGCCCGACATGTGGCCCCGGCGGTTACTAGTATTGATACACGTTTAATTGCTCTTAATGACCCTGTAACAGGCTTTGACAGCACCGTTACTGGTGTTAAGATCGTCCGTTTAAGTGTCATTAATATGGTATTAAGGACACTTAATCGGGTCTTGAAGTCTTGATTCCTCTTTGAAGATCCGAAGCCGTTGCGGGGTCTTCCGGAGGTTAGAGGCTGAAGATCCGACGATTGGACGCGTGGCAGCTCCGGAGCTTGCTGTGGGAAACAGGTAGCTCCAGGGCTACCCGACACGTGTCAGGTCCGGAGCTTCTCTCGATCTGGGGTTAAGTCCGGAGGTGCCGTTTCGGTACATGGCCTAGAGCTTCCCCCTTGTGGGCGGTAGCTCCGGTTTGGTAGTACACGTGGCGACCCAGGGATTAACCATGTTGGAGAAGCGGGTCCGGTTATGTCTGACATGTGGGCCTCCGAGGGTCTTCAAACCAAGTAGATGACTTTCCTTTGAGATCTTTGTAACCTCAAGGGGTGTACGGTTTTTAGGGTACCGACAGTGGCCCCCTGGACCTACCTCCGGGGAAGAGCACTGGGGTGAAGTCATTCCGCCGGAGGTGGGTCCATCTCGCGACTCTTGAACAGAGTCTTCAAGGGTCTTTGAGGGTGCCGTTGGCGAGGATTTAGAGTTGTACCCCCACCACGTGGCGCATCCCGCGTGCGGCAGATGAGATCTTTGGCGTGCGGATCTCACGCAATTGAAGGTCACCGGTTCCCGATACGAAAACCGTATCGGTTCCGCGCGCCTTGTCAGGCCGCCGCCTTTGGGTTTCCCGCCTCATGATGACAACCGTTCGCCTGGGTAAGAACCTCGACTTGATCGTCGGGGTGGTCCCGGGCCCTCTTGTCATCGGCTGGGTGGAATTTTTGAATGGTATCTTCGACTTCCTTGCAGTTTCCATCCAAGCGTTGCGAGGGCTTACTTAAGAAGGAAAGCGCACACCGTCGGGAGTTCTTTACACCTCTCATCTGATCTTGCGCTCAAACTCCCAACTCGTGCTTCGCTCTTCTTCTCTTGCCTAGCCGTGCCGTGATGGAGTTGGGTCTCCGCGAGAGTCGCTTGAAGACTGACGGCGATTTGAAGAAGGTCCGGGCCCTCATGGGGTGGTCCTCGGACTTCTTCAACCGCTCGGTCCGTGCCGGCGGAGAGCTCCCATTTGAGATGGAGCACGCCGGCGAAATGGTGTACTTCTCCTTGTACGCCATGGTGGGTTGATCCCACCATTTTCTTCCTTTTTCTTGATGCTGCTAGACTTCTATGGTCTGCAGTTATACCACCTTGGCCCTCACTCCATTCTCCTCGTGTCTATCTTCGTCCACTTCCGTGAGATGTGGGTGGGCATCCCCCTATGCATTGAACTCTTCCAGACCTTCTTCACCGTCCACACCACCAGCCGGAGCAATGAGTACCTTGGCTTCTACTACTTCGTGAAGCGCAAGAAGTGCCCATTCAAGTACCTCCGATCGTTTCCCTCTGGGAAGTGGGATGACTGGAAGAAAGACTGGATAGTCGTCAGGGTGGAGGAGCACGAGAGGCTGGAGCTGCCCGATGGTCTGCCCAGCATCGACACGACGATCTGAAGTGAAGCTCCGGTGCTGGCGGAAGCTTTCAACCCTGCTTTGACCAGGATCCGCCAATGCGTGGAGGGAGGATTGACTCCTCAGGCAGTATTTTGCAATTTCTTGGTCAACAGGTGGGCGCCGCTGAAGAGGAGGGAGAAGCTCGCTTGGGCCCTCAACAGCGTGACGGACGACGACCAGGTTGAGACCGGGTTGAAGTCCAACATTGTGGGGAAAACCTTGGAGTTCCACCTCAAGAAGTTCCAGCACGGCATCAACGTCGACGGTGATGACTTGACTCCCCCGTCGGCCTTTCTCCCTCTGAACATGGAAGTGGAGTTCAGCAGGGAGCTCCGGCAAAAGATGCCCGTACTTGACGACCTTGGTGTCGTCGTGAGAAGATCAACCACCCGGGTGGCGATCCCCGGAATGCCCGAAGATGGCTCTGTCCCTGCCCCAAAGCCGAGGGTCGAGGTCGTCGGCAAGGGCAAGGAGCTGGCGGACGAACCCGAGAGTCGGAAGAGGAAGCTGCAGCATGCCGACGGAAGGTCCGTCAGGCCCGCTACTTCCGCCTCGGCTCCTTCTCCCCGGAGGGGAAGGTCTTCTACAACTGTGGCGACTGTTCCCGTAACGGGGTCCTCCTGGAACGAGACTGTTCCCGCAGTGGGGTCCTCCCGGAGCGCGTCTGTTCCCGCAGTGGGGGTCCTCCCAGGGTGTTAGCTCCGGGCGCGCGACTCCGGCACCTGGGCCGGTAGAGGCCTCCAGGTCCGGGGGTTCTTCCCGATCGAGGAGAGCCTCGACCCGGGAAACACCCGTGGCCGCGACAAGTTCCGGGGGGCCTTCTGGAGCTTCCACGCCGGCTATGACCAGCCCAGAATGCCCGGGAAAAAGGTTCCGCGCAAGCTGGTGCGGAAGCCTCCCAAGGTAATTTTTAATCTCTACCTTGGATAGTTGTTTTAATTGCAGCAACTATTTTTTAATTTTCTTCATTCATCATCTGCAGCGTCCCCAATAAGGGGGGTGAAGCTCCACCCTCAGCCACAGTGGCTGAAGCCGTGAGGGTGGGGGCTTCCGCTCCTGTTCTGGTGCCACCTCCAGTGGTGGCTGAAGCCGCGACAGCTCTGGCGCCGGCTGTCGTGGTCATGGACCTCGACTCATCCCCAGAAGTTCCCGCGGTAGCGCCGGACCACGAGAGTGAAGATGCGCCAGCGGCACCTATCCTGGAGGTTGAAGCTCCGGGTTCTGGTGCTGCATTGATGGAAGCTTCGGCTGTTGCGCCGGAGGAAGCAGTAATCTCGGCCTCTGAGCCGGAAATTGTCGAAGCCTCGGCGGTTGAGCTGGAGGTGACTGAAGCCTCGGCGTGCGAGCCGGAAGTTGAGGTAGTTCCGGCAGTTGGGCCGGCTACCTTCGAAGCACCGACCGCTGAGCCGGTCATTGTTGGAGCTCCAGTCACAGGGCCGGTCGATGTTGAAGATCTTCCGTCTCCTGAGCCGGTGGTTGAAGAGGTGACGGAGCTCGAGCCTCCGTCGGAAGAGGTGCCCAGACCGGAGCCAGTAACGGCTCCTGCTCCGGAAGTGACGACGTCGGAGGTACCTGCTGCCGAGCCGGAGTGCCTAGGCGAAGTCGCTGGCCCCTGCTTGAGGGGGTGAACGAAGACTTGGCGGCGGGGCCTTCCTCTATGGCGACTGAGGCCATCCCGGAGGACGGCCCTAGTGCCATGGAGACTCAGGGGTCCACTCTTGTGGAGTGGGACCCAATTTTTGTATCTGAAGACCCGCTGGAACTAGCGGAGGAGACCCCAACAAGTCCGGAACCCATCCCGTTGTCACTGTCTATTGACAACGCATGTTCCAGGCTGCGTCAAGTCCAACTGGCCTTCTTCCACGACAGCAAGGCTCTTGAAGAGGAGTGCCAAACCCTTAGGCGGTGGCGTAACCGGCTCTACTTCGAGACCAAGCTGGTGCAGTCGAGGCTAGCATATGACAAAGAGTGGATCAAACGGGAGAAGATCCGCCTGGAGTACTGGGGCAAGTTGCTGGATGACAGGGAGAGCATGACTCGCGCTCTCGACGCCCAATCCCAGGAGATCTACAATCAGGCCAAAGCAGCCAATAGTGCGGTCGAGGAACGCCACGTAAGGCTTGAGGCCATTAACACTATGCTCATCAAGCGCCGAGAGGCACTTGAAGAGAGGGAGAAACGGCTCGAAGATGAAGAGCAGAAACTCCTAGAGCTGCTGGATGATGTCCTGAGGAGGGAGGAGGAGCTCGCCGAGAAGGTTGCTCTGGCTGACAAGGGCCTCGAGGAGCGCGCCAAGAAATTGGAAGAGCGCTGCCATGAGGAAGAGGAGAAAGCCTGGGTGCGAGGGCAGGAACTCTACGAACAAGAGTGTGCCCTTATTGCCAGGGAGAAGAAAGTGAGGGGTAGAGAGAAGGACCTGGTCGACCGCCGGAACAAGATCCACCTCCGGGAGGAGGAGCTCGGAAAACTCGAAAAGCGGGTTGCTGAGAAGATTCAGCAGAACGCCAAAGAAGTTGAGTGCCTCGCCGTGAGAATTCCGAACTGATGGCGGCCAGGAGATCCTTGGAAGAAATGAAGGGCTTGAGTACTGCGGACTCCCTACAGATTTGGGAGTTCTTGGGTAAGGCCAACGACGCGCTGACACCGATGGGTTTCAGCCCCGTGCGCCCGGATGATCTGGAGCCGGAGCCGGACCTTGCGCTGCAGGCGTTGAGCGCAGCAGGTAGAAGCTCTCCAAGGTGGGCAATGTCATCGCGGACCAACTGGAGGTTGAGGGGCAATCCCCGGTGAAGAACGTCGCAGAGTATGTGCTGACGTGCTACACCAGCCGGAACTCCCAATTTCCTCTGGACCCGGTGCTTGAAGGACCCGTCGAAGGAGAAGGCGAAGCTACCCGAGCCAGCGTATCGGAGGTTGCCCAGAAGTTCGCCCAATTCTTCCATAGGGTCTAGGACCATCTCTGTAATTCTCACTTGTATTTTCTCTTCTTCTTCCTCAATTTTGTAATCCCTTGTCTCCAGATGTAATCTCTTGTCTCCAGATAAATGAAATCCCCAAATTTTTGTGAATTTCACTTTTTGTCTTCAACACTTTTATCTTCACTTGGCCCCCTGGTAGATGTACACAATTTGATTGTGAACATGTAACAAGAGGATATTGTGTTTTGTTGAAGACTCATTTGCTCCGAACTTGTAGAATTTAGGTCCGAAGTCTTCGATAGTGAAGGCCCCCTGAGGTTGTCGGAGCTTAGAAGCTCCAGCATTGACCATCGCTGGAGCTGGATAGCTCCGGCAATAGTCTCTATCAATGCGTAGAGCATTGATAGTTAGTCCTTTGGGGTGTCGGAGCTGAGTAGCTCTGGCAGTGACCTTTGCCAACACTTAGTTTGTTGACAGCAAACTCCATTTACGGGGTCTTCTCACCATCTTTTATTCAGCGTCGACGGCTGGCCCCCTTAGTGGAGTCGGAGCTTAGTTAGCTCCGGCTTTTCTCCATCAACGTAGACTTTATTTTTCCTGCACACTTAAGCCAAGAAAAATAGTAAAATTCGTTCCTTGTCTATAATTTCATCGCGGCTTACGATTCTCAAGAAGACTTTAAGTCAAACACGTTTTTAAATACAACCGAATGCGTTGTCTTTTCTTCTAGATTAAACTGTCCATGGACCCGCCTTACTTCGGCCTGCCGGGGTGTAGGTAGAGTGGCGTACTTAGGGTGCTTGACTAGGCTAAGTCGATAGCACACTCCAGCCCTAGGTTGGCTTGGCGGCTTTCAAGCGAGTTGGCCATGAACAATATTTGAATCCAAAAGAATTGACAATACAACTCGAATCGTATATAAACCGGTTGAACTAAAATTTCTTAAGAATTGCACGTCTTTGTTATAGACAAGAAAGAGAAAAATAAAAATGTTGAGCCTGTACAAAATAAATGCACGTGGAGTCTATTTCACATGAAGATGTCTTTCATTATAGGTCCGGGGTACAGGGGAAACAAGTACACTCTTAGTGTACAGGACCAGGCTAAGTGTGTTTCATTTCTCGTTTGACCCAGGGTAGTTAGCCGCACTTTTAGTCCTGAGACTGTGTCAAGTGTTGCATGAACTTTGCGGACCTTTCGGGAAAGGTCCGGCTGCTCTCCCGGAGGAACTACCCGACTCTGTACAATGACTCTATAACATATACTTCAAGTTACTCAAGACTCACCTCCGTGGTATTAAGTGTAGAACTTACGGAGGTGCTCAATGTTCCAAGGATTTGGGAGAGGTGTCCCATCCTCGGTAGCCAAGCGAACGCTTCCGGGACGGGATACTTTAATCACTCGGAAGGGCCCCTCCCATCCGGGGGAGAGTTTGTTTAACCCTTCTCTGGATTGTATTCTCCGTAGCACCAGATCGCCTTCCTCGAGCTGTCGGTTGTGTACATGCCGCTGGTGATAATGCCGCAGGGCTTGGCGATATCGGGCATTCCGAACAGCTGCTTGGCACCTTCCCTCCTCAAGGAGGTCTAGGTCTTCACGCCGGAGCTGGTCCTGCGCGGCTTCGTCGAAGGTCCGGACCCGGAGTGAACCCAAGGTGATTTCCGGAGGAAGGATTGCTTCAGCTCCGTACACCAGAAAGAAGGGTGTCTCTCCAGTTGACCGGTTTTGAGATGTCCTGTTGGCCCATAAAGTGGGCGGAAGCTCTTCGATCCAGTTGGCTCCATGTTTTTTCAAGCGCTCATAGGTGCACATTTTGAGTCCTTTAAGGATTTCAGCATTTGCTCTCTCGGCTTGGCCATTGCTGGCTGGGTGAGCTACGGAGGCGTAGCAAACTTGTATGCCGAGGTCTTCGCAATATCCTTGGAATGCTGAGCTTGTGAATTGGGTCCCATTATCAGTGATGATTTTGTTTGGGACTCCAAATCTACATACGATGGACTTCAAAAAGTTGATAGCAGATTGCTTGTTGATCGTCACAACTGGAGTTGCTTCCGGCCACTTGGTGAACTTGTCAATGGCGACGTACAGGAACTTGTAACCTCCGACAGCTCTTGGGAAAGGTCCCAAGATGTCCATCCCTCACACAGCGAAGGGCCATGTAGGAGGTATCATTTGTAAGGGCTGAGATGGTGTGTGAATTTGCTTTGCATTAAATTGGCATGCTTCACATTTCTTCACCAGCCCAGTTGCATCCTGGAGCGCTGTAGGCCAGTAGAAGCCATGCCGAAAGGCTTTACCGACCAGCGTGCGGGAAGACACGTGGTTCCCACACTCGCCTCCATGGATTTCTGCGAGGAGTTCGCAGCCTTCTTCCCTTGTGATGCACCGCATTAGGATGCCATTGGCACCACGCCGGTAGAGATCCCCTTCTACCAGCGTGTATCTTTTAGCCAATCTGACTACCCGGTCAGCGGATACATCATCGTCAGGAAGGATGTTGTCTTTCAAGTAGCTCCGGATCTCCGAGATCCATGCATCGGAACTAGCTTGAGCTTTTGAGTCTTGCGTGCTGGGTTGCTCGGAGCTCCCGGCAGCACCTACGACCCTTGATGGCTGCCATGGTAACAGGGCCATCAGGACCGTCAGCTTCGGGATGCTGATCTCGCCCCCTTCGCTCAGTTCGGCAGGCTGAGCTGTTGGCTTTGACAACCTCCGGACAAAGATTTCGTCAGGAGCTGGAGCTCCGGTTGACGCTTTGGTCGAGAGTTCGTCAGCTTCAGCGTTATGGGCACGCTGAACATGGTGGAGATCTAGGACTTTGAAATCCTTCTGAAACCTCTGGACTTCAAGGAGGTAAGCAGCTAGCTGGAGATTATTGCAGGAGCATTCACCCTTCACCTGCTTAATGATGAGCTGTGAATCTCCCTTGACCAGTAGTTGCTTGACACCATATGACAGTGCCACCTTTAGTCCGTAGATGAGTGCTTCATACTCTGCCATGTTGTTGGTTGCCTTGAAGTCAAGGTGTACCATGTATTTCACCTTCTCCCCAGTCAGTGCAAGGAGAAGGATTCCAGCTCCGGCCCCCTGCTTCTGCATGGAGCTGTCGAAGTAGAGGGTCCAATGAGGCTCGGTGAAGGTTGGAGCTTGATGCTCCGTCTTCTGCTCACTGGGGCCCCCAGGGTTTGATGGAGAGGAAGTCCATTCTGCCACAAAATCTGCCAATGCTTGACTCTTGATTGCTTGTCTTGAAATAAACTCAAGATCAAATTCAGCCAATTCCGCTGCCCACTTTGCAATATTCCCAGTTGAATTGGGATTATGCAAGATTGCTCGTAGTGGGTAGGAGGTCACCACCGAGACTTTGTGAGCTTGGAAGTAATGACGAAGCTTTCTGGAGGCAATAAGAACTGCATAGAGCAGCTTATGCACCTCTAGGTATCGAGTCTTGGCATCATGTAATACTTCACTAGTGAAGTACACCGGGCGTTGAATGGTCCGGACCCTCCCAGAGGGGTCCGGAGCTTCCTCTTCATTGATTCGGATCCTCTCGGAGGGGTCCGGATTTTCTTCGGGGACCTCCGAGTTCTGGCTGGAGGAACCTGGAGCTTCTTCAGAAGTGACCTGGACCCTCCCGGAGGGGTCTAGGTCTCCTGAAGTGACTTCTTGTGGATTCGAATCTGGGAGCTGGGACCCAGACTCGCTTTCAGGAACCTCCGGACCTTCCCGAAGGGGTCTGGATTCCTGAGTGTGGGGTAGTTCTGGTCTCTCCGCAACCAGAACCATACTGACGACTTCATCAGTAGCTGAAATATAAAGCAACAAAGGCTCACCAGGGTTCGGAGCTACCAGAATTGGTAGGGTGGTGAGGAACTGTTTCAGCTCCTGGAATGCCTTCTCTGCTTCTTCGGACCATTGGAATGGTCCGGACTTCCTCAATAACTTGAAGGAGGGGAGTGCCCGTTCCGCCAGTCTTGATATGAACCGGCTGAGGGCTGCTAGACATCCAGTTAACTTTTGGACGTCTTTGATATGGGTTGGTGGCCGCATGTCTTCAATGGCTTTAATCTTCGCCGGATTAGCTTCTATGCCCCGGTGACTTACCAGGAAACCGAGAAGTTTTCCGGAGCTTACACCAAAGACGCACTTGTCTGGGTTTAGCTTTGTGCGGGTGGCCCGCAGCTTGTCGAAGACAGCCTGCAAGGTGTCAAGGAGTGACTCCTTGTTCCTGACCTTGACCACTATGTCATCGACGTACACTTCCACTACGTCTCTAATGAGTTCTTCAAAAGTTTTGTACATAGCTCGTACAAAAGTTGAAGCTGCATTCTTGAGACCAAAGGGCATGGCTGTGTAACAGTACAATCCATCTACTGTGATGAATGAAGTATGCTCTTCATCTTCTCTAGACATCCTGATTTGATGATACCCGAAATATGCGTCTAGGAAACACAGTAATTCACACCCGGAGGTGGAATTCACTATCTGATCTATTCTAGGTAGTGGGAATGGATCTTTTGGACATGCCTTATTTAATGTGGTGTAGTCGATGCACATCCGAAGCTTCCCGCCGGCCTTGGGCACAACGACTGGGTTTGCCAGCCATTTTGGGTGAAAGACTTCTCGGATGAATCCGGCTTTGAGTAGCTTCTTCACTTCTTGTCGGATGAAGTTCTGTCGCTCTACGGATTGCTTCCGAGGCTTCTGATGCATAGGCCAAGCATCGGGATAGATCTTCAGATTGTGCTCAATCACTTCCCTGGGGATCCCAGGCATTTGCGACGGTTGCCAAGCAAACACGTCAACGTTAGCCTGGAGGAAAGTGATGAGCTCGAGTTCCTATTTTTCGTTCAATCCTTCCGATATACGGGTGGTCTGAGCGGCATCGGAACCAATTTGGACGACTTTGACGGGAATGTCGGTGTTGCCGCTTGGCTGCACACGAGGTGCAGAAGTCGAGCCTCATTGATGAATGCTCGGGGGTTTTGGAGTTTGCTCCTGTCTGGAGTCCTCCTCTTGCGCCGTGGTGAGTGCATGGAGTTCTTCCAGAGCAGTTACTCCGGCAGTACGATCTCCGCGGATCCGGAGAATGCCTACTGGTGTTGGCATCTTCAACACCAGATAACCATAATGAGCAGCTGCCATGAATTTATACAGGGCAGGTCTACCCAAGATGGCATTGAATGGTAAGTTGATCTGAGCAACGTCGAAGACCAACTTCTCGGTACGATATTTCTCCCGGGTCCCGAAGGTAACGGGGAGAGTAATAGCTCCGAGTAAGGTAATGGCCCCCGGACCTACTCCGGAGAAAGGTCGAGAGGGGTGGAGATCCGAAGGTCGAAGCTGAAGCTTAGTGAAAGCTTCGAAGCTGATGAGGTTAAGCCCCGAACCTCCGTCTACCATGACATGGTGGAGCTGGATGTTATTGATGGTAAGAGATACCATCAAAGGTAACTGACCTGCTCCAACCATGCTCTGAGGGCAATCCAAAGCATCAAAAGTGATGGCGGTGTCCATCCACTTCCGATGAGGTTCTGGCCTGACTGTAGGGGCTACAGCGGCCATATCCCATCGCATAGTCTTGATGACGCGATGGGAGGTGATATCCCATGATCCACCAAAAATGGTGTTCATGGTCTTCCGACGCTCGTTGTCGGAGACATCAGAATCATCGTCGACTGAGGTGTAAACGGCCTTCATGACCTTTTTGGGATCCTTAAATCCTATATCCTCTTCAGCCAGAGCTTCGTCGACTTTTTGTTTTCCTTCCCTCTGTCGGAAAGGAGATTCTTCCCGACGCTTGTTGTAGCGCTCGGCAAGGTTTTGGACCTCCTGGCAGTCTTCCAAACTGTGGCTGCCCGTTTTGTGAATGGGACACCACACTTTGGGTTTGCCACCGTCTTCAGAAGACGGTCGGGGTCGCTTCTCGGGGCGTGGCCCCCGGCCACCCGGAGTTGCAGCAGCTGCAACATTGGATGTGCCGGCCGACGGCTTTTTCTTGCCGTTGGTCTTCTTTTTCTTCTTGCCACCCCCGGAGGTAGCGGCTTCTTCTTTGGAGGATTTCTTGTGATCCTCCGAGGTTGGTTTGGAGTGCATTTCACGGCCCTCCGCAGCTCTGGCACATTTGTCTGCCAAGCTGAAGAGTTCCGTGACGTTGGTGATCTCCTTGATCGCCAGTTTCTCCAACATCTTCTTGTCCCACACGCCCTGTCTGAATGCCACAATGACAGAGGCGCTAGAGATAGAAGGGATAGTGTTTCGTACCTGAGAGAACCTCTGGATGAATGACCGCAAGGATTCTCCCCCTTTTTGCACGACTGCAAAAAGGTCTAGTTCAGTGCCTGGTCGAGTGTATGAACTCCCGAAGTTGGCAGTGAACTGACGGCACAGCTCCTCCCAATTGTTGATAGAGTTGGGTGGAAGGCTCATAAACCAGGACCTGGCGGTCCCAGTTAAGGCCACTGGAAAATAATTGGCCATCACGGCCTCGTTTCCTCCAGCTGCCAAGATTGCAGTGGAGTATATCTGAAGAAATTCGGTGGGATTGATAGTCCCGTCAAATTTTTCCGGCAGGTGAGGCCGGAACTTCTGTGGCCATCTAACCATGCGCAGGTGCATGGCCAGGGCTAAACAGCCTCCTCCTACTCCTTCAAGAGTAGAAAGGTCCTGAGCTTCCCGTCTTTCACGGGCATGCTCAATATGGACTCGGCCATCCTGCTGGCGGTATCGGCGATCAAGCTTCGCCCGGAGGTCATGAGTCGAAAGCCTGGATACCGTGTGAGTGCATCGAGCCCCGGAGGGCAATGAAGTCACTTGTTGCGATGCAGCACGTCTCCTGCTATTGGAGACGTGCGGACCAAGTCTTCCAGACAAAGTCCACCGCTGCGACGGGGCTCGTCCTGAAGGAGGAGGACCCTGATTGCTGCGGCGTTCGGCTGCTGCTGCAACCAAATGCTCCACATCGGCCCTCCACTGCTCCAGTGCATCTCGAGATGCATCCGGAGGTGGTGGACGTTGGAAAAGAGCACGCGCTGCATGGAGCGCGTGTTCTGGGTTGTCGTGATTTGCCAACGCAGTAATTGACGCCGGCGCACCATCACGTTGCCCAGCACGATTTGCTGGAGGAGACGGTGGTGGTGGGAGTGTGACTCCTGCTGGTGGCTGCCTATTGGAGGCATTGCCCCCAACAGCCTGAGCAGCAGGTTGACCGTTGGATGATCCAGACCATTCTCAAAATCTCAGGCGCCCCCTACCTGGCGCGCCAACTGTCGGCGGTTTGAACCGGCAGATCTCCCTACACTACTAAAGTGATAGGGGAGTTTGATGTTCGGTGTGGGCGCACGGAGATTCAAGAAGGTGAGTAGGAATTGACACAGGAGACACAAGAATTTACGTGGTTCGGGCCGCCTGGGCGTAATACCCTACTCCACGGGTGTGTTGGTGTTGTATTAGCAGTATGAGCTTGCGATGAATGTCTATGGCGTGTGTGTTCGGCCTCCTGAACGTGTCGTCGGCCTGTCCTTTTATAGTACAAGGGCAGGCCGTTACAGGTTAGCCTGGCCCGACATGTGGCCCCAGCGGTTACTAGTATTGATACATGTTTAATTGCTCTTAATGACCCTGTAACGGGCTTTGACAGCACCGTTACTGGTGTTAAGATCGTCCGTTTAAGTGTCATTAATATGGTATTAAGGACACTTAATCGGGTCTTGAAGTCCTTGATTCCTCTTTGAAGATCCGGAGCCGTTGCGGGGTCTTCCGGAGGTTAGAGGCTGAAGATCCGACGATTGGACGCGTGGCAGCTCCGGAGCTTGCTGTGGGAAACAGGTAACTCCGGGGCTACCCGACACGTGTCAGGTCCGGAGCTTCTCTCGGTCTGGGGTTAAGCCCGGAGGTGCCGTTTCGGTACATGGCCCGGAGCTTCCCCCTTGTGGGCGGTAGCTCCAGTTTGGTAGTACACGTGGCGACCCAGGGATTAACCATGTTGGAGAAGCGGGTCCGGTTATGTCTGACATGTGGGCCTCCGAGGGTCTTCAAACCAAGTAGATGACTTTCCTTTGAGATCTTTGTAACCTCAAGGGGTGTACGGTTTTTAGGGTACCGACACATTCAAATTAAAGTTAATTTGTGCTACACTTAATTTCATTGACTCAATACTTTCAATTTACACACTATATTCCGCTGCGTACTGTGCTTGTATTGAAATCATTTATCTAACTTGATCGATCTAGTACGCACGCACCGGACTAGTCTGCACTCTAACGGACTAGTCTGATTTCCTAGTATTTGATCAAGTTGCTAAGTGTTGCAGGTTCCGACTAAAATTCAAAAAGGCCTATTCACCCCCCCTCTAGACCACATTCAATTGGTATAAGAGTCGGACCCTTCGCAAGAGACTAATTGCTCGAAGAGAACATGTCAGACATGAAGGATGTGCCAAGAGTCTCAACTAAGAGAAGGTTGAAGATGAAAAAGCTCAAAAATTGGAGACGCTCCTCGATGCCATTCATGACTTCGAGGATGACGATGAGGAGACGCCTGAACTCAAGGCGCTCCTAAGGAAGAAAGCCCTCTCCAAAGGTAAAGTGAAGATCGAATATGTCGGTACCCTAAAAACCGTATACCCCTTGAGGTTACAAATATCTCAAAGGAAAGTCATCTACTTGGTTTGAAGACCCTCGGAGGCCCACATGTCAGACATAACCAGACCCGCTTCTCCAATATGGTTAATCTCTGGGTCGCCACGTGTACTACCAAACCGGAGCTACCGCCCACAAGGGGGAAGCTCCGGGCCATGTACCGAAACGGCACCTCCGGACTTAACCCCAGACCGAGAGAAGCTCCGGACCTGACATGTGTCGGGTAGCCCCGGAGCTACCTGTTTCCCACAGCAAGCTCCGAGCTGCCATGCGTCCAATCGTCGGATCTTCAGCCTCTAACCTCCGGAAGACCTCGAAACGGCTCCGGATCCTCAAAGAGGAATCAAGGACTTCAAGACCCGATTAAGTGTCCTTAATACCATATTAATGACACTTAAACGGACGATCTTAACACCAGTAACGGTGCTGTCAAAGCCCGTTACAGGGTCATTAAGAGCAATTAAACGTGTATCAATACTAGTAACCGCCGGGGCCACATGTCGGGCCAGGCTAACCTGTAACGGCCTGCCCTTGTACTATAAAAGGACAGGCCAACGACACGTTCAGGAGGCCGAACACACACGCCATAGACATTCATCGCAAGCTCATACTGCTAATACAACACCAACACACCCGTGGAGTAGGGTATTACGCTCAGGCAGCCCGAACCACGTAAATTCTTGTGTCTCCTGTGTCAATTCCTACTCACCTTCTTGAATCTCTGCGCGCCCACACCGAACATCAAACTCCCCTATCACTTTAGTAGTGTAGGGAGATCTGCCGGTTCAAACTGCCGACAGTTGGCGCGCCAGGTAGGGGGCGCCTGAGATTTTGAGAATGGTGAACTCAGCTGCTGGATCATCCAACGGTCAACCTGCTGCTCAGGCTGTTGGGGGCAATCCCTCCAATAGGAAGCCACCAGCAGGAGTCTCAGCACCAGCAGGAGTCACACTCCCACCACCACCGTCTCCTCCAGCAAATCGTGCTGGGCAACGTGATGGTGCGCCGGCGTCAATTACTGCGTTGGCAAATCACGACAACCCGGAACACGCGCTCCATGCAGCGCGTGCTCTTTTCCAACGTCCACCACCTCCGGATGCATCTCGAGATGCACTGGAGCAGTGGAGGGCCGATGTGGAGCATTTGGTTGCAGCAGCAGCCGAACGCCTCAGCAATCAGGGTCCTCCTCCTTCAGGACGAGCCCCGTCGCAGCGGTGGACTTTGTCTGGAAGACTTGGTCCGCACGTCTCCAATAGCAGGAGACGTGCTACATCGCAACAAGTGACTTCATTGCCCTCCGGGGCTCGATGCACTCACACGGTATCCAGGCTTTCGACTCATGACCTCCGGGCGAAGCTTGATCGCCGATACCGCCAGCAGGATGGCCGAGTCCATATTGAGCATGCCCGTGAAAGACGGGAAGCTCAGGACCTTTCTACTCTTGAAGGAGTAGGAGGAGGCTGTTTAGCCCTGGCCATGCACCTGCGCATGGTTAGATGGCCACAGAAGTTCCGGCCTCACCTGCCGGAAAAATTTGACGGGACTATCAATCCCACCGAATTTCTTCAGATATACTCCACTGCAATCTTGGCAGCTGGAGGAAACGAGGCCGTGATGGCCAATTATTTTCCAGTGGCCTTAACTGGGACCGCCAGGTCCTGGTTTATGAGCCTTCCACCCAACTCTATCAACGATTGGGAGGAGCTGTGCCGTCAGTTCACTGCCAACTTCGGGAGTTCATACACCCGACCAGGCACTGAACTAGACCTTTTTGCAGTCGTGCAAAAAGGGGGAGAATCCTTGCGGTCATTCATCCAGAGGTTCTCTCAGGTACGAAACACTATCCCTTCTATCTCTAGCGCCTCTGTCATTGTGGCATTCAGACAGGGCGTGTGGGACAAGAAGATGTTGGAGAAACTGGCGATCAAGGAGATCACCAATGTCACGGAACTCTTCAGCTTGGCAGACAAATGTGCCAGAGCTGCGGAGGGCCGTGAAATGCACTCCAAACCAACCTCGGAGGATCACAAGAAATCCTCCAAAGAAGAAGCCGCTACCTCCGGGGGTGGCAAGAAGAAAAAGAAGACCAACGGCAAGAAAAAGCCGTCGGCCGGCACATCCAACGTTGCAGCTGCTGCAACTCCGGGTGGCCGGGGGCCACGCCCCGAGAAGCGACCCCGACCGTCTTCTGAAGACGGTGGCAAACCCAAAGTGTGGTGTCCCATTCACAAAATGGGCAGCCACAGTTTGGAAGACTGCCGGGAGGTCCAAAACCTTGCCGAGCGCTACAACAAGCGCCGGGAAGAATCTCCTTTCCGACAGAGGGAAGGAAAACAAAAAGTCGACGAAGCTCCGGCTGAAGAGGAGTTAGGATTTCAGGATCCCAAAAAGGTCCTGAAGGCCGTTTACACCTCAGTCGACGATGATTCTGACGTCTCTGACAACGAGCGTCGGAAGACCATGAACACCATTTTTGGTGGATCATGGGATATCACCTCTCGTCGCGTCATCAAGACTATGCGACGGGATATGGCCGATGTAGCCCCTACAGTCAGGCCAGAACCTCATCGGAAGTGGATGGACACCGCCATCACTTTTGATGCTTCGGATTGCCCTCGGAGCATGGTTGGAGCAAGTCAGTTACCTTTGATGGTATCTCCTACCATCAATAACATCCAGCTCCACCATGCCATGGTACACGGAGGTTCAGGGCTTAACCTCATCAGCTTCGAAGCTTTCACTAAGCTTCAGCTCCGACCTTCGGATCTCCACCCCTCTCGACCTTTCTCCGGAGTAGGTCCGGGGGCCATTACCCCACTCGGAGCTATTACTCTCCCCGTTACCTTCGGGACCCGGGAGAAATATCGCACCGAGAAGTTGGTCTTCGACGTCGCTCAGATCAACTTACCATTCAATGCCATCTTGGGTAGACCTGCCCTGTATAAATTCATGGCAGCTGCTCATTATGGTTATCTGGTGTTGAAGATGCCAACACCAGTAGGCATTCTCCGGATCCACGGAGATCGTACTACCGGAGTAACTGCTCTGGAAGAACTCCATGCACTCACCACGGCGCAAGAGGAGGACTCCAGACAGGAGCAAACTCCAAAACCCCCGAGCATTCGTCAACAAGGCTCGACTTCTGCACCTCGTGTGCAGCCAAGCGGCGACACCGACATTCCCGTCAAAGTCGTCCAAATTGGTTCCGATGCCGCTCAGACCACCCGTATATCGGGAGGATTGAACGACAAATAGGAACTCGCGCTCATCACTTTCGTCCGGGCTAACGTTGACGTGTTTGCTTGGCAACCGTCACAAATGGCTGGGATCCCCAGGGAAGTGATTGAGCACAATCTGAAGATCTATCCCGATGCCCGGCCTGTGCATCAGAAGCCTCGGAAGCAATCTGTAGAGCGACAGAACTTCATCCGACAAGAAGTGAAGAAGCTACTCGAAGCCGGATTCATCCGAGAAGTCTTCCACCCAAAATGGCTGGCAAACCCAGTCGTTGTGCCCAAGGCCGGCGGGAAGCTTCGGATGTGCATCGACTACACCACATTAAATAAGGCATGTCCAAAAGATCCATTCCCACTACCTAGAATAGATCAGATAGTGGATTCCACCTCCGGGTGTGAATTACTGTGTTTCCTAGACGCATATTCCGGGTATCATCAAATCAGGATGTCTAGAGAAGATGAAGAGCATACTTCATTCATCACAGTAGATGGATTGTACTGTTACATAGCCATGCCCTTTGGTCTCAAGAATGCAGCTTCAACTTTTGTACGAGCTATGTACAAAACTTTTGAAGAACTCATTAGAGACGTAGTGGAAGTGTACGTCGATGACATCGTGGTCAAGGTCAGGAACAAGGAGTCACTCCTTGACACCTTGCAGGCTGTCTTCGACAAGCTGCGGGCCACCCGCACAAAGCTAAACCTAGACAAGTGCATCTTCGGGGTAAGCTCCGGAAAACTTCTCGGTTTCCTGGTAAGTCACCGGGGCATAGAAGCTAATCCGGCAAAGATTAAAGCCATTGAAGACATGCGGCCACCAACCCGTATCAAAGACGTCCAAAAGTTAACTGGATGTCTAGCAGCCCTCAGCCGGTTCATATCAAGACTGGCGGAACGGGCACTCCCCATCTTCAAGTTATTGAGGAAGTCCGGACCATTCTAATGGTCCGAAGAAGCAGAGAAGGCATTCCAGGAGCTAAAACAGTTCCTCACCACCCTACCAATTCTGGTAGCTTCGAACCCTGGTGAGCCTTTGTTGCTTTATATTTCAGCTACTGATGAAGTCATCAGTATGGTTCTGGTTGCAGAGAGACCAGAACTACCCCACACTCAGGAATCCAGACCCCTTCAGGAAGGTCCGGAGGTTCCTAAAAGCGAGTCTGGGTCCCAGCTCCCAGATTCGAATCCACAAGAAGTCACTTCAGGAGACCCAGACCCCTCCGGGAGGGTCCAGGTCACTTCTGAAGAAGCTCTAGGTTCCTCCAGCCAGAACCCGGAGGTCCCCGAAGAAAATCCGGACCCCTCCGAGAGGATCCGGATCAATAAAGAGGAAGCTACGGACCCCTCTGGGAGGGTACGGACGATTCAACGCCCGGTGTACTTCATTAGTGAAGTATTACATGATGCCAAGACTCGATACCTAGAGGTGCATAAGCTGCTCTATGCAGTTCTTATTGCCTCCAGAAAGCTTCGGCATTACTTCCAAGCTCACAAAGTCTCGGTGGTGACCTCCTACCCACTACGAGCAATCTTGCATAATCCCAATTCAACTGGGAATATTGCAAAGTGGGCAGCGGAATTGGCTGAATTTGATCTTGAGTTTATTTCAAGACAAGCAATCAAGAGTCAAGCATTGGCAGATTTTATGGCAGAATGGAATCCCTCTCCATCAAACCCTGGGGGCCCCAGTGAGCAGAACACGGAGCATCAAGCTCCAACCTTCACCGAGCCTCACTGGACCCTCTACTTCGACGGCTCCATGCAGAAGCAGGGGGACGGAGCTGGAATCCTTCTCCTTGCACCGACTGGGGAGAAGGTCAAATACATGGTACACCTTGACTTCAAGGCAACCAACAACATGGCAGAGTATGAAGCACTCATCTACGGACTAAAGGTGGCACTGTCATATGGTGTCAAGCAACTACTGGTCAAGGGAGATTCACAGCTCATCATTAAGCAGGTGAAGGGTGAATGCTCCTGCAATAATCTCCAACTAGCTTCTTACCTCCTTGAAGTCCAGAGGCTTCAGTAGATTTCGAAGTCCTAGATCTCCACCATGTTCAGCGTGCCCATAACGCTGAAGCTGACGAACTCTCGACCAAAGCGTCAACCGGAGCTCCAGCTCCTGACGGAATCTTTGTCCGGAGGTTGTCAAAGCCAACAGCTCAGCCTGCCGAACTGAGCGAAGGGGGCGAGATCAGCATCCTGAAGCTGACGGTCCCGATGGCCCTGTTACCATGGCAGCCATCAAGGGTCGTAGGTGCTGCCGGGAGCTCCGAGCAACCCAGCACGCAAGACTCAAAATCTCAAGCTAGTTCCGATGCATGGATCTCGGAGATCCGGAGCTACTTGAAAGACAACATCCTTCCTGACGATGATGTATCCGCTGACCGGGTAGTCAGATTGGCTAAAAGATACACGCTGGTAGAAGGGGATCTCTACCGGTGCGGTGCCAACGGCATCCTAATGCGGTGCATCACAAGGGAAGAAGGCTGCGAACTTCTCGCAGAAATCCATGGAGGCGAGTGTGGGAACCACGCGTCTTCCCGCATGCTGGTCGGTAAAGCCTTTCGGCATGGCTTCTACTGGCCTACAGCGCTCCAGGATGCAACTGAGCTGGTGAAGAAATGTGAAGCGTGCCAATTTCATGCAAAGCAAATTCACACACCAGCTCAGCCCTTACAAATGATACCTCCTACATGGCCCTTCGCTGTGTGGGGGATGGACATCTTGGGACGTTTCCCAAGAGCCGTTGGAGGTTACAAGTTCCTGTACGTCGCCATTGACAAGTTCACCAAGTGGCCGGAAGCAACTCCAGTTGTGACGATCAACAAGCAATCTGCTATCAACTTTTTGCAGTCCATCGTATGCAGATTTGGAGTCCCAAACAAAATCATCACTGATAATGGGACCCAATTCACAAGCTCAGCATTCCAAGGATATTGCGAAGACCTCGACATACAAGTTTGCTACGCCTCCGTAGCTCACCCAGCCAGCAATGGCCAAGCCGAGAGAGCAAATGCTGAAATCCTTAAAGGACTCAAAACGCGCACCTATGAGCGCTTGAAAAAACATGGAGCCAACTGGATCGAAGAGCTTCCGCCCACTTTATGGGCCAACAGGACATCTCAAAACCGGTCTACTGGAGAGACACCCTTCTTTCTGGTGTACGGAGCTGAAGCAATCCTTCCTCCGGAAATCACCTTGGGTTCACTCCGGGTCCGGACCTTCGACGAAGCCGCGCAGGACCAGCTCCGGCGTGAAGACCTAGACCTCCTTGAGGAGGGAAGGTGCCAAGCAGCTGTTCGGAATGCCCGATATCGCCAAGCCCTGCGGCGTTATCACCAGCGGCATGTACACAACCGACAGCTCAAGGAAGGCGATCTGGTGCTACGGAGAATACAATCCAGAGAAGGGTTAAACAAACTCTCCCCCGGATGGGAGGGGCCCTTCCGAGTGATTAAAGTATCCCGTCCCGGAAGCGTTCGCTTGGCTACCGAGGATGGGACACCTCTCCCAAATCCTTGGAACATTGAGCACCTCTGTAAATTGTACACTTAATACCACGGAGGTGAGTCTTGAGTAACTTGAAGTGTATGTTATAGAGTCATTGTACAGAGTCGGGCAGTTCCTCCAGGAGAGCAGCCGGACCTTTCCCGAAAGGTCCGCAAAGTTCATGCAACACTTGACACAGTCTCAGGACTAAAAGTGCGGCTAACTACCCTGGGTCAAACGAGAAATGAAACACACTTAGCCTGGTCCCGTACCCTAAGAGTGTACTTGTTTCCCCTATACCCCAGACCTATAATGAAAGACATCTTCATGTGAAATAGACTCCACGTGCATTTATTTTGTACAGGCTCAACATTTTTATTTTTCTCTTTCTTGTCTATAACAAAGACGTGCAATTCTTAAGAAATTTTAGTTCAACCGGTTTATATACGATTCGAGTTGTATTGTCAATTCTTTTGGATTCAAATATTGTTCATGGCCAACTCGCTTGAAAGCCGCCAAGCCAACCTAGGGCTGGAGTGTGCTATCGACTTAGCCTGGTCAAGCACCCTAAGTACGCCACTCTACCTACACCCCGGCAGGCCGAAGTAAGGCGGGTCCATGGACAATTGAATCTAGAAGAAAAGACAACACATTCAGTTGTATTTAAAAACGTGTTTGACTTAAAGACTTCTTGAGAATCGTAAGCCGCGACGAAATTATAGACAAGGAACGAATTTTACTATTTTTCTTGGCTTAAGTTTGAAGGAAAAATAAAGTCTACGTTGATGGAGAAAAGCCGAAGCTAACCAAGCTCCGACTCCCCTAAGGGGGCCAGCCGTCTGAATAAAAGATGGTGAGAAGACCCCATAAATGGAGTTTGATGTCAACAAACTAAGTGTTGGCAAAGGTCACTGTCGGAGCTACTCAGCTCCGACACCCCGGAGGACTAACTATCGATGCTCTACGCGTTGATAGAGACTATTGCCGGAGCTATCCAGCTCCAGCGATGGTCAATGCTGGAGCTTCTAAGCTCCGACAACCTCAGGGGGCCTTCACTATCGAAGACTTTGGACCTAAATTCTACAAGTTCGGAGCAAATGAGTCTTCAACAAAACACAATATCCTCTTGGTACATGTTCACAATCAAATTGTGTACATCTACCAGGGGGCCAAGTGAAGATAAAAGTGTTGAAGACAAAAAGTGAAATTCACAAAAATTTGGGGATTTCATTTATCTGGAGACAAGAGATTACATCTGGAGACAAGGGATTACAAAATTGAGGAAGAAGAAGAGAAAATACAAGTGAGAATTACAGAGATGGTCCTAGAACCTATGGAAGAATTGGGCGACCTTCTGGGCAACCTCCGATACGCTGGCTCGGGTAGCTTCACCTTCTCCTTCGACGGGGACTTCAAGCACCGGGTCCAGAGGAAATTGGGAGTTCTGGCTGGTGTAGCACGTCAGCACATACTCTGTGACGTTCTTCGCCAGGGATTGCCCCTCAACCTCCAACTGGTCCGCAATGACATCGCCCACCTTGGAGAGCTTGATACCTGCTGCGCTCAATGCCTGCAGCGCTAGGTCCGGCTCCGGCTCCGGATCATCCGGGCGCACGGGGCTGAAACCCATCGGTGTCAGCGCGTCGTTGGCCTTACCCAGGAACTCCCAAATCTGTAGGGAGTCCGCAGTCCTCAAGCCCTTCATTTCTTCCAAGGATCTCCTGGTCGCCATCAGTTCGGAATTCTCACGGGCGAGGCGCTCAACTTCTTTGGCGTTCTGCTGAATCTTCTCAGCAACCCGCTTTTCGAGTTTTCCGAGCTCCTCCTCCCGGAGGTGGATCTTGTTCTGGCGGTTGACCAGGTCCTTCTCTCTACCCCTCACTTTCTTCTCCCTGGCAGTAAGGGCACACTCTTGTTCGTCGAGTTCCTGCCCTCGCACCCAGGCTTTCTCCTC
Source organism: Tuctoria greenei (assembly GCA_036927565.1). Lineage (NCBI taxonomy): Eukaryota > Viridiplantae > Streptophyta > Magnoliopsida > Poales > Poaceae > Tuctoria > Tuctoria greenei. Next base: position 124,705,297 of record JAYESD010000001.1, read on the forward strand.
TTCCTCATGGCAGCGATCTTCCAATTTCTTGGTGCGCTCCTCGAGGCCGTTGTCAGCCAGAGCCACCTTCTCGGCAAGCTCCTCCTCCCTCCTCAGGACATCATCCTGCAGCTCTAGGAGTTTCTGCTCTTCATCTTCGAGCCGTTTGTCCCTCTCTTCAAGTGCCTCTCGGCGCTTGATGAGCGTAGTGTTAATGGCCTCAAGCCTTACGTGGCGTTCCTCGGCCGCACTATTGGCTGCTTTGGCCTGATTGTAGATCTCCTGGGATTGGGCGTCGAGGGCGCGAGTCATGCTCTCCCTGTCATCCAGCAAGTTGCCCCAGTACTCCAGGCGGATCTTCTCCCGTTTGATCCACTCTTTGTCATCCGCTAGCCTCGACTGCGCCAGCTTGGTCTCAAAGTAGAGCCGGTTACGCCACCGCCTAAGGTTTTGGCGCTCCTCTTCAAGAGCCTTGATGTCGTGGAAGAAGGCCAGTTGGACTTGACGCAGACTGGAACATGCGTTGTCAATAGACAGTGACAACGGCATGGGTTCCGGACCTACTGGGGTCTCCTCCACTGGTTCCAGCGGGTCTTCAGATACAAAAATTGGGTCCCACTCCACAAGAGTGGACCCCTGAGTCTCCAAGGCACTAGGGCCGTCCTCGGAGATGGCCTCAGTCGCCATCGAAGAAGGCCCCGCTGCCAAGTCTTCGTTCACCCCCTCGGGCAGGGGGCCAGCGACTTCGCCTAGGCACTCCGGCTCGGTAGCAGGTACCTACGACGTCGTCGCTTCCGGAGCAGGAGCCATTACTAGCTCCAGTGTGGGCACCTCTTCCGACAGAGGCTCGAGCTCCGTCACCTCTTCAACCACCGGCTCAGGAGCCGAAAGATCTTCAACATCGACCGGCCCTGTGACCGGAGCTCCAACAATGACCGGCTCAGGGGCCGGTGCTTTGGAGGTAGCCGGCCCAACTGACGGAACTACCTCATCTTCCGGCTCGCACGCCAGATCTTCAGTCGCTTCCGGCTCAACCGCCGGGGCTTCGACAAATTGTGGCTCAGAGGCCGGGATTACTGCTTCCTCCGGCTCAACAGCCAAAGCTTTCATCATCGCAGCACCAGAACCCGGAGCTTCAACCTCCAGGATAGGTGCCGCTGGTGCATCTTCACTCCCGTGGTCTGGCGCTACCGCGGGAACTTCTGGGGATGAGTCGAGGTCCATGACCACGACAGCTGGCGCCGGAGCTGTCGCGGCTTCAGCCACCACTGGAGGCGGCACCGGAACAGGAGCAGAAGCCCCCACCCTCACGGCTTCAGCCACTGTGGCTGAGGGTGGAGCTTCACCCCCCTTCTTGGGGACACTGCAGATGATGAATGAAGAAAATTAAAAAACAGTTGCTACAATTAAAAAAACTATCCAAGGTAGAGATTAAAAATTACAATGGGAGGCTTCCGCACCAGCTTGCGCGGAACCTTTTTCCCGGGCGTTCTGGGCTGGTCATAGCCGCCGTGGAAGCTCCGGAAGGCCCCCCAGAACTTGTCGCGGCCACAGGTATTTCCCGGGTCGAGGCTCTCCTCGATCGGGAAGAACCCCCGGACCTGGAGGCCTCCACCGGCCCAGGTGCCGGAGTCGCGCGCCCGGAGCTAACACCCTGGGAGGACCCCACTGCGGGAACAGACGCGCTCCGGGAGGACCCCACTGCGGGAACAGTCTCGTTCCGGGAGGACCCCATTACGGGAACAGTCGCCACGATTGTAGAAGACCTTCCCCTCCGGGGAGAAGGAGCCGAGGCGGAAGTAGCGGGCCTGACGGACCTTCCGTCGGCATGCTGCAGCTTCCTCTTCCGACTCTCGGGTTCGTCTGCCAGCTCCTTGCCCTTGCCGATGACCTCGACCCTCGGCTTTGGGGCAGGTACAGAGCCATCTTCGGGCATTCCGGGGATCGCCACCCGGGTGGTTGATCTTCTCTTGACGACACCAAGGTCGTCAAGTACGGGCATCTTTCACCGGAGCTCCCTGCTGAACTTCACTTCCATGTTCAGAGGGAGAAAGGCCGACGGGGGAGTCAAGTCATCACCGTCGACGTCGATGCCATGCTGGAACTTCTTGAGGTGGAACTCCAAGGTTTTCCCCACCATGTTGGACTTCAACCCGGTCTCAACCCGGTCGTCGTCCATCACGCTGTTGAGGGCCCAAGCGAGCTTCTCCCTCCTCTTTAGCGGCGCCCACCTGTTGACCAAGAAATTGCAAAATACCGCCTGAGGAGTCAATCCTCCCTCCATGCATTGGCGGATCCTGGTCAAAGCAGGGTTGAAAGCTTCCGCCAGCACCGGAGCTTCACTCCAGATCGTCGTGTCGATGCCGGGCAGACCATCGGGCAGCTCCAGCCTCTCGTGCTCCTCCACCCTCACGACTATCCAGTCTTTCTTCCAGTCATCCCACTTCCCAGAGGGAAACGACCGGAGGTACTTGAATGGGCACTTCTTGCGCTTTACGAAGTAGTAGAAGCCAAGGTACTCATTGCTCCGGCCGGTGGTGTGGACGGTGAAGAAGGTCCGGAAGAGTTCAATGCAGGGGGGATGCCCACCCACATCTCACAGAAGTGGACGAAGATAGACACGAGGAGAATGGAGTGAGGGCCAAGGTGGTATAACTGCAGACCATAGAAGTCTAGAAGCATTAAGAAAAAGGAAGACAAAGGTGGGATCAACCCCACCATGGCGTACGAGGAGAAGTACACCATTTCGCCAGCGTGCTCCTTCTCGAATGGAAGCTCTCTGCCGGCACGCACCGAGCGGTTGAAGAAGTCCGAGGACCACCCCATGAGGGCCCGAACCTTCTTCAAATCGCCGTCGGTCTTCAAGCGACTCTCGCGGAGACCCAACTCCATCGCGACACGGCTAGGCAAGAGAAGAAGAGCGAAGCACGAGTTGGGAGTTTGAGCGCAAGATCAGATGAGAGGCGTAAAGAACTCCCGACGGTGCGTGCTTTCCTTCTTAGGTAAGCCCTCGCAACGCTTGGATGGAAACCGCAAGGAAGTCAAAGATACCATTCAAAAATTCCACCCAGCCGATGACAAGAGGGCCCGGGACCACCCCGACGATCAAGTCGAGGTTCTTACTCAGGCGAACGGTTGTCATCATGAGGCGGGAAACCCAAAGGCGGCGGCCTGACAAGGCGTGCGGAACCGATATGGTTTTCGTATCGGGAACCGGCGACCTTCAATTGCGTGAGATCCGCACGCCAAAGATCTCATCTGCCGCACGCGGGATGCGCCACGTGGCGGGGGTCCAACTCTAAATCCTCGCCAACGGCACCCTCAAAGACCCTTGAAGACTCAGTTCAAGAGTGGCGAGATGGACCCACCTCCGGCGGAATGACTTCACCCCAGTGGTCTTCCCCGGAGGTAGGTCCAGGGGGCCACTGTCGGTACCCTAAAAACCGTACACCCCTTGAGGTTACAAAGATCTCAAAGGAAAGTCATCTACTTGGTTTAAGACCCTCGAAGGCCCACATGTCAGACATAACCGGACCCGCTTCTCCAACATGGTTAATCCCTGGGTCGCCACGTGTACTACCAAACCGGAGCTACCGCCCACAAGGGGGAAGCTCCGGGCCATGTACCGAAACGGCACCTCCGGACTTAAACCCAGACCGAGAGAAGCTCCGTACCTGACACGTGTTGGGTAGCCCTGGAGCTACCTGTTTCCCACAGCAAGCTCCAGAGCTGCCACACGTCCAATCGTCGGATCTTTAGCCTCTAACCTCCGGAAGACCCCGCAACGGCTCCGGATCTTCAAAGAGGAATCAAGGACTTCAAGACCCGATTAAGTGTCCTTAATACCATATTAATGACACTTAAACGGATGATCTTAACACCAGTAACGGTGCTGTCAAAGCCCGTTACAGGGTCATTAAGAGCAATTAAACGTGTATCAATACTAGTAACCGCCGGGGCCACATGTCGGGCCAGGCTAACCTGTAACGGCCTGCCCTTATACTATAAAAGGATAGGCCGACGACACGTTCAGGAGGCCGAACACACACGCCATAGACATTCATCGCAAGCTCATACTGCTAATACAACACCAACACACCCGTGGAGTTGGGTATTACGCTTAGGCGGCCCAAACCACGTAAATTCTTGTGTCTCCTGTGTCAATTCCTACTCACCTTCTTGAATCTCCGCGCGCCCACACCGAACATCAAACTCCCCTATCACTTTAGTAGTGTAGGGAGATCTGCCGGTTCAAACCGCCGACAGAATACAAGAAGAAGGGGAGTAGTCACACTGACTACTCTCAATATCCTTTCAACTACGATCATTTAAATTCTAACAATAGCCATTATTTATCTATTCCTTTAGGAAAAGCCCCACACTTTGACGGCAATGATTACTCAATGTGGAGTCAAAACATGAAAATGCACTTAATCTCACTCAATCCCAGCTTGTGGCATATTGTGTGTACAGGAATAGATATCCCAGACGACGATGAAGAGCTTACACCAAGCCAAGAGCAAGCAATTCATCAGAATGCTCAAGTTGTGTAACACCCAAATTTTTGGAGAAAAAAAAATATAAAAAGAAATTGTGAAGGGTTACAAAAAATAATTTTCTTTGGAAATAAATTTCATATAATGCAATTGCATCATGTTTGGTTGATTGTATGAAAATTTTGAAATTCAAATTTAATGGAAATTCAGTTTAAAAATTTAAATCATAAAAGAGAAGAGAAAGAAAAAAAGAAAAGAAAAAAAAGGAAAATCGCCCCTGGGCCGAATTCCCGCCCCGGCCCATTTCTCCTCCTTTCCCCGAGCCGGCCCGCGTTCCTTTCCCCTTCCCCCTCCCACTCTCTGCCACCCCAGCCCCGCGCGTCAGCCCACGCCCGTGCCCTCTCTCCTCTCCTCCCGCTGCTAGCTGGCCCCGCCCGTCAGGTGTTTCGTCCCTGCCACGTCGCGCGCGCGAGTAACGGTCGCGCACGTCGCCGCCCCCATTACCCCCCTTTCAATGCCCTCTGTTTCTTTGCAATCAAGCATCGACTAGTGCCCTATGATGGCGTCAGCTGATTCCACACCGAAACCCTATAAATACCTGCCAATTCCCCCTCGGATTTCACCACCCCGACACCCCAAACCCTAGCCGCCGTCGAGTTAGGTATTGGTGATCACGTTCCCATCGATTCCTTCAATTTCCGTCCACGACACCTTGACTAACACCTTTGTCGTGTCCCCACGAGCTTGTCGGACATCCTCGTTGGTGGAAAAAGGCTCTGCGTCACTGACTTCGTCGAGCACCGACGAGCACCGCCGCCTATCACCGTCGCGGACCATCTTCCGCCCCTCCTCCGTCCGTGCGACAACCTTCGATGAGTTCCCCTCGCTTCCACCTTCCGTTTACGCCATTTGGATGTACCCCATAGCCTCTGTTTTGTGTGTTTCGGCCGCCGTCGACGAGCACGCCGCCGCGCGCGCTGGGCGCCGCCGCTCAGTCCCGGTCAAGCCCACGTGGCTCAATGCCGACCCTCCATTTTGTTTCAACGGCCGAGATTAAAACCCCCCGTACCCCTTCGGCCTTTTAAATCTGGGCCCTCCATTTTAAATCTGACGGCCCAAGTTCAAATCCATTTAGCCGTTGGTGGTTTTTCAAAGAACCCTCTGGATAGTTTTGTTAACCCCTGGATAGATTTAGATAATTATAGATTGGTCCAAAAATTCATAAAATTGACCCTGGACTTTCTGGAAACTAGGAAATTACTAGTTAATTAAATAAAAAGTGTTTCAAAGCCCCTAGAATATTATAACATAGCAAATAAATTCTGGAAAATGGTAGAATGACCCCTGTACTTTGTAGAAATATATTTTTAGCCTCTTGAATAGTTTTGTTTTTACAGAAAAGCCCCTGATAGTTCTAGAAATTAAATAAAAGTACTTAATTTATATAAAATAATTATAAAAAATAGATTTAAATATGTTTTTAATTTATTTTCATTTCTGTATTATTTTTATTAATTCATTTAAATTTTTGAATAATCATAAATACTTTTTAAGTATATTTCATTCATAAAAGTTGATTTGCAAATAGAAATAATTATTAAAAATAGTGTAAAATTGTAAAATGTACATCTTATGTTATAAATCTATTTTAAGAATATTTTGAAGGATAAAAATTTCTAGAAAATAATAATAGTTTTCTAATAAATATAAAAATGGTATAAAAAATTGTTAAAAATATGTTTTACCCAATAAATTTCATTTAACTCTAAATTCTATTATGCCTATAAATTAAATTAACCATAAAATCACTTTTGCGTGGGAATTTATGTTTATTTGAATTGTTTGCATTCTATGTGTTCTTATTGTATGTTATTATTTGATGCATCGTCATAAAACTAGAGTTGGGGCCAAAACCGACATTTAATCTTCTTGAGCAGCAATTTCCCATCGACCACTAGGCTCAATTTGGAGGAAAGTTCCTTGACCATCTTGCACCCTTTTTGTTAAGTTTAGTTAGATGCATGCTAAATTAAAATATGAATCCTATGTTATGTTTCGCTAGTTTTCCCAATATTTCCTTGTCGCTTGGTTTGAGTGTTTTACTATTAATTAGTTTACACTTAGCCATGCTTAATTGAAATATGATATACTTATCTACAAGCTATATTTGATGTATTATGATTCATGAAATGTTGGCAAATATGAATCTAGTGGATAGGAATCTGATAGGGGGTTTTGCATGGATTGGTGCATGCGTGAACAAGACCTTGGTTTGGGGCTTGACACCTATCGAATTCTAAGGACCGATTTATGGAGGAAGTTGCTAAGCCTGTTAGTATCACCACATAATTGTATATGGGACAACTTGATTTAGTAATTTGGTCTCTCCCGATGTAGCATAGGTAATTGAACGGGCGGGGAATGGGTTCAAAATTCTGCCTTAGGATCCGCATGGCTCAAGAGGGGGCTTCTCCTGGCGGAGGGAAAATAGATTCCAGGTGCCGGAGTGGTGAAACCTTAGAGTACCCATCGCAAGTCAGGAGAACCATCGAAAGCACCTCGTAGTGATCTCCTGGCCACACTTATGGAAGTGTGTAATGTGGTTAGCTAACACAAGTATCAGGGAGGTTTACCTTAGTCCACCTGGCAACATGGGATGAAATCACGAACTATGGGTAAAGGATACACACTCTGCAGATTCTTGTCAAACTGTCTAGATAGCCGTGCTCACGGGCACGAGCGGCTTGGAACCAAATTCATAATTAGCACACATGGTTACATAATGGATGGTTTGGGCTTGTTCTTACCTGGTTATTTTGGGATGTTGGTTGGGAGTTCACCTAGATATAGGTGCTTAACAATATTAAGAGTAGGTTGTAACTGCTATAGTGCTTTACCTATTACTTGCCTTCCTTGTTGTGAACCAAATGTCATAACTTCCCAACTTGCGGGTACCGTTGGTACTCAAACTTGTTAGTTGCATATTCCCCCCCAGTCTACGAAGATGAAGAGGTGGAGAACCAGGACTTCTTTGGTGACTTCGATAAGATGTTCTAGGCTGGCGTATCCCCCGTGCAATGCCTAGGCTTGGAGCCCCTTTTATATGTTTTTCCGCTGCTTATGTACTTTTCTTTTAGACTTGGAAGGTCATTTATGTAATAAGGTGATGTACTCAAACATGACATTATTTATGGTATTTCACTTTCGTCTACACATATATGAGTTGAACTGATCCTGGCATACATGTGGAAAGCATCTGGTTGTCTTCCCTCTACTAGGTGTGACAAAGTGGTATCAGAGCCGTGTTGCCCGTAGGATGCAAGCCTAGATAGAAAAGGATGAATTAAGGACTTTACTATTTTCAAATATTGTTAATTTCAAAAATTTCTTTGTATTCTTTACCTTGTACTTGTTTCAATTACTCATTAATTTGTTTTATTACTGACACTCTCCTGTTTCAAAAATTTTAGATGGCCAACGTCAGGAGAACCGCCCGCATGTCCACTGGAGGATACGTACCAAACCGTAGGATTGCTTCCCGCCACACCCCGCTCAACAACCCTCGACGTGCCGTGGTGATTCGCACTGATCGAAGGGCCACAGGACGACTTCGACTTTGACTTCATGCTATACTACGTGATGCCGGCTACAGGCACAAGAGACTGTCACTCACCTATCACTCAAACGGGATGCAGCACCCTTACAGGCTAGAGTGGTCATGCAAGCTGTTCTTCTACTATGGAGATGAGCTACTCAAGGTGCACCGTACACCTTCCTCGAGGAGCTACCATCGTCATGCTGAACAAGATGTTAGTTGGGAGGCCATCACTTTCTGGAGTCAGTCCTACCGGTACCAGCTGAGGAACACCGTGCACGCCTACACACCCCAGTGTCCAAGTGGTACTGGCAACTTCATCACCAGGTTCGGGGAGGGACCCATGGATCTTCCGCGGACTCATCAAGCAGTGGATTATGTGGAGCACCTCAGCATTCGCCTCTACATGGCACAGTAGGAGATACAGGATGTTCGTGACCTCGCCGCGCACTATAAGAGGTTGGTGAGGAGGTATCATCGGATCACCAGCGAGGACCCAGATGGCTATGCTTCTGACACCTCCACTTGGATCCCAGACTCCCCTGACTGTCGTGTCGGTCGAGGCGATACTAATTCACTGGACCAGACTTCAGACGAGAAGCCATCTTCAGAGGAGCCTTTTGTGCCGCAGCAGCCCGCCAACTCTCCTCCACATGGCAACGAGTCCTGTGGAAGCAAGTCTGGGTATGATGGAGATGATGATGAAGACCCAGATGAGGACCCTGAAGAGGAGGATCCCTAGGAGCGAGAGTAGTCTTCGACCTATCCTTACGACTCAAGATTAAGACATTTACCCATCATTTGTTATAAGAGCGATGTAGTGACATATCTATGTAATCTTGAGTTGTATGATTTGCTTTGAGAACTTGATTATCCATGTTTTGATTTTGCTTAATGAAATGACTTTATTGCTCATATTCCATGTTGATGCATATAGTGGGAAAGTCGTATAGAATAGTTTCTCTCTCCTCTTCTTATTCTAAAACAACACCCCAACCTCAGATGGCAGGAAGAGGTAGAGGACGTGGACATGGTGCGCCAGCCAATCAAAACAATGAAGTTTTGTTACCTCAATGGAATGGAAGAGGTGCCCGTGGAGCACCAGCTGCAAACCAAATGCAACAAATGGTGGCAATGCAGCTGCAGATGATGCAAAATTTACACAAATTGTGAAGAACATGCAACAGGATCAGCAAGCACCACCACCTCCTCTACCACCACCACCCCCACCTCCGAGATCTTGCTTAAGAGACTTCATGAACACTCAACCTCCACGCTTTTCCAATGCTGTGGAGCCCATGGATGCTGACGACTGGATCAAGACAATTGAAAATAAACTGAGGATTTTTCAATGCGAAGGAAGAGAAAGGGTACTACTAGCATCGCATCAATTCACTGGACCTGCAGCTGACTGGTGGACTTCTTTTACAGCAGCCCAAGCTAATCCAGACAACATAACATGGGAGGAATTCAGGGATAATTTTCGCAATCATCATGTACCTGAAGTGGAAATAAAAGCTAAGCGTGTGGAATTCCTAGCACTGAAGCAAGGGAACATGAACATACGGGGATATTTAAACAAGTTTACACAGTTGTCTCAGTACGCCCCTAGAGATGTCAACACTGATGCCAAGAAGCAATTCTGCTTCAAGGAAGGACTGGACAAGGAGTTACAATTGATGATGTCTTCCAGTGACTATGCTAGCTTTCAACATTTGGTGGATAAATATTTTACTGTGGAAAGAAAGAAGAAGGAATGTGAGGGAGAAGAGCCTAAGCGGAAGATGATGATTTGACAATCTTCAAGCAACAATCGTCCTTGCTTCAACCCACAACAGTCTGGACACATGAGTCGTCCCATGGGTAATAGTCAAGGTCAGCGATACTCCAACAACTCTTCATTCAAACCTCAGGCGCAGTACACTCGCCCACAGTTCCAGCAGATGCAACCACAATGCCCTCAAATGTATCAACAGTGCCCTATGTCTTCAAACCCTCGACCAATTGGGCAACCGCAGCAGAATCAACAAAAAAACAAAGCTCAAGACACCAGTGCTCAGAGAGCTTGCTACATATGTGGTGACAAGGGACACTACCCCAACAACTGCCCGAACAAGCCATCGCAGGAGAATAAATCCAGAGGTCGGGTCAATCATGTCATTTTGGAGGAAGCTCAAGACACATCAGATGTGGTGATCGATACGTTCTATGCTGATTCCCATCCCTCTATAGTATTATTTGACTCTGGTGCAACACATTCATTCATAGCAAAAGAATTCATAAGAAGACATGGAATGACTGTTACATTAATGACTCAAGTATTAGTAGTCAACTCTCCTGGAGGAGAGATGTTGACGAGGCAAGTATGCCCTAATGTAAGCATAAACATTAGGGGGTAGCATTCTTAGCAAACCTTATAGTGCTGGAGTCACAAGGAATAAACATTATTATGGGAATGGATTGGTTAACCAAGTACAAAGGAGTGATCCACCATGCCACCAGAACAGTATGCTTAACTCATACAGATGGCACAAACGTGGAGTTTCATCCTGATCAAGTACCAGTTCAAAAAATACAACTCAATCAAGTTGAGGGAGTACAAGAGATTAAAGTTGTCCGTGACTTTCCGGATGTGTTCCCTTAGGAACTATCGGGTATGCCCCCTGACAGAGAAATTGAATTCATCATTGAATTAGTGCCTGGAACAACTCCAATTTACAAGCGACCATACAGGATGGATGCTAAACAGTTGGCAGAATTGAAGGATCATATTAATGAGTTGTTAGAAAAAGGATACATTCGTCCTAGTTCCTCACCCTGGGGAGCTCCAGTGATATTTGTGCCTAAGAAGGATGGCACACAGAGGTTGTGCGTGCATTATCGTGCTCTCAACGCAGTAACTACCAAGAACAAGTATCCTCTACCAAGGATTGAGGATTTGTTTGACCAGTTGAGAGGTGCTTGTGTGTTCTCAAAGATTGATCTGCGATCAGGGTATCACCAATTGAAGATACGACCCTCAAACATACCCAAGACAACATTTGTCTCAAGATACGGACTATGTCGATGCTTTTGATCCGGCAGATCTCCTGACACTACTAAAGTGTTTGCGGAGTTTGAAGTTTGGTGTGGGCGCCCGGAGATCCAAGAAGGTGAAATTTAAAATGACACAAGAGACACGAAGGTTTACATGGTTCGGGCCGCCTGAGCATAATACCCTACTCCACGGGGTGTGCTGGTGTTGTATTGGATGTATGAACTCAACGTGAGTTGAGAGTGCGTGGTCAGATCAGAGCCGGTCAGATCCGTCTGATCAGTCGGGTGAGAATGTAGAGTGAGCGCGTGTCCTATGTATCGTCGGCCTGTCCTTTTATAGTACAAGGACAAGCCGTTACAAGTTGGCCTGGCCCGACATGTGGCCTCGGCGGTTACTAATATTGTTACACAATTGATGCGCTTAATTATCCTTAATGACCGAGTTGCGGGCTTTGACAGCACCGTTACTGGTAATTAAGGTCGTCCGATCGTGTGTCATTAATATAGTATTAATGACACTTAATCGGGTCTTGAAGTCCTTGATTCCCCTTTGAAGATCTGGAGCCGTTGTGGAGTCTACCGGAGGTTTAAGGCTGAAGATCCGATGGTAGGACACGTGGCAGCTCCGGAGCATGCTGTGAGGAACAGATAGGTCCGGTGCCACTAGACACGTGTCAGTTCCGGAGCTTCCCTCGGTCTGGGGTTAGGTCCGGGGGTGCCGTTATGGTACATAGCCCGGAGCTTCCGCCTGGTGGGCGGTAGCTCCGGTTCGATGGTACACGTGGCGACCCTGGGACTAACCATGTTGGGGAAGCGGGTCCGTTTATGTCCGACATGTGGGCCTCCGAAGGTCTTCAAATCAAGAAGATGACATTCTCTTGAGATCTTTGCAATCTCAAGGGGTATACGGTACCCTGGGTACCGACAGTGGCCCCCTGGGCCCACATCTAGGGAAGACCTCTTGGGCGAAGTCATTCCTCCAGAGGTGGGTCCATCCTTCAACTTTTGAGCCGAGTCTTCAAAAGTCTTCAGATGTGCCGTTGGTGATAGTTTTGGAGTTAAATCCTCGCCGCGTGGCACGTCCCAGGTGCGGCAAATGAGATGTTTGGCGTGCGGATCTCACGCAATTGAAGGTCACCGGTTCCCGATACGAAAATCGTATCAGTTCCGCGCGCCTTGTCAGGCCGCCGCCTTCGGGCTTCCCGCCTTCTGTGATCACAACCGTTCACCTGGGCAAGAACCTCGACTTGATCGTCGGGGTGGTCCCGGGCCCTCTTGTCATCGGCAGGGTGAAATTTTTGAGTAGTATTTTTGACTTCCCTGCGGTTTCCATCCAAGCGTTACGAGGGCTTACTTAAGAAGGAAAGCGCGCACCGTCTAGGGTTCTTTACGCCTCCCATCTGATCTTGCGCTCAAACTCCCAACTTGTGCTTGCTTTTCCTCTCTTTCCTCGCTGTGCCGCGATGAGTTGGGTCTCCGCGAGAGCCGCTTGAAGACCGAAGGTGACCTGAAGAAGGTCTGGGCCCTCATGGGGTGGTCCCCGGATTTCTTCAACCGCCTGGTCCATGTCGGGGGAGAGCTCCCGTTCGAGAAGGAGCACGCCGGCGAGATGGTGTACTTCTCTTCGTACGCCATGGTGGGGTTGATCCCACCTTTTTCCTCCTTTTTCTTGATGCTGCTAGACTTCTATGGTCTGCAGCTGTACCACCTTGGCCCCCACTCCATTCTTCTAGTGTCTGTCTTCGTCCACTTCTGCGAAATGTGGGTGGGCATCCCCCCTGCATTGAGCTTTTCTTAACCTTCTTCACCGTCCATACCACCAGTAGGAGTAATGAATACCTTGGCTTCTACTACTTCGTGAAGCGCAAGAAGTGCCCATTCAAGTACCTCCGGTCATTTCGCTCTGGAAAGTGGGATGATTGGAAGAAGGATTGGATAGTCACCCGGGTGGAGGAGCACGAGAAGCTGGAGCTGCCCGAAGGCCTCCCCAACATCGACACTGCATTCTGGAGTGAAGCTCCGGTGTTGTCGGATGCCTTCAACCCTGCTCTGACCAGGATCCGCCAGTGTGTGGAGGGAGGATTAACTCCTCAGGCAGTATTTTGCAATTTCCTGGTCAACAGGTGGGCACCGCTGAAGAGGAGAGAAAAACTAGCTTGGGCCCTCAACAGTGTGATGGACGACGATCGGGTCGTGACCGGACTGAAGTCCAACATGGAGGGGGCGACCTTGGAGTTTCATCTCAAGAAGTTCTAGCACGGCATCGACGTTGCGGGTGATGACTTGACCCCGCCACCAGCTTTCCTCCCTTTGAACGTGGAAGTAGAGTTCAGCAGGGAGCTCCGACGGACGATGCCGGTGCTTGATGACCTTGGTGTCGTCGAGAGAAGATCGACCTCCAGGGTGGTGATCCCTGGGGCTTCTGAAGGTGGCTCCGACCCTGCCCCCAAGCCAAGGACCAAAGTCGTCGGCAAGGGCAAGGAGTCGGCGGACGAACCTTCGAGCCGGAAGAGGAAGCTGAAGCATGCCGATGGAAGGTCCGTCAGGCCTGCATCCGCTGCAGCGGCTCCTTCTCCCTGGAGGGGGAGGTCTTCTACAACTGCGGCGACTGTACCTACAGCAGCGTCTTCCCGGGGTGCAAGCTCCGGGCATGCGACTCCAGCACCAGGGCAAGTTGAAGCCCCTGGGTCCGGAGGTCCTTCCCGGTCGAGGGGGGCCTCGGCTAAGGAAATGCCTGTGGCTGCAACAAGTTCGGGGGGGGGGGGGGGGGGGGCTTCTGGAGCTACCACGCCGGCGACGGCCATGGTCAGTCCAGAATGCCTGGGAAAAAGATTCCGTGCAAGCTGGTGCGGAAGCCTTCCGAGGTAATTTTTAATCTTTACCTCAGACAGTTGTTTTGTTGTAGTAATTGTTTTTTATGTTTCTTCGTCCATCACCTGCAGCGTTCCCAAGAAGAGGAGTGAGGCTCCACCCTCAGCCACAGCAACTGAAGCTGTGAGGGCGGAGGCTTCTGCTCCTGTCCCGGTGCCGCCCCAAGTGGTGGCTGAAGCTGCGGCAGCTCCGGCGCCAGCTGTTGTGGTCATGGACCTCGACTCATCTCCCGAGACTCCCGCGGTAGCGCCGGACCACGGGAGAGAAGATGCGCCAGTGGCACCTGCCCCGGAGGTTGAAGCCCCGGGTCTTGAAGCTGAGATGATGGAAGCTTCGGCGGTTGAGCCAGAGGTTATTGAAGCCCTTGCGAGTGAGCCGAGTGTTGAGGAAGTCCCGGCGGGTGAGCCGGCTACTTCCGAAGTCCCGACCTCAGAGCCAGTCACGGTTGAAGACCTTCTGGTGCTTGAGTCGGTTGAGGTTGAAGCTCTGGCCTCAGGGCCGGTTGTTGCAGAGGCATCAGCACTCGAACCCATGGTGGTCGAGGTGCCAACACCCGAGCCATCAGCGGAGGAGGAGCCCAGGCCGGAGCCTGAAGTTGCCCCTGCTCCAGAAGTGATAACGCCAGAGGTGCCTGCTGCTGGACCAGGGTGCCCAGATGAAGTCGCTGGCCCCCTGCCTGAGGGGGCAAATGAAGACCTTACGGCAGGGCCTTTGGAACCACTTCCGGAGGTCGGAACTTCTTCTGCGGGACCCTCCTCGGTGGCGACTGAGGCTATCCCGGAGGACGGCCCTAGTGCCGTGTGTAAAAGCCCGTTTTTCGGAAGAACAAAAACGCAAAAATGCGAACTTAAAATTTTGAAAATGGACTTGGAAATCCAAACTCACATGAACCATATGAGTTAACCAATGTTCACTTAAAATAGGGGCTTGTTAAAATTTTACATACAGAACATGTTTGCTAATGTATATTGGAACTTAAGGTGTAAAATCCCTAATTTCCAAGTATTCACATTTTCAATGAAAAATTAAAGGAGAAAAGAAAACAAAATAGATGGAAAGAAAAAGGAATTATTCCAACCCTAAAGTGGGACATCCAAAATATTCAATTCTCATGCTGTAAATTTTTCCTTGACCTTCTAATATTCCAAATAGACTCTTGGTAAAGTTTCAAAATTTTTGAAGCACGTTTCCCATTTATTGGACACGTACTGAGAGTTTAATCAATGTCGACTTCAAATTTAAACTTTGTGCTCAACCTTGTCCAAATCCACTCCAAATTTTTCCTGAGGTCCCTTATGGTTCAAAAAAAGGTAACTTCAAAGTTTCAGGATTTTTGAACCTAATCTACTATTTATTTCCTCGAGTCAAGTATCACCACTTGAATTGAAATTCAAACCTGAGTTCAAATTCAAATTGCTCAGTTTTGAGATCTGATTGCACCATAAAATTCTCCTCAATTTTATTTAGTCATTGGGCCAAAGTTGAATATTTTTGAAGCATGTTTGATAGCTCTATTTGTATTTTGAAAAGAGGAGGGAGGAGAGAGTGAGTCCCACATGTCATGTCTCTCCTCATGGCCACAAAAGCAACTTCGCTTCTTCCTCTCCCGTCCTTATCACCGCGCCCGACTCTCGGTCCTTATCGTCCCGCTCGCCACCTCCCAGCCGGCCCCTACCTCCTTGCCCGCCTCTGCCCGCACCGGAGTCACCTCCCTCGGGTGCCGTCCCTGCGCCGCACGCCCGTGCGACGCCAACCTGCGCACCTCCCCCGCTGCCCCACGCGCCTTCTCCGCGCGCCGGCCTCCTCGCCCGCCTCCTCTCCTTGCCGCCGGCCCGCATCGCGTCACCCGACTGCAGTGCCGCTGCGCGCCTTCCACCGCGCTGGCTCACCTCCGTGCCGCTCTCCTGACTGCCGGGCCGTGCTGCTCCGCCTCCGCATCTTCCCGGCCGCAACTCCCTCGCCGCGCCCGGCCGCCCAAGGCGCCGCCCCAAGCCAACCGCCGTCTCGGCTTCCAAGGACCGCCGTCCACCGCTAGCCACGCCATGGCCATGGCCCGACCCTGGCCAGCGACGGCAGCGCCAGGCCGCGCCTCTTCCGCCGGCCCCCCCTCAAGCTCGCCTCGCTGCGCCACCAGCCTGCGGCTCCCTTCTAGTCCTAGCGCGCACGTCGCCTAGCTCGCCGTCGCCCTGTCGCCCGTGCACCGTCGCTGGATGTTCCGGCCTCCATGCTGCTTCAACACGCCCAGTTCACCTCCTGGCTGCCTCCTGCGTCATGTCTGCACCTCCGTCGACGACTCCCGCCATGCGTCTGGTTCTGCACCACAGCTATGCTCTTCAACCGCACCTCCACCGGTGCTGTGCTTTTGCCCCTGCTCGTGCCATAGGCGCGTCCGTGCTTTGTCCATGGAACAAGTGGTTGACATAACGGCGATGACAATTGGACCAAGGTTAGCATTGATTGATGCAAGATTTGGTCATGAAAGTTGTGGAGCCAAGTTGTTTGATGAATTCTTTACAAGGCGAAACCGATGGTGATGGTGACGAGCGCAGATCTATAATGCTTGAATGCAAGAACTCGTCAATGACACAACGACAACGACAATTGGTTCAATGTTAGCTCTGAATTGTGCGAAGATTAGTTGGGACAGTGCTGCAGCTAAGGTGTTCGATGAAATGTTCACGAGGAAAGAACCAACTTTGTTGATGTTTAGAACTGGTCTGTGATGCAGGGGTAGGATGATGTCGCAACCGACAAGCCTAAGTGCCAAGATACCTTTTGAATGGTGATGAAGCGACGGAAATCAAGTACAACCCCAAGATGTTCGGCGAAATGCCTACAAGGTGAGCCTTGCCCTGAAATACCTTGCTTCACGTCACTGACGTCCGTTCATCGTGATCGCTAAAGTTACTCATGTGTCATCAAGTCGTATGTCCAATTTTCGCATTGATATCATTCCTATAGGAGTCCCTAAGTTGACCTCTTTTGTCGTTTGTATCACGTTGGCCTGTCCGTGCGTGCTCGAGATGCTCCACCATGAGCCGCGTCGACGTCGTTGACCATATGACGCCGTCGTGACGTTCCAAGCCATCATCGTGTCCTGGCATCAAAATGAAGAATGCCTATGATGAGTGTGGTGCTGAAACCCCAGCACGACTCGTCGCACGATGGTCGTTTAGCCAAATTAGGGTTTAGTCGAGGCGATACTCGTCGAGTACTGAGTGTAGCCAAGGTGCTCGATGAAATGCCTTCTAGGTCAAACCAGGTGTGTCGGTGATCACCGATGACCTGGGGTAGAGGTATACAAGAACGTTGCGACCAACAAGGAGAACTAGACCAAGGGGAACCTTGGATAAGAGTTCCTTGGTTGTGTCGAGGATGTTCTCTAACCGATCATAGGATTGGTTAACTTGGTGTACCACTTCATCGATGACAGGTTCGTCGAGTCGCTTATCAACAACCGAGTCGACATCACTAGCCTTGAAACTCACAAGGTGGTGTTCGGGATTCCGCTCACCCCATTGATGAGTCCGGGTTGATGTGGACGTCGCTAAGACGATCTTCTCGAGATGGCAAAGCATGCCTTCACGGTAAGGTCTCGCATCATGTTTAAGTCCCGAGAGCTTATCGAGCTCACCTGGACAAGCTTGCGGGAGACACTACATTAGTGTCGTCGTGTAAGCACGTGAACGATGCTCGAGAAGCTTGCCGTAGAAACTACTTTACCTAAAAGTCATTTGACGTTGTCTTGGTACTCATGCTAGGTTAACAGTGCTTGTAATGACTTCTTAAGTCCAAGTCATGTTGATCTCAATTCAGTCCCAAGTGTCGTTAGGTTCCATCAAGGTTCATCCTAAGTCGGGACCCTACGACAGCACTGCTCACTTAACTAGGTTTACTCCTTTATGAGTTAAGTTAAGTTCATTGGTCGACTATTGAATCGCGACCTTCGTCTTGTACACTCCACTCATACTCAAGTTTTCGATGCCCCCCTTGATTCTTTAGTCATCCTTACACTACCAGTCCAACACTTCCACACCATTCAGCTGTATCGTCCTTGAGTGGCATAGCGTCGAGTGTTGAGTCCCAAGTTGCAATGTGTGCTTACATTGCACCTTTCAATTCACATCTTGATACTACTATGACCACTTGACTCCATCCTTTGTTTATCCACACAACAGAGGCATATCTGTCCTTCCTAGTCAAACTCCTCGTTCTTAAAGTTTACACAACCCCATAGAGTCTATTATTAAATTACTTAATTACTTAATCACTTATATGCATATCATGTCGATAGGAACGTCATGATAGGTGATCGACGAGAAGTTTCGCTTGGAGGAGAAGGCCAGGGTGTCCACTTGAAGTCCTTGGCGGGGTCTGCACAGAAGGACCACTAACAATTGACATTTATTCGAGTCGCAAACTAAGGCAAGCCCCAGTTTGCATTTAAGAGCTTTTCATAGTTTTCCAGTTTTATTCACTTAAGTCTCCAGTTGATATTGTGCATTACGTATAAGGTGTTTGATACTCCACTTGCATGACCACAAATCCCAGGGTTTGGTTGGAACGAGTTACAGTTTGACCTGTAGTAACTGCTTTGCTAATGCATAGGAAATCCGGTAGAAGTCGAGTAGTTGGAATCAACTCGTGAGAGATGTAGGACATATCTCACAGGATTGGTTAAATAGAAAATGGATTAAGATGATGAAATTGAAATCGGGCTGGGAATGGATAGGAAGCGGCGAGAATTGAGTATCGGTCGCATAGCCCTGCCTGTGTCGCTTGAGGACCGTGCCGTATGCGGCACCGTTGGGCAAACTTGAACTGTACCGGTTGCATAATGGTATATGGGACCCATTAAACTGATGTAACTCCAGACTGTAGTGTGGAGACTCCTCGGTTGTCCTTGAATGGAGATGCAAAGGCATAAAGGTGTAAATCTTCTAGCGGGCAACTTCGACGTGTCCGTGTAGGGGACCGTTTGCTCGGGATGAAGGGGTTTGTCGACATTGGGGTCTTGGGTGAAAGGTGGCCACATATGATGCGGGGAGGAGAGCACGTATGTGTCTCCCACGCGGGTGTGCGTGTCGTGCAGTCCGGGTGTGTCCTGATTGCAATCACCGTCCCTCGCGGTAATAGAGTACCACTTGTCCGTCGCTGTCGTGGCGTAGTAAATACTAAATAAGCCAACAAATTATATTGTATTGAATTATAATTGCTTTGCAACCTTGTATGATTTAGAGATAGTACAATTAAAAGTTTACAGTTTCCCCATACTTTACTGTAATTGCATTATGTGCTCTGGGCATGTCATATCATCGGTAAAGCGTTTCTTGTTTGATTGTGGAGCCCATGATGTGCCGTGCTTGGAGAATGTCATTTGCTACATAAAACTTGATTATAAGGATCCACTTGTAGGCGAGTCAATTATGCTTCACCTTACCTATGTTTAGTGTCCCCCTTGCATATGTCTAGTGAGACGGGTTAGTCTTTCTTAGCCTTATGCTCACGTTTGCGCTTTAACGATTTTTGCAGGTATTAGTTATATTTCTGCTGTTCAGGTTGTACATGAGATCTCGAGGTGTCGAGATAAATCTCATGTGAATCACGCCGCTGCTGAATGTTCTTCATGTTGCTAGTGAGAAGCGTCCTAGGGCATGGATGTCTTCTCTCCTGCTTAGTTAGGTGAGATTATGAGTATGTATTTTTCCGCTGTGTGTGTACCCCTGTGATACACTCTTTTGTAAACTCTTCTTATTATGAAATGAAAACTTTAATGTTTTGGTATCCTTTTCGTGTGTGCTGTTAGGTGCCGCATCGCACGGCACCACCCAATGAGATCCTCGGAGGTGTGGACTCCAGTCCTCACAGACATGGTATCAGAGCTTAATTGGGAATAGCACCCTCGAAAAGAGCCTATTTTCGATAACTCCGAAGTAGTCAAGTGAGAATTAGCTATATGCCCATTAAGGACTATTACTAGTATAAGTTTTAAAGGTGGTGAACTAACTTGTTATATTATTTCTGTAACGACGCTCCGTCTTCAAGGTAAGAGGTAAGGTACGCCGCCGAGAGCGGATCAATCTCGGTAAGCTCTGCATACGAGATGTGGTATGTGATATTTCCGTGGCTTAGCACGGAAAGTCAATATGAGTGTCTGAAACTTTCCATGTTTCTGAGAACATATGACACGCGGTACCCCAGCGTGACACAAAATTAGTGGGAGCCACCGTCGGGTGGTGTATAACCCGATAGTATGCATCTCTAGAACTATTCATGTTCTATGGGATCATGCGAAACACGTATGCCCAAGCGTGTATAAGCCGGTTCGTACGGGAGTCTTTGCTGTACAGACGTATTTACAGCCATGTATCTCGAGACATGACCTCGCTCGAGGGCGACTCACACCAGAGTCGTATGCATTTACTTTTGATTATATCTTATTGTGACTGCCTGTCGTGTTTCCCCGTGCCGCCCTTGAGGTGTGAAGGTGTGAAAGGGGATTGTTTGTCTTCTGCAGGTACACTAACTCCGGTAGCGACCCGTGTAGCAAACGTTTGTGAGTGATCGATATTAGAACCACCTATAGCCGTATCCGGATATACCGGGTTAGACTTTTCTTTTGGTAAGGCACGTAGTACCGTCAGTATTCCACTTGATACTTTGACCATCCCCCACGAAAGAAATGGCTTCATATTCATATTAAGTCCAAGTATCAGTTGCTGATATCTTATGGACAAGGTAAAATGTTTCTCTTCAAGAGTAGGTGAACCAAAGTCCTTTGCTCCTGGCGAGAGTTTAGCTCGACTTCGCCGGAGTAAGATTTTGGTTAAGCATGAAGATCCATAGTGATATGCTATGGATAAGAAGGTTGTCAAGTCTCTTTTAAGATTCCATTTGGTTCCAAAGAAAATGATTTGTTGTGAATCAAGTTCTAGCCATCGGACTTGAGTTTTGAGCTAAGTTTCAATATTTGAGTTTGTTTCCAAATTCTTGTTTTTCGAAGCCGGTGAGTTCTGTTTTCGAACAGAATTGACCTGACTTCGAAATTCCATATCTCTTCAACCTGGAGGGCTTTGGAGGCAAGTGAATACTTTTGGAAAGCTTTTGAAGTCTTCTATAAGCTTCCTATTGACCTCCAAGCCAAAAGACCTTTGTATGGTGATGAAAATGCACCGTTACCACAACAGCTGCTGTTCTGAAACTACACGGACCAGCATCTGAATTTTTGCCATATTTCCTTGTAGGAAGCTCTTCTATTCCATTGTGATACATTTCTGGAAAGGGGAAGAGCTATTCTACAACTTTGTTATTCAGTGATACCTCAAATTCAGTTTAAAACTAATTAAAAACAGATTTGAAGATAGTACATGTATATAGGTGCTATCTGAAACAGCCAGAAAAATTTTGAACTTTGAACAGCCATAACTGTTAAACTAGAAATGCAACCTAGGTATATTTATACATGCCTGGAAAGCTTAAAGAATCCTCTACCAACTTCCTATTCAACACGAAGGCTAAAACTCGCAATAACCAAGTCTAAATTGAAGTATCGTTTAAGGTGTCGAAATAGTTCAGAATATGGACCGTTACCTATTCAGTTACTGTTTCGATTATAATTCCTAGTAGACTTATCGAATGGCTTCGTATTTTACATTTCTGGAATCTTGAGAATGTATGCAACAAGTTTTCTATGTATTATTTTTGCAAATGTTGATATTTGTATATCTGAAAATTTTGGACAAAATCAGCCTTAAACAAAGGAGATGCTGTCCAAATTTTCAGAAAAACTGTCAACTTGCAAAATGCCATACCTTCTCAACCAGAAGTGCTATGAGGGCAAGTAAATACTTCTTAGAAATATTTGGAAGTACTTTACGAGTTCTCTATTCAGCTCAAGACCAAAATCTTTTCCTATGTGGGTGAAATTTGGATAATCGCAGAGACTGTCCAGGCATACCCAAACTGGACAACAATCTGTACACCTCTGAATTTAATCCATAACTCGCAGACCCTTGATCCAATAGTGTCGCGCGAGTAACCATTGGAAAGGTTAGAGAGTCGCTACAATTTTTGCAATTGGCTCCAGACCTGAATCGGTCACCTACCTATTCCAAATCGAGTTTGAATACAGAGTGGTCAATCTGAACAGAATTCAATTCTGAATGCTGAAATTTTACCCAAATTCAAAAATTCATATATTTTAAACCAGGACTGATATGAATACAAATAAATGCATTCTGGAAAGCTTATTACATTTACTACAACTTTTTTAATAAGAATATTTCCAGATTTCTAACGGAACAGTCTGAAAACTGTAGATCAAAACTGGTACTTTTTAAGCAGGTTCTGCTGAAAGTGCAGAGAAATCTGCTAACTTTAAAATTGCATAACATGCAAACCAGATATGATCTAGAGGCAAACCAATACTTTTTGGGAAGGTCTTGAAGTGTAATTTAACTTTGCTATTCACCTCAAGATCTGAGTTTTCCATTAACTGGATCAAAATCGAGTTTGCGTCCAGACTGGTCATTTGTCACCATAGTCTGGCCAGTTTGAACTTTTGGTTTTTGTTAGGCATTCGGTTCTCGATTTTAATTCGAGGAGTGCCGTAACTAACCAAGAGTTAGGACTCAAGTATTTACCAAGTTGAATAGAGTGTTTAACTCATTTGAAGCCCTTTTTCCTTGGATAGGCATAATAGTGTCTGATTTATGTGACTTGCCACATTACATCTTGTGATGTTGAACGCAGGTCGCAATTACTCAAGTTGCATCTCATCTTCCCATGAGGATTGTTTGAAGTACGCTTCAACATCCTGGTTTGGAACTTTAAGGGGGAAGGCGATCACTAAAGTAAATGTGATGTTCAACCATCCACCTTGGTTACAACGAGTCCTGTCAACAAGAAGACGATCGAGTAAGATTACATCTTGAAGAGGATCCAACATCCACCACCAGATTGAGTTACTCAAAGAAGAAGTGTGACTTCAACTCCACTAAAGTAATCGCTAAGGATATCAATTTCTCTTGCCAGATCGAAGCAAAGGTTAAGTGAAGCATCACTAGAGACCTATCGTTAGTTGTTTTTCTCCTGATGAAGATACAATCAAGTTGAGTAGAACATGAACAAGCTTTCGAAAGGTTGACGTAACGTGGTATGTTTCCCACATTCCTTGTCAATCGTTCTGTTATGAATTCCTTAACTGTGGTCGAGTCATGAAAGTAACGCTACTCATTGAGTGTCTTTCACGACCACGGTATCCAATCCTTGCAAATCATCAGACAGTACTAGAGTTTTATGGGTGTGGTTCATTTAGTCTTGCTCAAACTATAAAAGCTACTGCACCATGCATGTGCACCATTTGCACCATACATCTGCATCATTTGCACCATACATATGCACCATTTGCACCATACCATATGCATATTCATTGCACCATACAACATATGATGCATCATGAAGCATCATTACCAATGTAACACCAATGATAGAATGCATGATAATACTAAAATTTAGAGCAAGATTGTGTACCCCATTCACACTATTCTATGGTGTCTAATGACTACGGTCATTTCACCATCCTCATTTTATTTCTTACATTGTTGATGTCCTTTTCATTGAGTAATACTTGGGAAACCAATTACTCAACCCCCCTTGCAACTAAACAAACACTTGAACTTCCATCCTTGACTTGTTTTAGTTCAAGTACCTTGATTGTTGCAACTATACTGTTCGTCATCGAGTGGTCATCAGTTCGATGACCAACCTTGTAAAATCCATGAAATCTCCTTCCTCGCGAGGATACCGTTCGATTGTCAACCTCATGAAACTCTTTGGGTCCATCTAAGATCTTGTGGTATTATATGGTAACCTTGCTACACTAATTACCTTGTAGTTACCATATGATTGAGTTCTTTACTGTGTTGAAACATATGAGGATGATGAATCCTTAAGTCCTTGTGTGCCACCGCAAAGGGTCTTCATCTTTTGTTTCTATTGTTTGAAGACGTTGATATACCCAGAAACCTTGTAGTCGCCATATCTTCAGTATTCCTGCTGTTTTGATTACATAAGAGTGTTGAGTGCTTTGCTACTCTTATGATACAGCTAAGGGATCCTATGGTTGACTAAACATCAAACGAGGTTAATGATTGTTGTTTAACCTCGTAAACCATCTTAACTCATGTCAGGGGAAATACCACATTAAGTTATAAGGACCTATGCAAGACCAAGCAAGCAACCAAGAATCAATGCAAATATGGTTTCAAACTATCCAGGTGACCTAGACAAACAAAGAACAAGTCTTGTTTCTTCAAGTCAAGACTAGGACAGGACAAGATGTTATGTCAGTGTAAGAGTACAACGATAAAAGATCAGTACCAGACGTGAGAGCTTTACGACGTGATATTGTCATGTCGAGCATCCTGTCAAGGTTATCAACCTAAAGACGGGAATCACCTGAGGCAAACTTTAGAATTTCTTCAGATGTCTTAAGATAATCACTATTTCATAGGACCCAAGTCTTTAAGAGCATTGTCATTTTCCTTAGTCAATGACCCTCTTTTACGGATCGTCCCCTCATCGTTCCTGTTATTCTACTTGTTAGAATCTCGGGACGAGATTCCTTTAAGGGGGAAGGATTGTAAAAGCCCGTTTTTCGGAAGAACAAAAACGAAAAAATGCGAACTTAAAAATTTTGAAAATGGACTTGGAAATCCAAACTCACATGAACCATATGAGTTAACCAATGTTCACTTAAAATAGGGGCTTGTTAAAATTTTACATACAGAACATGTTTGCTAATGTATATTGGAACTTAAGGTGTAAAATCCCTAATTTCCAAGTATTCACATTTCCAATGAAAAATTAAAGGAGAAAAGAAAACAAAATAGAGAGAAAGAAAAAGGAATTATTCCAACCCTAAAATGGGACATCCAAAATATTCAAATCTCATGCCGTAAATTTTTCCTTGACCTTCTAATATTCCAAATAGACTCTCGGTAAAGTTTCAAAATTTTTGAAGCACGTTTACCATTTATTGGACACGTACTGAGAGTTTAATCAACGTCGACTTCAAATTTAAACTTTGTGCTCAACCTTGTCCAAATCAACTCCAAATTTTTCCTGAGGTCCCTTATGGTTCAAAAAAAGGTAACTTCAAAGTTTTAGGATTTTTGAACCTAATCTACTATTTATTTCCTCGAGTCAAGTATCACCACTTGAATTCAAATTCAAACCTGAGTTCAAATTCAAATTGCTCAGTTTTGAAATCTGATTGCACCATAAAATTCTCCACATTTTATTTAGTCTTTGGGCCAAAGTTGAATATTTTTGAAGCATGTTTGCTAGCTCTATTTGAATTTTGAAAAGGGGAGGGAGGAGAGAGTGGGTCCCACATGTCATGTCTATCCTCATGGCCACAAAAGCAACTTCGCTTCTTCCTCTCCCGTCCTTGTCACCGCGCCCGACTCTCGGTCCTTATCGTCCCGCTCGCCACCTCCCAGCCGGCCCCTGCCTCCTCGCCCGCCTCTGCCCGCGCTGGAGTCACCTCCCTCGGGCGCCGTCCCTGCGCCGCACGCCCGCGCGACGCCAACCTGCGCACCTCCCCCGCTGCCCCGCGCGCCGACCTCCTCGCGTCGCCCGACCGCAGCGCTGCCGCGCGTCTTCCACCGCGCTGGCTCACCTCCGTGCCGCTCTCCTGGCCGCCGGGCCGCGCTACTCCGCCTCCGCATCTTCCTGGCTGCAACTCCCTCGTCGCGCCCGGCCGCCCACGGCGCCGCCCCAAGCCACCGCCGTCTCGGCTTCCAAGGACCGCCGTCCACCGCTAGCCGCGCCATGGCCATGTCCCGACCCTGGCCAGCGACGGCAGCGCCAGGTAGCACCTCTTCCGCCGCCCCCCCCCCCCCCCCTCAAGCTCGCCTCGCTGCGCCACCGGCCTGCGGCTCCCTTCTAGTCCTAGCGCGCACGCCGCCTAGCTCGCCGTCGCCCTACCGCCCGTGCACCGTCGCTGGATGTTCCGGCCTCCATGCCGCTTCAACATGCCCAGTTCACCTCCTGGCTGCCTCCTGCGTCATGTCTGCGCCTCCGTCGACGACTCCAGCCATGCTCCTGGTTCTGCACCATAGCTATGCTCTTCAACCGCGTCGCCACCGGTGCTGTGCTGTTGCCCCTGCTCGTGCCATAGGCGCGTCCGTGCTTTGTCCATGGAACACATGGTTGACACAACGACGATGACAATTGGACCAAGGTTAGCATTGATTGATGCAAGATTTGGTCATGACAGTTGTGGAGCCAAGTTGTTCGATGAATTGTTTACAAGACGAAACCAATGGTGATGGTGACGAGCGCTGATCTATAATGCTTGAATGCAAGAACACGTCAACGACACAACGACAACGACAATTGGTTCAAGGTTAGCTCTGAATTGTGCGAAGATTAGTTGGGACGGTGCTGCAGCTAAGGTGTTCGATGAAATGTTCACGAGGAAAGAACCAACTTTGTTGATGTTTAGAACTGGTCTGTGATGCAGTAGTAGGATGATGTCGCAACCGACAAGCCTAAGTGCGAAGATACCTTTTGAATGGTGATGAAGCGACGGAAATCAAGTACAACCCTAAGATGTTGGGCGAAATGCCTACAAGGTGAGCCTTGCCCTGAAATACCTTGCTTGACGTCACTGACGTCCGTTCGTCGTGATCGCTAAGGTTACTCATGTGTCGTCAAGTCGTACGTCCAATTTTCACATTGATATCATTCCTATAGGAGTCCCTAAGTTGACCTCTTTTGTCGTTTGTATCACGTTGGCCTGTCCATGCGTGCTCGGGATGCTCCACCATGAGCCGCGTCGATGTCGTTGACCATATGACATCGTTGTGACGTTCCGAGCCATCATCGTGTCCTGGCATCAAAATGAAGTGTCGTTAGGTCCAAGTCATGTTGATCTCAATTCAGTCCCAAGTGTCGTTAGGTTCCATCATGGTTCATCCTAAGTCGGGACCCTACGACAGCACTGCACACTTAACTAGGTTTACTCCTTTATGAGTTAAGTTAAGTTCATTGGTCGACTATTGAATCGCGACCTTCGTCTTGTACACTCCACTCATACTCAAGTTTTCGATGCCCCCCTTGATTCTTTAGTCATCCTTACACTACCAGTCCAACACTTCCACACCATTCAGCTATATCGTCCTTGAGTGGCATAGCATCGAGTGTTGAGTGCCAAGTTGCAATGTGTGCTTACATTGCACCTTTCAATTCACATCTCGATACTACTATGACCACTTGACTCCATCCTTTGTTTATCCACACAACAGAGGCATATCTGTCCTTCCTAGTCAAACTCCTCGTTCTTAAAGTTTACACAACCCCGTAGAGTCTATTATTAAATTATTTAATTACTTAATCACTTATATGCATATCATGTTGATAGGAACGTGATGATAGGTGATCGACGAGAAGTATCGCTTGGAGGAGAAGGCCAGGGTGTCCACTTGAAGTCCTTGGCGGAGTCTGCACAGAAGGACCACTAACAATTGACATTTATTCGAGTCGCAAACTAAAGCAAGCCCCGGTTTGCATTTAAGAGCTTTTCAAAGTTTTCCAGTTTTATTCACTTACGTCTCCAGTTGATATTGTGCATTACGTATAAGGTGTTTGATACTCCACTTGCATGACCACAAATCCCAGGGTTTGGTTGGAATGAGTTACAGTTTGACCTGTAGTAACTGCTTTGCTAATGCATAGGAAATCCGGTAGAAGTCGAGTAGTTGGAATCTACTCGCGAGAGATGTAGGACATATCTCACAGGATTGGTTAAATAGAAAATAGATTAAGATGATGAAATTGAGCCCGGGCAGGGAATGGATAGGAAGCGGCGAGAATTGAGTCTCGGTCGCATAGCACTGCCTGTGTCGCTTGAGGACCGTGCCGTATGCGGCACCGTTGGGCAAGCTTGAACTGTACCGGTTGCATAATGGTATATGGGACCCATTAAACTGATGTAACTCCAGACTGTAGTGTGGAGACTCCTCGGTTGTCCTTGAATGGAGATGCGAAGGCATAAAGGTGTAAATCTTCTAGTAGGCAACTTCGACGTGTCCGTGTAGGGGACCTTTTGCTCGGGATGAAGGGGTTTGTCAACATTGGGGTCTTGGGTGAAAGGTGGCCATGTATGACGCGGGGAGGAGAGCACGTATGTGTCTCCAGCGCAGGTGTGCGTGTCGTGCAGTCCGGGTGTGTCCTGATTGCAATCACCGTCCCTCGCGGTAGTAGAGTACCACTTGTCCGTCGCTGTCGTGAAGTAGTAAATACTAAATAAGCCAGCAAATTATATTGTATTGAATTATAATTGCTTTGCAACCTTGTATGATTTATAGATAGTACAATTAAAAGTTTACAGTTTCCCCATACTTTACTGTAATAGTATTATGTGCTCTAGGCATGTCATATCATCAGTAAAACGTTTCTTGTTTGATTGTGGAGCCCATGATGTGCCGTGCTTGGAGAATGTCATTTGCTACATAAAACCTGATTATAAGGATCCACTTGTAGGCGAGTCAATTATGCTTCACCTTACCTATGTTTAGTGTCCCCCTTGCATATGTCTAGTGAGACGGGTTAGTCTTGCTGAGCCTTATGCTCAAGTTTGTGCTTTAATGATTTTTGCCGGTATTAGTTATATTTCTGCTGTTCAAGTTGTATATGAGATCTCGAGGTGTCGAGATAAATCTCATGTGAATCACGCCGCTGCTGAATGTTCTTCATGTTGCTAGTGAGAAGCGTCCTAGGGCATGGATGTCTTCTCTCCTGCTTAGTTAGGTGAGATTATGAGTATGTATTTTTCCGCTGCGTGTGTACCCCTGTGGTACACTCTTTTGTAAACTCTTCTTATTATGAAATGAAAACTTTAATGTTTTGGTATCCTTTTCGTGTGTGCTGTTAGGTGCCGCATCGCACGGCACCACCCAATGAGATCCTCGGAGGTGTGGACTCCAGTCCTCACACCGTGGATGCTCAGGGGACCACTCTTGTGGAGTGGGACCCAATTTTTGTAAGTGAGAACCCGCTGGAACCAGCGGAGGAGACCCCAGCAGGTCCGGACCCTATTCCCCTGTTGTTGTCCATTGACAACGCTTGCTCCAGTCTGCGTCAAGTCCAGCTGGCGTTCTACCACGACAGCAAGGCTCTTGAAGAGGAGCGCCAAACCCTTAGGAGGTGGCGTAACCGGCTCTACTTCGAGACCAAGCTGGCGCAGTCGAGGCTGGCAGACGACAAGGAGTGGATCAAACAGGAGAAGGTCCGCCTGGAGTACTGGGGCAAATTATTGGATGATAGGGAGAGCTTGACTCGTGCCCTCGATGCTCAATCCCGGGCCATTTATGAGCAGACCAAGGCAGCTAATAGTGCGGCTGATGATCGCCAGGAAAGGCTTGAAGCCATTAACACTACTCTCATCAAGCGTCGGGAGGCACTTGAGGAGAGGGAGAAGAGGCTCGAAGACAAAGAGCAAAAACTCCTAGAGCTGTGGGATGACGTCTTGAGGAGGGAGGAGGAGCTCGCCGAAAAGGTGGCTCTGGCTTACAAGGGCCTCGAGGAATGCGCCAAGAAATTGGAGGAGCGCTGCGTTGAGGAGGAGGAGAAGGCCTGGGTGCGAGGGCAGGAACTCTACCAGCAAGAGTGTGCCATCGCTGCCAGGGAGAAGAAAGTTAGGGGCAGGGAGAAGGACCTGGTTGACCGCCGGAACAAGATCTACCTCCGGGAGGAGGAGATCGGAAAACTCGAGAAGCAGGTTGCTGAAAAGATTCAGCAAAATGCCAAAGAGGTTGAGTGCCTTGCTCGTGAGAATTCTGAACTGGCGGCGGCCAAAAGATCCTTGGAAGAACTGAAGGGCTTGAGGGCTGCGGACTCCCTACAGGTTTGGGAGTTCCTGAGCAAAGCTAACGATGCGCTGACACCGATGGGCTTTAGTCCCGTGCGTCTGGATGATCCAGAGCCGGAGCCGGACCTGGCGTTGCAGGCGTTGAGCTCGGCGGGTAACAAACTCTCCAAGGTGGGTGACATCATCGCAGACCAGTTGGAGGTTGAGAGGCAGTCCCTCGTGAAGAACGTCGCAGTGTATGTGCTGACGTGCTACACCAGCCGGAATCCCCAATTCCCTTTGGACCCGATGCTTGAAGGTCCCGTCGAAGGAGAAGGTGAAGCCACCCGAGCCAACGTGTCGGAGGTTGCTCAGAAGGTCGCCCAGTTCTTCCATAGGGTCTAGGACCATCTCTGTAGCTCCCACTTGTATTCTCTCTTTTTCTTCCCCAATTTTGTAATTCCTTGTTTCCAGATGAATGAAACCCATAGTTTGTTAATGAATTTCATTTTTTGTCTTCAACACTTTTGTCTTCACTTGCCCCCCTGGTAGATGTACACAATTTGATTGTGAACATGTACCAAGAGGATATTGTGTTTTGTTGAAGACTCGTTTGCTTCGAACTTGTAGAGTGTAGGTCCGAAGTCTTCGATAGTGAAGGCCTCCTGAGGCTGTTGGAGCTTAGAAGCTCCGGCAATGACTACCGTCGAAGCTTAGTAGCTCCGGCAATAGTCCCTATCAACGTGTAGAGCATCGATAGTTAGCCCTCTGGGGTGTCAGAGCTTAGTAGCTCCGGCAGTGACCTTTGCCAACGCGTAGTTCGTCGGCAGCAGACTCTGCTTGTGGGGTCTTCTCACCATCTTTTATTCTACATCGACGGCTGGCCCCCCTAGCTTTACCGGAGCTTGGTTGCTCCAGTGATGCTCGTTTTCAATGTTCAACATCGATTACAAGCCACCTAGCGGGAGTCAGAGCTTTTTTAGCTCCGGCTTTTCTCCATCAACGTGGATTCTTTATTTTTCCTGCACACTGAAGCCAAGAAAAATAGTAAAATTCGCTCCTTGCCTATAACTTCATCGCGGCTTACGATTCCCGAGAAAGTTTTAGGTCAAACACAATTCTGAATACAACCGAATGCATTGCCTTATTTCTTCCGGATCCAATTGTACTTGGACCCGCCTTACTTCGGCCTGCCGGGGTGTAGGTAGAGTGGCGTACGTAGGGTGCTTGACCAGGCTAAGCCAATAGCACACTCCGGCCCTAGATTGGCTTGGCGGCATTCAGGCGAGTGGGCCATGAACAATATTTGAATCCAAAAGAATTGACAATACAACTCGAATTGTACATGAACTGGTCGAACTAAAATTTCTTAAGAATTGCACAACTTTATTATAGAAAAGAAAGAGAAAAATAAAAAATGTTGATCCTGTACAAAATAAATGCACGTGGAGTCTGTTTCACATGAAGATGCCTTTCATTATAGGTCCGGGGTATAGGGGAAACAAGTACACTATTAGGGTACGGAACCAGGCTAAGCGTGTTTGATTTCTCATTTGACCCAGGGTAGCTAGCCACACTTTTAGTCCTGAGACTGTGACAAGTGTTGCATGAACTTTGCGGACCTTCCGGGAAAGGTCCGACTGTTCTCCTGGAGGAACTACCCGACTCTGTACAATGACTCTATAACATACACCTCAAGTTACTACAGACTCACCTCTGTGATATTAAGTGTAGAACTTACGGAGGTGCTCAATATTCCAAGGATTTGGGAGAGGTGTCCCATCCTCGGTAGCCAAGCGAACGCTTCCAGGACGGGATACTTTAATCACTCGGAAGGGTCCCTCCGAGCTGGGGGAGAGTTTGTTTAATCCTTCTCTGAATTGTATTCTCCATAGCACCAGATCGCCTTCCTCGAGCTGTCAGTTGTGTACATGCCTCTGATGATAGCGCCGAAGGGCTTGGCGGTATCGGGCATTCTTAACAGCTGCTTGGCACCTTCCCTCCTCAAGGAGGTCTAGGTCTTCACGCCGGAGCTGGTCCTGCGTGGCTTCATCGAAGGTCCAGACCCAGAGTGACCCCAAGGTGATTTCTAGAGGAAGGATTGCTTCGGCTCCGTACACCAGGAAGAAGGGTGTCTCTCCAGTTGACCGGTTTGGAGTTGTCCTGTTGGCCCATAGAGTGGGCAGAAGCTCTTCAATCCAGTTGGCTCCATGTTTTTTCAAGCGCTCATAGGTGCGCGTTTTGAGTCCTTTCAGGATTTCAACATTTGCTCTCTCGGCCTGGCCATTGCTTGCCGGGTGAGCTACGGAGGCGTAGCAAACTTGAATGCCGAGGTCTTAGCAATATCCATGAAATGCAGAGCTTGTAAATTGGGTCCCATTATCAGTAATGATTTTGTTTGGGACTCCAAATCTGCATACAATGGACTGTAAAAAGTTGATATCAGATTGCTTGTTTATTGTCAAAACTGGAGTTGCTTCCGGCCACTTGATGAGCTGTGAATCTCCCTTGACCAGCAATTGCTTGACACCATATGACAGTGCCACCTTTAGTCCGTAGATGAGTGCTTCGTACTCCGCCATGTTGTTGGTCGCCTTGAAATCAATGTGTACCATGTATTTTACCTTCTCCCCGGTTGGTGCGAGGAGAAGGATTCCAGCTCCAGCCCCCTTCTTTTGCATGGAGCCGTCGAAGTAGAGGGTCCAGTGAGGCTCAGTGAGAACCGGAGTCTTGTGTTCCGGCTTCTGCTCACTAGGGCCCCTAGGGTTTGATGGAGAGGGAGTCCATTCAGCCACGAAATCCGCCAATGCTTGACTCTTGATTGCTTGCCTTGAAATGAATTTGAGATCGAATTCGGACAATTCCGCTGCCCACTTTGCAATATTCCCAGTTGAATTGGGATTATGCAAGATTGCTTGAAGTGGGTAAGAAGTCACCACTAAAATCTTGTGAGCTTGGAAGTAATGGCGAAGCTTCCTGGAGGCGATAAGAACTGCATAGAGCAGCTTATGCACCTCTAGGTATCGAGTATTGGCGTCATGAAGTACTTCACTGATGAAGTACACTGGGCGCTGGATGGTCCGGACCCTCCCGGATGGGCCTGGAGCTTCCTCTTCATTGACTCGGATCCTCCCGGAGGGATCCGAACCTTCTTCGAGGACCTCCGGGTCCTTGCTGGAGGGACCCGGAGCTTCTTCAGAAGCGACCTGGACTCTCCCAGAGGGTTCTGGGTCTTCTGAAGTAACTTCTTGTGGAATCGAGTCTGGGAACTTGGATCCAAACTCGCTTTCAGGAACCTCCGGACCCTCCCGGAGGGGTCTGGATTCCTGAGTATGGGATAGTTCTGGTCTCTCCGCAACCAGGACCATACTGACGACTTCGTCAGTTGTTGAAATGTAAAGCAGCAAAGGCTCACCAGGGTTCGGAGCTACCAGAGTTGGTAGGGTGGTGAGGAACTATTTTAGCTCCTGGAACGCCTTTTCTGCTTCTTCAGACCATTGGAATGGCCCGGACTTCCTCAATAACTTGAAGAAGGGAAGTGCCCGTTCTGTCAGTCTTGAAATGAACCGGCTGAGGGCTGCTAGACATCCAGTTAGCTTTTGTACATCCTTGATGCGGGCTGGTGGCCGCATGTCTTCAATGACTTTGATCTTCGCCGGATTAGCTTCTATGCCCCGGTGACTTACCAGGAAACCAAGAAGTTTTCCGGAGCTAACCACAAAGACACATTTGTCTGGGTTTAGCTTTGTGCGGGTGACCCGCAGCTTATCGAAGAAAGCCTGCAAGGTCTCAACGAGTGACTCCTTGTTCTTGACCTTGACCACGACGTCATCGACGTACACTTCCACTATGTCTCTAATGAGTTCTTCAAAGGTTTTGTACATAGCTCGTACAAAGGTTGAAGCTGCATTCTTGAGACCAAATGGCATGGCTGTATAACAGTACAATGCATCTACTATGATGAAAGAGGTATGCTCTTCATCTTCCCTAGACATTTTGATTTGATGATACCCAGAATATGCGTCAAGGAAACACAGTAATTCACACCCGGAGGTGGAATCCACTATCTGATCTATTCTAGGTAGTGGGAATGGATCTTTTGGACATGCCTTATTTAGTGTTGTGTAGTCAATACACATCCGAAGCTTCCCACCGGCCTTGGGCACAATGACTGGGTTTGCCAACCATTTTGGATGGAAGACCTCTCGGATGAATCCAGCTTTGAGCAACTTCTTCACTTCTTGTCGAATGAAGTTCTGTCGCTCCACGGATTGCTTCCGAGGCTTCTGATGCACGGGCCCGACGTCAGGGTAGATCTTCATATTGTGCTCAATCACATCCCTGGGGATCCCAGGCATTTGTGATGGTTGCCAGGCAAACACGTCGACATTAGCCCGGAGGAAAGCGATGAGCGCGAGTTCCTATTTGTCATTCAGTCCCCCCGATATACGGGTGGTCTGAGCAGCATCGGAACCGATTTGGACGACTTTGACGGGAATGTCGGTGTCGCCGCTTGGCTGCACATGAGGTGCGGAAGTTGAGCCTCGCTGATGAATGCTCGGGGGTTTTGGAGCTTGCTCCTGCCTGGAGTCCTCCTCTTGTGCTGTAGTAAGCGCATGAAGCTCTTCCAGAGCAGTTACTCCGGCAGTGCGATCTTCGCGGATCCGGAGAACGCCTACTGGTGTTGGCATCTTTAACACCAAGTAGCCATAATGAGCAGCTGCCATGAATTTGTACAAGGCAGTCCTACCCAAGACAGCATTGAAGGGTAAGTTGATCTGAGCAACGTCAAAGACCAACTTCTCGGTGCGATACTTCTCCCGGGTCCCGAAGGTCACACACCAGCTCAACCCCTTCCTGGTGCACCAACTGTCGGTGGTTTTGATCCGGCAGATCTCCCGACACTACTAAAGTGTTTGCGGAGTTTGAAGTTCAGTGTGGGCACGCGGAGATTCAAGAAGGTGAATTGTAAAATGACACAAGAGACATGAAGGTTTACGTGGTTCGGGCCGCCTGAGCGTAATAACCTACTCCACGGGGTGTGTTGGTGTTGTATTGGATGTATGAATTCAACGTGAGTTGAGAGTGCGCGATCAGATCAGAGCCGGTCAGATCCGTCTGATCAGTCGGGTGAGAACGTAGAGTGAGCTCGTGTACTATGTATCGTTGGCCTGTCCTTTTATAGTACAAGGACAGGCCGTTACAAGTTGGACTGGCCCGACATGTGGCCTCGGCGGTTACTAATATTGATACACACTTGATGCGCTTAATTATCCTTAATGACCGAGTTGTGGGCTTTGACAGCACCGTTACTGGTAATTAAGGTCATCCGATCGTGTGTCATTAATATAGTATTAATGACACTTAATCGAGTCTTGAAGTCCTTGATTCCCCTTTGAAGATCCGGAGCCGTTGTGGAGTCTACCGGAGGTTTAAGGCTGAAGATCCGATGGTAGGACACGTGACAGCTCTGGAGCATGCTGTGAGGAACAGATAGGTCCGGTGCCACTAGACACGTGTCAGTTCCGGAGCTTCCCTCGGTCCGGGGTTAGGTCCAGGGGTGCCGATATGGTACATAGCCCGGAGCTTCCCCCTGGTGGGCGGTAGCTCCAGTTCGATGGTACAGGTGGCGACCCTGGGACTAACCATGTTGGGGAAGCGGGTCCGTTTATGTCTGACACGTGGGCCTCCGAAGGTCTTCAAATCAAGTAGATGACATTCTCTTGAGATCTTTGCAATCTCAAGGGGTATACGGTACCCAGGGTACCGACAGACTATATGAGTATACAGTCATGTCCTTCGGTTTGACTAATGCCCTTGCTTATTTCATGTATCTTATGAATAAGGTGTTTATGGAATATTTGGACAAGTTTGTCGTGGTGTTTATTGATGATATCTTGATATTCTCCAAAAGTGAAGAGGAACATGAGGAACACCTAAGATTGGCCTTACAAAAGCTTCGTGAACATCAGTTGTATGCAAAGCTAAGTAAATGCGAGTTCTGGTTGAAGGAAGTGTCATTTCTGGGACATGTTAT
The DNA here is from genome assembly GCA_036927565.1 of Tuctoria greenei. Taxonomy (NCBI): domain Eukaryota; kingdom Viridiplantae; phylum Streptophyta; class Magnoliopsida; order Poales; family Poaceae; genus Tuctoria; species Tuctoria greenei. Next base: position 124,741,167 of record JAYESD010000001.1, read on the forward strand.
ATCACAAGGAGGAATAGCAGTAGACCCTAGTAAAGTGAAAAATGTTCTGAATTGGAAAACACTAGAAAATATTGTGGAAATCAGGAGTTTCTTGGGAATGGCTGGATATTATCGCCGGTTCATCGAAGGATTCTCAAAAATATCTCGTCTGTTAACCAAGTTACTTGAGAAGGGAGCTGTGTACAAGTGGACACCGGAATGTGAAGTTAGTTTCACGGAATTAAAGAAAATGTTGACCACTACACCTGTGTCAGTTATGCCAGATATGCAAAAAGATTTTGCAGTATATTGTTACGCATCTGGACAAGGGCTAGGATGTGTATTGATGTAAGATGGACATGTAGTGGCTTATGCTTCACGTCAGCTCAGAAAACATGAAAGAAATTACCCTACTCATGATTTGGAGTTAGCAGTCGTGGTTCAGGCGTTGAAGCTATGGAGAAATTATCTGATAGGAAAAAGAACTGAAATCTACACGACCCACAATAGTTTGAAGTATATTTTTACTCAACTAGATCTAAACCTCAGCCAAGCAGATGGTTGGAGCTTATCAATGATTTTGATGTTGGAATCAATTACCATCCTGGAAAAGCTAATGTGGTCGGAGATGCTTTAAGTAGATCAGCTCAATGCAACAGCTTGGCACTACAGGGTCAGCAACTGCAGTTATGTGAGGAATTCGCGAAGCTAAACGTTAGTATTGTGACTAACACTGAGGTAGTGTCCATGGAAGTAGACTCTACTTTGGAGAAGGATATTCAGGAATGGCAAAAGAATTATAAGTGGATCCAAAAGATTAAGCGACTAATGAAGGAAGGAAAAACACCAGACTTTAAAGAAGATGAACAGGGAACCCTATGGCAAGGAAAGAAAATATGTGTGCCTGATATCAAGGAGATTCGGGAGTTGATACCGAGAGAAGCCCACGATTCGTCGTATTCTATCCATCCGGGAAGCACAAAGATGTATCAAGATCTTAAGGATCGATATTTGTGGCATGGAATGAAAGCAATATAGCAGAATATGTAGCTCTGTGTGACATGTCAGAAGGTCAAAGCAAAACATCAAAGACTAGCAGGGTTACTTCAACCAATTAAAATTCCTGAATTGAAATGGGAAGAAATAAGTATGGATTTTATTGTGGGGTTACCAAGAACTCAGTCAGGATACGACTCCATCTGGGTTATAGTGGACCGCTTGACTAAAGTGGCTTACTTTATTCCAGTTAAAGAAAGCTATACTGGTTCACGATTGGCAGAACTATATATGGCAAGAATTTTATGCCTACATGGAGTTCTAAAGAAGATAATATCAGATAGAGGTACTTTGGAATCAAACTGGGGAAAGCCAAGTATTCGGGCCTGAAGTGTTGAGAGAAGCTAAGAGACAAGTGCAAGAAATCCGGAAGAATTTGAAGACGGCTCAATCAAGGTAGAAGAGTTATGTAGATACTCGACGTCATGATCTGTCATTTGAGATTGGTGATTTTGTGTATCTCAAGGTGCTACCCGTGAGAGGATTGAGACGATTCAAGGTGAAGGGCAAATTATCACCCTGTTACATTAGTCCTTTCAAGGTGTTGTAAAAAAAGAGGAGAAGTAGCCTATCGGCTCGAGCTACCATCGCACTTATCAGATGTACATGACGTATTCCATGTGTCTCAATTGAAAAAATGCTTAAGAGTGTCTGAAGAATAGTTGCCATTGGAAGCAGTAGACGTGCAAGAGGACCTGACCTATGCAGAACACCCTGTTAAGATTCCCGAGACATCACAACGAGTTACGAGGAATAAAGTTACTCGTATGTGCAAAGTCCAATAGAAACATCACTCAAAAGAAGAGGCGACATGGGAAAGAGAAGAGGACCTCAAGGCGTAGTTTCCCAGCCTATTCTCTTAGGACGTTCAAATCTCAAGGGCGAGATTTCTTTTTAGGGGGGTAGAATTATAACACCCAAATTTTTGGAGAAAAGAAAATGTAAAAAAAATTGTGAAGAGTTACAAAAAAAAATAATTTTCTTTGGAAATAAAATTCATATAAGGCAATTGCATGATGTTTGGTTGATAGTGGGAAAATTTTGAAATTCAAATTTAATGGAAATTCAGTTTAAAAATTTTAATCATAAAAGAAAAGAGAATGAAAAAAAGAAAAGAAAAAGGAAAACTGCCCCTGGGCCGAATTCCCGCCCCAACCCATTTCCCCTCCTTTCCTCGAGCTGGCCTGCGTTCCTTTCCCCATGTTCTGCCACCCTGACCCCGCGCGTTAGCCCACGCCTGCGCCCTCTCTCCTCTCCTCCCGTTGCCAGTCGGCCCTGCCTGTCAGGTGTTTCGTCCCCGCCGCATCGCACGCACGAGTAACGGTCGCGCACGTCGCCGCCCCCATTACCCCCTTTCAATGCACTCCGTTTGCAATCAAGCACCGGCTAGTGCCCTATGATGGCGTCGACCATTTCCACACCGAAACCCTATAAATACCGGCCAATTCCCCCTCGTATTTCACCACCCCGAAGCATCAAACCCTAGCCGCTGTCGAGTTAGGTATTGGTGATCGCGTTCCCGTCGATTCCTTCAATTTCCATCCACGACACCTTGCCTAACACCTTTGTCGTGTCCCCAAGAGCTTGTCGGACATCCTCGTCAGTGGAAAAAGGCTCTGCGTCACCGACTTCGTCGGGCGCTGATGAGCACCGCCACCTATCGCCATCGTTGCCCGTCTTCTGTCCCTCCTCCGGCCCTGCGACAACCTTCGATGAGTTCCCCTTGCTTCAACCTTCCGTTTACGCAATTTGGATGTACCCCGTAGCCTCTGTTTTGTATGTTTCGGCCGCTGCCGGCGAGGTCGCCGCCGTGCGCGTTCGGCCGTGCCACCCAGCCCCGGTCAAGCCCACGTGGCTCAATGCCGACCCTCCATTTTGTTTCAACGACCGAGATTAAAACCCCTCGTACCCCTTCGGCCTTCTAAATCTGGCCCCTCCATTTTAAATATGACGACCCAAGGTCAAATCCCTTTAGCCGTTGGTGATTTTTCAAAGAACCCCCTGGATAGTTTACTTAACCCCCTGGATAGATTTAGATAATTACAGATTGGTCCAAAAATTCATAAAGTTGACCCTGGACTTTCTAGAAATTAGGAAATTACTGGTTAATTAAATAAAAAGTGTTTAAAAGCCCCTGAAATATTATAAAATAGCAAATAAATTCTGGAAAATTGTAGAATGACCCCTGGACTTTGTAGAAATATATTTTTAGCCACTGGAACAGCTTTGTTTTTACAGAAAGCCCCTAATATTTCTAGAAATTAAATAAAAGTCCTTAATTTATATAAAATAATTATAAAAAGAAATTTAAATATGTTTTTAATTTATTTTCATTTCTATATTATTTTTATTAATTCATTTAAATTGCTGAATTACTCATAAAATACTTTTTAAGTATATTTAATTCATAAAAATTGATTTGCACATAGAAATAATTATTAAAAATAGTGTAAAAATTGTAAAATTTACATTTTATGTTATAAATCTATTTTAGCATATTTTGAAGGAGAAAAATTTCTAGAAAATAATAATAGGTTTGTAATAAATATAAAAATGGTATAAAAATTGTTAAAAATATGTTTTACCCAATAAATTATATTTAACTCTAAATTATATTATGCCTATAAATTAAATTAACCATAAAATCACATTTGTGTGGGAATTTTTGTTTATTTAAATTTTTTGCATTCTATGTGTTCTTATTGTATGTTATTATTTCATGCATCGTCGTAGAACTAGAGTGAGGGCCAGAACCGACATTTAATCTTCTAGAGCAGCAATTTCCCGTCGACCACCAGGCTCAATTTGGAGGCCAGTTCCTTGACCATCTTGCACCCTTTTTGTTAAGTTTTAGTTAGATGCATGCTAAATTAAAATATGAATCCTATGTTATGTTTCCCTAGTTTTTCCCAATATTTCCTTGTCGCTTGGTTTGGGTGTTTTACTATTAATTAGTTTACGCTTAGCCATGCTTAATTGAAATATGATCTAATTATCTACAAGCTATATTTGATGTATTATGGTTCATGAAATGTTGGCAAATATGAATCTAGTGGATAGGAATTTGATAGGGGGTTTTGCATGGATTGGTGCATGCGTGCACAAGACCTTGGTTTGGGGCTTGACACCAATCGGATTCTAAGGACCGGTTTATGGAGGAAGTTGCTAAGCCTATTAGTATCACCATAGAATTGTATATGGGACAACTTGGTTTAGTAATTCGGTCTCTCCCGATGTAGCATAGGTAATTGAACGGGCGAGGAATGGGTTCAGAATTCTACTTTGGGATCCGCAGGGCTCAAGAGGCGACTTCTCCTGGCGAGGTGGGGGGGGGGGGGAATAGATTCCAGGTGCCGGAGCAAAACCTTAGAGTACCCATTACAAGTCGGGAGAACCATCAGAAACACCTCGTAGTGATCTCCTGGCCACACACCTACGAAAGTGTGTAATGTGGTTAGATACCACAAGCATCAGGGAGGTTTAACTTAGTCCACTTGGTATCAGGGGATGAAATCACGAACTGTGGGTAAAGGATACACACTCTGCAGAGTCTCGTCAAACTGTCTAAACAGCCATGCTCACGGACACGAGCGGCTTGGAACCAAATTCATAATTAGCACACATGGTTACATAATGGATGGTTTGGGCTTGTTCTTACCTAGTTATTTTGGGATGTTGGCTGGAATTTCACCTAGATATAGGTGTTTAAAAACATTAAGAGTAGGTTGTAAATGCTATAGTGCTTTACCTATTACTTGCCTTCCTTGTGGTGAACCACATGTCATAACTTCCCATCTTGTGAGTACCGTTGGTACTCCAACTTGTTAGTTGCATATTTTTCCCCCCAGTCTACGAAGACGAAGAGGTGGAGAACCAGGACTTCTTTAGTGACCACGATGAGATGTTCTAGGCTAGCGTATCCCCGTGCAATGCATGTGCTTGGAGCCCCTTTTATATGTTTTTCCGCTGCTTATGTACTTTTCTTTTAGTCCTAGAAGGTCATTTATGTAATAAGGTGATGTACTCGAACATGACATTGTTTATGGTATTTCACTTTCGTCTACACATGTATGAGTTGAACTGATCCTATCATACATGTGGAAAGCATCTGGTTGTCTTCCCTCTACCAGGTGTAACAAGCTGCTGCAGTCATCACATCTTCACTAAGTCGGGACGAGTTCACCAAGGTGGATGGACTCGAGATTGCAAAGGAAATCTGGGACACATTGCAAACTACAAATGAAGGCGATCATCATGTGCGAGAGGCGAAGATCGAAGTGATTGAAGGAGAATTAGGAAGATCCGCCATAGAAGAAGATGAGTCACCACAGGTCATGTACAACTGGTTAAAGACTCTCATCAACAAGGTTCAAGCATACGGAAGTAAGAAGTGGAATAATCACGAGGTAGTGAAGCTCATTCTTAGAGCTTTCATTCCTCGCAATGTGACCCTACGCTCAATGATTATAGAAAGCCCCGGGTACAAGAAAATGAACCCAGACGAACTACTTGGAAAGATCATCAACTTCGAGACAATGGAAGAGCAAGCTAAACATGTCAAGGAGATTGCCAACCTCACCTCGACAAAGAAGAAAGGGATCGCCCTAAAATCCACTTGCAAGCCCTTGTCAAAAGAAGCTTGAGAAGCTCAACAAGAAGAGGACAAAAATGATGAGAGTAGCGATATTGACGAAGAGGACATGATCCTCTTTATGAAAAGATTCAAGAAAATGATAAAGAGAAGACAAGGGGGCAAATCAAGTGAAGGAAAACACAAAGAAAAATCAAGACCGAAGCTGAGGCGGGCGTGCTATAACTCTGGTGAATATGACCACTTTATAGTTGATTGCCCGTATGGAGAAAACAAGAAGAAGACCAAGGAAACGAAGCCTCAACCCAAGAAATTCTTCAAGAAGAAGAAGCAAGCTCGACAAGCGCATCGAGGAAAGGAGTGGGACTCAAATGATGAGTTCTCATCTGAAGAGGAAGAGGAGATGGCCATCATAGCCATCGAGAAGACAACTAAGAAGTCCACCCTCTTCCCAAATCTCGGCGCATGGAAGGGCAACGACACCTGCCTTATGGCGAAGGAAGTTAAACAAAAGGTAACAACAAAATCTACCTCTTCACGTTCTTTTGATAGTGATAGTGACAACTATAGTGATGATGAGGACATGCTAGCTGGCTTAGACAAGAAAACTGTTGCCAAAATGAAATTCTTGATGGATAAGCTTGTTGATAGGGAGGGGCTGATTGATCATCAAGAAGATATGATCATCCTCCAAAAAGAAGAGTATATCAAGATCAATGAGCCCCTTGAACTTGAAAAGGAGCAAGGCAAATCACTTGAACTTGAGTTAGCTTCAAGCAAGGAAGCTTGTTTGAAGTTAAGCGACTCTAATGCAATCATCAAGGAAGAACTTGTTAACTTAACCAAATTTAACAAGATCCTTGAAGTGCAAGTTGAGTCACTAAAACAAAGTGACCCTTCATCCTCTTCAAGCTCGCCCTCTCAACCCCTAAAAACTGGCACTATCTTAAAAGACAAGTCAACCTCTACCAAGGACAAGCATCCTTCCCAAAGTGGCATATTTGACAAGGAGAAGGTCAAATATGCACGCAGTGCATACTTGGCCACAAGACCTCCTAATGTCAAATATGGCATTGGGTATTCCTATGGTGAAAAGCAAAATGCTAGAAACCATAAGAATAACAAGGAGTGCAGTGCCTTTGTGAGGGGAAACTCCTCTCAAGCTAGAAAGACTAATGATACTAATAAATCCAATATAGTTAACACATACGAAAATCGGACTAGTCTAGTCCCTACACGGACAAGTCTAGTCCTCTGGACAAGTCCGGTTTCCCGTACTAGTTCTGTTCATGAACAACAACAAAAACTATTGTTTAGAACTTTCGATGCATCATATGTTCTTATGAAAAGTTTTGGTAAAGTTTATGCTCATTATGTTGGGCCACGCCATGGGAACACCAAGTCTCATGTGTGGGTGCCCAAATCTCTTGTAACTAACCTCAAAGGACCCAAGCAAGCTTGAGTACCTAAAACCGAGGCATTATTTGATTTTGTAGGCCTATTCCTCCAGTGGATCGAAATGGGTGCTAGACAGTGGATGCACAAACCATATGACCAGAGAAAGAATGATGTTCGTTTAGTATAAAGAGAATGAGGATCCAAGCGAGGGCATCTATTTTGGAGACAATAGTCAAGGAAGGGTGCTCGGTACCGGTAAGATTGCAATATCATCTCAACATACTCTTTCTCACGTTTTACATGTCGATTCCTTAGATTATAACCTGTTGTCCATATCTCAATTATGTGACAAAGGTTATAATTGCTTGTTTACTAATGAGGGTGTGACCGTCTCTAGAAGGAGTGATGACTCGGTTGCATTCATGGGTGTGTTGAAGGGAAAGCTTTATCTTGTTGACTTCAACAAAGATAAAGCCGAACTTGAAACATGCTTGATTGGAAAGACCAACATGGGTTGGTTGTGGCATAAATTGCTAGCACATGTTGGCATGAGGAATCTTCAAAAACTCCTTAAGGGCGATCACATCCGAGGTATAAAGGATGTTGTTTTTGAGAAAGACAGGCCTTGTAGCGCGTGCCAAGCCGGGAAGCAAGTAGGAGCATCTCATCCCGCGAAGAATTTCATGACTACAAAAGACCGCTCCAGCTACTTCATATGGACTTATTCGGTCCAATTTCTTACATAAGCATCGACGATCACAAATATGGCTTAGTAATTGTTGATGACTTTTCGCGCTTCACTTGGGTTTTCTTTTTCCATGATAAGACAAAAACTCAAGGAACCCTCATGAAGTTTCTCAAGCGTGCCGAAAATGAGGTCTCATTGAGGATCAAGAACATACAAAGCGACAATGGCACGGAGTTCATGAACACTCAAGTTGAGGAGTACCTAGACGAAGAAGGATAAATCATGAGTTTTCAGCACCTTATTCCCCTCAACAAAATGGAGTTGCCGAAAGGAAGAACCGAACCCTCATAGAGATGGCGAGAACAATGATCGATGAATACAAGACCTCAGATCGGTTTTGGGCAGAAGCGGTTAACACCGCTTGCCACACCATAAACCGATTCTACCTTCATCGACTACTCAAGAAGACATCATATGAGCTACTCACGGGTAATAAACCAAATACTTTGTACTTTCGAGTTTTTCGGTTCTAAGTGCTACATTTTGGACAAGAAGCCTAGGACTTTAAAATTTGCTTCAAAGTTCGATGAAGGTTTCTTGCTTGGTTATGATTCGAACTCTTACGCCTATCGTGTCTTCAACAAGACCTCCGGACTTGTTGAAGTAGCACGTGACGTAGTGTTCGATGAAACTAACAACTCTCAATAAGAGCAAGTTTATCCATGTGTGCTATATAGAGAAGAAGCTCCATGTCAATCATTGAGAAGAATGGCGTTGGGCGATATTTGACCACAAGCGCCATCTCCAAATGCAAATGAAGAAGATGAACCACAAGTGGAGGTAAACGATCAAGGGGGAGCTTCCACACAAGATCAACATCAAGAAGACCAAGATGATCAACAAGTCAATGAGGGCAACCATCTAGGGGGAGTAGAATATGATCATGAAGACTCAAGACCACAAGTGCCACACCCAAGAGTACACCAATGCGTCCAAAGAGATCATCCCGTCGACAACATAACCGGGGACATTCAAAGGAGTAACGACTAGATCTCGCATATCCAGTTTTTGTGAACATTACTCCTTTGTATCCTTTATGGAATCGAGAAGGATTGAGGACGCATTGAAGGATCCGAATTGGGTGGTGGCGATGCAAAAAGAACTCAACAACTTCAAACGAAACAAAGTGTGGGAACTCGTTGAAAGACCCAAGTTCAACATCATCGGCACCAAATGGGTCTTCCACAACAAAAAAGACGAACACGGGGTGGTGACAAGGAATAAGGCGCAACTTGTGGCCAAAGGGTATTCACAAGTCGAAGGTTTGGATTTTGATGAAACCTTTGCTCCCGTAGCTAGGCTTGAATATATTAGAATATTACTTGCATATGTTACTCACCATGATTTCAAATTCTATGAAATGGATGTGAAAAGTGCCTTCCTCAACGGACCAATCAAGGAGGAGGTGTATGTGGAGCAACCCCCCGAATTTGAAGATGAAGAGTTCCCCGACCACGCCTTTAAACTGCGTAAGGCTCTCTACGGCCTCAAACAAGCTCCTAGACCTTGGTATCAGTGCCTTAGAGATTTCTTAATTGAAATTGGTTTTAAAATTGGCAAAGCTGATTATGCATTATTCACGAAGGATTTTGATAATGATCTCTTTGTTTGCCAAATTTATGTTGATGACATTATCTTTGGTTCAACCAACAAATCCTTTTGTGAAGAATTTAGTAAGATTATGATAGATATGTTTGAAATGTCTATGATGGAATAGCTGAAATACTTCTTGGGATTCCAAGTGAGGCAACAAAAGGAAGGGACGTTCAGAAGCCAAACTAAGTATACTCAAGACATGCTCAAGAAGTTTGGAATGGACAAGGCGAAGCCTATAAAGACTCCCATGGCAACAAATGGACACTTGGATCTCAATAAAGATGGACCAAACGTCGATCAAAAGGTATATCGCTCCATGATAGGATCACTACTTTACTTATGTGCATCTAGGCCGGTGTCGACTGTTGGAGTCGGCAGATCTCCTGACACTACTAAGGTGTTGAAGGAGTTTGTAGTTCGGTGTGGGCGCGCGGAGACTCAAGAAGGTGAATCACGATTGGACACGAGAGACACAGTGGTTTACGTGGTTCGGGCCGCCTGAGCGTAATACCCTACTCCACGGGTGTGTGGTGTTGTATTAGCTTGTGTGCCTGAGAGCGTTCGAGAGCCTCCGAGCCTCCATCGAACTACAAACTCCTTCAACACCTTAGTAGTGTCAGGAGATCTGCCGACTCCAACAGTCGACAGTTGGCGCGCCAGGTAGGGGCGCCTGAGATTTTCAAGAATGGTGAATTATGCGGCTGGATCATCCAACGGGCAACCTGCTGCTCGGGCTGTCAGAGGCAATCCCTCCAACATGCAGCCACCGGCAGGAGCCTCAGCACCAGCAGGAGTCACACTCCCACCACCACCATCTTCTCCGGCAAGATGTGCCGGGCAACATGATGGTGCGCCGGCATCACATACTGCGCCGGCAAGTCGTGACAACCCAGAACACGCGCTCCATGCAGCGCGTGCTCTTCTCCAGTGACCACCACCTCCGGATGCATCTCAAGATGCCATGGAGCAATGGAGGGCTGATGTTGAGCATTTGGTCGCAGCAGCGGCCGAACGACTCAACAACCAGGGTCCTCCTCCTTCAGGGCGAGCCCAGTCGCAGCGACGGACGTTGTCTGGAAGACTTGGTCCGCATGTCTCCAACAACCGAAGACGAGCTGCGTCACAGCAAGTGACGTCGTTGCCCTCTGGGGCACGACGCACCCATACGGCATCTCGGCTTTCGACACATGACCTTCGGGCGGAGCTTGATCGCCGATACCGCCAACAGGATGGCCATGTCCATATCGAGCGAGCTCGAGAAAGATGGGATGCTCAAGACCTTTCTACTCTGGAAGGAGTAGGAGGAGGCTGTTCCGCCCTAGCCATGCACCTGCGCATGGTTAGATGGCCACAGAAGTTCCGGCCACACTTGCCGGAAAAATTCGACGGGACTGTCAACCCCGTAGAATTTCTGCAGATATACTCCACTGCAATCTTAGCAGCTGGAGGAAACGAGGCCGTAATGGCCAACTACTTTCCAGTGGCCTTAACTGGGACCGCCAGGTCCTGGTTTATGAGCCTTCCACCCAACTCTATTGACAGTTGGGAGGAGCTGTGCCGTCAGTTCACTGCCAACTTCGGGAGTTCATACACTCGACCGGGCACTGAACTGGACCTTTTTGCTGTCGTGCAAAAAGGAGGAGAATCTTTGCGGTCATTCATCCAGAGGTTCTCTCAGGTACGCAACACAATCCCTTCTATCTCAAGCGCTTCTGTCATTGTGGCATTCAGACAGGGTGTACGAGACAAGAAGATGTTGGAGAAGTTGGCGATCAAAGAGATCACCAGCGTCACGGAGCTCTTCAGCTTGGCAGACAAATGTGCCAGAGCTGCGGAGGGCCGTGAAATGCACTCCAAACCAGCCTTGGAGGATCACAAAAAATCCTCCAAAGAAGAAGCCGCTACCTCCGGGAGTGGCAAGAAGAAAAAGAAGACCAACGGCAAGAAGAAGCCGTCGGCCGGCACATCCAACGTTGCAGCCACTGCAACTCCTGGTGGCCGGGGGCCACGCCCTGAGAAGCGACCTCGACCGTCTTCCGAAGACGGCGGCAAATCCAAAATGTGGTGCCCCATTCACAAAACGGGCAGCCACAGGCTGGAAGATTGTCGGGAGGTCCAAAACCTTGTCGAGCGCTACAACAAGCGCCGGGAAGGGTCTCCTTTCCGACAGAGGGAGGGAAAACAGAAGGTTGACGAAGCTCCTGCTGAAGAGGAGTTAGGGTTTCAGGACCCCAAAAAGGTCCTGAAAGCCGTCTACACCTCCGTCGACGATGACTCCGACGTCTCCGACAACGAGCGTCGGAAAACCATGAACACCATCTTTGGTGGATCATGGGACATCACTTCTCGTCGTGTCATCAAGACTATGCGGCGGGATATGGCTGCTGTAGCTCCTACAGCTAGACCGGAGCCACATCGAAAGTGGATGGACACACCCATCACTTTTGATGCTTTGGACTGTCCTCAAAGCATGGTCGGAGCTGGCCAATTACCTTTGATGGTATCTCCCACCATCAACAACATCCAGCTCCATCATGTTATGGTGGATGGAGGTTCGGGGCTGAACCTTATAAGCTTTGAAGCTTTTACCAAACTTCAGCTTCGACCTTCGGATCTTCAGCCCTCTCGACCATTCTCCGAAGTAGGTCCGGGGGCCATTACCCCACTCGGAGCTATAATTCTCCCCGTTACCTTCGGGACACGGGAGAAGTACCGCACCGAGAAGTTGGTCTTCGACGTCGCTCAGATCAACATACCATTCAACGCCATCTTGGGTAGACCTGCCCTATACAAATTTATGGTAGCTGCTCATTATGGATACTTGGTGTTGAAGATGCCAACACCAGCAGGCGTTCTCCGAATTCGTGGAGATCGCACCGCCGGAGTAACTGCTCTGGAGGAGCTCCATGCACTCACCACTGCGCAAGAGGAGGACTCCAGACAGGGGCAAGCTCCAAAACCTCCGAGCATTCGGCAACGAGGTTCAACCTCTGCTCCCCGTGTGCAGCCAAGCGGCGACACCGACATCCCCGTCAAAGTCGTCCAAATTGGTTCCGATGTCACTCAAACCACCCGCATATCGGGTGGGATGAATGACAAATAGGAACTCGCGCTCATCACTTTCCTCCGGGCTAACGTTGATGTATTTGCTTGGCAACCGTCACAAATGCCTGGGATCCCCAGGGAAGTGATTGAACACAATCTGAAGATTTACCCCGACGCTCGGCCTGTGCATCAGAAACCTCGGAAGCAATCTGTAGAGCGACAAAACTTCATCCGACAAGAAGTGAAGAAGTTGCTCGAAGCCGGATTTATCCGAGAAGTCTACCATCCAAAATGGCTGGCAAACCCAGTCGTTGTGCCCAAGGCCGGCGGGAAACTTCGGATGTGCATCGACTACACCACACTGAATAAGGCATGTCCAAAAGATCCATTCCCACTACCTAGAATAGATCAGATAGTGGATTCCACCTCCGGGTGCGAGTTACTGTGTTTTCTAGACGCATATTCTGGATATCATCAAATCAGGATGTCTAGGGAGGATGAAGAGCATACTTCATTCATCACAGTGGATGGATTGTATTGTTACACAGCCATGCCGTTTGGTCTCAAGAATGCAGCTTCAACTTTTGTACGAGCTATGTACAAAACTTTCGAAGAACTCATCAGAGACATAGTGGAAGTGTACGTCGATGACATCGTGGTCAAAGTCAAAAACAAGGAGTCCCTCTTGGACACCTTGCAGGCTGTCTTTGACAAGCTGCGAGCCACCCGCACGAAGCTAAACCCAGACAAGTGCGTCTTCGGGGTTAGTTCCGGAAAGCTTCTTGGTTTCCTGGTAAGTCACCAGGGCATAGAGGCTAATCCAGCGAAGATAAAAGCCATTGAAGACATGCGGCCACCAACCCGCATCAAAGACGTCCAAAAATTAACTGGATGTCTAGCAGCCCTCAGCTGGTTCATTTCAAGACTGGCGGAAAGAGCACTTCCCTTCTTCAAGTTACTGAGGAAGTCCGGACCATTCCAATGGTCTGAAGAAGCAGAGAAGGCATTCCAGGAGCTGAAAGAGTTCCTCACCACCCTACCAGTCCTGGTAGCTCCGAACCCTGGTGAGCCTTTGTTGCTTTACATTTCAGCTACTAACGAAGTCGTCAGTATGGTTCTGGTTGCGGAGAGACCGGAACTACCCAATACTCAGGAATCCAGACCCCTTCGGGAGGGTCCGGAGGTTCCTGAAAGCGGGTCTGGGTCCCAGCTCCCAGACTCAAACCAACAAGAAGCCACTTTAGAGGACCCAGACCCCTCTAAGAGGGTCCAGGTCATTTCTGAAGAAGCTCCGGGTTCCTCCACCCAGAACCCGGAGGTCCCTGAAGAGAGTCTGGACCCCTCCGAGAGGGTCCGGATCAATGAAGAGGAAGCTCCGGACCCCTCCGGGAGGGTCCGGACCATTCAACGCCCAGTATACTTCATCAGTGAAGTGTTACATGATGCCAAGACTCGATACCTAGAGGTGCATAAACTGCTTTATGCAGTTCTTATTGCCTCAAGGAAGCTTCGACACTATTTCCAAGCTCACAAAGTCTCGGTGGTGACCTCATATCCACTTCGAGCGATCCTGCATAATCCCAATTCAACTGGGAATATTGCAAAGTGGGCAGCGGAATTGGCTGAATTCGATCTTGAATTCATTCCGAGACAAGCAATCAAGAGTCAAGCGTTGGCAGATTTCGTGGCAGAATGGACTCCCTCTCCATTAAACCCTGGGGGCCCCAGCGAGCAGAAGACGGAACCTCAAGTTCCAACCTTCACTAAGCCTCACTGGACCCTTTACTTCGACGGCTCCATGCAGAAGCAGGGAGCCGGAGCTGGAATCCTTCTCCTCGCACCAACTGGGGAGAAGGTGAAATACATGGTACACCTTGACTTCAAGGCAACCAACAACATGGCGGAGTACGAAGCACTCATCTATGGATTAAAGGTGGCACTATCATACGGTGTCAAGCAATTGCTGGTCAAAGGAGATTCACAACTCGTCATCAAGCAGGTGAAGGGTGAATGCTCCTGCAATAATCTCCAGCTGGCTGCTTACCTCCTTGAAGTCCAGAGGCTTCAGAAGGACTTCGAAGTCCTAGACCTTCACCATGTTCAGCGTGCTCACAACGCTGAAGCTGACGAACTCTCGACCAAGGCGTCAACTGGAACTCCGGCTCCTGACGGAACCTTTGTCCGGAGGTTGTCAAAACCCACAGTTCAGCCTGCCGAACTGAACGAAGGGGGCGAGATCAGCATCCCGAAGCTGACGGTCCCGATGGCCCTGTTACCATGGCAGCCATCAAGGGTCGTAGGTGCTGCCGGAAGCTCCGAGCAACCCAGCACGCAAGACTCAAATGCTCAAGTCAGTTCCGATGCATGGATCTCGGAGATCCGGAGCTACTTGAAAGACAACATCCTTCCTGACGATGATGTATCCGCTGATCGGGTAGTCAGATTGGCTAAAAGATACACGTTGGTAGAAGGGGATCTCTACCGGCGCGGTGCCAACGGCATCCTAATGCGGTGCATCACAAGGGAAGAAGGCTGCGAGCTCCTCGCAGAAATCCATGGAGGCGAGTGTGGGAACCACGCATCTTCCCGCACGCTGGTCGGAAAAGCCTTTCGGCACGGCTTCTACTGGCCTACAGCACTCCAGGATGCCACTGAGCTGGTGAAGAAATGCAAAGCATGCCAATTTCATGCAAAGCAAATTCATACACCTGCTCAGTCCTTACAAATGATACCTCCCACATGGCCTTTCGCTGTGTGGGGGATGGACATCTTGGGACCCTTCCCAAGAGCCGTCGGAGGTTACAAGTTCCTGTACGTCGCCATCGACAAGTTCACCAAGTGGCCGGAAGCTACTCCCGTTGTGACGATCAACAAACAATCTGCAATCAATTTTCTACAATCCATCGTGAGCAGATTCGGAGTCCCAAATAAGATCATCACTGATAATGGGACTCAATTCACAAGCTCCGCATTTCAAGGATATTGCGAAGACCTCGGCATACAAGTTTGCTACGCTTCCGTAGCTCATCCTGCCAGCAATGGACAAGCCGAGAGAGCAAACGCAGAGATCCTTAAAGGACTCAAAACACGCACTTATGAGCGCTTGAAAAAGCACGGAGCCAATTGGATCGAAGAGCTTCCGCCCACTCTATGGGCCAACAGGACTTCTCCAAGTCGGGCAACCGGAGAAACACCCTTCTTCCTGGTGTACGGAGCTGAAGCGATCCTTCCTCCAGAAATCACCTTGGGTTCCCTCCGAGTCCGGACCTTCGACGAAGCCGCGCAGGACCAGCTCCGGCGCGAAGACCTAGACCTCCTCGAGGAGGGAAGGTGCCAAGCAGCTGTTCGGAATGCCCGATACCGCCAAGCTCTACGGCGCTATCACCAGCGGCATGTACACAACCGACAGCTCGAGGAAGGCGATCTGGTGCTACGGAGAATACTATCCAGAGAAGGGCAAAACAAACTCTCCCCCGGCTGGGAAGGGCCCTTTCGAGTGATCAAAGTATCCCGTCCCGGAAGCGTTCGCTTGGCTACCGAGGATGGGACACCTCTCCCAAATCCTTGGAACATCGAGCACCTCCGTAAGTTCTACACTTAATTCCACGGAGGTGAGTCTTAAGTAACTTGAAATGTATGTTATAGAGTCATTGTACAGAGTCGGGTAGTTCCTCCGGGAGAGCAGCCGAACCTTTCCCGAAAGGTTTGAAAAGCTCATGCAACACTTGACACAGTCTCCGGACTAAAAGTGTGGCTAACTACCCTGGGTCAAACGAGAAACCAAACACACTTAGCCTGGTTCCGTACCCTAAGAGTGTACTTGTTTCCCCTGTACCCCGGACCTATAATGAAAGACATCTTCATGTGAAATAGACTCCACGTGCATTCATCTTTGCATAGGCTCGACATTTTTATTTTTCTCTTTCTTGTCTATAACAGAAACGTGCAATTCTTAAGAAGTTCTAGTTTGACCGGTTTACATACGATTCGAGTTGAATTGTCAGATTTTTTGGATTTAAATATCGTCTAACTCGCCTGAAAGCCGCCAAGCCATTCTAGGGCCGAAGTGCGCTATCGACTTAGCCTGGTCAAGCACCCTAAGTACGCCACTCTACCTACATCCCGGCAGGCCGAAGTAAGGTGGGTCCATGGACAATTGGATCTAAAAGAAAAGACAATTCATCCAGTCGTATTAAAAATCGTGTTCAACTTAAAATTTTCTTAAGAACCGTAAGCCGCGAAGAAGTTATAGACAAGGAACGAACTTTACTATTTTTCTTGGCTTAAGTGTGCAGGAAAAATGAACCCTACGTTGATGGAGAAAAACCGGAGCTAACCAAGTTCCGACTCCCACCAGGGCGTCAACCGTCGGCGTTGACTAAAAGATGGTGAGAAGACCCCGTCACTGGAGTCTGTTGCCAACAAACCAAGTGTGGCAAAGGTCATTGCCGGAGCTGCTAAGCTCCGACACCTTGGAGTATTAACTATCGACGCTCAACGTGTTGATAGAGGCTATTGCCGGAGCTACTAAGCTCCAGCGATGGACAGTGCCGGAGCTTCTAAGCTCCGACAACTTCAGGGGACCTTCACTATCAAAAACTTCAGACCTAAATTCCACAAGTTCGAAGCAAATTCGTCTTCAACAAAACTCAACATCCTTTTGGTACATGTCCACAATCAAATTGTGCACATCTACCAGGGGGCCAAGTGAAGATAAAGATGTTGAAGACAAAAGATTGGGGATTTCATTTCATCTGGAGACAGGGGATTACAAAATTGAGGAAGAAGAGAAGATACAAGTAAAGGCTAAAAGATACGGTCCTAGACCCTATGGAAGAACTCGGCGACTTTCTGGGCGACCTCCGACACGCGGGCTCGGGTAGCTTCGCCTTCTCCTTCGACGGAGCCTTCAAGCACCGGGTCCAGAGGAAATCGAGGGTTCCGGCTGGTGTAGCACGTCAACACATATTCTGTGACGTTCCTAGCCAGGGATTGCCCCTCGACCTCCAGCTGGTCCGCGATGACATCGCCCACCTTGGAGAGCTTGCTGCCTGCGGCGCTCAACGCTTGCAACGCGAGGTCAGGCTCCAGCTCCGGATCATCCGGGTGCACGGGGCTGAAACCCATCGGCGTCAGTGTGTCGTCGGCCTTGCCCAGGAACTCCCAAATCTGCAGGGAGTCCGCCTTCCTCAAGTTCTTCATCTCTTCCAGGGATCTCCGGGCCGCCGTCAGCTCCGAATTCTCGCGGGCGAGGCGCTCAACTTCTTTGGCATTTTGCTGGATCTTCGCAGCAACCCGCTTCTCAAGTCTTCCGAGCTCCTCCTCCCGGAGGTGGATCTTGTTCCAGCGGTCGACCAGGTCCTTCTCCCTAGCCTCCACTTTCTTCTCCCGGGCGATAAGGGCACACTCGTATTCGTAGAGTTCCTGCCCCCGCACCCAGGTCTTCTCCTCTTCCTCGAGGCAGCGCTCTTCCAATTTCTTAGTGCGCTCCTCGAGGCCCTTGTCCGCCAGAGCTGTTTTCTCAGCGAGCTCTTCTTCCCGTCGCAAGACGTCATCCCGTAGCTCTAGGAGTTTTTGCTCCTCATCCTCGAGCCGTCTTTCCCTCCCTTCAAGTGCCTCTCGGCGCTTGATGAGTGCGGTACTGATGGCATCGAGCTGATCAAACCGAGCATTGGCCGCGTCGTTAGCAGCCTTAGCTTGGTCATGGAACTCCCGGGATTGAGCGTCGAGGGCGTGAGTCATGCTCTCCCTCTCGTCCAGCAGCTCACCCCAGAGCTCCAGGCGGATCTTCTCCCGCCTGATCCATTCCTTGTCATCCGCAAGCCTCGACTGCGCCAGCTTAGTCTCGAAGTGGAGCCGATTACGCCACCGCCTAAGGGTTTGGCGCTCCTCTTCAAGAGCCTTGCTGTCGTGGAAGAAGGCCAGTTGGACCTGGCGTAGACTGGAGCAGGCGTTGTCAATGGACATCGACAGCGAGATGGGCTCTGGACCTGCTGGGATCTCTTCCGCTGGTTCCAGCGGGTCTTCACTTACAAAAATTGGGTCCCACTCTACGAGAGTGGAACCCCGAGCTTCCAAAGCGCTAGGGCCCTCCTCCGGGATGGCCTCAGTCGCCATCGAAGGAGGTCCCGCCACCAAGTCTTCATTTGCCCCCTCAGGCTGGGGGCCAGCGACTTCGTTCAGGCACTCTGGCTCTGCCACAGGTACCATCGACGTCGTCGCCTCCACTGGCTCCGGCCGGGACACTTCTTTTGAGGGAGGCTCAAGCTCCCTCGCCTCTTCATCCGCCGGCTCTATGACCGGCGCTCCAACAATCACCGGCTCTGCGGCCGGAGCTTCGGAAGTAACCGGCTCAACTGCCGGAACTACTTCAACTTCCGGCTCGCATGCCGGGGCTTCAGCCACCTCCGGCTCAATCGCCGGGGCTTCAACACTTTCCGGCTCCGAAGCCGGGACTGCTACTTCCTCCGACTCAACAGCCGGAGCTTCTACTACTGCAGCACCAGGACCCGGAGCTTCCACTTCCGGGACGGGTGCCGCTGGCGCATCTTCATTCCCGTGGTCCGGCGCTACCACGGGAACTTCTGGAGACGAGTCGAGGTCCATGACCACGACAGCCGGCGCCGGAGCTATCGCAGCCTCCGCTTGGGGCGGCACCGGGGCTGGAGCAGAAGCCCTCGCAGCCTCAGACACTGTGGCTGGGGGTGGAGCTTCACTCCCCTTCCTGGGAACGCTGCAGATGAAGAACGAAGAAATTGAGCAAACAGATGCTACAATTAAAAAGTTAATCGAGGTAAAAAAGAAAAATTACCTTGGGAGGCTCACGCACCAGCTTGCGCGGAACCTCTTTCCCGGACGATCCGGGCTGGCCACGGTCGGCATAGGAGCTCCGGGAGGACTCCCAGGACTTGCCACAGCCGCGGGCGTTTCCCGGGTCGGAGCTCTCCCTGATCGGGAGGAACTCCTGGACCTGGAGGCCCTCACCGCTCCAGATGCCGGAGTCGCGCGCCTGGAGCTAGCACCGCAGGAGGGATCCACCGCGGGGACAGTCGCACTCCGGGAGGATCCCACCGCCGGAACAGTAACGTTCCGGAAGGGCCCCACCACGGGGACAGTCGCCACGGCGGCGGAGGATCTTCCTTCCTGAGGGGGGGGAACCGGGGGGGAAGTGGCAGGCCCGACGGACCTTCCGTCAGCATGTCGCAACTTTCTCTTCCGGCTCTCCGGCTCCTCCGCCGGCTCCTTGCCCTTGCCGATGACCTCAGCTCTTGGCTGTGGGACAGGGGCGGAGCCGTCTCTGGACAACCCGGGGATCGCCAACCGGGTGGTTGATCTTCTCTCGACGACACCAAGGTCTTCAAGCGCGGGCATCTTCCGCTGGAGCTCCCTGCTGAACTCAACTTCCACGTTCAGAGGGAGGAAAGCCGGCGGCGGAGTCAAGTAATCTCTGTCAACGTCGATGCCGTGCTGGAATTTCTTGAGGTGAAACTCCAAGGTCTTCCCCACCATGCTGGACTTCAACCCGGTCTCACCCCGGTCCTCGTCCATCACGCTGTTGAGGGCCCAGGCGAGCTTCTCCCTCCTCTTCAGCGGCGCCCACCTGTTGGACAGGAAGTTGCAGAACACCGCCTGGGGAGTCAATCCTCCCTCCACACATTGGCGGATCCTGGTCAGGACAGGGTCGAAAGCTTCCGCCAGCACCGGAACTTCGCTCCATACCGACGTGTCAATGCCGGGCAGACCGTCTGGCAACTCCAACCGCTCATGCTCCTCCACCCGGACGACTACCCAATCTTTCTTCCAGTCATCCCACTTCCCGGAAGGGAATGACCGGAGGTACTTAAATGGGCACTTCTTGCGCTTCACGAAGTAGTAGAAGCCAAGATACTCATCGCTTCAGCCGGTGGTTTGGACGGTGAAGAAGGTTCGGAAGAGCTCGATGCAGGGAGGGATGCCCACCCACATCTCGCAGAAGTGGACAAAGATGGACACAAGGAGAATGGAGTGAGGGCCAAGGTGGTACAGCTGCAGACCATAGAAGTCCAGCAGCATCAAGAAGAAAGAAGAAAACGGTGGGATCAGCCCCACCATGGCGTACGAGGAAAAATACACCATCTCGCCAGAGTGCTCCTTTTCAAAGGGGAGCTCTCCGCCGGCGCGGACCGAGCGGTTGAAGAAGTCCGAAGACCACCCCATGAGGGCCCGGACCTTCTTCAGATCGCTGTCCGTCTTCAAGCGACTCTCACGCAGACCTAACTCCATCGCAGCACAGCTAGGCAAGAGAAGAGGAGCAAAAGTACAAGTCAGGAGTTTGAGCGCAAGAACAGATGGGAAGCGTAAAGAACTCCCGACGGCGCGCTTTCCTTCTTAAGTAAGCCCTCGCAACGCTTGGATGGAAACTGCAGGAGAGGCAAGGATACTACTCAAGAATTCAACCCTGCCGATGACAAGAGGGCCCGGGACCACCCTGACGATCAAGTCGAGGTTCTTACCCAGGCGAACAGTTGTCATCACGAGGCGGGATACCCAAAGGCGGCGAACTGACAAGGCGCGCGGAACCGATACGGTTTTCGTATCGGGAACCGGCGACCTTCAATTGCGAGATCCGCACGTCAAAGATCTTATCTGCCGCCTGAGGTGCGCCACGCGTCGGGATTTAACCGCAAAGCCCCGCCAACGGCACCTCCGAAGACCCTTGAAGACCCAGTTCAAGAGTCGCGAGTATGGACCCACCTCCGACGGAATGACTTCACCCCGGTGACTTTCCCCGGAGGTAGGTCCAGGGGGCCACTGTCGGTACCCTAAAAACCATACACCCCCTGAGGTTACAAAGATCTCAAGGGAAGGACGTCTACTCAAATTGAAGACCCTCGGAGGCCCACTTGTCAGACATAACCGGACCTGCTTCTCCAACATGGTTAACCCCTAGGTTGCCACGTGTACTGCCAGACCGGAGCTACTACCCACAAGGGTGAAGCTCCGGGCTAGGTACCGAAACGGCGCCTCCGGACTTAACCCCTGACCGAGAGAAGCTCCGGACCTGACACGTGCCAGGCCACCCCGGAGCTTCCCGCTTCCCACAAGCAAGCTCCAGAGCTGCCACGTGTCCAAACGTCGGAGCTGGCCGCCTCAAACCTCCGGAAGACATTGTAACGACTCCGGATCTTCAAAGGATAGCCGCGGACTTCAAGACCCGATTAATTGTCATTAATTCCATGTTAATGACACTTAATCGGATAATCTTAACACCTGTAACGGCACTGTCGGGGCCCGTTACAGGGTTATTAACAACAATTAATCGTGTATCAATACTAGTAACCGCCGGGGCCACATGTTGGGCCAGGCTAACTTGTAACGGTTTGTCCTTGTACTATAAAAGGACAGACCGACGATACACAAGAGAGGCTCAGAGGCTCTCGAACGCTCTCAGGCACACAAGCTAATACAACACCACACACCCGTGGAGTAGGGTATTACGCTCAGGCGGCCCGAACCACGTAAACCACTGTGTCTTTCGTGTCCAATCGTGATTCACCTTCTTGAGTCTCCGCGCGCCCACACCGAACTACAAACTCCTTCAACACCTTAGTAGTGTCAGGAGATCTGCCGACTCCAACAGTCGACAGCCGGACATTATGTTGAGTGTATGTTTGTGTGCAAGGTTTCAAGCCAACCCAAAAAAGTGTCATTTGACAGGCGTAAAAAAGAATGTTGCGGTATTTAGTCATACACCCAACCTAGGCCTTTGGTATCCTAAAGCTTCCAAGTTCAATCTCATTGGATACTCCTGTGCAGATTATTTCGGATGCAAAGTAGATAGAAAAAGCACCTCCGGTACATGCCAATTTCTAGGTAGATCCCTAGTTTCTTGGTCCTCCAACAAACAAAACTACATTGCCTTATCCACGGCCAAAGCAGAGTATGTTGCAACCGGGAGTTGTTGTGCACAACTCCTTTGGATGCGACAAACTCTAAAGGATTACAGTTACAATATGAATCGTATTCCACTCCTTTGTGATAATGAGAGTGCCATAAAGATTGCCCATAACCCAGTTAAGCACTCTAGGACCAAACCTATAGACATCTGACACCACTTTTTGAGAGACCACTCAATGAAAGGAGACATAACTATTTCCCATGTCAACAACGAAAAACAACTAGCGGACATATTCACCAAGCCACTTGATGAAAAGTGCTTTTGCGAGCTCAGAAATGAACTAAACATCCTTGATGCTCGGAATGTGGCTTGAAAAATTGTATACTTGTATGGATTCTTCAAAATTTGTTGATTGTGTTGTGAAAATCATCTCTCTCAAATTTTTCTCCAAAAAACTATTTCAATTACTTGATCATGATGAATTATGGTCATTTCTTGATTGTTGTATGCTTACTGATCATATTCATCAAGATTACTTGATTGTTTAGGCCCCCAATTTTTTATGAGAACCTTCGAATATATACGAATGGGCTAAACTAATCTGCTCTGGTGACCACGGACTAGTTCGTGGTTATCTGGACTAGTCCGCACACTGCAAACTAGTCCGCAGAGTGTCCGGTAGTCTGGACTAGTCCGGCCAACCACATACTAGTCCGATTTTTCGACTCCATAACCCTAGCCGCCTCCAAAACCTTATCTTCTTCATCCTCACAACTCACCCCACGCTCTCTCTCCTCGCTCAAGTGCTCCCAAGGCTATTTCCTTCGTTCTCCATCAAATCCCTCCAAGTTTTTGTGGAAATCAATCTCCATTGCATAGGGACTGAAGACCACGGACTTGTCCGCACCTTCAACCCCTCCATCTCCAATAATCAAGGATCTTCGGTAAAATTTCCTTCCGAAACCCTAGAAATCGTGATTTTCTTCATTGTTGACTAAATAGCCTAGTTCCTCTCCGTTAATACATGCCTCCTTGTTGTATTACATTTACAACTAGTTTTGCTTTGGGAATCACCATTTGTCGTCTAGTTAGGGTTTGAGGTGATGAACACCGGACTAGTCTGGTCCATGTACGGACAAGTCCGGTCCCCCAGACTAGTCTGTACCTGTACACAGGACAAGTTCGATTTTTAACTGAACTCAACCCTGATTTCTCATTCCTCAATGCACCTCCTTGCCATCGATTCTTATCCATACATTGTGCAATGCTCTCTCAGGACAATGTTGAACGTGAACATCTCCGACTTTGAAGATGAGATGGAACAAGACTTGTTGCCGCGTGCTTCGGAGTCTCACGCTCAAAAGAGGCAAGAGCGTCCCTCCGAGCCTGCACCTTCTCCACCTCAGGTGCGATGCAAGGTGCTCGCCAAGAAGCCTACGTCCAAGGCCAAGGACACAGCTAGCTCTAGCTCGGTGGCTCTTCGCCAAGTGAAGGGCAAAGGAAAGGGAATTGCTTTAGTCCCCGTCGGCCCACTCAAGATGCATGCTCCGAGGCAGGGAAACTGAGATCCCTCCGAGGAGAAGTTCAACAGCAAGAGAAGCGACACTGCTTCCAAACTCAGTTTTGTTGATTGCTACAGTCGTTCCAAGAAGGTTGATGATGCTAGGTTTTGGAGCAATTTTCATGCAGACTTCTACAGCTCGGTTTACCTTACCATGAAGACTCCGGTGGCCCGCAGCCAGTGGATCAACTGGAATCACTTTGAGAGGAAGAGTTGTTCAGCATTTGACGAGGTTATAAATGTAGTGGAGAGGCATGGACTGAAATAGCTGTTTGCCTTCAGATATCACTGAAATGATGAGATTATAGCTCAGTTCTATGCCACTTGTTTCTTTGCTAGTGATGAGGAGGAAAGGTTGACTTGGATGAGTCATGGATCCAAGTACACCATAACTTATGATGATTTTGCAAGACTCCTTCACCTAAAAGACACCAGCAACAATGAGTTGACTATCCACAACATCGGTGTCTTAGGAAAGGACAAGATGGACTTCCTCTATGATACTACTCTGAAGTTCAATCCCCCCTCAACCAAGAACATGAAGCCCTTCTTCATGGTTCTCAACAAGGTGCTGAGGAAGACAATAGCACCAAAAGATGGGGATGCAGGAAGTGTCCAAGGTTACTTGAGGATCTTGATGAAAGTGATAAGCAAGAATAGGATGTTTGACATATTTGCCTATATCTGGAATGATATGGTCAACATCTGCTGCACTCCAAACAGATCCTGTGGATATGCCCC
Organism: Tuctoria greenei; assembly: GCA_036927565.1. Taxonomy (NCBI): domain Eukaryota; kingdom Viridiplantae; phylum Streptophyta; class Magnoliopsida; order Poales; family Poaceae; genus Tuctoria; species Tuctoria greenei. The sequence continues at coordinate 124,765,759 of JAYESD010000001.1, forward strand.
CTACATGATGTTTATGATTGAGAAGGTCACAGGGATTGAGTTCGTGAAGGATGTGGAGCACACTCCTTTGAGGCCCCAGAAGCCTCCCCAAGCTACTGTCCAAGCTGCTCAATCCCCTGCATCCAGTGAAGAGGCTCCAAGGAGAGCTCGAGGAGATGAGAGGTCTGCTCCCACCACTAGGGCCCCTCCCCAAAAAGGGAATCCTGAAGTACTTGGCAGCAATCTTTGCCTCATGGAAGAAGGCCGAAGTGAATACTCACAAGCTGGACAAGGCGAGGAAGGCATACATGAGATATGTCAAAGAAAATGTCAAGCATATTTGCCAGAAGCTGGAGATCAAGCCTATTGGATCCCAGTCATCTCTGAAGATTCAACTTCTGATTTCACTGAGCTCGGACCTTTGACTCCCTCCGAGCTTGCTTACTTTGGAATTGGGGCACTTCGAGTGGATCTACTCCTCCTCCTCCACAGCCGGAAGATGAAGGTGAAGATGAGGAGAGAACCGACAGCGAGGAATAAGCCACTAGATCCCTCTTCTCCTTCTTTTTGGTGTCTTGATGCCAAAGGGGGAGAGATTGAGGGGGGGTCACTAGATTCTAGCTGTAGGTTGAGAGATGAGTGCTTCATTTGTGTATCTTTTTGTGTTTCTCTTGGGCTGTAAAACTTTAATACTGTTATCTCTATCTTTGGTATTGTGGTGTGATGGTGTAAAAGCCCAAATTTCCAAAATTCAATGTTCAGTTAGGACAAAAATTTTGAATGACAAAAAGCATTAAAAAGGAATTGAGAACAACAAATTAATCCAAACTCCAAATGAGGAAATTCAAAATAATAAACTTAGCTACTGTTTAAATAAATTTAACATGTAGATTTTAGTTGACCAATGGATTCCAAATATTCCAAATAGCATGCCTACAAAGTTTCATAATTTTTGAAGCAAGTTTGCTATTTAATTCAATAGCTTCATTGAATTCAACTCAAATTCAAATTCATATTTGAATTTAAATGAAACTTTGTCAAATCAACTATGGGAATTCAAAATAAAATTCTATATGATTAATCCAGCCATCCCACAAATATCTAGCAAATTTTGGAATGAATTAGGTGGTAGAATTGATGGGGAAAGTGCTGTTTTGGCTCTCCAAGTGACACCACATTGCTTGCAAAGTCCAGGCAGCTGCTTGCACTGTTGTGGCCGACTCCAGCTGCCCCCAGCTCGCCCTGGCCTCCTATTTATACCCCCTCCATGCCCCGGGCTTGCTCTTCCTTCACCTTGAAGTCTCCAGCACCATTTTCACTTCTCTCCCGATTCCTTCTCTGTCCAGCCGATTTGCAGCAAATGTACTCCGTGTTAAGCGCTTTTCTTTGCCTCTCTTCACTCCCCAACCTCTTGCACAGCTTTGTGATCAAGTTCTTACACAGCTAGGCCATCCCCGAAGCTGTTATTTTCGAAATCGAGGCCGCCGGAAATTTCCCCAATTTCGCGGCGCCTCTGCTCATCAAGTTCTTGCAATGCGAACCGGAAGTGTTCAACATATATCGATCCAGGGTGTTCCGGAGGGAGCACCGGTGTTAGCAGGCATGTTTGCTATCAAAGACATACCTGTCCTCATACTCTTTGATTCCGGTGCTACCCACAATTTTATCAGTAAATCATGTGTGGATCAGCACCAATTATCCACCAATACTCCCTAGCAAAGTTATCTTACAAGCTCACCGAGTGGAAGTATCTCGGTTAGTCAGATTGTTCCCCGAGCAGCTTTATGTTTGGGGGGCAAAATATATCCAATGTCGCTGATTATATTGGATGGAAAGAAGGTCGATGTAATATTGGGGATGTCATGGTTGAACCATCACGGTGCCGTTCTTAATATCGATACCCGGACTATCCAAATTTACTCTCCGATGCACAGACAACACGAGCTGTTTTTGGACAGTTTGGAGCAGGACAGTGCATCTGCATATAACACAGAAGCAACTAAACTTGAAGATATTCCGGTGGTCCGTGAGTATCCCGACGTGTTTCCTGATGACTTACCGGGCTTGCTGCCCGAACGTGACATTGAGTTCAAGATTGAACTTGTACCAGGAACCACACCGATCTCTCGAAGACCAATCGAATGGTGCCTAATGAGCTAGCTGAATTATAGGAACATTTGAAAGTCCTTTTGTACAAGGGTTTTATTCGCCCAAGCTCATCACCTTGGGGCTGCTCGGCGCTGTTTGTCAAGAAGGATGAAACATTGCGGTTATGTGTGGATTATCGACCGCTCAACGCCGTGACTATAAAGAACAAGTACCCGCTGCCCCGCATCGACATTTTATTCGATCAACTTGTTGGTGCGAGGATGTTCTCAAAGATGGATCTTCGGTCCGGACATCATCAAATCAAAATCCGACCGGAGGATATACCGAAGACGGCATTCTCGACGCAATACGGATTATACGAGTATCTCGTCATGTCTTTTGGTCTCACCAATGCTCCGGCTCAATTCATGTATCTCATGAACTCAATATTTATGCCGGAGTTGGACAAGTTCGTCGTGGTCTTCATCGACGACATATTGGTTTATTCCAAGTCAAAGGAAGAGCATGCTGAACATTTGCATATTGTGTTACAACGGTTGAGAGATCACAAGTTATACGAAAAATTCAGCAACTATGAATTTTGGATCAGCCAAGTGCCATTCTTGGGACACATTATCTCAGCTGAGGTCAACGCTGTGGACCCAAGTAAAATTATTCAAGTACTGAAATGGCAATCTCCGAAGTCAGTACATGAAGTCTGAAGTTTCCTCAGTTTAGCGGGATATTATCGGAGGTTCATCCCGAGCTTCTCAAAAATCGCTAAGCTGATAATGGAGCTGCTGAAAAAGGGAACCAAATATATTTGGAGTTCAGCTTGTGAAGAAGCGCTCAAGACATTAGTACATCACCTTACAACAGCCCCGGATCTTGCTCAGCCGGACACGACAAAACTGTTTGACGTGTATTGCGATGCATCCGGCATCGGACTTGGCTGTGTTCTTATGCAAGAAGGACGTGAGGTCGCATATGGATCTCGCCAACTCTGAAACCATGAGCAGCACTATCCGACTCACGACCTTGAGCTCGTTGACGTGGTATTGGCATTAAAAATGTGGAGGCATTACTTGCTTGGAAATCTTGTACACCTCTACACCGACCACAAGAGTTTGAAATATATTTTCACGCCGAAGGAGCTGAATATGAGACAATGAAGGTGGTTAGATTGATCAAAGATTATGAAATTGAAATTCACTACCACCCCAGTAAAGCGAATGTGGTTGCCGAGCTCAGTCAGAAAGCCCATGTCCACAATATCACCATGGCTAAAATGGAAGATGAGGAACCAAGTCTGTATGTGATTCCATATGGGGTTCTCAATAATCTTGCTCTCATTCCCACCATACAAGAGGAAATTATTAAAGCCCAGAAGAAGGACAAGGGCATGTCACACATATGAGAAAGAGTGGACAGCGGGGAAGTAAAATGTTTCCGGAAAGATGATCACGGTACATTATGGTTCAAGGAACGTATAGTTGTACCCCGAGATGTTAAGCTCCGGAAGAAATATTGGATGAAGCTCACATGTCAAAATTTTCTATTCATCCGGGCAGCAATAAAATGTATCAAGATTTAAAGACCAAGTTTTGGTGGACACGGATGAAGCGGGAAATAGCGAAGTAAGTATCCGAGTGTGATACGTGTCGGCGAGTGAAGGCCGACCATATGAAGAAGGTGGGACAGCTACAACCGCTGAATATTCCGGCATGGAAATAGGAGGATGTGAGTATGGATTTCATAGTCGGATTGCCACTCACATTCCGGAAGCATGATTCAATTTGGGTAATAGTCGACCGACTAACCAAATCAGCACACTTCATCCTGGTAAATGTCGGATTCAATACCAAGAAATATGCGGAGTTGTACATATCAAGAATAGTGTGTTTATACGGCATTCCTCGCACGATTATTTCAGATCGAGGCTCGCTGTTTGTTGCTCGTTTTTGGGAGCAACTGCACACCTAATTGGGTACTAAACTGATTAGAAGCTCCGCCTATCACCCACAGACCGATGGACAAACCGAGTGGGTGAATCAAGTACTTGAAGACATCTTGCGAGCGTGTGCCATCCACCACGGTAAAAATTGGGATGATCATTTACCTTTGGCGGAATTCTCCTACAACAACGGTTATCAGGCGAGTATCAAGATGGCACCATACGAAGCTCTATACGGCCGAAAATGCCGCACACCGCTGAATTGGTGTGAGTCTGGCGAGAGGGTGACGTTCGGAATTGATCTAGTCAACGAAGCCGAGGAACAAGTTAGGATCATTCAAGCAAATCTAAGAGCGGCTCAATCTCGACAGAAGGCTTATGTGGACAACCGGCGTCGACCTCTGCACTTTGATATCGGGGATCACGTGTACCTCCGCGTGTCACCGATGAAAGGAATTCACCGGTTCGGAGTAAAAGGAAAGCTAGCTCCCTGATTAATTGGCCCATTTGCTATTATGGAGAAGTGCGGACCTGTGGCTTATCGATTGGAATTACCAGCATCTCTTGCTGGTATACACGACATTTTCCACGTATCTCAGCTCCGGAAATGTCTCAAGATCACAGCTGCAGTCCACACCGAATTTGACGTACTCCAAACATCCAGTTCAGATTCTCGACGAGAAGACTCGAACAACGCGGAACCACATGCTGTGGTTCTATAAAGTGTTATGGAGCAACCATACTGTTGTAGAAGCGACTTGGGAATCCGAAGAATATCTCCGCTCCAACTATCCAGATTTCTTATCGTCTCACATCCGGTAATTTCTCTCCTACTTTCGTCTCTTCATTGTAATCTCGGGACAAGATTCTTTTAAGGGTGGAGGAATGTAAAAGCCCAAATTTCCAAAATTCAAAGTTCAGTTAGGACAAAAATTTTGAATGACAAAAAACATTAAAAAGGAATTGAGAAAAACAAATTAATTCAAACTCCAAATGAGGAAATTCAAAATAATAAACTTAGCTACTGTTTAAATAAATTTAATATGAAGATTTGAGTTGACCAATGGATTACAAATATTCCAAATAGCATGCCTGCAAAGTTTCATAATTTTTGAAGCAAGTTTGCTATTTAATTCAATAGCTTCATTGAATTCAACTCAAATTCAAATTCATATTTGAATTTAAATGAAACTTTGTCAAATCAACTACGGGAATTCAAAATCAAATTCTATATGATTAATATAGACATCCCACAAATATCTAGCAAATTTTATAATGAATTAGGTGGTAGAATTGATGGGGAAAGGATGAAGATAAGGTGGGACCCACTTGTCATCCAAAGCAAAGTGCTGTTTTGGCTCTCCACGTGACACCAAATTGCATGCAAAGTCCAGGAAGCTGCTTGCACTGTTGTGGCGACTCCAGCTGCCCCCAGCTCGCCCTAGCCTCCTATTTATACCCCCTCCATGCCCCTGGCTTGCTCTTCCTTCACCTTGAAGTCTCCAGCACCGTTTTCACTTCTCTCCCGATTCCTTCTCTGTCCAGCCGATTTGCAGCAAAGGTACTCCGTGTTAAGCGCTTTTCTTTGCCTCTCCTCACTCCCCAACCTCTTGCACAGATTTGTGAACAAGTTCTTGCACAGCTAGGCCATCCCTGAAGCTGTTATTTTCAAAACCGAGGCCGCCGGAAATCTCCCCTGTTTTGCCGCGCCTCTGCTCATCATCGACAAGACGATACAACCATCATCTCACCTCGATACTAGAAGGAAAAAGGTTAGCCTACTCATGTTCTAGCTGCTCGTAAAGTTTCATCCCATGCCATGCCTCCTAGCCCCCGTATTTGCTTTTCTTCCGATGAACTTCGGTTATGAGTGGAGTTGCTTCACGCATGAAATTCCTTTTATACAGTTAATTATTCCTTGTGCACTTGTGCTATGTTGTTCTATATGGCCAGGCGCATCACCTCAAAGAAAATCCATCGAGTTTCATTGAGTATTCACACTAGAATACAATTTTTCCCCAACCGCTGGTCTGTCCTTCCTCGGTCCATCGGCGCTACCATTCTCCAAGCCATTTCTCTACTTCCTATGGCCAGATTCTTGTTCCCCATGCTTCCATGAATCTTCCCAAGGTCTTACCAATCAGCTTCACCCACCGTAGGGCTCGGCCGACATGGCCGAAACCCTAATTGCCGCCGCAGCCGTCGCGCAAGCCTTCCCGGCCATCGCCGGCGTGCGCTGACCCCACCAGTGTGCTCAGCACCTCGAAATAGGGTTAGGCGGCGAGTTTGGCGAGGATACGTGCCGTGGATCGATGGGCGGCAAGAGCTCCGGCGAGGGGCCACCGCGGTCGCGCCCCTGGCGGGAGGTAGACGACGACCCCGTGGGGCCCCGTCGTCAGTGGAAGCGCAGCGCGCGCCCGGATCAGCTGCGGCTCGGGGATCTTTTTTGACCACGCGGTTAACCCAGTAACCCTCCGTGTTGCCGCCCAGCGATTGGTCCATTTTAAACCCGTGGACCTCCCTGGTTTATTTAAACTTTCCCATTTAAATTTAATTCCAGATTTTGCCCCAACTTGGAAAATCCATAACTCCTAGTAGAATTGTCCAAAAAATCCCAAATAAATTTTGTTAGAACCAGCATGAAGAATAATTTCCATTGGAGCACTTGGATGTGTATGAAAGTCCATATGAATTTATCCATAATTCAAATAAAAAAATGCTTATAGAATTAATTCATATAGTTCAGCTCTTTGGAAAAATACCAAAATTTTCCAGAACCTTCATTTGGGTATCCTTAAACTTCAGTAAAAACTTCAGGGTCATTAGACTTAATTTACATTATCTTATAACCTGTGTATTATCTATGCACATAAAAATAGTCAAATTCATTTAGAGTTTGTACAGAAACTTGTGCAAACTTCTTAATTGAATATCTCTCAGTACAAAGCTTTACAATTTGTCAAACCAACTTTGTTGGTTTTGTCTTTATCCACACTAACCAGAACTACCGCCCAATCTTCATGAAATTCCCTAGATTATCCTGTAGAGCCCTTAAAAGCAAAATCATATTTGATTTTTATCTGATGATTCACTTCATAGAAAACTATGCAATTTTGCCAAAATGTTCTTAAGTAAGTTTCAGAATTCCTGTAAAAATTTCAGCTTCATTGGACTTTAATAACCTAGTTCAATCTGGAGATTTTCCTAACAGGTCATAGAATGCCCAAAAAACATCAGAACTATTTCAGAAATTTTTCCAAACATCCAAATTCAATATCTCCCAATAGGAAGCTTAGAAATTTATGAATTTTTTTTCCTAGAACCAGTGAGACCCCCTCTGTATGATACAACCACTGGTATCCATGATAGACCTCCAGAATTACAACCAAAATTCAGAGAAGGTTTTTATTGTTGGAATTTTATAGACAACAAGCTTCCTTGAACATCTCCAATTTTTGGTCCAGATCTTCCTCATAGAACCTAATGTCCCCTGTAAAATTTCCAGAACCATTAAGCTTAAATTCATATACTTAACTGTCTTTCCTTTGAACTATAAGATAATATCGGTATTGATTAACTTGCATAATTCTTTGCATATCGATTAGTTGCCGAGCTCAAGAGGACCCCGGAGCTACTTGAAGTCAACCCTCTGCAAATTAACTTTGACACCATCTCGCAACCAGGCAACCCCCGGTTTGCATTTAAGCGCTATTACGAAATTTTGATTTGTATCACATATGTCTAGGGTGAGTATTGTGCATTAGGGCTAAGGTGATTGAAAATCCACTTGCATGACCAGATCAACCCATGGAGTATTTGGATAGTTGTCAAGTCATCGTGTAGACTATGCTATGCTAAATGTTGTATAGGATTCGGTAGAAGTCGAGTAGTTGGAATCTACTCGCATGGCTAGGACTTTGGCACACGGGATTGGTTCAAAGAGAATGAAGTAGTAATCTGAGATCGGGCAGGGGCGTAGGATGCAGCAAGACGTGGTCTTGGGTGCGTAGCCCTGCCTGTGTCGGTTAAGGACCGATCCGTATGCCGCCCTGTTGAGCAAGTTTGAACTATACCGGAGTCATACTGGATATATGGGATCCAGGAAACCGATGTACCTTGGGAAGCTTTGGTTGAGACTTTTTCGATCGCCTCAGGCTTTCGGTCGCAGCACAGTAGACGGAAACTTGCTCACGACATCTTCACAGCAGAAGGGTGCACCGTGAGTGGGGATACTGTTCTAGACGATTGAATTGATTCAACTTGGGCGGAACTTGAGAAAGGTGGCTGTGTACGACGTCTGTGGAGTGCACCGATGTGACTTCCAATACGGGCATACGTGTCGTGTTTTTCGAGTATCATTGATTCGAATCACCGTCCCTCGCGGTTATGAGTACCACTTGTTCACTGAGTTGTGACGTAGTTAAATACTTGCACTTGAGATGGGAATTAATTGCTGCTGTTATAAACATTATATTATCATGGTATTGCTATGTTGTATGTATTAGTATAGTGCTCACTAAATTTAATTTCCACCTTGGGCATGCAGCATCGTGATGAAGCGTTTCTTGTTTGATTGTGGATTTATGATGTTGCCCCGCACAAGGTTTAAGCTGCTACTATAAATCTGAAAATAAGGACCCACATTTAGGCGAGTCCATTATGCAAATATGCCATCCTATCACTACCAGGATTCTGGGTTATTGCGACGAAAAAAGTCATTGTAATAGGTCGAAATTCGTCGCGATAGGTTGTTGTCGCAACGAAATAGAACGTCACGATAGTTTTTCCGACCCGTGGCGATAACAGCCGTGGCAATAGGATATTGCGACGACTTGACATCCGTGGCAAATAGTATGGTATTGCGATGACTCCATGTTGGTGGCAAATAGTATGGTATTGCAACGGTTTAACGTATTGCGACGATTTAACGTATTGCGACGAAAATATCGGTGTTGCAATGATGTCACATTCGTGGCAAAAAGTATGGTACTGCAACGACTCCACGTTCGTTGCAAATAGTATGGTATTGCAACGGTTTAACGTATTGCGATGATTTAACGTATTGCAACGAAAATAATGGTGTTGCAACGATGCCACATTCGTGGCAAAAAGTATGGTATTTCAACGACTCCACGTTCGTGGCAAATAGTATGGTATTGCGATGACTCCACGTTCATGGCAAATAGTATGGTATTGCAACGATTTAACGTATTGCGACGATTTAACATATTGCAACGAAAATAATGGTGTTGCAACGATGCCACATTCGTGGCAAAAAGTATGGTATTGCAACGACTCCACGTTCGTGGCAAATAGTATGGTATTGCAACGGTTTAACATATTGCGATGATTTAACGTATTGCAACGAATAGTACGTTATTTGCGACGATTTCACATCTGTGGCGATAAGTACGGTATCGCGACGATTCATACTCGTGGCGAATAGTATGGTATCGCGACGTTTTCACATTCGCGGCGAATAGTATGGTGTTGCAACGATTTCACATCCATAGCGAATAGTACGGTATGGCAACGTTGTTACATTCGTGGCGAATAGTATGGTGTTGCAACAATTTCACATCCGTGACGAATAGTACGGTATTGCGACGATTTCACACGCGTGGCGAATAATATGGTATCGCGACGTTTTCACATCCGCGGCGAATAGTACGGTATCGCGACGATTTCACACTCGTGGCGAATAATATCGTATCACGAGGTTTTCACATTCGTGGAGAATACTACGGTGTTGCAACGATTTCACTTCCATGGCGAATAGTACGGTATCGCGACGATTTCACACTCATGGCGAATAATATGGTATCGCGATGATTTCACAGCCGTGGCCAATTATACGGAAATGCAACTATTTCACGTTCATGGCAAATAGTACGGTATTGCAATGATTTCAAAACTGTGACAACAGTATTGTATTGCAACGATTTCTAATGTGTGGCAATAGGTTCGTAACGCAACATATTCAAATCTGTTGCAACAGGGTCGTAATGCGACGTTCTCTGGGTGGTGGCAATAGCAGCCTAGTGCAACGCTTTTTTGGTCGTAGCCAAATGTTTGTAGTGCAACATTTTATAATTTGTGGCAATAGCTAGCTTCCTATTGCAACAGTTTATTTTCATCGCAATAATCTGTTAATGCCACGTTTTATAATTAGCGGCACTAGAATCCTAATGCACCAGGTTTGAAAATTAGTGGCAACAGAATCAATTTATTCGCACATGATACGTCTTTCGACTTAACAACAAACATCCAGCAATTGATGCAATGCTCAAGGACCCTTGCATCGTTGCGAGACGATGTTATTTACAGTTTTTTCAGGTTGCAACATTGTACTCATTAAAAGAGCACCGCGACGAGTTGTAGTATTAGGAATAGTTTCTCGAACATACAGCTTCGACTTGGTGCGAGCAGAAGCCTTTTGTGGAGTTGCTGCTAGCCGTTGTTGATTTTGCAAGCTCTCCATCATTCTGCGCATGTCTGCTAGGTCCTTTTCTTGCCGTGCAGAATTGGCTGCCATCTGATCATGTAAAGCCTGGACTTCCTGGTTGAGCTGTTCATTTGCCTGGACGAAGCCATCCATCTGGGAGGTCATATAATCATTTCTTCCTTCCAACTCTTGCACCTGAGAGTTGAGGTCTTCATTTCTATTTTGCAAGGATCGAACTTGCTGGCCGAGCTGGTCAGACATCTAGATACGCAGTCTTTCAGAAACATTAGGTTTAGCCATATAACCACGCCCCCGAAACTGTGATCCTCCAGAACCGGTTGCGGATATATAAGTAAGCTGGAAGATGTTGTTTCTTTCGTCATCTGGAATTGGGACTCCCAGCTCAGCTTCCTTGACGTTGATTTGGGCACGTGCCTGGGTCTATATACAAAAAGAAAAGTCACATGTACATTGTAAATATTTATTTAAATGGGGATTGTTTGAAGTGTTTCTCACATGTACAGCTTCTGCCTGCTCGTTTGCCCATTGACCGTTCTTCACATGGCTTGCCTCCCACAGTTCTATGTCATCGAGTTCTTTTCCAGTCTCTGGGTCTCACTACATCAAATACAAGTAAAATTTGATTGAATGATTGTAGTGCAAAGTAAAAGCATGATTTAGTTTTCATACCTTCTTGTAACTAAGTTGGGCGTAGGATTTCGAGCCAAGCAAGTATTTTGTTTTCATCTGTTGCCCTCTGGATCTTGGGAGGCTTCCCCAGCTCCCCAGCATGGACTCCGCTGGCTATTACTTGTTCGGGTTAAGCTTTGTGGCCGCTCATCTCGACACCCTCCACGAGACGATCGCGGAGGTTGCTGGGGTACACGGCCACTGGAAGATTCTGCACAACATCGCCTGTAAGCTCGGTGTGGAGACGGAAGAGGAGTCGTCGCCGCCGTCGGAGGCAGAGGCGGAGCCGCCGGAGGATGCGTCGGCCGCGGCGCGCGCGGCGGCGGAGGTGGACGAGGCCTCCGAGTCGAATAGGATTAGGAGTAGTTTTGTTCTTGTTTCTACGTGTTTTTCGTCCATGTTTTCTTTACTCTTGTTTGTAATATATGTGTTGGTAGTATGTTAATATAATATGTCTTTTATGTTCATGAACAATGTGTCTGATGTATTATCGAAAAATTCTCCTTTTATCAAAAAACATCTCCTTTAACGACGCCAAGTTTTAACCTTTAACCCACTTCGTGCGTGAATCGAAAAACATCTCCAGTCGTGATGTTGTGTTTCTCTTGTTTTTTTTTTGATATTTTTTCTTTTCACGTTTTGTCATGTTGTTTTCTTTGATGCAAACGGGGCTAAACAAAAGACGAGCGTGCATAGGGGAAACACAACAAGTGCAACATTCATCAGAGACGAGCATGCATATATAAGAGAAACACATCAACATGCCTTATACAAGTCTATTTTATATACAGTACTCCCTTTGTTCACTTTTCATTGGCATTGGGAGAACTAGGGGTAGACAACACGTTATGGCGGAATAGGTCATACTCACGCTCAATCCTACAGTTCTCAGTACAGAAGACGGTCCACTCGTACCACCCTCGCTGGTCGCAGCGGGCAGGCCCCTGGTTCCCCCTGTTGGGCAGCGGCAAAAGTAATCGTCAATTTCGGGCAGCGCCACCTACGGCGGTCCCAGAGGAGGCCTACGCAGAAACCTCCAGCTCAGGAAAACGTCGAGCCTCTGCATGGCTTGATTTCGACACCGGCAGCACTCCGTGTTGGTCCTCCTCATCGCGACGGACCCGGCCGCATTGTCGCCAATGTGGGCCTCGCCTTCGACGTGCCAGATATACTCGAGGGCGTCGCGGTCCCCGCGGCCGGCGTCGTAGCGGAGCATGGCGAGTGCGTAGGCCGCCACCTTGTGGCCGTTCGCGGCCGCCCGGGCAAGGAACTGGGTGCCCCGCTGCGCCTGCACGCGGACGTAGTTGAAGACGAGGTCGAACCCGGTGACGTAGCACACATGAGGGTTGCCCACGTTGGCCAGGCGCTCCACGAGGGCGTCGTAGCTCCCGTTCCCGTGCCGTTGGAACCACTCCCAGCTGCTCTCCCGCTCTAGCGCCATGTGCCTGCCACGTCGGGATCACGGCACGCCGCGTGCATGGCCTTGCAAGTGGCGCGCAGACTGGAGAGGTCGTCCATGGGCTGGGTGGAGGTTGCAGCGACCCACCCCGCGATCAGGACCACAATATCGTGCGGCAAGGCGAACTCCATGGGCTTCGAAGGGAACCAATGAGGGCGCGCGCGTCGGAGAGGAAGAGTACGCGCGGAGAAGAGGATGGTGTGTGTGGCGGAGTAGAGGATGGTGTGTCATCTTACTACTCTTTATTAGTACGCACGGAGAAGACGATGAGATGCCCGGTGATTTTTAGTACACGCGGAGAAGAGGGATGGTGGTGTGTGGGTAGTTATTTCCAGCCAATTTTTTTGTCCCGACTCAACTTTACTTTCACTGTATGTTCATGTCAGCTGTGTGCTCTCCACATTTTCAGCTACTGTCCTTTGTTGCCGTAGCAACTTGCTGGCATCGAATGGAAAGTGGGAGGATATGTACTGATGAAGGGTGTTAGGGTAAGTTTATGTGTTGACTAATGTGCGGTTTGAATCCTAAAAATTAGTTTTTCTTTGTTGTTTTTAGTTGCTTCTGTTTTGTAAATATTGTTAATGAATGAAATCTATCTTTGATCATCTATGTGACTGAATATTACTTATGTATCTTGTGTTCTTTTGTGAGATGCGTGATTGAATATTGTTAATGAATGAGTATCTTGTGTGTTCTTCAACTGTGTGAATGAATGAATGTGTAGTGTGTTCATGGTGTTCCTCAGACTCGGGTATCATAAGGTAATTATCTTAGGCGGTTGGTAATTCAAACTCGTCTGAGAAGAAGATTATCTCAGGCGGTTGGTAAGTAATACCCGACTGAGATAAACATCTCAGAAGGTTATTAAGTACCAACCGCCTATGAAGATATTTACTTCTTCTTAATTAATATTCTTGATTAAATGTGGGTCCTTTAAATAGGCAAAATTCCACTTTCTTGTAATATTATTGATAAGTAAAGGTTACCATTAAATTTCACTTCATAAATCTTTTGAAATCGGTCAGAACATAAAAAACATACAATAAATGATATTTTTCATTTTTCTATCTTGATGAATATAATGCCTTTTTCATTTATTTTCTCAGTGGACATTTTTACTCATCATACCAACCTCTATGAATTTTTTCAGATTTTTTTAAATTTTTTTGAATCAATGTGTGTTCATAATTTGATGAATGCCTTATATGTATATGAGAATTTAGTTAGAATGACGGATAATTTGAAGTTTGACATGTTGGAATGCTTTTAAAAAAATTACAAAATTCATACATGTATAAATGATACAAATATGTTCATACAAACAAATTTGAGTGAAGGATCTTTTTTTTATGAGATACACAAATGTGAATAATATGTGAGTAGAAATTAATTTGATATTTACCAAAACATTAAAACGTCAGCTATACAAATTTTAAAATTTTTTATTCAGTTGGTAGATGTTAATTTTATACAAATGTAGAAGAAAGAATCATATAATTTGGACACAATTTGCAGAATCTAAACATGTTTGAGTATTTATATTGAAATCTAAATAAAAAAGAAGCAAGGGATAAGAAAACTGAAGAACAGTATCGGACATTATCTCAGACGGTTGGTAAGTAATACCCGACTGAGATAAACATCTTCTCAGAAGGTTATTAAGTACCAACGGCCTGTGAAGATATTTACTTCTTCTTAATTAATATTCTTGATTAAATGTGGGTCCTTTAAAAAGGCAAAATTCCACTTTTTTGTAATATTATTGATAAGTAAAGGTTATCATTAAATTTCACTTCATAAATCTATTGAAATCGGTCAGAACATAAAAAACATACAACAAATGATATTTTCCATTTTTCTATGTTGATGAATACAATGCCATTTTCATTTTTTTCAGTGGACATTTTTACTCATCGTTCCAACCTCTATGAATTTTTTCAGATTTTTTTAAATTTTTTTGAATCAATGTGTGTTCATAATTTGATGAATGCCTCATATGTATATGAGCATTTAGTTAGAATGATGGATAATTTGAAGTTTGACATGTTGGAATGCTTTTAAAAAAATTAACAAAATTCATACATGTATAAATGATACAAATATGTTCATACAAACAAATTTGAGTGAAGGATCTTTTTTTTACGAGATACACAAATGTGAATAATATGTGAGTAGAAATTAATTTGATATTTACCAAAACATTAAAATGTCAGCTATACAAGTTTTAAAATTTTTTGTTCAAGTGGTAGATGTTAATTTTATACAAATGTAGAAGAAATAATCATATAATTTGGACACAATTTGCAGAATCTAAACATGTTTGAGTATTTATATTGGAATCTAAATAAAAAAAGAAGCAAGGGATAAGGAAACTGAAGAACAGTATGGGGCATTATCTCAGACGGTTGGTAAGTAATACCCGACTGAGATAAACATCTTCTCAGAAGGTTATTAAGTACCAACCGCCTGTGAAGATATTTACTTCTTTTTAATTAATAATCTTGATTAAATGTGGGTCCTTTAAAAAGGCAAAATTCCACTTTCTTGTAATATTATTGATAAGTAAAGGTTACCATTAAATTCCAATTGGTGTTCTTGTTCATGGATGTACTATCTGTGCAAAATTATTCGAATTTTCCGATCGCCAAACCCTCCTTGTCCCCAAACCGGTGGAGTTGCCAGGAGATCGCCCATAGCGGGGCCCGCAAAGTGGTCTGTAAAGTAGTAGTAACAGTAAAATGCAACAGACTGGTAGCTAGGACTGGAAAGAAAAAAGTGAAGACAATACGAGGAAGAAAATGTTTGAAAAAAGGAAGGACAACCGAAATGTTAAATAGGAAATCTTTTCACGGAAATTAATCCAGTCGTAATCCTCTCAAACATAGGCTCCCTTTGAAGGATAGGATTTGTAAAGGATTTTTAGTTTCCATAGGAAACGTAACACATGAGCTAGGACACTTTAGTAGCCATACTAAAAGAGATGCTTATCCGCCTCATCCACTTCCCCACGCCGTCAGTAGAATCTCTTCGGCCGCGGGAAGGTGTCCCCCGAAGAGTTCGTGGACACCGAGGAGTGTCCGTTAGAAGAGTCGCCTAATGACGAGGAGGCCGGGGAGTTGGGGTGGACCGGCGGTGTATAGTCGAGGTAGTGATCCAGGTGGATGATGAGCTCCGTCGTGAGGCCGCCAGGCCGGACCACTGCAGCATGGTTGAAAGGTTTCATCGGTGGCCCGCCGTCACTCCCAGTCCGGCCATCACTTCCTGCAAAGAAGGTGGCCATTTTGGCCCGAGGAAGGAGGCTTGGGTCTTTCATCCACCCAACGATCGTGCACAGGTCAGCATGCTCCCAGTGGTAAGTGGAAGCATCGAAGTGATCAAAGAGGAAGACGTCACCCAGAACCTGTCTGATGCCCTCCGCAGACCAGACATGCAGAGGGAGGTTCTCGATGACAACCTGCACGTGGAAGAACCACCCGATGATCGGCACACCGACGCCAAAGATCCATGGCCGGAAGTAGTGGTTATCATCTGGCATGGAGATGATTGCCGTCTCAATGGCGAGCTCCCGATAGTCATCATGGGTGAACCGCACCAGGAACTCACCATCCCCAAATGTGGACACGGTGAAAGCCCAATGCGGGATTTCAAGTTGGTGATGGATGGCCAGGGTGATCTCCATGGGCGTCGCCTCGCTGTGACCTCCTCTGGGTCCCAGAACAGCTGCATGGCGGCGCAAACGGATAAACTCCATCGTCATGAGGCGATTATTGACCACCGTGCATTGCCCCTCATGAGGGTGCAGGGACGGTGAGCCTACAAGTACCTGCTCGCGTCTAACATGGTTGCGAGGCATGGCGCTGCGACAATAGAGGCAAAGGACTTCTTAGGCAACACACGGGAGCATGGATGGGAATCAGTCGGGAACTTGAGCCTGGAAGCAATAGGGGGGTTTAAGAAGGCGACGATGAAGAGGCCAAACATCGAAAGCAGCATCCCTTGAGGATCTCACGAAAATCCGGTGATAGGACCGGACCTTTCGAGGCCTTTGGCTCTGTTCAAGCGTCATGAATGCGCGAAGGCCCAACTTAAATATAAAGTGAATCAGCGCAGTTTCAGCCCACAAATAACAAGCGGCCCAGCTTTTTCGTCCTGCCTGCCTGCCTGCCCACGGCGGGAAATTTTTGTCACGCCGAATGAAGAAGTAAAATAAGAAACGGAAATAATATTCTATTACGGTACCCTTCGACCCGCAACGCCGCCCCCCTCTCCGCAACGCGCTTGTAGGAGCATCTGTTGGCCGCCACGATTGTAGGAGAAACCGCCGGTCGCCACGCTTGTAGGAGCATCCGGGGTCGCCACGCTTGGAGGAGCATTCGCCGGCCGCCACGCTTGGAGGAGCATCCGCCGGCCGCCACACTTGGAGGAGCATCCGCCGGCCGCTACGCTTGGAGGACCATCCGCCGGCCGCCACGCTTGTAGGAGCATCCGCCGGCCGCCACTCTTGTAGGAGCTTCCGCCGGTCGCCAAGCTTGGAGGACCAACCGCCGGCCGCCATGCTTGGAGGAGCATCCGCCGGCCGCCACGCTTGTAGGAGAATCTGCCGGCCGCAGTGCGTGGAGTAACAACAGCTAGGTACAATTGCTCACAAAATGTGTTCTTGTACATCTATCCTCTTATGGATAGGTTGATGGCTGATTGAATTGTAGGAAGCGATGTCAGAGGATAAGACAAGGATGGGAAAAGACAGGCATACGAGGGAGTGGCAGGATGGAATGAAGTCATTTTTAAATTTTGCATTTCAGGGCACTCGTGAAGGAGGAACTATGCCTTGTCCTTGCACGAGATGTCGTAATATTTGCCACAAGACACGCAAGGGAGTTCATTTACACCTGCTCAGAAATGGGATGTTATTGGATTATACTTGTTGGATACACCATGGAGAAATACGAGTTCAGGAAAATATTGCTGAGGAATCAGCAAATAATGAGGAGATAATTTCTGATGATGGTGCTATGCAAAATATGTTGTCCAGTCTACTTAGAGGCACTGATCATGGTGGTACTTCAGTAGATGTTGATGATCAAGAAAATGCTATAAACCAGCAGGAGCCAACTTGGGATGCAAATAAATTCTATGACTTATTAACTAATGCCAAAAAGGAGTTGTATCCAGGTTGTTCACAGCTGACCCAATTATCCTACATTGTCCGGTTCTACCAGATAAAGTGTTTAACTGGTATGAGCAAATTAGCTTGTGAGATGTTACTTGAACTATTCTCATTTGCGCTTCCAAAGGGCCACTGCATTCCTAATACACTTGATAAACTTCAGAAGGTTGTTCGTGACCTCGGGCTGGACTACCAAAAGATCGATGCATGTGTCAATGAGTGTGTGTTATTCCGGAAGGACTATTCTCTGCTGAATAGTTGCCCAAAATGTGGTGAATTAAGATGGAAAAATAGTACTGCTGGGGATGCAAGAGAGGCTTTACCGTGTGGAAAATCCAAGAAGCTTGTAGCACGCAAGGTTCTACGTTACTTTCCTCTTATTCCCCGTCTACAAAGGTTTTATATGGGAGAATCAACGGCATCCAACATGCGCTGGCACAAAGAAGGTCGTACTGATGATGGAATATTATGCCATCCTGCTGATTCGAAAGCATGGAAGCATTTTGATAGCATTCACCCAAATTTCTCATCTGATCCTCGCAACATAAGACTTGGGCTAGCATCTGATGGTTTCAATCCTTTTTGAGTAATGAATGTTTCTTACAGTACATGGCCTGTGATTCTAATCCCTTATAATCTACCACCTTGGTTTTGTATGAAGCAGTCTTATTGGGTGATGTCAATGATAATTCCTGGGCCAAAGTCACCTGTAAACAACATTGATATGTATCTGCAGCCTTTGATGAGCTACTGAAATTATGGTCTGATGGTGTTGAAACATATGACAGTTTAAAGAAAGAGACATTTGTCATGCGAGCTTCTTTATTATGGACAATAAATGATTTTCCAGCATATACAATGCTATGTGGATGGAGCACAAAAGGGAAGCTAGCATGTCCATACTGCCATATAAACACTGACGCCTTCTGGTTGAAATATGGACGAAAGCATTGTTACATGGGTCATCGTCGTTTCCTACCTCAGGATCACAGATGGTGTCGAAACAAAGGTTCTTTCAACAACAAGGCAGAGAATAGAGAGGCTCCAACATCACTCTCTGGTGACGAAGTACTCCAACAATACAAGTGTTTTGATCAAGTGAGTTTTGGACCGACGAATAATAAGAGAAAGCACACCAAGGAAAATAGATGGCATAATTGGAAGAAGAAAAGTATATTTTTTTGACCTCCCTTATTGGAAGACATTGCTAATAAGGCATAACTTGGATGTCATGCACATTGAGAAAAATATTTGTGATAGCATATTGGGGACATTGCTTGCTATGGATGGTAAAAAAAGATAGTCTACAAGCTCGTCTTGATATGAAGGATATGGGTATACGGCCAGATCAACATCCGAAGTTCATAAAGAGCAAGTACACATTCCCACCAGCATTATATACTTTGGGCAAATATGAGAAGACCACCTTGTGCATGTTTTTGGGGAATGTGAAGGTTCCCGATGGTTATGCCTCAAACATCAAGAGATGTGTGGACATAAAAGCATGTAAGGTATCGGGTCTAAAAACTCATGACTGCCATATTATATTTCAGAAGCTCCTTCCTATTGCAATACATAACATATTGCCTGAAAAGGTTGCTGCACCTTTAATTGAGTTTAGCACATTCTTCTCTGGAATTTGTTCTAAAGAATTGGCGGAACCAGATTTGGACAAGATGAGCAAACAAATTCCTGAAACAATTTGTAAGCTTGAGATGTTGTTTCCTCCCGCTTTCTTTGATATCATGGTACATCTTCCAACCCATCTTGCCGAAGAAGCACGGTTGGGTGGACTTGTTTCTTACAGATGGATGTATCCAATTGAGAGGTACCTTGGTACATTGAAGAGGTATGTACATAACAAAGCTCACCCGGAGGGTTCTATAGCTGAGTGATATATTGCCGAAGAGTGTATGACTTTTTGTAGTCAGTTTTTGGATAACATCAGCACCAAGCATAATAGGCCTGAACATCATGAAGCTGCAGCTACAAATGAACCTTCTGTTGATAATTCTAACATATTTACAGAAGTTGATTGTCGGTACCCTGGGTACCATATACTCCTTGGAATTGCAAAGATCTCAAGGGAAAGTCATCTACTTTATTTGAAGACCTTCGGAGGCCCACATGTCAGACATAACCGGAACCGCTTCTCCAACATGGTTAGTCCCAGGGTCGCCACGTGTACTATCAAACCGGAGCTACCGCCCACAAGGGGGAAGCTCCGGGCTATGTACCGAAATGGCACCCCCGGACCTAACCCCAGACCGAGGGAAGCTCCGAAACTGACACGTGTCGGGTAACACCGGACCTATCTGTTCCCCACAGTGTGCTCTGGCGCAGCCACGTGTCCAACCATCGAATCTTTAGCCTCTAACCTCCGGAAGACTCCACAACGGCTCTGGATCTTCAAAGGGGAATCAAGGACTTCAAGACCCGATCAAGTGTCATTAATACTATATTAATGACACACGATCGGACGACCTTAATTAACAGTAACGGTGCTATCAAAGCCCATAACTCGGTCATTAAGGGCAATTAAACGTGTTGAATGTGTATCAATATCATTAACTGTCGGGGCCACACGTCGGGCCAGGCTAACTTGTAACAGCCTGCCCTTGTACTATAAAAGGACAGGCCGACGATACATAGGGGGGACTCTCTAGAGACACACTCTCTGGAGACACGCTCACTCTACACTCTCAACTCACGTTGAGCTCGTACATCCAATACAACATCAACACACCCCGTGGAGTAGGGTATTACGCTCAGGCGGCCCGAACCACGTAAATCTTGGTGTCCCTTGTGTCACTCGACATCTCACCTTTTGGAATCTCCGCGCGCCCATACCGAACCTCAAACTCCTCTAACACTTTAGTAGTGTCGGGAGATCTGCCGGATCAAAACCACTAAAAGTTGGCGCGCCAGGTAGGGGGCCCAGAGATTTCAGGAATGGTGAACTCAGCCGCTGGATCATCCAATGGTCATCCCGCTGTTCAAGCTGTTGGGGGTAATCCCTCCAATAAGCAGCCACCAGCAGGAACCACGTTTCCAATAGGAGTCACACTTCCACCACCGCCGCCTCCACCAGCAAATCAAGCTGGACAACGCAATGGTGCACCGGTGTCAATCACTGCGTCGGCGAATCTTGACAACCCGGAACACGCACTTCATGCAACACGTGCTCTTCTTCAGCGCCCACCACCTCTGGACGCATCCCAGGATGCAATGGAGCAGTGGAGGGCCGATGTAGAACACTTGGTTGCAGCAGCAGCCGACCGCATCAGCAACCAGGGTCCTCCTCCTTCAGGACGGGCCCCGTCGCAGCGACGGACCTTGTCTGGCAGACTTGGTCCGCACGTTTCCAACAACAGGAGACGTGTTGCATCACAGCAGGTGACGTCGTTGCCCTCCGGAGCACGACGCACTGACACGGTATCAAGGCTTTCAACTCATGACCTCCGGGCGGAGCTTGATCGCCGATATCGCCAACAAGACGGTCGAGTCCATATTGAGCGTGCTCATGAAAGACGAGAAGCTCAAGACATTCCTGCTCCTGAAGGAGTAGGAGGAGGCTATTCAGCCCTGGCCATGCATCTGCGTATGGTCAGGTGGCCACAGAAGTTCCGGCCTCACCTGCCGGAGAAGTTCAACAGGACCGTTAATCCAGTCAAATTTCTTCAGATTTACTCCACTGCTATCTTGGCAGCTGGAGGAAATGAGGCCGTAATGGACAATTATTTCCCAGTGGCTTTAAATGGGACCGCCAGGTCCTGGTTTATGAGCCTTCCACCCAACTCCATTAGCAGTTGGGAGGAGTGGTGCCGGCAGTTCACTGCCAACTTCGGGAGTTCTTACACCCGACCAGGCACCGAACTGGACCTTTTTGCAGTTGTGCAAAAAGGAGGAGAATCCCTGCGATCATTCATCCAGAGATTCTCTCAGGTATGAAACACTATCCCTTCTATCTCTAGCGCCTCTGTCATCGTGGCATTTAGACAGGGAGTGCGGGATAAGAAGATGCTGGAGAAACTGGCAATCAAGGAGATTACCAGTGTCACGGAACTCTTCAACTTGGCTCACAAATGTGCCAGAGCTGCGGAGGGCCGTGAAATGCACTCCAAACCAACTCCAGAGGATCACAAGAAATCCTCCAAAGGAGAAGTCGCTACCTCCGGGAGTGGCAAGAAGAAGAAAAAGACCAACAGCAAGAAGAAGCTGTCGGCCGGTGCATCCAATGTTGCAGCTGCTACAGCTCCGGGTAGCCAGGGGCCACGCCCCGAGAAGCGACCTCGACCGTCTTCTGAAGATGGTGGCAAACCCAAGGTGTGGTGTCCAATTCACAAAACGGACAGCCACAGTTTGGAAAACTGCCGGGAGGTCCAAAACCTTGCCGAGCGCTACAACAAGCGCCGGAAAGAAGCTCCTTTCCGACAGAGGGAAGGAAAACAAAAAGTTGACGAAGCTCCGGCTGAAGAGGAGTTAGGTTTTCAGGATCCCAAAAAGGTCCTGAAGGCTGTCTACACCTCCGTTGACGATGATTCCGACGTCTCTGATAACGAGCGTCGGAAGACCATGAACACCATTTTTGGTGGATCATGGGACATCACCTCCCGCTGCGTCATCAAGACTATGCGTCGGGACATGGCTACTATAGCTCCTACAGCCAGGGCGGAGCCTCATCGGAAGTGGATGGACACAACCATCACTTTTGATGCTTCGGACTGCCCTCGAAGCATGGTTGGAGCAGGTCAGCTACCTTTGATGGTATCTCCTACCATCAATAACACCCAGCTCCACCATGTCATGGTAGACGGAGGTTCGGGGCTCAACCTCATAAGCTTCGAAGCTTTTACCAAGCTTCAGCTCTGACCTTCGGATCTCCACCCCTCCCGACCTTTCTCCGGAGTAGGTCCGGGAGCCATTACCCCACTCAGAGCTATTACCCTCCCCGTTACCTTTGGGACCCGGGAGAAGTATCGTACCGAGAAGTTGGTCTTTGACGTTGCTCAGATCAACTTACCCTTCAATGCCATCTTGGGTAGGCCTGCCTTGTACAAATTCATGGCAGATGCTCATTATGGTTACCTGGTGTTAAAGATGCCAACACCAGTAGGCGTTCTCCGGATCCGCGGAGATCGTACTGACGGAGTAACTGCTCTGGAAGAACTCCATGTGCTTACTACGTCGCAAGAGGAGGACTCCAGGCAGGAGCAAGCTCCAAAACCCCCGAGCATTCGTCAGTGAGGCTCGACTTCTACACCTCGTGTGCAGCCAAGCGGCGACACCGACATTCCCGTCAAAGTCGTCCAAATCGGTTCTGATGCCGCTCAGACCACCCGTATATCGGGGGGATTGAACGACAAATAGGAACTCGCACTCATCGCTTTCCTCCGGGCTAATGTCGACGTGTTTGCCTGGCAACCGTCACAAATGACTGGGATCCCCAGGGAAGTGATTGAGCACAATATGAAGATCTACCCCGACGCCCGGCTTGTGCATCAGAAGCCTCGGAAGCAATCCGTAGAGCGACAGAACTTCATTCGACAAGAAGTGAAGAAGTTGCTCGAAGTTGGATTCGTCCGAGAAGTCTTCCATCCAAAATGGTTGGCAAACCCAGTCGTTGTGCCCAAGGCCGGCGAGAAGCTTCGGATATGTATCGACTACACAACACTAAATAAGGCATGTCCAAAAGATCCATTCCCATTACCTAGAATAGATCAGATAGTGGATTTCACCTCCGGGTGTGAATTACTATGTTTCCTAGACGCATATTCTGGGTATCATCAAATCAGAATGTCTAGCATACCTCTTTCATCACAGTAGATGGATTGTACTATTATACAGCCATGCCATTTGGTCTCAAGAATGCAGTTTCAACCTTTGTACGAGCTATGTACAAAACCTTTGAAGAACTCATTAGAGACATAGTGGAAGTGTACGTCAACGACATCGTGGTCAAGGTCAAGAACAAGGAGTCACTCCTTGACACCTTGCAGGCTGTCTTCGACAAGCTGCGGGTCACCCGCACAAAGCTAAATCCAGACAAGTGTGTCTTCGGGGTTAGCTCCGAAAAACTTCTTGGTTTCCTGGTAAGTCACCGGGGCATCGAAGCTAATCCGGCGAAGATCAAAGCCATTGAAGACATGCGGCCACCAGCCCGCATCAAAGATGTCCAAAAGCTAACTGGATGTCTAGCAGCCCTCAACCGGTTCATTTCAAGACTGGCGGAACGGGCACTCCCCTTCTTCAAGTTATTAAGGAAGTCCGGACCATTCCAATGGTCTGAAGAAGCAGAAAAGGCGTTCCAGGAGCTAAAACAGCTCCTCACCACCCTACCAATTCTGGTAGCTCCGAACCCTAGTGAGCCTTTGCTGCTTTACATTTCAGCCACTGACGAAGTCGTCAGTATGGTCCTGGTTGCGGAGAGACCAGAACCATCCCATACTCAGGAGTCCAGACCCCTTCAGGAAGGTCTGAAGGTTCCTGAAAGCGAGTCTGGGTCCCGGCTCCCAGACTTGAATCCACAAGAAGTTACTTCAGAAGACCCAGACCCCTCTGGGAGGGTCTAGGTTGCTTCTGAAGAAGCTCCGGGTTCCTCCAGCAAGGACTCGGAAGTCCCCGAAGAAAATCTGGACCCCTCTGGGAGGATCCAGATCAATGAAGAGAAAGCTCCGGGCCCCTCCGGGAGGGTCCGGACCATCCAGCGCCCAGTGTACTTCATTAGTTAAGTACTTCATGACGCCAAGACTCGATACCTAGAGGTGCATAAGCTGCTCTATGCAGTTCTTATTACCTCCAGGAAGCTTCGCCATTATTTCCAAGCTCACAAGATCTCAGTGGTGACTTCTTACCCACTTCGAGCAATCTTGCATAATCCCAACTCAACTGGGAATATTGCAAAGTGGGCAGTGGAATTGGCCGAATTCAATCTCGAATTCATTTCAAGGCAAGCAATCAAGAGTCAAGCATTGGCAGACTTCCTGGCGGAATGGACTCCCTCTCCATCAAACCCTGGGGGCTCCAGCGAGCAGAAGCCAGAACACAAGGCTCCGGTTTTCATCGAGCCTCACTGGACCCTCTACTTTGACAGCTCCATGCAAAAGCAGGGGGCCGGAGCTGGAATCCATCTCCTCGCACCAACCGGAGAGAAGGTAAAATACATGGTACACCTTGACTTCAAGGCGACCAACAACATGGCGGAATATGAAGCACTCATTTACGGACTAAGGGTGGCACTGTCATACGGTGTCAAGCAACTGTTGGTCAAGGGAGATTCACAGCTCATCATTAAGCAAGTGAAGGGTGAATGCTCCTGCAACAATCTCCAGCTAGCTGCTTACCTCCTTGAAGTCCAGAGGCTTCAGAAGGACTTCGAAGTCCTAGATCTCCACCATGTCCAGTGTGCCCACAACGCTGAAGCCGACGAACTCTCGACGAAAGCGTGAACCGGAGCTCCGGCTCCAGACGGAACTTTTGTCTGGAGGTTGTCAAAACCCACAGCTCAGCCTGCCGAACTAAGCGAAGGGGGCGAGATCAGCATCCCGAAGCTGATGATCCCGATGGCCCTGTTACCATGGCAGCCATCAAGGGTCGTAGGTGCTGCCGGAAGCTCCGAGCAACCCAGCACGCAAGACTCAAATGCTCAAGTTAGTTCCGATGCATGGATCTCGGAGATCCGGAACTACTTGAAAGACAACATCCTTCCTGACAATGATGTATCCGCTGACCGGGTAGTCAGATTGGCTAAAAGATACACGTTGGTAGAAGGGGATCTCTACCGGTGCGGTGCCAATGGCATCCTAATGCGGTGCATCACAAGGGAAGAAGGTTGCGAGCTCCTCGCAGAAATCCATGGAGACGAGTGTGGGAACCACGCGTCTTCCCGCACGCTGGTTGGTAAAGCCTTTCGGCATGGCTTCTACTGGCCTACAGCACTTTAGGATGCAACTGAGCTGGTGAAGAAATGCGAAGCATGTCAATTTCATGCAAAGCAAATTCACACACCGGCTCAGCCCATACAAATGATACCTCCTACATGGCCCTTCGCTATGTGGGGGATGGACATCTTGGCACCTTTTCCAAGAGCCGTCAGAGGTTACAAGTTCCTGTACGTTGCCATTGACAAGTTCACCAAGTGGCCGGAAGCCACTCCAGTTGTGACAATCAACAAGCAATCTGCTATCAACTTTTTGCAGTCCATTGTATGCAGAGTTGGAGTCCCAAACAAAATCATGACTGATAATGGGACCCAATTCACAAGATCTGCATTTCAAGGATATTGCGAAGACCTCGACATTCAAGTTTGCTACGCCTCCGTAGCTCACCCAGCAAGCAATGGCCAAGCCGAGAGAGCAAATGCTGAAATCCTTAAAGGACTCAAAACGCGCACCTATGAGTGCTTGAAAAAACATGGAGCCAACTGGATTGAAGAGCTTCCGCCCACTTTATGGGCCAACAGGACAACTCCAAACCGGTCAACTGGAGAGACACCCTTCTTCCTGGTGTATGGAGCTGATGCAATCCTTCCTCCAGAAATCACCTTGGGGTCACTCAGGGTCCGGACCTTCGACGAAGCCACGCAGGACCAGCTCCGGCGTGAAGACCTAGACCTCCTTGAGGAGGGAATGTGCCAAGCAGCTGTTCGGAATGCCCGATATCGCCAAGCCCTTCGGTGCTATCATCAGCGGCATGTACACAACCGACAGCTCGAGGAAGGCGATCTGGTGCTACAGAGAATACAATCTAGAGAAGGGTGAAACAAACTCTCCCCCAGCTGGGAGACCCTTCCGAGTGATTAAAGTATCCCGTCCCGGAAGCGTTCGCTTGGCTACCGAGGATGGGACACCTCTCCCAAATCCTTGGAACATTGAGCACCTCCGTAAGTTCTACACTTAATATCACGGAGGTGAGTCTGTAGTAACTTGAGGTGTATGTTATAGATTCATTGTACAGAGTCGGGTAGTTCCTCCGGGAGAAGAGCCAGACCTTTCCCGGAAGGTCCGCAAAGTTCATGCAACACTTGTCGCAGTCTCAGGACTAAAAGTGTGGCTAGCTACCCTGGGTCAAACGATAAATTAAACACGGTTAGCCTGGTTCCGTACCCTAAGCGTGTACTTGTTTCCCCTGTACCCCGGACCTATAATGAAAGACATCTTCATGTGAAACAGACTCCACGTGCATTTATTTTGTACAGGCTCAACATTTTTTATTTTTCTCTTTCTTGTCTATAACAAAGACGTGCAATTCATAAGAAATTTTAGTTCGACTGGTTCATGTACAATTCGAGTTGTATTGTCAATTCTTTTGGATTCAAATATTGCTCATGGCCCACTCGCCTGAATGCCGCCAAGCCAATCTAGGGCCGGAGTGTGCTATCGACTTAGCCTGGTCAAGCACCCTAAGTACGCCACTCCACCTACACCCCGGCAGGCCGAAGTAAGGCGGGTCCAAGTACAATTGGATCTGGAAGAAAGAAGGCAACACATTCGGTTGTATTCAGAATTGTGTCTAACCTAAAACTTTCTTGGGAATCGTAAGACGCGACGAAGTTATAGGCAAGGAGCGAATTTTACTATTTTTCTTGGCTTCAGTGTGCAGGAAAAATAAAAAATCCACGTTAATGGAGAAAAGCTGGAGCTAACTAAGCTCCGACTCCCCCTAGGTGGCTTGTAATCGATGTTAAACATTGAAAACGAGCATCACCGGAGCAACCAAGCTCCGGTAAAGCTAGGGGGGCCAGCCGTCGACGCAAAATAAATGATGGTGAGAAGACCCCGCAAGCGGAGTCTGCTACCAACAAACTACACGTTGGTAAAGGTCACTGCCCGAACTACTAAGCTCCGACACCCCGGAGGACTAACTATCGATGCTCTACGCGTTGATAGGGACTACTGCCGGAGCTACTAAGCTCCGACGATAGACAATGTCGGAGCTTCTAAGCTCCGACAACCTCAGGGGGCCTTCACTATCGAAGACTTTGGACCTACACCCTACAAGTTCGAAGCAAATGAGTCTTCAACAAAACACAATATCCTCTTGGTACATGTTCACAATCAAATTGTGTACATCTACCAGGGGGCCAAGTGAAGACAAAAGTGTTGAAGACAAAAAGTGAAATTCACAAAAATTTGGGGATTTCATTCATCTGAAGACAAGGGATTACAAAATTGAGGAAGAAAAAGAGAGAATACAAGTGGGAGCTATGGAGATGGTCCTAGACCCTATGGAAGAACTGGGCGACCTTCTGAGCAACCTCTGACACATTGGCTCGGGCGGCTTCACCTTCTCCTTCGACGGGACCTTCAAGCATCGGGTCCAAAGGGAATTGGGGATTCCGGCTGGTGTAGCACGTCAGCACATACTCTGCGACGTTCTTCGCCAGGGATTGCCCCTCAACCTCCAACTGGTCCGCGATGACGTCGCCCACCTTGGAGAGTTTGCTACCCGCCGAGCTCAGCGCTTGCAACGCCAGGTCCGGCTCCGGCTCCGGATCATCCAGACGCACGGGACTGAAGCCCATCAGTGTTAGCGCGTCATTGGCCTTGCCCAGGAACTCCCAAACCTGTAGGGAGTCCGCAGCCCTCAAGCCCTTCAGTTCTTCCAAGGATCTTTTGGTCGCCACCAGTTCAGAATTCTCGCGAGCGAGGCGCTCAACTTCTTTGGCGTTTTGCTGAATCTTTTCAGCAACTCGCTTCTCGAGTTTTCCGAGCTCCTCCTTCCAGAGGTGGATCTTGTTCCGGCGGTCAACCAGGTCCTTCTCCCTGCCCCTTACTTTCTTCTCCCTGGCAGCGATGGCACACTCTTGCTCGTAGAGTTCCTGCCCTCGCACCCAGGCTTTCTCCTCCTCCTCAGCGCAGCGCTCTTCTAATTTCTTGATGCGCTCTTCGAGGCCCTTGTCAGCCAGAGCCACCTTTTCAGTGAGCTCCTCCTCCCTCCTCAAGACGTCATCCCGTAGCTCTAGGAGTTTCTGCTCTTCGTCTTCGAGCCTTTTCTCCCTCTCTTCAAGTGCCTCCCAGCGCTTGATGAGAGTAGTGTTAATGGCCTCAAGCCTTTCTTGGCATTCATCGGCCGCACTATTAGCTGCTTTGGTCGGCTCATAAATGGCCCGGGATTGAGCGTCGAGGGCACGAGTCATACTCTCCCTGTCATCAAATAGTTTGCCCCAGTATTTCAGGCGGACCTTCTCCCGCTTGATCCACTCTTTGTCATCTGCTAGCCTCGACTGCGCCAGCTTGGTCTCGAAGTAGAGCCGGTTACGCCACCGCTTAAGGGTTTGGCGCTCCTCTTCAAGAGCCTTGCTGTCGTGGAAGAAGGCCAGTTGAACTTGACACAGACTGGAACAGGTGTTGTCAATAGACAATGACAACAGGATAGGTTCCGGACCTGCTGGGGTCTCCTCCGCTGGTTCCGGCGTGTTCTCGCTGACAAAAATTGGGTCCCACTCCACAAGAGTGTTCCCCTGAGCCTCTACGGTGCTAGGACCATCCTCCGGGATGGCCTCAGTCGCCATCGAGGAGGGTCCCGCTGATGAAGTTCCGACCTCCTGAAGTGGTTCCGAAGGCCCCGCCGCCAGGTCTTCATTTGCCCCCTCAGACAGGGGGGCAGCAACTTCGTTTGGGCACTCCGGCTCAGTCGTGGTTACCTCCGGCATCGTCACTCCTGGAGCAGGGGCTGCTTCTGGCTCCGGCCTGGGCACCTCCTTTACTGGGGGCTCCAGCACTGACGCCTCCGCAACAACCGGCTCGGGAGCCGGAAAGTTTTCAACAACAACTGGCCCTGCGGCCGGAGATCCAACAACGACCGGCTCTGCGGCCGGTGCTTCATAGGTAGCCGGCCCAATCGCCGGGACTTCCTCAACATCCGGCGCGCATGCCGAGACTTCAATTACCTCCGCCTCAACCGTCGGGGCTTCGACAATTTCCGGCTCTGGGGCCGGAATTATTGCTTCCTCCGAATCAACGGCCGAAGCTTCCATCATCTATGCACCCAAATCCGGAGCTTCAACCTCCGGGGCAGGTGCCGCTGGCGCATCTTCTCTCCCGTGGTCCGGCGCTACCACGGGAGTCTCGGGGGATGAGTCGAGGTCCATGACCACGACAACTGGCACCAGAGCTGCCGCATCTTCAGCCACCACTTGGGGCGGCACCGGGACAGGAGCAGAGGCTTCCGCCCTCACAACTTCAGCTGCTGTGGCTGAAGGTGGAGCCTCGCCCCTCTTCTTGGGAACGCTGCAAATGATGGATGAAGAAACTTAAAAAACAGTTACTACAATAAAACAACTGTCTGAGGTAAAGATTAAAAAATACCTCGGGAGGCTTCCGCACCAGCTTGCGCAAAACCTCTTTCCCGGACGTTCCGGGCTGACCATAGCCGCCGCCGGCGTGGAAGCCCCGGAAGGCCCCCCGGAACTCGTTGCAGCCACGGGTATTTCCTTAGTCGAGGCCCCCCTCGACAGGGAAGGACCTCCGGACCTAGAGGCCTCAACCGGCCCTGGTGCTGAAGTCTCATGCCCGGAGCTAGCACCCCGGGAGGATGCCGCTGCGGGAACAACCGCCGCAGTTGTAGAAGATCTCCCCCTCCAGGGACAAGGAGCTGATGCAGAGGTGGCAGGCCTGATGGACCTTCCGTCGGCATGCTGCAACTTCCTCTTCTGGCTCAAGGGTTCGTCTGCCGGCTCCTTGCCCTTGCCGACGACTTCGATCCTTGGCTTCGGGGTAGGGTCAGAGCCACCTTCGGAAGCCCCAGGGATCACCACCCTGGAGGTCGATCTTCTCTCGACGACACCAAGGTCGTCAAGCACAGGCATCTTCCGCCGGAGCTCCGTGCTGAACTCTACTTCCATGTTCAGAGGGAGAAAAGCTGATGGTGGAGTCAAGTCATCACCCGCGACGTCGATGTCTTGCTGGAACTTCTTGAGATGGAACTCCAAGGTTGTCCCCGACATGTTGGACTTCAACCCGGTCTCGACCCGGTCGTCGTCCATCACACTGTTGAGGGCCCAAACGAGTTTTCCTCTCCTCTTCAAGGGTGCCCACATGTTGACCAGGAAGTTGCAAAACACTGCCTGAGGAGTTAATCCTCCCTCCATGCACTGGCGAATCCTGGTCAGAGCAGGGTTGAAGGCTTCAGCCAGCACTAGAGCTTCACTCCAGACTGTAGTGTCGATGTTGGGGAGGCCTTTGGGCAGCTCCAGCTTCTCGTGCTCCTCCACCCGGATGACTATCCAGTCCTTCTTCCAATCATCCCACTTTCTAGAGGGAAACGACCGGAGGTACTTGAGTGGGCACTTCTTGCGCTTCACGAAGACCTTTGAAGACTCAGTTCAAAAGTCAAAGGATGGACCCATCTCCGGCGGAATGACTTCACCCAAGGGGTCTTCCCCAGAGGTGGGCCCAGGGGGCCACTGTCGGTACCCTGGGTACCATATACTCCTTGGGATTGCAAAGATCTCAAGGGAAAGTCATCTACTTGATTTGAAGACCTTCGGAGGCCCACATGTCAGACATAACCGGACCCGCTTCTCCAACATGGTTAGTCCCAGGGTCGCCATGTGTACTATCAAACCGGAGCTACCGCCCACAAGGGGGAAGCTCCTGGCTATGTACCGAAATGGCACCCCCGAACCTAACCCCAGACCGAGGGAAGCTCCAGAACTGACACGTGTCGGGTAACACCGGACCTATCTGTTCCCCACAGTGTGCTCTGGCGCTGCCACGTGTCCAACCGTCGGATCTTCAGCCTCTAACCTCCGGAAGACTCCACAACGGCTCCGGATCTTCAAAGGGTATCAAGGACTTCATGACCAGATCAAGTGTCATTAATACTATATTAATGACACACGATCGGACGACCTTAATTACCAGTAATGGTGCTGTCAAAGCCCATAACTCGGTCATTAAAGGCAATTAAACGTGTTGAATATGTATCAATATCAGTAACCGCCGGGGCCACATGTCGGGCCAGGCTAACTTGTAACGGTCTGCCCTTGTACTATAAAAGGACAGGCCGATGATACATGGGGGGACTCTCCAGATACACACTCTCCGGAGACATGCTCACTCTACACTCTCAACTCACGTTGAGCTCGTACATCCAATACAACATCAACACACCCTGTGGAGTAGGGTATTACGCTCAGGCGGCCCGAACCACATAAATCTTGGTGTCCCTTGTGTCACTCGACATCTCACCTTTTGGAATCTCCGCGCGCCCATACTGAACCTCAAACTCCTTTAAAACTTTAGTAGTGTCGGGAGATCTGCCGGATCAAAACCACCGACATTGATAATTCTAAAAAAGGGTATAAATGGGACCAACTTACTATGGTGGAACTACATAACATCAGACATTATCTTATTACTAACGTTGAAGAGGCCGCTCCATGGATCAAGTAATAACGTATAACTCAGATGTTGTATACTATATATATGGCTTATTGTAGATGGCTAATTTAATTTTGTACCCTTTTCAGTGAGCATATTGAAGAGCTGAAAAAGATTCATTCTCGTGATGTTGATAAACGCCATAGAGATGAGTTTGTTGATTGGTTTCAGAAACGAGTAAGTACATGCAAGTTTGCACTTTGATGAAATATTGAACAAATATGTGTTCTGAAATTAGTTTGTCGTCGATAACCCTTATTATACTAATGTGTACAGATTACGACATTACACAAAGAAGGTAAAGCAACCGATTATCTGTATGCATTATCTAGAGGACCTGATCGTCGGGCATGTTTTTTTAGTCGGTTATTCATCAATGGCTTCTTCTTTTGAACTGCAGATGTGGAAAAAGATTTATCAGACCCAAAACAGTGGTATTGTTGTTCGAGGCACTGATCATGATTGGTTTGGAGTAATCAAGAAAATCATTGCTGTTGATTTTGAAAAAAAAATCAAGAGGTTCTGTTATTTCAGTGTGAATGGTTTGATCGGCCTTTTGGAAGCAGTCAGAACCAAAGCAGAGGCTACAAAAAGGATCAACACGGAATGATAGCTGTTGGCACTACTCTGTTTTGATTCCAGTATGAGCCTTACATTCTAGCCACCCAAGCAGAACAAGTTTTTTATGTTCCAAGTGTGAAGCATCCAAAATGGGCTAAAGTTGTTAAAACGAAGCCATGGAACCGTTTTGCCATGCCCCCTGGAGACAGTGAAAATAATGTGACTGAGACGATGGAGGCTGAGACATTTAATGATGATCTGCTTACTGATGATATCAATAATGAGGATACGAACGCATGGGCTAGGAATGACATTGAGGGAGCCAGCGGTGATGCTTCCACTCTTATAATGACAACGTCAGGTGATCGGTTTGAGGTAGATGGAGTTGCATCAGAAAATGAAGACGACAACGACGACGATACATATACCAATGATGGTCATGTAGCTCCATTGTGGGGGGACGACAGCGAAGATGATGATTTTTAGTATAATTAAATACGTGACATGTAGATCCACAATGAATTCATCCGTCCAAACCCAA
Organism: Tuctoria greenei; assembly: GCA_036927565.1. Taxonomy (NCBI): domain Eukaryota; kingdom Viridiplantae; phylum Streptophyta; class Magnoliopsida; order Poales; family Poaceae; genus Tuctoria; species Tuctoria greenei. The sequence continues at coordinate 124,799,027 of JAYESD010000001.1, forward strand.
CATTTATTTTTCAGTTATTTATATTTGCTACCCGAAAAGTACCTGATACCCGATATTTCGGTCTTTTCAGTTCCGGTCTCGGTTTTATCAGTTTCGGTTTTTCGGTCTCGGTTTATTTGCCCACCCCTAATTTACATAGTAGTAGCATATATATGGGATATACAGTATAAAACTTTTTCAAAGAGAAGTCTTAGGTTTTGTCAAATCTATCTTTCAGATTTATGCAATTTTGATCTGTTTTAACAATACAAGAATTGTACTTTTAGATTCACCATGAAAAATATTTCCATAATATACAATATAGTACTACATGTTATTGAAGTTAATAAATTCCATATAAATCATTTGTCAAAAGTAATTAGTTCGACCAAAACAGAAATAGAGTTGAGTTGGGGCGGAGGAAGTATTATACGTTGCTGTTTGCCGCATAAGGTTTCGTCCTTCGTTCAAGCCGTAGCCATTTGTACAAGCGGCTGATGCGAGCGGGCGCACCGAGCTTACGTGCGCGCCAGTCACCGAGGCGCCTTAGACGCGCGTAGCGCATGCGTTGAAATCACCTGGGGTACTGCAGGTGCAGTAACAGTCACTGACATGTGGGTCTGGCTGACCGTGGGGCCCACATGTCAGTGACTTTTACTGCACCTGCAGTACTGCAGAGGTTATGCATCCCGCATGCACATCTTTGAATTCAATTGGAACCGCTCCGCATCCCATCACCGCTTTACCGTGAACCACTGCGGATGGTCTTAAAGGCAGGCCCGGCTCTGGGCCTAGGCGGGCGGAAATAAATTTTCTGCGATCCTCGAGAACGGATCGAGGGGAAGGCTCATCGCCCATAGCAGTCCTGTAGCTTCCATCCCCTCGATCTGTTGGCAATGAGCCTTCTCCTCATCCGTTCTCGAGTTCGCGGCGGCCACGGCGCTGCTTCTACCCTGCTTCTGGACTGAGGATGCTGATGATCCGCAACATACTTTGAAATCTGCGCGTTGGTATTCTCCCCCTCATATTTGTTGATGCGTTAATAACCTCTCTGACTAAAATCGGACAAGTCCTCCAAATACGGACTTGTCCCCAATTTACTAAGGAGTTCACCACAGCCGTACATGTCAGAAAATAACCAGACTAGTCTGAACTCTTCCACAGCCTAAATCAGACTAGTCCGCCCTAAGCCGAACAAGTCTGATCTTCCTGAGAACTTACGGTTTCCTACACGCCGCACACCGGACTAGTCCCAAATCCACCACGGACTGGTCCGGACCCTTGAAACCCTAACGGTAACTTTTGGAAACACCCTATAAATAGATGTGCACAGCCCTACTTTCAAATCTCTCGACCCCCTTCACCGTCACACCCTCCAAGAGCTTAGAAAACACATCTCTCCACGCAATCCAATGCAAGAAAGATAAAATCCTTGAGGATTCATCTTGGATCAAAGGAGATACATGATTCACATGTTTGAGATCTTGGGTTTGATCTCTAACACACTCCTATTGTTTCATTGCTCATCTTAAGAGTGTGTTCTTGGTGGTGTTTGACTTGTAATCTTGGGGAGCCCTCAACTTATGAGAAGGCCCTTTAACATGGTGATTTACCCCTGTGATAGTGAAAGAGAATTGGCCTTTGTGGCGATTCGACGAGGTTAGGGTCAGTGAAGACCCGATCCTTTCGTGGGCTCCTCAACGTGGATGTAGGTTGCCTTTGTGGGAAACGAACCACGGGATAAAATCTTGTGTCAAACTTATTCTTAAGTTTTTCATATCATACTCTAGGGTTTACTTGATCTTGTACATCTTATGTTAAAACATTCAAATCAAAGTTAATTTGTGCTACACTTAATTTCATTGACTCAACACTTTCAATTTACACACTATATTCCGCTATGTACTGTGCTTGTATTGAAATAATTGATCTAACTTGATCAATCTAGTCCGCACGCACTGAACTAGTCTGCACTCTACCGGACTAGTCCGATTTCATGGTATTTGATCAAGTTGCTAAGTCTTGCAGGTTCTGACTAAAATTCAAAAAGGCCTATTCACCCCCCTCTAGGCCACATTCACATAGTTTACCCAAGTTGCTACAGAGTGCAACGGGGGTATTTTTCCTTACGCAAAGCATCCAGACCGACTTCTTTTGCACGATGAGCTCTCTCGCGCATGCGTTCTCGCTCAGCCTCTTGTGCTTGTGCTGTGACACGTTCCTCCTCTGTAGCTCTGCAAGCACACTCTGCTCTCCATTGTCAAATTTCATCTTGCTTCTTGCGAAGATGCTCATCCTATTCAGCTCCATTCCTCCTCTCTTGCTCTATTTTTTCATCCCACTCTATTTCTTCTTTGAACTTCTAATATGCATGTCGAGCAATTCTCTGAACCTCCTCGGCATCTTCTGTCGATTGTTCCTGGTCGATGTAGTTCCTGAAGTCATAAAGAGGTGGTGGTGACTGCACAAGTTTTTTTACAAAAGATTAGATTGTATAACATTCATAAAAACAGAAATAATGTTGCATATTACCTGTTTTCTAACACCTGGAAGAAACGGGGACGTCCTATGTGGAGGATCGTACTCTTAGTTGTCGCACATCCAAAGCCGGCAACCATATGAGTCACCAGGTCGAAGATCTCTTACAAACCTACAATCAGTGCCACAGAAACACATCGGAGGTTGTAATCCCTCGGGGATTGGAACCTTTTCTCTATTTGTGGGTGGTGAGTACTCGTCCATGGTACTAAAGTATATGAAATGATTGTAGTGAGTGCCTGTTGAAGCTTTTAGTGGAGTGAGTGTTATATAGATGGACAAATGATGGTGTATGGACCACGTGCTTGTATATGTATCGAGTTCTCTCCAGCTTCTTCCATTCCTACATCATTTTCCACACTATTTGCTTCATCAACTTCCGCTGCATTCTCTATTTCTTTCATTTCCACTTGCGCAAGAAGCACTAGAGGCCAATCCCACTACACAACTGTATCTTCAAATTTTCTTCAATTTTGTGTTCTCTTAATAACAATCAAATCCCAATGAAATCCATTCCTGGCGCGATTAATCATTCCCGTCAATGTCAACTGATGTTGTTGTGCATCAAGGTTAAATGTTTTCATTAATCAGTTTACGCCACCACTGAATGTCCTCTCATTTGCTCTTGTTATCCCTCTATCACACGACGTGAACCCAGACAAACCTATCCCATTAGAACCATAAACAATTGTGCCTTCTCCATAAAATATCCGAAACAGTAACTTCTCTAACATTCCTATTGGAATTTATAAAAACAAATAAAAGTAATCGCATGTTAAGTATGCCTATTCACATAGTCTTATTATCTAAAAACAAATAGAAACCTAAAAATTACATTACGAATAACATTACATGATATTACTTCTAAAACATAAAATAAAGAGAAACCTAAAAATAAAATTTACATACGAATAAAAACTAAAAACTTGTACATGCTATTACTTCTACAACTAAAACTAAAAATTTCTAAAACTAACATACGAATTTACAAGTCTATTACTTCTAAAACTAAAAATTTAGTTTTGATTCTAAAACTAACATGCTAAAAACTTCTACATGCTATTACTTCTACATACTAAAAACTTTACATACAAATTTACATTACTTTTAAAACTAAAATTTACCATATGCTATTACTTCTAAAATAAATAACATTAACTAAAAAACATACAAATAAAAACCTATAAACTAGAAATAAATAACATTACCTAAAATAACTATCACATAGCACTATTAACAAGTTTAAAACTAACAAATCATTTACTAATTACTACTAAAATATGTATTTAATCATTAGATAATAGCACTAAAGAGGAAAATAAAATACAACTAACTAGATATTTAATCACAAATTACAAAAAAAGAATAGGGAATAGAAAATACCGGGCGAGGCGGAGGCGGCCAAGCAGTGGCCAAGGCGGAGGCGGCCAAGCGAGAGGCGGAGGCGGCGAGGCCGAGCGGTGGCGCGATGGCTGACCGGCGGCGTAGGCGCGGCGGGATGGAGCGGCGGGTGCGGGCTAAGTGCCGAGAAAGGAAGGGTGCCCCGCGTTTTAACGAGGACGAAACTTGTCCGTGACACATACGACGGTTCCGGCTGGCCCCACGGCTTGGTGAATTTCGTATGTGGCTCATACGAAATTTCACAGGGACCGAATGTCGTATGAGCCACATACGAGATTCGCTCGACCTCGGGAACAGGTTAGCCGCCTCGAGAACCCCAGGACAGTGTGGCACGCCACGTCAATGTCGTGCCTCATATGAAATTCATGGCCCACGAGTCATTTCGTATGAGGCACGTACGAACCTGGGTTAGTTTTTAAATTTTTCAAATTCGGAGGTTATTTATATTAAATTATTTTTTAAAAGGTATATTAATAAAAAAATCGCATCCTTGGCATCTAGAAGGAGATTAACTTCATCAAAGTCAGCGACCAGAAGGCACTGAAATGTCTGGAGCAACAGGCTTCTGTCAGGTACAGTATTTTGTTGAGGATCCAGCAAGATCACAGCTTCTTTCTTATATAAGGCGAGGCACAAAGGAAATATTCCTAACTGGACAAGGTCTTGCCGATCATTCTTCGAAGCAGCTGTATGGAAGATTGCCTGACCTTCTGGGCCAGAATGACCATTTGGTCTTTCCTTAATGTCATTGTTGGAAAAAATAGATACAAACCTGAAGTGCTATTCTCAGTGCCAAGATTCTTGTGTGTTGCAGCTGAAGAATGAGTCTTCGCTACTCAAAGCGAAGTCTTCCCAAAAGTTGTTGCCAAATGCCTTCCATCAACGGTAGCAGCCTTACATGACTGGGCTATAAATCTAATGGCTGATGTTGTCCATGAGGAACAGATAAACAAGATGAATGCTCGGAATATTGCTATTGTTATTGCCCCAAAAATGATACAGATGGCAGATCATTTGACTAAACTCATGTATGCAGTACAAGTAATGATGGCAGTGGCGACACATATAAGCTCAATCATGAAGAAGATCTTCATCCAAGCTCGAGGACGAGCTTTCTGTAAGGAAGGGCAAGAAGTCACGTCGGTTTATAAATTAGGAAATAAATAAATTAAGTCCAGGTCTGTTAGATTAGGATTAGTGATAAAAATGAAGTTTGATATTACTTTCCAAATTAGAGATAGAGTATAAGAGTCCATTTATTCCTTAGAGATAGAGTCCAGTTTCCATAATCTAATATGCGAATCGTGTAGATATTGTGGCCGACTTGGAACAATTAATCAAGCAAGAATTATAATTCAAGAGAACTCATCTATTTATCCCTGCCCCTGTTTATCGGCGACGTCCAGCAACGGCGCCGGCCACTACAGTAAACAAATAAAATGGTGTCGGGTTTATAGCTGTCGGATAGCTACAGTAGCCGATGTTTATACCTTATGTGCGTCGGCGAGTCGATAGCTTTTTTGAACCAGGTCCTTTACTGGTTATACATTCGACGGCCCCGACGGTTCTATTTCTCCTCAATGGCCTATTCCTCTTTTCTTGTAGTGGGCGATCAGACGGCATGTTCGACGAGATCCCAAGAACGTCTTTGACAGTTAAGGGCCTTAATAGTATGGCTAAACAGGAAGTGTTTAAGCAGACCGTGCAGCTTCATGAACCTATGATTGTTTGATTACAGGAAACCAAACTTGTTCTGGTCTCTTCTACCATTGCTAAGCCTCATCGCAGGCGGCTCCAAACCTATTATCATACGCGATTTTTAAAACCGCAAGAAACGAAGAGTCTGTAATAATCTGCAATTTCACAAGCGGAGAAGTGAAATTGCAAGACACATTATCACAGACGGTTTTTTACTTAGTCTAGCCGACTGTGAAGATATGTTATCACAGGTGGGTCGTGCAGCATATATAACCGCCTATGATAATTGTGTTATCACAGGTGGATCTTGACCTACATCAAACCGCCTGTGAAGACAGTTTATCGCAGCCAGTTTCTACCATAACAGTAACCGCCTGTGATAATTAGGTTATCACAGATGGTTTTTTACCTATATCAAGCCGTCTGTGATAATTGTTTTTGACAGGCAGGTCTAGCTGTTGGTAAAAAACCGCCTGTGATAAGGTATAACCTATGCGGTACTAGCTGCTGTTATTTCTAATTTCTAGGTCAATTCAATATAATCACAGAACATAAGTCAACAATATCATCACAGAAGTCAACAATATCATCACAAAAGTCATCTCACAGAAGTCAATTTCACTAAAACAATATACATATGTACAAGTTACACATACAATTTATCTCATAGTTTACAAGTTTTCACTAAAAACCGTTTCTATTGGCATAGTCGCAAAGTTCTGGCACATCGGCTATTGCACCATTCTCATCAAAGAACTCTCCTATTTTGTGAAAAATTTCGCGATGAACGAATTGACAGAGTTCAACAGCAATCTTGTCGGCTCCTCCACCAGGAATACTTCTACAAACCGGCCATTCTTCGTTCACATTCTTCGTGTGCTGCAATGAAACACATAACAAGGTTTAGAATGTGTTGGTTTGAACAGTCTCAAAGTATAGATCAAAGTGAGAGTATACATGAATTTGGTAGTTTTGGAGAAGTTATACTATGAGCAATTGAATTTTGAAGTTAGAATCAAAATATGAAAATAATGTTTCTGGTAATATTGAACAGCAGAGAATATAAGTATTAAACTATGCTAGTTACAATGAAAATAAAACTCAAAAGTAAGAAAATAAGATATCAATATTAAGGATAACTTACATCCTCACGATTCACTCTATATTCGCTGGCGGTCTGAAGATGCTCGCATACATAATACCCACATAAGACACTCCCAGCAGGCTGCTTCGGACAAGCATAATACGTTTTAATGTCCAATGAATTCGTATTAGAAGGTCTCTCACCGCCAAATTGTTCCGCGTAAAACCGCCAAGCGCTGTAATACAAGAAATGTCATATAAAAGTTGTCAACACATTCTAAATGTGTGCAAATTAAAGTTATGGATTAAATGTACAATTTCAAAATGGAAAGGAAATCTTTGTAACGATCTGGTGGGTAATCGGCCGAGTCCAAGACTGTTGTCATTCCCTGCGTTGGCTTGATGATAATCATTATGTAGTGATCACTACAAACATACAAACACACGTGTTAACAATTACCAATAATTACTATTTCAATGTCATGTGTCAAACTTACTCGAAGTGGTACGGAGCCTTTACGAGGTCCTTGCCGTCTCTGACAAAGTTAAACACCACATGTCCTATGTAAGCTGCAACTTTTGTCCTTCTATCTGTAGGATCGAAGAGCACGTGAAAACTACCAGAGGTGGGGTGAATGGTAGATTTGAAAATCTTACGCAGCGGAAACAATTAAACTCCAACCAATTCAGCAGAAAAATGATCTATTAAAGAAATCGTGTGTGAGACTAATCTAAACGTGTTTCACCATGATAAAAGTGATAGATATCAGAGAGAATCATGTCACGAAGACAACACAATAAGAATCACTCAAATCCGTCAAGAAAAACTCAAGTTATGATCGAGAGATCAAACAAAGGTCAATCTGCCCTACTCGAGAAAAACAGTTCTAGAATGCTGCAAAGAAACTCGTGTAGATCATAGACCACAAATCCAATGATCGTGAAATTTTGCACATGATAGATAATCAAGTTGTGAAGACAACACAAAAGGAATCATGTCAATTGGATCGGTAAAACTCAAGTTATGATAAAACCACCGACGAAAGGTAGTGCTGTCCAGAAACTCAACGAGTAAAACTTATCTGGAACAAGTCGGACGAACAAGGCACAAAAGTTCCTTCAAACTACGAATTTTATTCAATAGAACACAAGAGGAACAGCCCCAAAGTCATGCACCATGAGCTCTGGGCTCCCTTGCTTATATAACCAGCTCGAAAGCTAACTCAACTCAAATCAGGAACCTAATCCTACTCTATTCACGAATTGTAACTTTCCATAACTGCTTAGGATTCTTCTATATGCAGATAGAAGCAATATTAGACTTCCAAACACCTTAGAAATGTATCCCACATTCCTAAACAACTCAAATTCGTGACCCACAGGAAATCCTATCATAACCAACTCAAATCTTTCCATATTTGAGTCAAACCCGAATCAGTCGCAACCTGAGTCCATAACCTAGTCAGTTGGACCTTTCTGACCAATTTTTTACATCCAAATCTCTTCATCATGTCTCGGAACCATGTAGCCACGTCCATGCACTCCTTGCACACGTGCAAACATCTTCCAATGACGTCCACGATACCTTCACATGCATTGTTCTTGATTCAATCATGCCACGCAACCTCCTGATCAGCTCAACCACAATTCCTCCTGAATTTGGTTGTTGGAACCTCATCTCCTCCTTGAGACTAGTCCAATGGATCCCATCACCAGCCATGCCTTGAACTCAAGCAACACCTGCACATGAATAAACAACCAATCCATACGAGCCCAAGTCCTCGACTTGATTCAAGTTAGTTCCCAACACAACACCTTACGTGAGAACCTCACATAAGCATGTTGCAAAACCACAGTAACACGATATCATCCATGTCAACCAAAAACGCACCAAAGACTTAGCAAATGAATACTAAGCAATCTTTCCAGAGATGTAAAGCAAGTATGAAACATTGCAAATGAAAAACAGAAGCATTGCGGTCAAGTTCCGGACCTTGCCAGAGCAACCCGAACCTTGAGTCGGAGTTAAAAACAAAATTCACCGGAGCTAACCAAAACTAGTACAACCAAGCTCCCGCCGAAGCTTACAAAACTAGTCAGACCTTGATAAAAAGGTGTTTTTGTTATATTCAAAACTTTTATCGTCAAAGCAAGTGTATTCATTACAAGCCAATGTATTCAGCACACATAGGTCTTACAATCTCCCCCTTGATGAATGCATTGGCAACACCATTTAAAATCCGAACATTGGCTTATTCACATAAAGTTTTGAAGGCAATTTCTCCCCCTTTGTAAATCAAAAGTAAAATGAGAAATGAGAAGAGAATCCAAAAATTATCCCATATTATCTCTCCCCCTTTATTATCTCTCCTTATGCATATTATCTCTTTCTCTTCATGCTTATCTCTCCCCCGTTGACAATGTATTCAGCAAGTCATGAGCATATAAACAAATTATCTCTCCCCCTTTAGTTGTTATGAGCATATATAACATATACATATAAACAAAGCTCATCCAAGTCATACTATCAAATACCTTACATTATCACATCAATGAAATACATAAAGTAGTGTAAGCCATGCTAGAGATCAAATGTAATTTTCAATTTAAGTAAGTCATGATCTCACAAACTTAACTATTTCAAAACATGAAATCATGACACTAGTTGCTGCATTTTATTATTTTTCAAAGCATAAATTTAGATCATATGATATTTGCAAGAGATTATATGCGCATCTGCCTTATTCTAACTAACCAAGCCAAGCCTATGTCATTTGACAATCAGAAGCTTAAGGACATGGTTTTAGTCATACACAACTTCTTCCAAGTTCATATCTAAGTGCAATGATAAGCCATCTCAACAGAAGAAGTGTGATGCATGCATATTCTCTTGATCTTTTCTCAATTTATATTTGCTCATAAAAACTCAACATGTGAGTTGATTACTTGATTAATTATTAATGATTAAAAGCACTTGTGAACATGTAACAAGTTCAAAACAGCAAGAAAGTTCGACCATGACCAGTTTTAGTGTAAGTAATTATTCCAATTACTAGACATGGCAAAAACTACAAAATGTATAACACGAGTAATGTAGTAAGAACTTTCAACATGTAAAAGGAATCACAAAGTCATATATGTATGAAATACTATGCTCATATTATTTTAATTTCAGATTCACACATAGACTTCCCAAGTTTCAAAACTCCCCCTCAATTTAAGCCATGAGGATGCATAACCCCTATTTCACTATGAATGTATCAAAAACGAGTGAAACCCAAAGGTTTTGTAAAAATGTCAGCTAATTGTCGTTCGGTATCTACATGGTGAAGCACAATGTTTCCTTTTCAACATTATCTCGGAGAAAGTGATACCTAATGTCAATGTGCTTAGTTCTAGAATTTTGCACGGGGTTTTTAGCAATGCAAATGACACTAGTGTTATCACAGAACAGTGGAACACTATCTAGATCAACCTCATAGTCCTTAAGTGTTTGTACAATCCAAAGAATTTGTGAGCAAGCACTAGCAGTAGCTACATATTCAGATTCGGCTGTGGATTGTGCAACTGAATTTTGTTTTCTAGAGGACCAAGCAACAAGAGAATTACCAAGAAAATGACAAGCACCGGAAATACTTTTTCTATTAATCCTACAACCCCCAAAATCAGCATCCAAAAAAGCTTTCAAAGTAACGGTTGAGGAAGAAGGAAGAAAAATTCCAAATTCTTAAGTTCCATGTAAGTACCTGAGAATCCTTTTGACGGCTTGACGATGTGAAGCACGTGGGGAGGCTTGAAACCGTGCACAAAGACATACGCTAAATTGTATGTCTGGTCTTGATGCCGTGAGGTACAACAGTGATCCGATCATGCTTCTATATTCTTTTTGATCCATGGGTTCACCATCTTCATCAAGTCCGAGTGTTGTTGTTGTTCCCATTGGTGTCCGAAGAGGCTTGCTTTTTGTCCATGTTGAAGCGCCTTCCGAGATCTTTTGTATACTTCATTTGATGCACAAAGGTACCCTCCTTAGTTTGCTTGATTTGTAGCCCCAAAAAGTAAGTTAGTTCACCCATCATACTCATTTCAAATTCGGAACTCATCATTGCTGAAAACTTGGACACAAGATCATGAGAAGCACAACCAAAGATAATATCATCCACATACACTAGAATGAATGAGTCATTGCCATGTTTAAGCACAAAAAGAGTTTTATCAACCTTGCCCATGGTAAACCCCTTTTCAAGTAAGAATGTTTTTAACCTATCATACCATGCTCTAGGGGCATGTTTGAGACCGTATAAGGCTTTGGACAGTTTGTAAACAAGATTAGGAAAATCTGGATTTTCAAAACCCGGTGGTTGTTTGACATAAACCTCCTCATCTATGTAGCCATTAAGAAAAGCACTTTAACATCCATTTGATATAGCTTAAAACCAATAGATGCAGCAAAAGCTAACAAAATTCTTATGGCTTCTAATCTAGCAACATGAGCAAAAGTTTCATCAAAATCTAGACCTTCAACTTGAGTGAAACCTTGAGCAACGAACCTAGCCTTATTCCTAACCACAACCCAATCCTCACTTTGTTTATTTTTAAATACCCATTTAGTTCCAATTAAAGTGTGACCTTGAGGTGGAGGTACAAGTTTCCAAACATTATTTCTTTCAAAATTTTCTAACTCTTCTTGCATGGCAATAATCCAAGATTCATTAGTGAGTGCGTGTGATATATCTTTGGGTTCAAAAGAAGCAACAAAAGCAGAATTAGCATAAGAGTTTTTGGATCGCAAAACCTGGACCGTGTGACTCGTTCGTGCAAGCTTCCAATCATCTGTTGTGGGGGATGATCTTTGTAAAACCATAAGGGAACAGATGTCTCACAAGCTTCTTATTCTTCATGTTCATCACAAATCGATAAGCTTGTGACTTGAGGATGATTTGAATCAGCATTGATGGTTGTCGGTGCTGGTTGAGAATTAACATCTGGAGCTGAACCAAGGTCTTTAGCTGCTGAATTTTCGGGCAGCAGCTCCAATTCTTCCTCATCTTCAATGAAAATGCTCCCCCCTGCGGATATGGATCTGGATCTGCAATGTTTGAGCTAGTACCTGGGCTAGCTTCATCAAAAGACACTTCACAAGTCTCCACAATTTTGTTAGTGTCAAGTAAAAGCACACGGTAGCCTCTAGTATGAGATGGATAACCAAGAAACATGCCATCAATGGATCTAGGTTCAAATTTATCAAGATTACCATGTTTCTTAACAAAGCATTTGCAACCAAAGACCTGAAAGTGTGTAACACTAGGCCTATTTCCAAACCGGAGCTCATATGGTGTTTTACCTAGCTTAGCACACAAGAAAACACGATTTGAGACATAACAAGCGGTTGCTAACGCATCAGCCCAAAATTTCCTAGGAGTTTGATATTCATCAAGCATAGTCCTAGCCATCTCAACTAAGGTTCTGTTCTTTCTTTCTACAACACCGTTTTGTTGAGGTACATATGGTGAAGAAAATTGATGATCTATTCTATTTTCAGCACAAAAGTGATCAAAAGATTGATTTTTAAATTCAGTTCCATTATCACTTCTGATTGCTTTTAAAGATCCTGGGTAATCAATTGAAATCTAAGAAATAAAGTTCTAAGTGACTGAAAACTTCATTCTTAGACGCCATAAAGTAAACCCAAGAGTATCTAGAATAATCATCAACAATCACAAGTACATACCATTTACCTCCGAAGGATTGAACACGTGAAGGTCCTACGGTGTCAAGATGCAAAAGTTGACATGGTTCTGTTGTCATGATCATTGTGAGAGGAGTATGTGAACCTGCAACCATCTTAGCATGTCTACAAGAAGAGCACACAATTTCTTTGTCCCCTTTAAGCTTAGGCAGCCCACGTATGCGATGAAGAGCACTAACACGCGTTAGGTGATCAAAGCCTACGTGACCAAGTCTACGATGCCAAAAATATAGGTCCTTTGAATCATTAGCAACTAGACACCTATGCTTAGAGGAAGACATATCAAAATCAGCTTTAAAAACTCTTCCAAACCGTGACATGTTAAAAATAAGCTCACTATTTGAACCTACAACTTTGCAGCAGTTTTTATTGAAAATAATTTCCAGATTTTCATCTAGCAATTGTGAAACAGAAAGCAAGTTGTATTTCTAATTTTTGACAAGTGCGACATCCTTCAAAGTGTAGTGGTCATTTACTCTAACCGAACCCTTAGCAATTATAGGAGTTGAAGAATTATCGGCAGAAGTAACATTCTCTACACATGACACAAAAGAGAGGGAGGAGAACCAATCTTTGTTACCGGTCATGTGGCGTGAGCAACCTGAATCCACAATCCAAATGTTCTCCTTCCTCAAACGTGTAACCTACATAGAAGCACAATACGTCGATGACTCAATACTGGGGTTAGTCAAAAGGCATTTAGGAATCCAGTACTGAGTCACGCGATGTGCAGCAGGAAAAACACGCGAAAGCTAAGACAAAACAGTAGGTTTATGAGTCAAAGTTTGAGATTTTTTATTCTTAACTACTGACTTATAAGGTGTTACTTGTGTAGCACAAAAATCAGTAGCTCCGGAGGCAAAAACAGAAAGTCCGGAGGTAAACTTTGAATATTTTTGACTCAAAACAGCAGGTTGTACATTCGGTTCAATATGTGCAGCAAATTTTGCATGAAAGTTATGAGATCTAGCAACCATTCTTTCCCTTTTCTGTTGTTTAGCTAGCCTATAACAAAAATCTATGACATGACCATCTCTACCACAGTAGGTACAATGAAATCTAACTTTGTGTTCATGTCTAGATGAGCAAACAACATTTTTATTTGAAACCGAATGAGACGATACTCCTGCAGATTTGAAAACCACTTCTTTTTGTTTAGGAACAGTTTGAATCAAACAACTTCCTAATGACTTTACAATTTTAGGTGGATGTGCCTTAGCATGGGCATGAGAATCAAAACCTAAACCAGTTTTATCATTGCAAGACTTGGATGAATTCAGCAGCAAGCTTTTTGTTCTTTTCAATTTCAAGTTCAAGTTTATCAAGTGTGGAGGTATGTGCATTTCTTAGGGAGGACAATTGTTCATATATTAAGTCACATGAGGAACAATAATCATCACTAGGAATCAAGGATTTCAAACGATTAATTTCAGATTCTAGTGACTCAATTTTAATAGCATTGTCCCTAAGCTTTTTGTCTTTTTTTCTTAACAATAATAGTGGCACGAGAAATAGCATCACACATTTCTTCGCAAGTAGGACATACCTCTTCATTGTCGCTATTGTGTTCTGCCTCCTCCATACTTGATCTTGACTTGCCCGCCATGAAGCACAAGTTTGCCAAATCATCTTCATCTTCATCACTTCCAATGTCCCCGTCGCTTGAGCCAAGTTCCTGGAGTGCTGAGATAAATCTGCTCACCAATTGACGTCCTGTAAAACCCTTCTTTTTCTTCGTATCTTTTGCAGAGGAGTGCTTCATTCTTGTTTTCTTTTCATCCCAGGAAGAAGGACCTGAAAGGTTAGGGAAATCTGAACAAAAATGTCCTGTCTTACCACATTCAAAGCATCGTTGAGGTCCGAAGCTTCCTCTCCTTTTAGTTCTCACATTTTGCAATGCTTTTGAGAACCGGGTAGAGATGAGCGCTAGCTCCTCCTCTGGAAACTCCTCAATCTGTTCAAGGGTTAGAGAGGACAGCAAAGCAAATGTACCACAAGATGATGTTTGACCAAAACTAGGCATGTCACGTTGAGAAACAAATGCAATAGACTTGTTGGGGTTCTTACGTGAGATTATGTCAATTTCAAGAGTTTTTAACTTGGAATATAGCACATCTAAAGTAAGTGAACTCATGACAGTAGATTCACGAATAGATGTGACTTTCATCTCCCAAATTGACATATCTAATGCACTTAGCAATTGCCTAGCATTTTTAGCATCTGAAAAATTAACATTGACACTACGCAAGTTACTGAGAATCTAATTAAAGCGAGCAAAAAGGTCATCAATAGACTCACCGGGTTGCATCTCGAAGCACATGTATTCTTTCTTGAACATGTCTTGCCTTACCTCTTTGATCGTGTTGGATCCTTCGTGGTAGTCACAAAGTGCTTTCCACACATCGTATGCAGATCGGAGGTGTGCCACATGGTCGAAGTCGCTTTGCGTTAATCCTTGTATGATCAAGTTCCGAGCCTTGTTGTTGTTGTCGACATCTCTCAGATTTGTAGCTGTAACTTGATCGTTTGATGGCACTTTGTAAGGCTTGTATACCTTCTCCCATATTGCAAATCCTTGTGCCTGGATGAAAGCCTCCATGCGTGCCTTCCAAACCTGAAAATCAATACCAGCGAACATACAAGGTTTGGCAGAGTACTTCTCCATGATGATTACTCAAAAACATGTGCAAATCACAAATATTAGAGCACTGTAGCTCTGATACCAATTGTAGGATCGAAGAGCACGTGAAAAATCTACCAGAGGGGGGTGAATGGTAGATTTAAAAATCTTACGCAGCGGAAACAATTAAACCCCAACCCCTTCGGCAGAAAAATGATCTGTTAAAGAAATCATGTGTGAGACTAATCTAAACGTGCTTCACCATGACAAAAGTGATAGATATCATAGAGAATCAAGTCACGAAGACAACACAACAAGAATCACTCAAATCCGTCGAGAAAAACTCAAGTTATGATCGAGAGATCAGACAAAGGTCAATCTGCCCTACCCGAGAAAAACAGTTCTGGAACGCTGCAAAGAAACTTGTGTAGATCATAGAACACAAATCCAATGACCGTGAAATTTTGATAGATGATAGATAATCAAGTTGTGAAGACAACCCAAAAGGAATCACGTCAATTGGATCGGTAAAACTCGAGTTATGATAAAACCACCAATGAAAGGTAGTGCTGTCCAGAAACTCAACGAGTAAAACTTGTCTGGAACAAGTCGGACGAACAAGACACAAAAGTTCCTTCAAACTACGAATTTTATTCTATAGAACACAAGATGAACAGCCCCAAAGTCGTACACTACGAGCTCTGGGCTCCCTTGCTTATATAACCAGCTCGAAAGTTAACTCAACTCAAATCAGGAACCTAATCCTACTCTCTTCACGAATCATAACTTTCCATAACTGCTTAAGATTCTTCTATACGCAGATAGAAGCAATCTTAAGGCTTCGAAACACCTTAGGAACGTATCCCACATTCCTAAACAACTCAAATTCGTGACCCACACGAAATCCTATCATAACCAACTCAAATATTTCCATATTTGAGTCAAACCCGACTCAGCCGCAACCTGAGTCCATAACCTAGTCAGTTGGACCTTTCCGACCAATTTTTTACGTCCACATCTCTTCATCACGTCTCGGAACCATGTATCCACGTCCATGCACTCCTTGCACACGTGCAAACATCTTCCAATGACGTCCACGATACCTTCACATGCATTGTTCTTGATTCAATCATGCTACGCAACCTCCTGATCAGCTCAACCACAATTCCTCCTAAATTTGGTTGTTGGAACCTCATCGCCTCCCTGAGACTAGTTCAATGGATCCCATCACCAGCCATGTCTTGAACTTAAGCAACACCTGCACATGAATAAACAACCAATCCATACGAGCCCAAGTCCTCGACTTGACTCAAGTTAGTTCCGAACATAACACCTTACGTGAGAACCTCACATAAGCATGTTGCAAAACCACAGTAACACGATATCATCCATGTCAACCAAAAACGCACCAAAGACTTAGCAAATGAATACTAAGCAATCTTTCCAGAGATGTAAAGCAAGTATGAAACATTGCAAATGAAAAACAGAAGCATTGCGGTCAAGTTCCGGACCTTGCCAGAGCAACCCGAACCTTGAGCCGGAGTTAAAAACATAACTCACCAGAGCTAACCAAAACTAGTACAACCAAGCTCCCGCTAGAGCTTACAAAACTAGTCGAACCTTGATAAAAAGGTGTTTTGGTGATATTCAAAACTTTTATCGTCAAAGCAAGTGTATTCATTACAAGCCAATGTATTCAGCACACATAGGTCTTACACTATCCTTCTTAAGTTTTGTGATTGCTTTTTCAAATTCTTTTTTTTTCACGTGCTTGAACTTTGCTGAGTCTCGATCCGCCTTGACATCGAATAGTGTCTTTGCAATCCATGTAGGGTCAAGGATACCTGTCTTGCGTTTCATCTTTTCATTATCCATGTATTGCATCCTATTGAAGAATTCCAGAATTGTTATAATCTCATTAAATGTGTATGTGTGTAGTAAGAAAAGCAAATGCAAAATATTAGAGGCACTTACAAGCACCAGACGAGTAGCAGGTTGATTTTGAGCATGCCCCGATGGAAAATTGGATGCAGCTCTTCAAATAAAATGACTCGTCTATCTGCTCCAGTGCTCTAGAATGCATCTTTTGGAATACGAAATGTGACGCAAGAAAGATCATATTTTTTGCTGGCAAGGATGTACCACTCATGCATTCTTTTGAGCGGGGCAGGTTGTTTGCTAAGTTGTACGGATGTCATGAACGGCTTTCCATTCTTAAATTTAGGAGGAACATCCTCAAGCTTGTATATTGGAACTCCTTGTTTAACTAAAGCCATCCGCCGATTATACATGGCACTGTCTTCTTCCCACTCCTTGATATCTTCTAATGCTGGCTCATGAGAAGAACGAGATGCACTCGATTTTCTAATATTTTCCTTCATAGTTTCCAAATACTTAGACACTTCTGATGAATGTTTCTTAATTTTGTAT
Organism: Tuctoria greenei; assembly: GCA_036927565.1. NCBI lineage: Eukaryota > Viridiplantae > Streptophyta > Magnoliopsida > Poales > Poaceae > Tuctoria > Tuctoria greenei. Next base: position 124,816,525 of record JAYESD010000001.1, read on the forward strand.
GAGCTAACTTTGATATGCACCGATGATCGAGGAGTAGTCGTCCGAAGTTGGACACTGGCTTATTGTTGAACCCGTTGTTCAACTCTGTACTCCCAGCAGCTGGCTCAAGTACTACTTCAAGTTGTTGCTCAACTGGTTGCTCTTTACTAGCAACAGCTTGCTTCGGTACCGCTTGAAGCTGTTGTCCAACTTGTTGCTCTTGGATATCTTTACTAGTAAGGTTACTATCATCCTTACTGAGACATAGGGAGAGTGGATCTTCCTGGATTAGGAGTGGATCTTCCTGGACTTTCGCCTTAGAAGATGGGGTTGCAGTATTTCGAGATGCGATGGGGCTAGAAATTGGCTCATCGTCCAACACGATATCGCGTCAGTGCCAAAGGATTAATTGGTTTACACCCCGCCCCAGAGTCGCGATCCACTCATGTGTGATGTGGTCTATTTCATAATCTTCATAATCATTATCAATGATCTGAAGAACTTGCACCACAGCATAATACAATAGAAGTGGATTACCGTTGAAGTCACGATCAGGCTTTGCCATAGTAGTGGCAACCTGTTTGGTTTCGTTCCCTGCTCTGCCGATCGGGACAAGAAGACGACAAGATTTATCGTTAGAAATATCATCGACAACGAACTTATGAGTTGACCCTAAGCCTGGCATAGAACCAACGCTGCTAGGGTAGGCAGTTGGAGATACTAATTGCTCCTTTGGCACTGGAACCATCGTTGTACTCGGTGCCACTAATTGTCCCGATTGTCTAAGTTGTTCCATTATTTCTTGCATATTTTCTTTGACCTTTTGAGCAATCATTTCATCAAGTGTTTTCTTAAACTTCTCACGTCTTCTATATGTGTCTTTATCTTTAGGGAAACCATCTATCCAAGACATTTGAGAAGAGATTGCTCGAACCCGTCCGCTGTGTTCAGGGTTTCCTAAGATAGCGGTAAGTTGGTCATTCTCCTCTTCGGCTTGAAGAGACCCTTCTATTGCTTTTCAATTACTTCTTTCATTTTTTCCTCTACTTCGTTCACAGAGTCAGGCTTTTCAAGTTTGCCCTCGCTGGTCAAACCTGACCGAGAAAAGACCCACCGCTGAGTTCTCTCATCGTAGCCTTCTACTGGTTGAGGATTGCCCTTACTAGTAATTTCATCTAATTTCTTATTCCATTTTTGGACTTTGGGGGCATATTCGGCAGACCCCAAGCGATGATGTATTTGTTCTTTTTGGCAAGCTCTGACCTAGTTGCACTTAGAGCTTTAGCATCAGGTGTGGTCTTTTGACGAACAAACTCTTGCCACTGAGCTTTTGTGATTTTTCCCATCTTCCTCGGGCTAGGGACCTTATCAGCTTTAACATAAGCATTCATTTCACTCTTCCAGCCACAAAACTTCTTGCCGCAAGAGACCAATGTTGCTTTCTTTACAGCTTCTTCCGTGACTTTCGGGAACTTGAATTGTTTCTTTATCCTTTCCCACAACTCATTCTTGGTCTCCTTAGGTAATTTTCTCCAATTCTCGGTTGTCATCGGCACGAGCTCCCTAACAAGAAAACCGCATGCATTTCGGTACTTGGTAACTGAATCCAGTGGTTCTTGGGGAAGCCCAACTGGACCGACCCTTGTTATGTACATGATGCGGTCCAATGGACCCTTATTGGGACCTCGTTGCCCTCGTTTCCGCTTGAGTGAAGCTGAGTATTCATCCATTAGAGAACCTTCTGCGGTTTTAGGAGCCAAAGTTACCTCGTTGTCTTCTCGATTAATCTAGATAGAAAAGAATTATAAGACTTCGTATACTTGACAACCAACATTAACTTGAACTGCTAAAGTTAAGATTCGTGATCCATACCTTGTCGACAGGATCATATTCCGAGTTGAGATTCTCTGAAGTCTTTTTAATTTTTATATTAGGAAAAGGATCCAATGGACTGTGAAAGGAGCCTGAACTGCTAGAGTCAGTAAACTCCATATTGTCTTCTTTATTGTTACTACCAGCACCAGTCTTCTTAGGACTTTCCATGCTAGAACTAATAAGACAAAAAATATAATGAATGGCATATTAACTCTACATGAAGTGTTGCATGAAGAAAAATATGGAAGAATTCTAGGATTTGATAAGGCATTCTAGGGTTTAAGGCGACTAACCAAAAGGTTCCTATACATTGCGAGGGTGACAAGCATGTTAAAGTTTCCCACCAGCAATGGCAATTTTATCTTCTTATTCTAAATAGGCAGTTACTTGTATCTGTATTCTGAGCACAAGCGATGTTCAATAGCCGTATGCGAGCACATTGCTTTGTTTGGCAAAAGGATAGCGACACCGATCTCGAAGGAGCACAACCCTGTGAGATAAAGTGCAGGGCAGCTACACTCTATTTTTAGTACAGATGCTATTATCCAATCATGTTACCACCAAGTTCACAGATTTTTAACTGAAATTTGGCAGAGCTTCCTTTGTATGTTGCTGATTTTGTCCACAATTTTCAAATAGAGAACATTGATATTTGCAGAAACAATATATTGCAAACTTGTTACACACATCCTCAGGATTCCATAAATGGAAATTATGAAGTCTTTTGATGATCCTACTAGAAATTACGATCCAAACAGCAACTGAATACATAACTGTCCAGATTCTAGACTGTTACGGCACCTTAAACGGTACTTTGATTTAGACCTGGTTATTTCGTGTTTTAGCCTTAGCATTCAATAGGAAATTTATATAGGACTCTTTAAGCTTTCCATACATGTATAGATATGCATAGGTTGCTTTTCTAATTTAAGAATTATAACTGTTCAAAGTTCAGAAATTTTCTAGTTGTTTCAGATAGCACTGTACACAGGTACTAACTTCAACTCCAGTTTCTAATTAGTTCTAAACCGACTTTGAGGTAAAAATAAATAGAAAAGTTGTAAAATAGCTCTTCCCCTTTCAAAAAATGTATCACAATAGACTAGAAGAGCTTTCTACAGATAATTATGACAAAAATTCATATGCTTATTCATACAGTTTCAGAACAGCAGCAGATTTAGTTAGAGAAGCTTTTCATCACCTTACAACGGTCTATTAGCTTGAAGGTCAATAGAAAACTTACAGAATACTTCAAGAGTTTTCCAAAAAGTATTCATTTGCCTCCATAGCCCTTCAGGTTGAAGAGATATGGATTTTTAAATTTGGACACTGCTACCAGATTTCAGAAGAGAATTTGACAAAATTTACTTTATTTGTGTCTGGTTTGATCCTTGATTTTCAAACAGATAACATCACAAGTTGACAGAAAGTTACATTACAAACTTTTTATAGAGGTTGCAATGTTTCCGGAAAAGTATTACACGAAGCTATTCGACCATTCCACCAAGAGTTATGGTCGATATCATGACTGTATACAGAACTGTCCGCTAGGTGTTCAGATTTGATAGAGGTTGGAACTTCGAGTTTTTTCTCGTGTTTCGTGAGGATTCTGACCTGGAGTTCAATAGAAAAGATGTAGAGGACTCTCTACAGAAGGTCTGGTCGTTAATCAAAAAGTTTATCATGTCTGAACCCTAGCTAATACTACGACCGCGATTTGGCACCAAAACGCGATCGAATTCCCGAACCCTAACCAAGAAAATCTATGCAAGGCATCATTTGACTCGGCCGGCGGCGAGGGCGAGGAGGGAGGCGGCACGAGGATGGAGATGGGAAGGTCAAAGGGTTTAGGGTTTACCGTGAAGCTCGGCGACGACGGCAATGGCTTCGCTCGGCGTACCTGGAAGTGACGAGGGCAAAGCAAACGGATAACGGCGAAGCTCGGCGGCGACGGCGAAGCTCGGCGATGAGAGCGGCGAAGACTTGGCGGCAAACGAAATTTTGGCAGCCTGATGGCGTCTAAGTGATTTTGCCCGGGTTAGGTTTTTCCAACGCGACTGAGGGGTATATATAAACGCCTATTTTCTTAGGCGGATTTTAAGTACCGACCACCTGAGAAGATGGTTATCTCAGGCGGGTTTTACTTACCTACCGCCTGCGAAGATACAATTATCTCAGGTGATTGGTAAGCAAAACCCGCCTGAGATAACCTTTTTCTTAGGCAGTTATTCAGTACAACCGTCTGAGAAGATCTTTACGTAAGCTTAATTAATATTCTTTTCATATATTAATATTCTTTTTCTCAAGCGGTTATTAAGTACCAACCGCCTGAGAAGATACTTCTTCTAAATTAATATTCTTGATTAAATGTGGGGCCTTTAAAAAGCCCAAATTCCACATTCTTGTAATATGATTGATTAGTAAAGGTTACCATTAAATTTCACTTCATAAAGCCTTTGAAATTGGGCAGAACATAAAAAACATATAACAATTGCTATTTGTCATTTTTATATCTTGATGAATATAATGATATTTTCATTTATTTTCTCAATGAACATTTTTAGTCATCATACCAACCTCTATGAATTTTTTCAGATTTTTTTAATTTTTTTTTAATCAATGTGTGTTCAAAATTTGATGAATGCCTCATATGTGTATGAGCATTTAGTTAGAATGATGGATAATTTGAATTTTGACATGTTGGAATTCTTTATAAAAATTAACAAAATTCATACATGTATAAATAACACAAATATGTTCATTCAAACAAATTTCAGTGAAGGATCTTTTTTAGGAGATACACAAATGTGAATAATATGTGCGTATAAATTATTTTGATATTTACCAAAACATTACAATGTCAGCTATACATGTTTAAAATATTTGCTTCAGGTGGTAGATGTTAATTTTTGAAAAATATAGAAGAAACAATCATCAAATTTGGACTCAATTTGCAGAATCTATACATGTTTGAGTATTTATATTGAAATCTAAATAAAAAAGAAGCAAGGGAAAAGGAAACTGAAGAACAGGCTCGGGAAATTATCTCAGGCGGTTGGTAAGTAATATCCGCCTGAGATAACATTTTCTCCAAAGGTTATTAAGTACCAACCGCCTGAGAAGATCTTTACTTCTTCTTATTTAATATTCTTGATTAAATATGGGGCCTTTAAAATGCCCAAATCCACTGTCTTGTAATATGATAGATTAGTAAAGGTTACCATTAAATTTAACTTCATAAATCCTTTGAAATTGGTCAGAACATAAAAAACATATAACAATTGCTATTTGTCATTTTTCTATCTTGATGAATATAATGATTTTTTCATTTATTTTTTCAATGGACATTTTTAGTCATCATACACCCCTCTATGAATTTTTTCAGATTTTTTTAATTTTTTTTTTGAATCAATGTGTGTTCAAAATTTGATGAATGTCTCATATGTATTTTAGCATTTAGTTAGAATGATGGATAATTTGAATTTTGACATGTTGCAATGTTTTATAAAAATTAATAAAATTCATACATGTATAAATAATACAAATATGTTCATACAAACAAATTTCAGTGAAGGATCTTTTTTTAGTAGATACACAAATGTGAATAATATGTGAGTATAAATTAATTGATATTTACCAAAACATTACAATGTCAGCTATACAAGTTTTAAAATATTTGGTTCAGGTGGTAGATGTTAATTTTTGAAAAATATAGAAGAAAGAATCATCGAATTTGGACTCAATTTGCAGAATTTATACATGTTTGAGTATTTATATTGGAATCTAAACAAAAAAGAAGCAAGGGATAAGGAAACTGAAGAACAGGCTCGGGCAATTATCTCTGGCGGTTGGTAAGTAATATCCACCTGAGATAACATTTTATCAGGAGGTTATTAAGTAAAACCGTGTGAGAAGATCTTTACTTCTTCTTAATTAATATTCTTGATTAAATGTGGGGCCTTTAAAAAGCCCAAATACACTTTCTTGTAATATGATTGATTAGTAAAGGTTACCACTAAATTTAACTTCATAAAGCCTTTGAAATTGGTCAAAAAATAAAAAACATATAACAATTGCTATTTGTCATTTTTCTATCTTTATGAATATAATGATGTTTTCATTTATTTTTTCAGTGGACATTTTTAGTCATCATACCAACCTCTATGATTTTTTTAGATTTTTTTGTGTTTTTTAATCAATGTGTGTTCAAAATTTGATGAATGCCTCATATGTATATGAGCATTTAGTTAGAATGATGGATAATTTGAATTTTGACATGTTGGAATGCTTTATAAAAATTAACAAAATTCATACATGTATAAATAATACAAATATGTTCATACAAACAAATTTTAGTGAAGGATCTTTTTTTTAGGAGATACAAAAATGTGAATAATATGTGAGTATAAATTAATTTGATATTTACCTAAACATTACAATGTCAGCTATACAAGTTTTAAAATATTTGGTTCAGGTGGTAGATGTTAATTTTTGAAAAATATAGAAGAAAGAATCATCGAATCTGGACTCAATTTGCAGAATCTATACATGTCTGAGTATTTATATTGGAATCTAAATAAAAAAAGCAAGGGATAAGGAAACTGAAGAGGCTCGGGCAATTATCTCAGACGGTTAGTAAGTAATACCCGCCTGAGATAATCTTTTTCTCAAGCGGTTATTAAGCACCAACCGCCTGAGAAGAGGTTAAAAACCGCCTGTGAAAAACGAACACCTATATAAAGACGCCTCGGGCACCAAAGTTAAAACGTAACCCTAGAGAATTTCAATCGACGCCGCAAGGCTGTCGAAATTTCCCACCGCCGGGCCGCCGCCCAGCCCGCACTGCCGCGCCACCGCCACGTCTCCACCTAGCCCCACGGAGGCATGCCTCTACCCAGCCCCACATCGCCGCCCCACCGTGCTGACGCCCCGCGCCACAAGGTACCTAGTAAATTCTCATAGTTTCCTTACTATGCAATGATACCTTTATTTTTCCATATCAGTTCTTGGTGTCCTTATGCATGTAGTTTCCTTACTTTTTCTTTGTATATTTTCATTAGCTGATAAGCTGCTAGTTTTTGTGTGTTCTGGTATATGGATTGTGTCCTTTTACATGTGTGTACATATGCGTTTGGACTCAATAATTTGGAGGTTTGTCTTTTAGATATTGATGTATGAACTATATTGTAATAAGCCTATTGTAGTTTGAGATGCATGAAGTTTATCCGAACTTGTAATTGTAGTTTTATGTGTTTTCCTTTTCAATATGTTACTTGTGTGTGCGTACCTTCTGCTTGTATATATTTCGATGGAGTGATTAGGGTTAGCTTTCTAGGGAGATGGTTTTATAACTCGCCCATTTAGTTATCATCGTTGGATGGGATCCGACATCAAGATATAATGGACCGGATCCCACCCAGACCTAGCCCATTATACTAGGCTTGTTTGCCCCACGACTTCAATCCTTCACACCCGCTTGCTGCGCCCGACGCCTTCGACTCCGTCTGCCTCAAAACGTCGCTCGTCTCCTCCAGACTCCGCTTGACGCCTCTACCTCCCGTCCGCCATGCTTGTTGTTCGCCACTGACGCCTCCTGCCTACCGCCGCTGACGCCTCCTATCTGTCGCCGCCGCTGCCAATCTCCATTAGCTCGCAAGGTATGAGCGCGCCAAAGATCCTTTCTTATATTATCAATCTTAGAGTCTTATTTGACGTTACCGCCGCTCTCCTACGTGCCACCTCTCTCTACAACTCTGTATCGACTTGGTATTACCGTAAAAACCTTGAGGACGACCGGACATTGATTAGCCATAGACTAGGGTCGATTAGTCGCCCTAATCGACGACTAATCGTCCTTGTCGACCTAAGCACCTCTTAGGTGACTAGGGTCGATTAGAAGACTTGTGAACCTTGTGGCCACTAGGAAGCCGAGAAAATTATGAAACAAATTTTCTTGGAACCCTTATGAACAGACCTACATGATACTAGTATTCACTCATATGATACAATATTGTTATGTCTCTATAAATTCATTTTATAGAAGACCTTTAGGGAATATTTGTTGCCAAATTTTGTAAATCTTACAAAAATTCTATTATTTAAGCATGGAATGTTGAGCGTGGATGTATAACATGCCAAGACCCGATCCTATGTACATTCATAATGTTGCAAATTTTATTGAAGCATCGAAGAGACATGTGAAGTTGTAAAAGATAGATGACATATTATGTCCATATATCGACTGCGAAAATAAGATTGCTTGCACGGATACTATAGTAATCCAATCTCATTTGGTGAAAAGAGGTTTAAAAAAACTACACAATATGGACATTGCATGGTGAGTTAGATACACATGATGTGGATAAAGATGATCAGAGAGGTTCAGATGACGATAATGTTCATATCGATGATGGTAGTGACAATCAAGATGGTAATGATGATGATGAGTTCGATTGTGAGGAGATGTTGCGTCACATTGAACCATATGTATTGACTTCTATGGGAGCAAGTAAAGGTTTAAGTAAAATGGAGACATTGCATAATGCGGCGACGGAGCTTTTATATGATGAATCAAACGGTTGTGATAAAAAGTTTACTATATTGCATCCAGTCTTAGAACTACTAAAGTTGAAAGCTACACAGATGGTCCGATTGTAGTTTCTCTGATCTTTTGAATCTTATGACAGAAATTCTTCCGAATCCAAATAAACTGCCCAGAAGCACTTATAAAGCAAAGAAACTTCTTTGCCCGATGGCACTAGGTGTGACAAAAATTACACGCTTGTGTGAACCATTGTATTCTGTATCGCAAAGAGCATGAGCTTGCAACTAGATGCCCCATCTATGATGTCAGTAGATATAAGAAGGACTACAATCACTAGTATGTTACCAACATTAAAAAGTCTCGGAAGAATAAGAAGTTTATTATTGGTCTTGAAGGTGATGATGACGATACTTCTGGCGATGCAGACGAGAAGAATAAGAGAAAAATTCCTGCCTTGGTGATGTGGTACCTTTCGGTAATTGATCGCTTGAAGCGTTTGTTCTCAAACCCTAGGGAGGCTGAACTTATGCATTGGCATTCCGAGCAACGCAAGAAGAATGAAAAACATATTCGACACCCTAGTGATGCAACAAAGTGGAAAAATTTTGATACTCAGTATCCAGAATTTGCAAAGGAAATCAGAAATGTGAGGTTTGCCTTAGGTACAGATGGAATGAATTCGTTTGGTGAAAAAAGGAGCATACACAACACATGGCCCGTGGTCTTAACGATGTACAACCTACCGACGTGGTTGTGTCACAAAAGGAAATATATCTTGTTATCTGTTTTTATCCAAGGTCCAAAACAACCCGGCATCGAAATTGATGTGTTCTTGGAATCTTTAATGGAAGATATGGTGAAATTGTGGAATGAAGGGGTACGTACATGGGATGAGTACAAGCGGGAGTATTTCACGCTTAGAGCAATGGTATTCGTTACCGTGCATGATTACCCCAGACTGTTTACACTATCGGGACAAATGAAAGAGAAGAAAGGTTGTGTAAGGTGCGTGGATAGAACTGGATTTCTATACCTCACTTCATCCAGAAAGACGGTGTACATGAGACACCGACGGTTCTTGACAGATACACACAAGTATAGGAAGATGAAAGAACAATTTGATAACAAAATCGAAAAAGATACTGCACCAAAACCTTACAATGGAAAACTTGTGTTCGAAATGATCAAGAACATTCATATTGCTTTCGGTAAGGGCAAAAGATGTAAAGGAATCAAGAGAAAGAAAAGTACATCTTCGGATGATACAACTGACATGGCTTTCAAGAAACAATCAATTTTTTTCAAGTATTTTCCGTATTTGAAGAATCTAGAATTTTGTCATAGTATTGATTTGATGCACATTACAAAGAATATATTTGATAGCATCATTGGGACCTTGCTAGACATGCCGAGGAAAACAAAGGATAGATTAAATTCACGTGTGGACCTAGTAAATCTTGATTTGAGACCAGAGCTTCATCCTGTAGAAAAGGCGAACGGGAAGCATTACCTTCCCCCAGCCAGCTACAACTTGACGCTAGAAGAGAAAAAAGCAATTTGCGAATGCTTGTGTTGGATCAAAGTGCCCACGAGTTTCTGATCCAATATCCGCAAACTAGTCTCGATAAAAAACTTGTCTTTATTCGGTTATAATTCTCACGACTGTCACATGATGATGACAGTGTTCTTTGCCATTGCAATAAGAGTCATCAAACCTAAGCATATAAAAGTTGTCATTACACGTTTGTGTTACTTCTTCAATGCAGTATCGCAAAAGGTGATAGCACGTGAATATTTAGACTATCTGAAAACATACATCGTCAAGACTATGTGCAAGATTGAGATGTGTTTCCCATCGTCCTTTTTTGATATGCAAGTACACCTAATCATACATCTTGTTGATTAGATAAAAGCATTGGGGCCACTATATTTACATCATATGTTTTTGTTGGAGAGATATTTAGGAGTATTAAAAGGTTATGTGCGGAACCGTGCTCACCCAGAGGGTTCAATTATGGAAGGATACACCACTGAAGAAGTGATTGAGGGTTGCGCTGATTACATCAAAGATGGAAAATCGATAGGTGTGCCTATACCAGTACATGAGGGTAGACTACGTGGGAGAGGCAAAGTGGGCAAGAAGACTTTTATCATTCAAGATTACAAGAATGTACACCGTGCATATTTTGGTGTACTACAACAGCTCGCAATAGCTGAGTCGTACATCGAGGGACACCAAATTGAGCTTCGTGAAAAAACCAAGACTACACAGTGGACTGGATCATGAAAGAGCACAGAATATGTTTCACTGAATGGTTAATGGACAAGAATATACAGTACGAAAACACTATAGAAGAGGCAACAATGAAGAAGTTAGCTTTTGGCCCATCTGTTTTGGTAAAATCATTGCAAGCATATGACATCAATGGTTACATATTTTACACAAAAGAAAAAGACGGTAAGAGTGTTGCACAAAATAGTGGTGTTCGTATGGAGACTTATGATTCAGAAGGGCAAAAGACCACATACTTCGGATTCATAGAGGAAATATGGGAACTAGATTATGGCGAAAGAATGGTAATGCTCGTATTTAAGTGCCAATGGGTCAAACATCCTTATGGTGTGAAAGTGGACAATTACGGGCTAACACTGGTAGACTTGAATAAAGTGGGTTATAAAGATGACCTATGGGTTCTCACCGATAGTGTTGCACAAGTATTTTATGTTCAAGATCCAGAAACTGAGAAGATGCACGTAGTTGTTTCTGGAAAGCAAAATATTGTTGGGGTTGAGAATGTGGGAGATAATGAAGAGGAATATAATCAATATGAAGAGATGTACCTTTTCACCGAACAAGAAAACATCAAGCATATAGAGAGAAGCATTAAAAAGAATTTGAAACCCTATATGCAAGAAGATGTCAATGCTGGAAAAAATGTATGATATATATTGTATATATTTGTATCTTCTAAATCAACTCAGAACAATGATCTATTTCATATTTAGATAGCATGTTTCGAACATTATTAAATTCAGCTTTTGTTTCGAACATTATTAAATTCAGTGTGTGTATATAAATTTCTTCTGACCTATGATGATCAGGCTTGCCTTCCAACAGCTCGATTCCAAACAACATCTAAAAGCACAACTCTTGAAGCTCCTGTCAAGCTAATCCCTTCACATCATGCTCTTGTAGATGCAAGTAACACCCGAGACTCATTATTTGGATTGTTAAAAGATTCAATTGAAGTCTGACGATACTTCCCGTCCATTTGAGGGCTTGTTTGGATAGGAGTGGATCCACTTCAATATAAGTGATTTGAGGTGGATTGATGAGAAAATTAGTTCATTCTTCACTTCAATCCAATTAGATTAAATACACCCAAACAAGCCCTGAAAGATTTCTTTTTCCTCTCTCCATATTAAAAACTTACGAAGGTGCTAATTTATCAGTTCTAATGGCTGAATATATTGACTACAAATCAGTACCATCTCTCTTAGTGCTTCACACAAGCGATGAAGCGTACAACTTCAATCACAAATCTTGTTTTTACCATTTTCATAGGAATTTGACATTAATCTTTCAAGCATAGATTTATCAATAATTGAAGCTTTCTCATCAGACATGTTAATGGCAGTTACAAGTGAAGGGCGTGTCGAAGCTAACGAAATCTCAACGGGGCTGGAGACAAAGAGATGCTGTATATGAGTGACAATATCCAGGTTAGATAGCGTGAAGCTATGATGGCAGCCTTCAACAATATGAAAAATGATGTCAAGTTTATGCTTGCATCAACCAAGACATGTTGTGAGGGTATAACACTTGTTGGGGGCAAGCATAACCTTGGCCCCAACAAGTGTCATCACTTTTCATGTTGTTGAAGGTTGCCATCATAGCTTCACGTTGCTTAACCTGGACATTGTCACTCATATGCAAGATCTTTTTATCTTCAGTCCAATCCAAATCTCGTTAGCTTCGACACATCCTTCACTTATAGCTACCATTAACATATGTGATAAGGAAGCTTCACTTATTTGATAAATCTATGCTTGAAAGATTAAGGTTAAATCCTTATGAAAGTGTAAAAATAAGATTTGTGATTGAAGTGGTTCGCTTTCTCGCTTGTGTGAAGCACTAAGAAAGTAGGTACTGATTTTTTAGTCAATATATTTATACATTAAAACTGAGAAAGGAGCATCTTGCTAAGTTTTCAAATGGATAGGAGGGAAAAAATCCTTCAAAAAGATGGGAAAATCCTTCCAAGGATCGTCAGACTTCAAATTGATGCTTTCAACAATCCAAATGATGAGCCTCGGGTGTTACTTGCATCTACAAGAGCTTGTTGTGCAGGGATTAGCTTGACAGGAGCTTATCAGCATCACAGGCGGTTCTTAAACAATGACCGCCCATGGAAATCATGTATTTTCTCAGGCGTTGGTTAATTAAGAATCGTCTGTGATGTTAGCAACATCACAGACGGTTCTTAATTAATAACCGCCTGAGAAAATAATGTATTTACCCAGGCGGTTGTTTCTTAAAATCCGCCTGTGATGTTCTATCATCACATGCGGTTATTGTATCATTCGCCATCACAGTCGCATTTTTTTACGGGCCGCCTTTGTTTGAAAAATCGAGGCGCCTGTGAAAATGCTTTTTGTAGTCGTGTACAACCATTAGGGATGTCTTGGGATTGGGTTATGAAAACAACTTTGGTTTTCTTCAAGCAGAGGGCACAAGAGGTCGTATAATTCTTGCTGGGAACAATTCTCACATCAGCCTCTCACACTTAGCCGTAGCGGCATATTCCATCACTGCAACCATCGATGATCATCGCACGCCAGCTCTTTCTACCATCTCTGGGTATATGGTCCCCAGGAAGACCTAGATAAGCATGCGTTCCTCTCTGAACTTCGGCTCTTGAAGCAATCGCTGGATCCATCATGGTTACTCATTGACGACTTCAATCCCATATGCAATGAAGAGGACAAAAGCAACAACAGAATTAATAGGCGCACGATGAGCCGATTCAGGAGGGTGTTGAACCACCTTGAGGTGCAGGAAGCTCCCCTCCTTGGGAAACGCTTCACATGGTCTAACAAGCAGGCATCCCCGACTTAACGGAGCCAAATTCTATGCGGGAGGGCCGCATACCCTCCCGCGTGCGACCCCGTGCGATCACCGTCGATCCTATCCAGTTTACGAATTGTAAAGGATGTTGTCCTGGCTCTCAGCCCACTCTCGGCTCTAGAAAAACGATCCTGCTCGGCTCGAATGGAACGCGCTTCCGGCCGGCTCACAGTAGGCTTCCCAGGCCACACGCCGCCCGCGTCTTCACATTTTGTTTGCTGCATGCATGCTATTCTGTATGCCGTGATTGTCCTGCGCTTGGCTAGATTTTTTGCCACAAGCAACTTTGAGGCAACACTCATCCATAAGAATACAATCATACACAGAGAAAAAAAATACTAGACACATCTCCATCTTCGCCGGTGTGAAAAACGTTTGGGTTGACCTTTCTCCTAACACAGGCGTAATCTTAGACGTAGAAGCAAGAACTTCCATGCACCTGGATGCCTATCTGTGGGAAGAATGTAAAATGTCGAAGGAAGATCATGATCTCTGGGGCGCATCTGTGGATGCCGAGCTGCAGGTGGAACGCCGATGAAGGATGAAGGATTTTGCCGTCGCTCGGATCGGATTAGTTTCGGCAGGAAACAAATGTAGTCTCATGGATAACCAAATTGAGGCAGGAAACAAAACGTCGTGTGTTGTAGGGTAAGGAATCGGGAGGCCGGTCTGGAACCGTGCGGCCTTCGGAGCCGAGCCGGAGCCGATTGGGAGTATGTTCGAGCCAGCTATAGCGATTTTAGCAACCAGGGGCGACATCCTTTACGATTCGTAAACTGGATAGGATCAACGGTGATCGCACGGGGTCGCACACGGGAGGGTATGTGGCCCTCCCGCAGAGAATCTGGCTCCACTTTAACCAGAATAGACCGGGCGTTTGTTTCTTTTGACTGGACAATATATACGCCACTCCCATCCTCTAGCCTATATCTTCCTCCGTTTCATACCACTGTCCAATCCTGCTGCAACCTCCGGCTCATCGAACCATCCAAATAGCCTTCCAGTTTGAGTCGCATTGGGACACCATGCCAGGCTCTCATGACTGTGTTTAGTAGGCATGGCATCAACCTGTAACCTCTCCCCCCCCCCCCCCCCCCCCCCCCTCAATGCTTTGTTTACCCTCAAGACCAAATTCAGTCGCACAGCAAAAGCCTTGCGCTCATGGGCCAAATCTCTTGTGCCCCAAGGGCAAATGGTGCTGGCAATTTGCAAAGAAGTGATGTGCCAATTTGATAAAGCATTCGAGGAAAGAGTGTTGTCTGCAGAAGAATGGGACATAAGAAAGTTGCTGAAAAATAGGATTTTGGGCCTCACGACGACTATAGAAAAATCTCATGCCAGACAGCGATCAAGATTAACCTGGATGAGAAAAGGAGATGCAAACGCAAAATATTTCCGCATTATAGCCAAGACTAGGAAGAACCGGAATTTTATTCAGGAACTGGAGTCGGAGGAAAGAATTCTGTCTTCTCAGGCTGACAAACATCAAATCATTTTTGACCATTTCCAAACACACTTGGGAACTACTATGCAGAGAACACAGAGTCTTGACCTTGATCAGCTGCACTGGAAGCTCAGGAACCTGCTGCACCTTGACCTTCTTTCTCTGAGGAGGAGATCCATGGGCTGACCCAGGGGGTATGCCGGGTGGGCCCCGGCATACCCTGCCCCAGACCCGGCCAGCAAAGCTTAGACGGAGGCAGCAACTTATGCGAACCCGATCAGGATGCAGCGAGGCAGCGACTTACCGGAATGACAAACGTGATAAAAAATAGGCAGCCGGAAATGTATGCTCAGATGGGAAGGAGGCAGAATGTACGCCGCACACTGATATGTGATTATAGATTAGAGGGAGGCAAAACTGCGAGAAGGCTATAGTCGCTCCCCTGAAAGGCTTGCCGCCTACGCCCCCATGGCCTATGGCCTATGCGAGTCTAGATGGATGGCCGGATCGAGATTGTGCAGGATCACATGACAGGCAATTTCGTGTTCTGCCCATTTTTTATATTTTTTGTTATGACTGGATGAAGGGTTCATATTCTTATCATTTTGCGTATAATTGTTAGTATTTTATTAGTTTTTATCATCACACATTGATTTTATTTATACAATATGTTGTACATACTTTGCATTTATCATACTTACATGAATATTACTCTTATAATGGTTCAGTTATAAAGAGAGTCCGAGATATTGTATCTATTTTTTACTCACTCCATCTTAAATTACTTGTCACTCTCTAGTTTTTTTCGAAAGATCCGAGCGATACAGCATATATTAATAAGCAAGAAAAGATAGTGTCATGTGATTACAACATAGAAGATATTAAGCCTGTGGTGTACTAGGGGTACACCGGCTGGACAGAGCATACAAGCTGAACAACAACATCTCAAACTAATGCACGAAGTCCTTGTCACTCTCTACATCTCAAAATAAACTAGAGAGTAACAAATAATTTGTAATGGAGGGAAGAATAAACACGTGGTTAGAAGGCAGCAGTTGCTTCTACATCAAATCTTACCCCATTTATAAATAAGTCGGTTTCTTCTACTTCAATCCAACATTATTACCGAAATTTACAATTATATTATAATTTCTTACCAATTTGGTAAATTCCTTCATCAAATTAAGTATAATTTTTTACAGCATACCCTTAGTAAAATTCTAGATCCGGCATACCCTTTAGTAAAATCCTAAGTCCGCCACTGAGGAGATCAGTACAATAATCCACAATATGGCTAAAGCAAAATCACCCGGTCTGGATTGATTCTCTGACTATTCCTACTTAGTTGCTGGTCTATCATCAAAGAAGACATCATCAGAGCACTTGACCAGTTCTGCTGTTTGTACCAGCAAGGGTTGCACCTACTCAATCAGGCTTGGGTGGTACTCAATCCAATGAAACTAAACCCGAGCAAGGTAACAGACTACAGATGAAAGACCTATGAGCCTCATCCATACCCTCGCAAAGATCATCTCTAAGATTTTAGCTAACAGATTAGCTCCAGAGCTTGATAAGCTCATTTTTTGAACCAAAATGCGTTCACTAAAAAGAGGTGCATCCACAACAACTTCATGTTTGTGCAGCAAACTCGTAAAGATCTTCACAAGAAGTTCCCTCCTCTTTTTTATCAAATTGGATATGTCAAAAAAATTTGACACAGTAAATTGGGCATACCTTCTGGATATCATGACATTCCTTGGATTCGGTGCAAAATGGAGGAATTGGATTGCAGCACTGTGGGGAACCTCATCATCCTTTTTCTTTCTCAATGGAGAGACCGGTAGGAGGATTGTCCATGCGAGGGGAGTCAGACATGGTGACCCCCTCTCCCCAATGTTATTCCTCTTAGCCATGGAACCCTTGAACAAGATGTTCCAGCTAGCCCAAAAGCAAGGTCTCCTTAACCCGTTGCAAACCCTTGGGGATCATCTTCGGATATCTCTCTACACTGGTGATGTAGCTGTTTTTATTCGGTCAACAGTCATGACATGCTCATAACAAAACACATCCTCTACTTGTTTGGGCAAGCTTCGGGGCTGATCACTAACCTAGAGAAGAAATAAATTTTTCTGATCCAATGTCAAGATATTAATGTTCAACAGATAGTGGGTACTGGCCAACGGCTATCACATTTCCGGTGCATGTACCTTGGCCTTCCCCTTCACTTCAGAAAACTGCTAAGTAAGTTGTGCAGCCAGTAATCCAAAAAATAGCTAATCATCTGCCTGCTTGGAAAAGCAAGCTGCTTTCTTACCGTGGGAGGAAAATATTGGTCAAATCAGTGCTCTCCACTATACCATTTTATGACGGTATTCAAGCTACCGGCATGGACAACTAAGCATATTGACAAGCTGCACCACAACTTTATTTGACGAGGCGACAATCCTGACAAGATTAAAGGGGGGCACTCTTTAGTCAAATGGGCAGTTTGTGTCGGGCCCAAGAAATAGGGAGGATTAGGCATCAAGGATTTGGACAAGTTCGGGCGTGCACTACAGCTGAGATGGCTATGGCATAACTGGGACCAAAGAGAACGGCCTTGGAAAAATCTACTTACGCACCACGACAAAACTGATCGACACCTATTATTCAATTCTACTATCATCAGTGTTGGCAATGGAAAAGATACTCCGTCCTGGGAAGGTTGTTGGCTGCACGGACAAGCTCCATGTCTGCTGGCACCTACTCTGTATAAACAAGCTTGCTTCAAGGGCCGAAATGTTGCCACTGAGTAAAAAAAACTTCAATTGGATCCGAAACCTCATCGCAGTTAACACGGAGGATCTTATACATGAATTTCTTTTGCTATTCTCTTCCTTGCAGGAAGGTTATCTAAATAAGGAGTAGGACAAAATCTCCTGGAGATAGACCCTCAACGGAGACTTCTCAGTCTCTTTGGCCTATGAGATTCAGTTCGCAGGAGCGGTCTCCACACTCTGGGCATCAAGGCTCTGGTCCGCTCATGCTCAGCCAAAATGTATTTTTTTTTTGCTTGGCTAGTGATGCACAGGAAAACACTCAGTGCTGACAATATGGCTCAGAAGAATTGGCCCTGTGAACCAAATCATTCTCTCTACTGTAATGTCCCAGAAATAGCGGACCATCTACTCGTGCAATGTAATTTTGCTGTTCAAGCTTGGCACGGGGTGGCACAAGGTGTGCAGCTTCCACCAGAACTTCATCACATTAATCTGCAGGGTGCTTCTAATTGGCTTACATCTATATCCGCTATGGGTTCTAATTCTAAGACTGACTGGAGAAGACATGCTGGGATTCTGATCTCCTTTTGCTGGCAAGTATGGAAAGAATGTAACCGCCAAATATTCCACCAACAGGAACTAACTTCGATAGAGGTGGCTAACCTGGTAGTTAGGATATCAACCTCTTCTTCTTTCTTGGCTTCCCAGATCACCGTTTAGTGATCGCCTAATACTGACTCTTTAATTGTAATTTTAGTACCTACTGTACTTTTAGGCTGTAACATCTTTCCTCTTATCGAATAGCAGCACTCCTCCTTTGCTTTCAAAAAAAAATTTTCTGTCTGTAGCGCCTGAATTGGTAATTGATCTCCAGTTAGTGTGACCAACGCTGTGGGTGATGGATGGAGCTGTTCCAACTTATAGTCCATCTAAGGCATTTGAAGAAAGTTGAATTCCATTTCCCTTGTTCCAACCAGAGAAACAAGTGGCTTTGTCATGAAATAAATCATAGAAAATCTCAAAGGCCCATTGGAGCAAGAGAGGATGGTGCTAAATGGTTAGTTCCACATCGGAAGTTAGAGGAGAGCAAGCCCTACATATAAGGAAGTTGTTATTCAACTCCTTCAGTGAGAGAGAAGAGGAGAAGAGAGGGGTGGCCCACCGCGCTCCTCCTCCTCCTCCTCGCTCGCACGTCTCGT
Organism: Tuctoria greenei; assembly: GCA_036927565.1. Classification (NCBI taxonomy): domain Eukaryota; kingdom Viridiplantae; phylum Streptophyta; class Magnoliopsida; order Poales; family Poaceae; genus Tuctoria; species Tuctoria greenei. Next base: position 124,835,453 of record JAYESD010000001.1, read on the forward strand.
CACACCACGCCATGCCACGCCCCACGCGCAAGCGTTCTTGTGAATTTGAGCCTCGAGTCGAGCCCATATTGTATATCATTGCAGAAAATTTAATTTGACTTTTGGGCTTCCGAGTTGGACTGAGTCCAAGTAGTTGGAGACGGACGCGTCTACGACTATCGAATCGGATCGGTTGCGGGTCTAAACGGTCTCCGCGTGACTAAAATAACGGGCGTGCGCGGCAGGGATGATCATCCCACGATCAGATTGTTTTCCACATTCATGTTCCTTGCACCGTCGTCTAGTCTACTCCATTCTGAGCGCCGGCTTGCACTGACGATCGGGAGACCAGATCTCTGGAATTGCTCGCCCTTGCGATCCTGCATCGGGAGAGGGCGAATAAGGTTTTTTGGAAGCACTTCGCGCGACTGCTTACGTTCTTCATCATGGCTCGTCTACCGAGGAGATCGGGCGTTGCTGCCCAACGTGCTACAAACTTTTGTAGCAACAGTTCTTCGTCAGATTTCCAACGGTTCCTCCAGCCTCAATCGGTACGCGATAATTCTTGTCCCGTCTATCTCGTAGTGTTAATTGCTGTTGTTTTTCGTGTGTTTCTCTGAAAATGTTTAGTAAATTACCTCCTATTTTCTAACAATTCAAAAACCATATTTAGGCAATTTCTTGCGTTGAACATGATGACTTTAGCCCATGTACTGAGGCTGGAGAAGTTTTCTGGTGTGCACTTCAAGATGTGGCAAGTTAAGACCATGCTCTGGCTCTGGTCACTTAAGATCTTCTGGGTAACTGAGGGCAGGCCTCAAGGTCCTTTGTTTTGAAGAACAGACGAAGTTCGAGGAAGCCAATTCTACCCTGAGAGGATGCATCTTAAGAATTCTTGACAACAAACTCTATGATGTTTATCTAACAGTCATAGATGGAAAGGAGCTTTGTGATGCACTTAACACGCTATGTATGGTGCAGCCGATGCAGGTAGTGAACTGTATATCATGGAAAATTTTCATGACTAAAAGATGGTTAACAACTTTCTCGTAGTTGAACAAGCTCATGAAATACAGTGCCTCGCGAGAGAGCTCAACCTCCTTAAGTGTCCTTTACCAGACAAGTTTGTGGTTGGGTGCATTATTGCAAAGTTACCTCCTTCATGGAGGAACTTCACATATGAGTTGAAAACTTGATAGCATCTCTTAATGTTGAGGAGAAGGCTTGGGCTAAAGACGCTACTGAGATAGGAGGTGAGGGCCAATCTGGCGTTAATGCTAACATGTGCAGAAAACCAATGTCAAGAACAAAGGGAGCAACTAGTCTTAATTCAAGCCAAATAAAACTACTACTTTCAGGAAGATGAAGAAGGCAAACAGAGACAATGATGGCTGTTACTACACTTGTGGCGAGCGGGCATTTGTCCAAGGCCTGTCCTGATAGGGAGGACCTCAGAGGGAAAAAGAATGTCAACATCGTGACATCTAGCAATGTGGATGGGTACGATAATTCCTTTACTGTTCTTTCTATTTCTCAAACACCATCCCTTGGTGGTTTGATACTCGTGTGAATGTTCATGTATGTTCTAACATGTCTATGTTTACTTCTTACCAGTTTGTTCGGTATTCTGTCTTGCTAATGGGGAATGGGTCACATGTTTTTGTTCGTGGTGTTGGCACGATCGATCTGAAGTTTGCTTCAGAAAAGATTGCCCAGCTGAAGAATGTGCAGCATGTCCTACTATGAACAAGAATCTTGTTAGCGGCTCCCTTCTATGCAAACAGGAGTTTAAATTAGTTTCAGAGTCCAATAAAATAGTTGTCTAAGCATGGACTATTTATTTATAAAGGTTACGGATACGGAAGCTTGTTCCACTTTTCTCTTTTGGAGTTTAATAATAAGTTAGTAAACCATATTGTGGTAGAGTTAATGATGATGTGAGTGTTTAGCACTCTCGTTTATTGATAGTTACCTAGAGGGGGGTGAATAGGCGGATAACCTGAAATTTAACTCAATAAAAGCTAATCAAATTATAGAGTGTGGACTAGTCCGACCTGGGGGCGGACTAGTTCGATCAGGATAACAGATTTGACCAAAGGTGAGATTTTTTAAATGATCTAAAGGGCTTAGACCGTCCACACTGGTTATGATGTATACGTTACTGGATAGTGTAAATTTGGAGTAAATGTTGTAAAAGTAGAAGGAGAATAGTGTATAGAGTAGTGTATAGAGTAACGAGTGCTTAATGAAATGTAAAGTATATGACCCTAGCAATCTAGTAGATGGTATGCACAAAGTAATAACAACTAGATAGAGGCAGATCACAAGATTGAAGCGAAGAACGCGCGAAACCCTAACTTGATCTAGTGAAGAACGAGGAAGTCAAAACAAAGACACAAGACGCATGATTTATCTCGTGGTTCAACCCCACAAAGGAGCCTACATCCACGTTGAGGATGCCCACGAAAGGCAGGGTTCCACTCAACCCTTTCCTCACTTAGCCACCATGAAGGCTGACTATTCTTCCACTAAATCACAAGGGTAATCACCAAATCTGAGGGGCAACTCACAACTTGAGGATCCCACAAGTTTACAACCCGAAAATATCAAAGATCAACACCCACAGGAACTCAAATCAATCAGTCAATCCAAGAGAATCAACCCAAGAGCTCAAGATTGAACAAACCCTTCTCTATCCTCTTCCAATCCTCACAAATCATCAAGAATTGCTTTTAGGATTCCAAGGTTAAGAGAGGGCTAGGATGGCTCTAGGAAGGCTATGGCGGCGCTAGGGTTCAAGAGTTGTCCTTTGGAGGCCAGGGGATCCCTTTTTATAGGGGCCCTGACACTTAGCCGTTGGCACCAGAAAAAGTGCGGACAAGTCCGACCTTTGACTCCAGACTAGTCCAGCCTGTGGGGACCATTGATGTCATCCTTGACCAAGAACAAAGCCCGCCGCCATCTTTTGAATTCAAACGGTCACCAAACTATGTACTAGTCCATCCAACAACGGACTAGTACGATCTCACACAAAACAGTTTGTTCCGGTAGAGAACGGACAAGTCTGATGAACTAGACTAGTCCGGCCCCTGAGGGCGGACAAGTCCGGCTGTCCAAGACTTAGTCCTAGCAACCATCTCGAAGTCGACTGTGGACTAGTATGTCAAGGGACGGACTAGTCCGAACTCAGTCAGGAACTATTTTTTCGGACTGAAACGGATTAGTCTGTCCAAGCGGACTAGTCCAGCCTCCCAGGACAGACTAGTCTGATCCTTCAGGACTTAGTCCCAGAAGGACACAGACACACTCATCAGGTACTAGTCCGTCCCCTAACGGAAAAGTTCAAACTTAGACAGAATGCTTTGGTCTGGCTGACATCAGATCAGTTTGATGTGGCCGGACTAGTCCGACCTTCGAGCCCGGACAAGTCTGGCCCTGTCCTTAGGGATGCTTCAACTCGTCTCTCAATCTAGTTTAACTTGGACTATGAGCTCTTAGGATATTCTAACACTTTGACTCATTGAACACACTCAAGCTAAGTGACTAAACTCGACACAAAGAATTTAAAAACTGAAGTTCCATTCTCTAAGTTCTTCACATTTTCTTCTCTTTTTCCTTTTTGAGTGCATGCAATGCCGTCCATCTTTTGATCACCTGTGCTTACACTTGCAAAGCTCATTAGTCCTTAAGTGTTGTCATTAATTATCAAAACCCACAGGGATTAGCCTAGATGCACTTTCAATCTCCCCCTTTTTGGTGATTTGATGATAACACATTGAGGTTTTTGATAAAAAATAAGGTTGATATGATTTTCATAAAACACACGTGTATAAGGAGCTCCCCCTAAATGTGTGCATAGATGATTTGCAATAAGTTTGATGCACAAGATTGAAGTCTATGGGAGGCTCATACATTTGTGCATTATGGTGGGGTGCCTACGTGTGATGCAAGTGTTGAGATGTGAAATGTGGAGTGAAGTATGCATCTGATATTCTAATTTATCATCATCACACATATTTTACTAGAATTATCTTCAATAGAATCAATAATGACAAAAAAGACAATGAAATTCTCATAAACATAACATAGGGTGATAGCATAGTGATAATGTCATTACAAACCAAACAAGAACAAGTAGCAAAAGTTAACATTACAACCCAGATTTCCAAAATATATCATAGTCCATGGATATATAATACTCCCCCTCAATCTCTCCCCCTTTGGCATCAAGACACCCAAAAGGAAAAAAGAATAAGGGAGAAGAGAGAGAACCTAAGACTACTCATAGTCGCACTCGCTCGCGTCTCCACAGCCTGGGTCACTCTCCGTCTCCTTGTCATCTTGAGCGTTGTCGTCTTCATCATCATCATCGACGACCTCCTCAGCAGCAGGAGCAACGCTAGAGGGACCACGCCCACCACCAAAGAGGGCAGCCTCTGCCTCCGAGAGTTATGGAAATGGCGTGATGTCTTCATCCTCGGAGGCCTCCGGGGACATAGGAATGTCTGTTTTATCACAAAGCTTGTGATGGTACTTGTCGTGCTTCTTTGTAGTTTTGATAGCCTTCACCCCGGCTTTCCGACACGAGGTGAATATTGACTTGAGAAACATAAGTGGAGCACTCGCAAGGTTGACGAAGGAGGAGGAGGCGGCAGTGGGAGTCAGAGGAGGATAAGGCACAAAGGAGGTACCTCTCCTTGAAGCTCCACCAATATTTGGCGCAGGAGGTGAAATCTGAGGGTGAAGAGCTCTATGCTTGACATCCTTCACAAACTGCTTGCCAGAAACTTTCTGAATCAAGCACATGATGAGAGGGGCATATCCACAAGAGTGATTGGAAGTGTGTGATATGTTGAAGGCATCGTTGTAAATATAGTCAAAGACATTGAACTTCTCATCTTCAACTATCAGCTTCATCAAGTGCCTCAAATTTCCTTAGATCATGCCTACATCCCCATCCTTAGGTGCTAGAGTTTTTCTCAAGATCTGATTAAGCATGCTAAAGAAGGGGCAAAGAATCTTGGTGGTTGGAGGATTGTAGGAGCCGACACTCGTACATGAATTCCATCTCCCCCCAAATCTAGAGCCTTGAGGTTGTGAATGGTTAGCTCATAGTTCAAGAACTTTTCAAGTCCAAAATTTTAGCAAACTCATCATAGAGCACAGAATATTTAACTCCATTAGTCAACTAGATAATCTTCATATCTCCAAAGGTGGAGAACTAACAAGTGGAGTAGAATTGGGCCACCACTTTTGTGTTCCAGTTGTATCTAAACTCCAAGAACTTCTTGAGTCTCTGGTGCTCAGCAGCTCACATTATTGCAGTGAAGGCTTGATGATCCTTCTTTTCCATAAAAGCCCAATCTACCCATTGAGCATCCGTCACAGGAGTTTTCTTGGATAGGTAGACTAGGCGATAATAATTGCAATGGAAGTCGCACCAGAAACGAGGATATGTTGTTGCTTTCTCATACTTGTAGTGATCCTTCATCCTGAGCCTTCTTTCTTTATCAGATCCATGTCCTTTGAACACATTGCTTCCCAGCTCAGATTGGCAGTTAGGGTCATGCACAGGAGGAGTCATGACCAACGGACCAATGGGGCCTTGTGGAGGACAACGAGGCACCATGGTTTCGTCACGAATGAACAAACCTCTCCCTGCTAGATCTTTATTTCTAGGAGGGGCCTTTTTGAGAGGCAACTTCTTGGAAGGCTCTTTTCCTTTCCCCTTAGCTTGGCTACTCTCACTCATTGGTGCTTTTCCCTTATCGGCTGCCTAGACCTTTTGCTTCTCACATATAGTGACAATCCTTTTCCTTCCGCTTGCTTGTTCTTCGGCAACTTGAGCTTGGGCTGCCTCTTGATCATGTTTCTTCTTGAGTCTATCTTGACGCATGCGCTCAATCTCCGCTTCCATAGCAACTTCCTTTTCATCCCTTCAACGATAGCACTCTTATGAGATGCCTCCCTTTCCAGATCAGAAAGAGGAGAGTTGTTGCGTTGAGACATGCTGAAATAAGGATAACAGAAGAGTATGAGGCGATATCAAGCGAAATATTGCGGTAGAGAAGTAGAGAATTCACTAAGATAGGAGTTAACCCTAGGTCAGCCTGGAATTGTCCGATCCCTGGTCGGACTAGTCCAGCAGGAACGGACTTGTCCGCCTATGTCTGGACTAGTCCGAACCACCCAGTGTTAAACCCTAACTATGCAATTTTTCTACAAAACTTTGATACCAAGGCGCAATATTGCATGGAGAGAATCACAAAGTGATAGATAGGCTAGTAGGACTCTAGTTTTTAGGAGAAATGACCTAGAATCGAAGGAATCAAAAAATTTCAAGTTAGGTGAAGAACACACCTTGAGATGTGAAAATCGGACAAATTAGTGGATGGAAGGACGGAGTAGTCCGGGATTGACCTTTCCGACATTTCGAAGAAGCTTCCACGTGGATTCCTCAAAGATTTTGAGGGTTGCAACCAAAAATCGCCAATGGGGGCGGTTTTTTTTGGAGAGAGGCGCACGTTGAGGAGTTTCAAACGAAGTGGAGCGGTCGGGCCCGACACTGGGGGGGGGGGGGGGTTAAGTCCCCAGACGTCCGGACTAGTCTGGTTACGGTACCGGACAAGTTCGGGCGCCAGACCCAGTTCGGACTAAGCTGATGTTCCAGACAAGTTTGATGATTGGCCGGACTAGTCCATTGTGGACTAGTCTGAGCCTGTCCGGATATGTCTAGGACACCGGACTTGTTCGGCCCCATGGGCGAACTAGTCCTGTCCTAGACATCAAATTCTCATATATATTGAAAAATTTTCAAAAATTATCCATATGGACTAAGTTTTTCACAAATATTCTCAATGAATATGGCCAGTAAAGCACACAACCCTTCATACAATGACCATGATTCAAGGAGAAAATAATTTAAAATAATTTTATAGAAAATTGAGGAAGGAAAGTTTTCGAAAGCATGCATAGTTTTGAAGAGACAAACAAAACTAACAATCAGATATGCAAAATCTCAAGCCACATTTCGAGAATCAAGGATATTTAGTTCATTCCTAAGTTCACAAAACCGTTTTTCATCTAGTGGCTTGGTGAAGATATCAGCTAGTTGGTTTTTGGTTCTCACATGTGAAATGACAATGTCCCCGTTCATAGAATGGTCCCTCAAGAAATGGTGTCAGATGTCAATGTGTTTGGTTCTAGAGTGTTCAACGGGGTTATGGGCAATCTTGATGGCATTCTCATTGTTGCACAGAGCGGAATATGGTTCATATTGAGACCATAGTCCTGTAGAGTTTTTCACATCCAAAGAAGTTGTGCACAACAAATTCCAGCTGCCACATACTCTGCTTCAGCTGTGGATAGGGCAATGGAATTTTGGTTCTTGGATGACCATGACAATAGGGACCTACCTAAGAATTGGCAAGTCCCGAAGGTACTCTTCCTATCCACTTTGCAGTCGGCATAATCCGCATTGGAGTATACGATGAGGTTAAACTTGGACCCTTTGGGATACCACAACCCTAGGTTAGGTGTATGAACTAAATAGCGCAAGATTCTCTTTACGGCTGTCAAGTGACACTCCTTAGGAGCAGCTTGAAACCTTGCACACATGCATACACTTAACTTAATATCCGGCCTAGATGCACAAAGGTAAAGAAGCGATCCAATCATGGAGCGGTATACCTTTTGGTCGACGCTAGGGTTGTCTTGGTTGAGCTCGAGATGTCCATTCGTCGCCATTGGTGTCATGATAAGTTTGGCCTTCCCCATGTCAAACTTCTTGAGAATGTATTGAGTATACTTGGTTTGACATATGAAGGTGCCTTCCTTGAGTTGTTTCACTTGGAAACCTAAAAAGAACTTCAACTCCCCCATGATTGACATCTCAAATCTCTCCGTCATGATTTTGCTAAACTCTTCACAAAAAGATAGATTAGTAGAACCAAATATTATGTCATCAACATAAATTTGGCATACAAATAAATCATCATCCATGTTCTTGGTAAAGAGTGTATAATCGGCCTTTCCTATCTTGAAACCATTATCAATGAGAAAGTCTCTAAGGCACTCATACCAAGCTCTAGGAGCTTGTTTGAGGCCGTAGAGAGCATTGTGAAGCTTAAAGACATTGTTAGGATACTTATCATCCTCGAAGTCGAGCGGTTGCTCCACATACACCCCCTCCTTGATTGGTCCATTGAGGAAGTGATTTCCACATCCATTTGAAACAACTTGAAATTATTGTGAGTAACATAGGCCAATAATATGCGAATAGATTCAAGCCTGCTACGGGAGAAAAAGTTTCATCGGAATCAAAACCTTCTACTTGAGAGTATCCTTTGGCTATGAGTCTAGCTTTGTTTCTTGTTACCACGCCATGCTCATCTTGCTTGTTGTGGAAGACCCACTTGGTTCCTACCATATTGGAATTAGGTCTTCTCACGAGCTCCCATACTTTGTTCCTCTTGAAGTTGTTGAGATCCTCTTGCATGGACGTTACCCAATCCAGATCTCGTAGGTCATCTTCAACCTTAAATGGCTCTAAGGAGGACACAAAAGAGTAGTCAGCACAAAAGTTAGCCATACAAGATCGAGTCATTACCCCCTTGGAGATGTCTCCAAGTATGTTGTCAACAGGATGATCCCGTTGAGCACATTGATGGACTCTTGGGTGTGGTACACTTGGTATTGAGTCAACTTCTTTATCTCCTTCATCTTCATAGTTTGCCCCTTGACCATTGCCACCATCTTGATATTTAGTTTCTTGATCATGGTGATCTTGATTAAGTTGTTGATCTTGGGGATATTGGACTTGATCTTGTGCTTGGGGCACCTCTTGTGATGGAGTTGGGTCACTTGGGCCTTGTTGCTCTTGAGGCCTGACATCATCAAGCTCCATCCTTCTCAATGCAACACATGGTGCCTCTTCTTCATCTAGCACACATTGATCAACTTGCTCCACTTGAGAGCCATTAGTTTCATCAAACACCACGTCACATGCGATTTAAACACAACCGGAGGTTTTGTTGAAAACACGGTAGGCGTAGGTGTTTGAGTCATAACCAAGCAAGAAACCTTCATTGGATTTCTGAGCGAACCTCGAAATTCTAGGCTTCTTGTTGAGAATATAACATTTTCTACCAAAGACTCTAAAGTAGGAGCTGTTTGGTTTGTTACCTGTTAGAAGTTCATATGGAGTCTTCTTCAATAAGCGATGAGGTAGAGACGGTTTGTGACATGGCATGCAGTGTTTACCGCTTCCGCCCAAAACCTATCGGAAGTCTTGTACTCATCAAGCATGGTCCTTGAAATCTCTATTAGAGTTTGGTTCTTCCTTTTGACCACCCCATTTTGTTCGGGTGAGTAGGGTGCCGAATACTCATGCTTGATGCCCTCCCCATCCAAGTACTCTTCAAGTTGAGTGTTCTTGAATTCAGTGCCATTGTCGCTTCTTATCTTCTTGATTCTCAAGGAGAACTAATTTTGAGCTCTCCTCAAGAAACTCTTGAGGACACCTTGTGTTTCACCTTTATCATGCAAGAAAAACACTCAAGTGAAGCGGGAAAAGTCATCAACAATAACTAAGCTGTATTTGTTACCGTCAATGCTTATGTAAGCAATGGGACCAAAAAGATCCATGTGCAGCATCTCCAATGGTCTTGTTGTAGTCATCACATTCTTGGCAGGATGAGAAGCTCCGACTTGTTTCCGGACTTGACACGCGCTACAAGGCCTATCTTTCTCAAAAATAACATTCTTAAGACCTCGGATGTGATTGCCTTTTAGAAGTTTGTGAAGATTCCTCATACAAACATGGGCTAGCCTGCGGTGCCACAACCAACCCATGTTGGTTTTTGCAATCAAGCATGTGTCAAGTTGAACTTTATCTGCAGTGAAGTTTACGAGATAAAGCTTTCCCTTGAGCACACCCTTGAAGGCAATCGAGTTATCAATTCTTCTAGTGACAACCACACCCTCATTAGAAAACAAGCAATTATTTCCCTTTTCACACAATTGTGAAACGGATAAGAGATTATAGCCTAATGATTCAACATGCATGACTTGAGAGATAGTGTGTTGTGGAGAAATAGAGATTTTACCCATACCTAGTACCTTAACTTGACTATTGTCGCCAAAGTACATACCTTGACTTGGGTCTTCATTTTCTTCATACTCTACAAACATTCTTCTCGCCCCGGTCATATGATTTGTGCATCCACTATCTAGCACCCACTTTGAACCGTCGGAGGAGTAAGCCTACAAGACAAGTTTAGTCTTTGGTTTTAGGTACCCAAACTTAGTTGGGCCCTTTGAGGTTAGTCACAAGGCATTTGGGCACCCACACACAAGGCGTTGGGCTCTTGCAGTGTGGCCCAACATATTTAGCATTAGTATAACCAAATTTGTTTCTCATAAGCACGTAAGATGCATCAAAATCATGAAACATTGTTAAATTAACATTTTTAGCATTTTGAGCATCATTGTCAAGTTTCACTATCTCATTAAATGTAGATGCATGATATTCATTCTTGACTCGAAATGAACCTTCTTTTACAGATTCAATTTGCATCTTGTTATTCTTGATAATTCTAGCATTTTGCTTTTGTTCTCTTGAATAGCCAAGACCATCTTTGATCAAGGGAGATCTTGTGATCGATTATGCACTATGTGCATACTTGATCTTCTCCTTATCAAAGATGGCACCCTTAGGTGTGCTCTTGCTCTTTGCCAAATTAAGCTCATTCTTTAGATCAAGCACAAGGTTAGCACACTTGCAAGTTTTAGTGTTCGAATCCGTTTTAGGCAAGTTTGAGCTTGTTGAGGAAGAAGAAAGGACACTTGACTTGAGGTTGCATATTATGCCTCAAGACTCTTGTGAGCTTTGTTCAAGCTCACAAGTTCATCTTGGAGCACAATATTCGAACTCTTATGGCTTGAGGAAGCCTCCTTGCATTTCGCAAGTTCAAGTTCAAGTGCCTTGTTCTTTTCCTTCTCAAGCTCAAGGAGCCTCTCAAGGTTAAGATTCTTTTTCTTTTCATTGACAAACAATTCATTTTGTTCCTCGAGAAGCTCTTTCTTGTTTAAAATCTCATCAAGGAGCTTTTTCATTTTAATGATAGCACGTTTACTCAAGCCTTCAAACATATATTCGTTCTCACTATCACTATCAAAATCTTCATCTTTAATGGAACACAAGGAGAGTTTGGATTTAACCTTTCTTTTTCCTTCCTTGGCCATAAGACAAGTGTGGCTTGAGCTTCTCCAATCCCCCTTGTTTGGTAGAAGTGTCTTCTTCATTGTTGGCTTCTTGATAGCGATGGTTGCCACTCTCGCTTCATCATTGGAGGAGGACTCATCGTTGGAGTCCCACTCCTTGCCAACATGAGTGTGCCCATGAGCTTTCTTCTTCTTGAACATCTTCCTCTCTTGAGGCTTCTCATCCTTGTTGTTCTTCTTCCTGTCATCTTCCTTTTCGTATGGGCAATTCACAATGAAGTGCCCATACTCACCACAGTTGTAGCACGCTCTCCTTGGTCTTGACTTGCTCTTGTCCTTGCCCTTGCTCTCATAGTTTGACTCTATTCTCTTCCTCATCATTCTCTTGAATATTTTGATGAATAAGGCCATTTCCTCTTCATCTACGTCGGTGTTTTCCTCCTCTTCACTTTCTTCATCATTGCTTGAAGCTTGCACCTCCTTGCATTTAGAATTGGGCGAGGCTTTGAGAGCAATGCCTTTCTTCTTGGAGGATGTGATCTTGGCAAGGTCATTGACATGGTGTGCTTCCATCTCCATCATCTTGTGGTTGATGATCTTGCCAAGCACCTCATCCGGAGTCATCTTGTGAAAGTTGGGACTCTCGCAGATGAGGGTGCAAAGCGTCACATTGTGAGGCATGAAGGATCTAATTATTTTCTTGATTATTCATTTTCGGTCCACTTCTTGCATCCGTATGGCCGACTCCTATTGATGAGAGTATTGAGTTGGTTGTACATCTCTTGAGGGGTCTCGCTTTATTCCATGGCGAATCTTCCAAGCTCCCCTTCGATCATCTCAATTTTGGCTTCCCTCACGGACTGGTTGCCTTCATGAGCGATTTTGAGAGTGTCCCAAATTTCCTTGGCTTGCTCCAACCCATCCACTTTGTTGAATTCTTCTTGGTTCAAGGCTGAGTTGAGCACGCTGCCGCTTGAGCATTGCGGTGAATGAGTTGTTCTTGTTTCGGAGTCAACTCTTCATCATCCACGGGGATATCTACACCTGTGCAAAAAACATGGCAAAGTGTAGGATTGAGAGAAATAAGATGCAACTTCATGTTGTGCTTCCACATGGTGTAGTTAGTCCCATCAAAGTGTGGATCTTTGCCCACAGGAATAGAGAGATAGTTTGAATGAGAATTGAGGCACTCATAGTTAAAAGGATATCGTGTCTAATCCTCCTCCGGCTTCTTGAGCTTCTTCTCCTTCTCAAGTCTTCTCCTTCTCTTGGCCTCATCTCTTGCTTTTTGAAGAAGATCCGCAAGACGCTTCACTTCTTCATCTTCATCTTCGGTTTCACCATCGAAGGGTGGAGGCTTTGGCTTGTCCTTGGAGGTGTTGCCAGTCTTGTCATGCAAGGGATTGGATCCTTATCCGCCGGTGTGGCTGTTCTCGCCAGTGTCGGTGGTGTCGATGATTGGCATCTCCTTCTCACTGTTTTCCCCCATCTCGTCTCCAAGCGGTTAAGCTTTTGGGATAGTTAGGCTTTGATACCAATTGAAAGTTGCCTAGAGGGCGGGTCAATAGGCGGATAACCTGAAATTTAACTGAATAAAAGCTAATCAAATTACAGAGTGCGGACTAGTTTGGCCTGGGGGCAGACTAGTCCGGTCAGGATAACAGATTTGACAAAAGATGAGATTTTTTAAGCAATCTAAAGGGCTTAGATTGATGAAATGTAAAGTATATGAACCTAGCAATCTAGTAGATGGTATGCACGAAGTAATAACACCTAGATAGAGCCAGATCACAAGATTGAAGCGAAGAACGTGTGAATCCCTTACTTGATCTAGCGAATAACGAGAAAGTCGAAACAAAGACACAAGACGCAGGATTTATCCCATGGTTCAACCCCACAAACGAGCCTACATCCATGTTGAGGATGCCCATGAAAGGCAGGGTTCCACTCAACCCTTTCCTCACTTAGCCACCATGAAGGTTGGCTATTCTTCCAGTAAATCACAAGGGTAATAACCAAATCAAAGGGGAAACTCACAACATGAGGCTCCTACAAGTTTACAACTCGAAAATATCAAAGATCAACACCCACACGAACTCAAATTAATCAGTCAAACCGAGAGAATCAACCCAAGAGCTCAAGATTGAACAAACCCTTCTCTATCCTTTTCCAATCCTCACAAATCCTCAAGAATCACTCTTAGGACTCCAAGAATGGTTAAGAGAGGGCTAGGATGGCTCTAGGAAGGCTATGGCGGTGCTAGGGCTCGAGAGTTAGCCTTTGGAGGCTGGGGAATCCCTTTTTATAGGGGTCCTGACACTTAGCCATTGCCATCAGAAAAAGTGCGGACTAGTCCGACCTTTGACCCGGACTAGTCCGACCGGTGGGGACCAGTGATGTCATCCTTGACCAATCACAAAGCCACCGGCCACCTTTTAAATTCAAACCAAACTACGGACTAGTCCGTCCAACAACGGACTAGTCCGATCTCACATAGAATGGTTTGTTGCAGTAGAGAATGGACAAGTCTAACAAACTAGACTAGTCCAGCCCCTGAGGGAGGACAAGTCTGTCCGTCCAGGACTTAGTCCCAGCAACCATCTCGAAGTCCACCGCGGACTAGTCTGTCAAGGGACGGACTAGTCTGAACTCAGTCAGGAACTACTTTTCCGGGCTGGAGCAGATTAGTTTGTCCAAGCGCACTAGTCCGACCTCCCAGGGTCGACTCGTCTGGTCCTTCAGGACTTAGTCCTAGAAGGACACATACACATTCACCACGGACTAGTCTGTCCCCTAACTGACAAGTCCGATCTTACATAGAATGCTTTGGTCCTCCTGACATCGGATCCGTCTGATGTGGCAGGACTAGTCCGGCCTTCTAGCCCGAACAAGTTCGGCCCTGTCCTTAGGGCAGCTTCAACTCGTCTCTCAATCTAGTTTAACTTGGAATATAAGCTTTTAGGAGACTCTAACACTTTGACTCATTGAACACACTCAAGCTAAGTGACTAAACTCGACACAAAGAATTTAAAAACTCAAGGTCCATTCTTCGAGTTCTTCACATTTTCTTCTCTTTTTCCTTTTTGAGTGCATCTAATGCCGTCCATCTTTCAATCACCCGTGCTTACACTTGCAAAGCTCATTAGTCCCTTAAGTGTTGTCATTAATCATCAAAACCCATGGGAATTAGCCTAGTTGCATTTTCATTTATGTCACGTTAATTTTTGTTTAATGAATCAACTATCTAGTCTCAAATTAGTTCCGGAATGTGCCATTGGCAAAGGTTCTAAGTATCATAGTTGTGTGCAATCAAAGCAACCTTGAAAGCCTCACAAGGCAGTCGAGGAGAGAAACTTGGCACAATTAGAACTCATACATTCTAATCTATACGAGATGAATGGTGTGTTGATAAAAGGTGGAAATAAATACTTTATAATATTAATAGATAATTCTACTAGCTAGATTCTACTATATTTATGTCGATACCCCGCAGACCGGGTACCCCCGCGCACAAGGAGAAAAGGGCTATGGACTCGGCCTCTACTTGGAGGCAGAGTCCGAGGCTGCCAGCCGTGGAAGGAAGGACCAGATCCTACCTCCCCGCCGGGGCGGGCTCCCAGGCTGCCACATGGCCGACAGGACTGGACCCTCGCCTCCCCACTGAGGTGGGCTCCGGGGCAGCCACGTGGCCGGCAGAATCGGACCCTCGCCTCCCCGCCGAGGCGGGCTCCGGGGCTGCCACGTGGCTGGCAGAACCGGACACTCGCCTCCCCGCCGAGGCGGGCTCCGGGGCTGCCACGTAGCCATTGGAACCCCAGGGACCAGGCCCGTCTCCCCGCAGGCAAGGGCTCTGGAACTACCATGTGGCCCGCAGGGTTGAGCCTCCGCCCTTCCACGGAGGTGGGCTCTGGAGGCGCCACGTGGCCTGTATAGCCAGGCGCTCGACTCCCCGCAGAGGCAGGCTCCGGTGCGACCACGTGGTGGACAGCCAACTCAGTGCGGTAGGAGGCCGCAGTAAAGGAAAGAGTGCGCTTCTCAGATAGGCATTAAGTATGCGCGCCTTCCCTAGGCGAAGCGGAGTCGCGCATGCGCAAGTCAAGGCTCCAGTGTCCTGTCTTGTCCAAGTAGCCGGTACAGACCCACGATGCAAGACGGACGGGTAAGCCGTGGGGACAAGACGGACGGGACATGCTCTGCCATCATGAACAACTATGTGTAGCCCTGGCGCACGGCGTGGCCGGACGGCACATTGAAGCCCCTGACAAAGGGAAGTAGATAGCATTTAATCCTAGATCTTGTATAGGATTTGGCTCTCCCCGAGACCACCTGTCGGGCCCCGGGGCCCACCTTGTGACTGCGGAGTCCTTGGACTATAAAAGGACTCGCCAGACGACCTTCACAGTGGATCGAAACTCATACACGCTCAAGCAAGGCAATACACAAACACTCCCGTGGACGTAGGGTGTTACGCTCCAGCGGCCCGAACCACGTAAACCCTCTGTGTTCATCATCTCGCTGCGCTCAATCTCCTAGGACTAGCCCTCGTGAATCTAAAGAACCTCCGTGGGCTGCTCTCTAAGCAGGTCCGGGGGAAGTGTCGTTTACGACCTTCGACAATTTACTTGTTGCAAACTAAAGATGAAGCTTTAGACTAATTTAAAATCTATAAATCTGAAGTAGAAACTCAATTAGAGAAAAAGATCAAACATCTTAGGTCAGATGGTGGTGGCAAGTATTTTCCCAAAATATTTGATGATTTCTATGAGGAACATGACATTATAAATGAGTGGACGCCTCCCTATTCACCCCAATCAAACGGGATAGCCAAGAGAAAAAACCGCACATTGTGTGACATGGTGAATGCCATGTTACACACATCCAGTTTATCTAAGTCATGGTGGGAGGAGGCTCTATTTACTTCATGTCATGTCCTAAACCGCGTTCCAAATAAGAATAAAGAGAAAACCCTTTATGAGGAGTGGGTTGGGAGAAAACCATCACTTTCCAACTTGCGTACTTGGGGATGTTTGGAAAAGGTCAATGTTCCAATTACCAAGAAACACAAGCTTGGATCAAAGACACTGGATCGTGTATTTCTAGGCAATGCTCATTGGAGCATCGCATGTAGATTTTTAGTAGTTAAATATGAGATACTTGATATACATGTAGATACAATTATGGAATCTCGTGATGTATTTCTTGGTATGCAGTGCCACAACCGGCGCCAGTCAGCCCCAACCAAGGGTGTGCAGCTCTGGCACCTCACCTCCGTTTTGTGGTCTGGCCACGAAAGTTCCGGCCACACATGCCGGAGAAGTACGACGGGAGCGTCAACTCGAGCGAGCTCCTGCAGATCTACTCCACTGCGATACTAGCTGTAGGAGGCAACGAGGCCATCATGGCTAACTACTTCCCCGTCATCCTGACTGGCCCAGCCCGGTCATGGCCCATGAACCAGCCCCAGGGGTCCATAACCTCCTGGGATGAGCTGTGCTGACAGTTCGTGGCGAACTTCGGCAGTTCCTACAAGCGCCCCAGCACAGAGCTTGACCTCCACGCCGTCAGACAGCGCGCTGGAGACTCGATGCAGTCGTTCATCCAGTGGTTCTCTCAGGTACGGAACACCATCCCTCAAGTCGCTAGCGCATCAGTTATTGTTGCGTTAAGGCAGTGTGTGAAGGACAAGAAGATGCTCGAGAAGCTGGCCACGCATGAAGTGCGTGATATCTCCGAGTTGTTCACTCTGGCAGACAGATGTGCTAGGGCAGCTGAGGGATGCAACTGGCACTCCCAACCTTCCTCAGAGGCAAGGGAGGCCACACCGACTGAGGAAGGAGCCTCTGCAAGGAGCAACAGCAAGAAGAAGAAGAAGTGCAATGGCAACAACAAACCAAAGCCCGGAGCCCATGCGGTGGCGGCTGCGGCACCCGGCGGAGCCCGGGTGCCGCGCCGAGACAAGCGCCCTCGACAGTCACCAGAACCCAAGGAGCCTGACTTCAAGTGCCCAGTGCACCGCACAAATAGCCATAGCGCTAGCGAGTGCCGGGAAGTGAAGAAGTTGGCAGAGTGCTTCCACGAGTAGAAACAGAAGCAGCAGCGCCAGGAGGGCGCGCCTCCCCGCCTGGGGGAGGGCAAACAGAAGGTCGATCCTGAAAAGGAGGATGATAGTGAGATGGGGTTCCAGGAACCCCAGAGGGCGGTGAAGACCGTCTTCGAGGGTGGCGACTCCAACTCCAGCAGCGATAAGGAGCACCGCAAGACTCTCCACGTCATCTACGGGGGTGCCACAGATCCCACGTCCCGAAACGCAGTGAAGACTCTGTGACAGGCAGTGGCCGCAGTGGCCCCCGCTCCGAGCCCGGCTCCCCACCACAAGTGGATGAGCACGGCAATCAGCTTCGACGCCTCTGACTGTTCGAAGAACATGGCGGGAGCAGGCGTACTCCCGTTGCTGGTGTCCCCGACAATCGCCAACATGAAGGTTTTTCACGTGCTGATTGATGGTGGGGCAGGCCTCAACCTCATCTCCACGGCGGCCTTCCAGAAGCTGTAGCTGCCGATGTCCCGGCTCACACCTTTGAGCCCGTTCTCAGGTGTCGGACCGGGGCAAAACCTCCCGTACGGTAACATTCACCTCCCGGTGACCTTTGGGACTACGGAGAATTACCGTACGGAGAGTGTTTTGTTCGACGTGGTGGACGTCGACCTTCCCTTC
Source organism: Tuctoria greenei (assembly GCA_036927565.1). Lineage (NCBI taxonomy): Eukaryota > Viridiplantae > Streptophyta > Magnoliopsida > Poales > Poaceae > Tuctoria > Tuctoria greenei. The sequence continues at coordinate 124,853,370 of JAYESD010000001.1, forward strand.
AACTCAATCATCGGAAGACCGGCGCTCTACAGGTTCATGGCTGTAGCCCACTACGGCTACCTCGTCCTGAAGATGCCGACGCCTTCCGGCGTCCTCAGGGTCAGAGGGGACCGCTCAGCTGCAGTATCCGCCTTGAAGCAGCTCCAGGCGCTCGCAGCGGGGAGGGCTCCGGCTCCAGGGGGCGCGAAGGAGAGTCGACCAAAACAGTGCCCAACACGGTGGGCCTCCACTTCTGCACCCCACGTGCGACCAGTCGACGACGATGCCCCGGTGAAGGTCGTCGGGATTGGCTCCGAGGCTTCCTAGACAACCCGCATCGCGGGGAATCTGGATAGCAAATAGGAACTTGCGCTCGTCACCTTCCTCCCGGACAATGTTGATGTATTTGCATGGCAACCATCACAAATGCCCGGGATCCCCAGGGAGGTGATTGAGCACCATCTGAAGATCTACCCTGACACCCGACCGGTGCAACAGAAGCCCAGGAAATAGTCCATTGAGCGACAGAACTTCATCCATGAAGAAATCAAGAAGTTGCTCGATGTTGGTTTCATCCAGGAGGTCCACCACCCACGGTGGTTGGCCAACCCTGTTGTCTTCCCCAAGGCTGGCGGGAAACTCCGTATGTGCATCGACTACACCAACCTCAATAAGGCATGCCCAAAGGATCCATTCCCTCTTCCTAGGATAGATCAAATAGTAGACACAACATCAGGCTGTGATCTTCTGTGTTTCATAGATGCTTATTCTATTTTCCACCAAATACCAGTGTCCAGGGAAGATGAAGAACACACTGCTTTCGTAACAGTAGATGGCCTGTATTGTTATGTCTCCATGCCTTATGGACTTAAGAATGCTCTTCCCACCTTTGTACGTGCAATGCATAAGACATTTGGGGACCTCATTAGAGATCTGGTAGATGTGTATGTCGATGACATCATGGTAAAGATTAGAGCCCGCACATCCTTATTAGACAACCTAGCCCAAGTCTTCAGCAAGCTACGCATGACATGCACGATGCTGAACCCCGACAAGTGCGTCTTTGGGGTTTCTGTAGGGAAGCTCCTTGGTTTCTTGGTCTCGCACCGAGGAATCAAAGCTAACCCATAGAAGATTAAGGAAATAGAACTGATGCGGCCACCGGCCCGCATCAAGGACGTGCAGAAGCTTGCAGGGTGTTTGGCAGCCCTCAGCCGGTTCATCTCAAGACTGGCTGAGCGAGCGCTGCCCTTCTTCAAGATTCTATGGAAGTCGGGTCCCTTTGTGTGGACTGAGGAAGCGGAAGTGGCGTTCCAGGAGCTCAAGAAGCACCTGACGACGCTACCCATCATGGTGGCGCCAGAACCCGGCGAACCACTCATGTTGTACATCACCGCAACAACGGAGGTGGTCAGCAGGGTCTTGGTTGCAGAGCGGCCGGAGCTACTGCCGCAGCAAGCACCCGAGGAAGCCCTTGAGGATGAAGGTGAGCCTCAGGTCCCGGACCCAGCAGAGGACCCCCTCGCTGTATGCTTTAGTGACCAAGTGCCCTCCAGGTCCCAGCCCCCGGAGGTCCGACTAGATCCTAGGGGCCACAATCCCCAGGATACAGACGTATTGCAAGGAGCTCCGGACCCCCCAGGGAGGGTTCAGACCTCCAAATTGCCGGTCTACTACATCAGTGATGTGCTCCATGAAGCAAAAACAAGATATCTGGAGGTACACAAACTGTTGTATGCAGTGCTCATAGCGTCGAGGAAGCTCCGGCATTACTTCCAGGCTCACCGGGTTTCAGTGGTCACCTCCTTCCCACTAAAGACCGTACTCCACAGCCCCAACTCAACTGGAAACGTCGCCAAGTGGGCAGCGGAGCTGGCGGAGTTCGAGCTGGAGTTCTTACCTTGACATGCAGTCAAGAGCCTGGCGGACTTCTTGGCAGAATGGACTCCATCGCCAAGCAACCCAGGGGGCCCGGACAACGGAGAAACGGTGCCCAAGGCTCCAGTTTTCACCAAAACCCCCTGGACGCTCTACTTCGATAGCTCCTCAGGGATGCAAGGGGCCGGGGCCGGGGTCCTGCTCCTCACCCCGACTGGGGAGCAGTTCAAGTACATGGTGCGCCTCGACTTCAAGGTGACTAACAACATGGCAGAATACGAGGCCCTAATCTTTGGGATAAAAATTGCCCTGACTCTCAATGTCCGTCAGCTTCTGGCTAAAGGTGATTCTCAGCTGATCATCAAGCAAGCCAAAGGGGAGTGCAACTGCAACGACCCTCAGCTGGCAGCATACTTGCTGCATGTCCGGAAGCTGGAGAAGGACTTTGAAGTCTTGGACCTGTGCCATCTACCCCGAGCCGAAAACTCAATCGCAGACGACTTGTCAACGAAGGCCTCCACAGGGGCCCCCATGCCTGAAGGAGTCTTTGCAAGGACGTTACCGCGACCAACCGCCCGGGCAGCCAAACCGGGCGAAGGGGGCAAGCCCAGCACCTCGAAGCTGGCAGTCCCAGCGGCCCTGCTACCATGGAGTCTGCCAAGGATCATATGCGCCATCGGGGGCTCCGAGCTACCGGGCGCCCAAGATCCAGAGGCTCAAGCAAGTCACGATGCATGGATCTCGGAGGTCTGGGACTAATTGAAAGACAACATCCTTCCCGAAGAACATGCCCTGGCAGAAAGGATAGTCCGCATGGCTAAGAGGTACATGCTGGTGGAAGGGGAACTCTACCGGCATGGCGCCAACGACATCCTGCTGCGATGCATTACTCTGGAGGAGGGCTGCGACTTGCTCGCAGAGATCCATGGAGGTGAGTGTGGGAACCACGCGTCATCCTACACGCTGGTCGGTAAAGCCTTTCGACATGGCTTTTACTGGCCGACAGCACTCCAGGATGCCGCCGAGATGGTCAGGAGATTCAAGGCGTGCCAGTTCCATGCCAAGCAGATCCACACACCAGCTCAGGCGCTGCAGATGATCCCTCCCTCATGGCCATTCCCTGTGTGGGGGTTGGATATCCTGGGACCCTTTCCCAGAGCTGTCGGAGGATTCCGGCACCTCTACGTCGCCGTAGACAAGTTCACCAAGTGGCCGGAAGCCGCCCCAGTTGTCACCATCAACAAGCAGTCAGCAGCCAGCAGTCAAATTCATCAAGTCGATCGTCTGCCGGTTCGGGGTCTCGAACAGAATCATCACTGATAACGGGACCCAGTTCACAAGTGCAGCATTGCAGGAATACTGCGATGACCTTGGGATCCAAGTCTGCTATGCATCTGTTGCTCATCCAGAGAACAATGGACAGGTCGAGAGGGCCAATGCAGAGATCCTCAAGGGTCTCAAGACTCACACATTCTCACACCTTGAGAAGCATGATGCAAATTGGGTAGATGAGCTTCCGTTTGCACTGTGGGCTAGCTGGACATCAACCAGCCGGGCTACGGGGGAAACGCCTTTCTTCCTCGTGTACGGGGCAGAGGTCTTCCCCCCCCCCCCCCCCCGCCCCCCCCCCCCCCCCCCCCGTTTCCGGATGTACGACGAAGCCGCGCAGGACCAGCTCCAGCATGAAGACGTGGACCTCGTCGACGAGGGACGAGTGAGAGCGGCTCTCCGAAATGCACGGTACAGGCAGGCGCTCCGGCGCTACCACCAGAGGACCGTGCAGAGTAGGGAGCTAAAGGTAGACGACCTGGTGTTGCATCGCATACTCTCCCGGGAAGGGGCTAACAAACTCTCCCCCAGTTGGGAGGGCCCCTTCCGGGTTACAGAGGTTTGCCGCCCAGGGTGCGTCCGCCTAGCTACGGAGGATGGAGAGCGACTACCCAACGCGTGGAACATCAAGCACCTCCGTAAGTTCTACCCCTATACCAGTGTTAGGACAATTTTCTTTCATTGTAAAAGGTACATAGTGCATAGGGACAATACTTAGGGTAACTAAGGCTACGGAGATGGGGCTCTGAGTGCACATTTCGCTTAGCCTGGTCCAGAACCCTAAGTAGGTGCAATCGACTTCCTTTGTCGCCCGGGCTGGGTTGTTCCCCTTGTAAAGCTTGTTCCATCTTATGGGAAACCGCAATGAAAGAATGTTGTCCTGCCTTGTATGGGGTTTGTCATTTAAAAATTATCTTTAATTTTTTATGATATTGCTGTAAGTTCGCCATAGCTCGTGATCTATCATGGGCGCTGTCATTTTTTTTCCTGCTTTAGCAATAGTGGGAGCCTTGCTGTCTGGTTGCAGGTGGGGTTGCTTGAGGTACCTGCGATGTGCCTGGGGCCTCGGATGTTCCCATACCCGGGGGCGTGTACCTCCAGACGGTCTCCCCCGGGAAAGGCTTATGCCGAGAGGGAGGTCCAGGGGCACAACCTTCTTAGCCTGGTCCTGTACCCTAAGCCTGTGCGCTCTGCCTCCCCAGTGCTGCAGCTGAGTACTGGGGGCCAGATGGACCACCCTTAAGTAGTATGGATAGCGAGCCCTAGGTGCAGATGCACTAAATTACCCAAGCCCCATGAGTCAGCCCATGATCGTAAGTCAAGCGACACTAAAAAAGAGCAGGGGAGAAATGACCAGCGGACAAAATTACTTCTCCTATTTTTGATCTATACGCAGGTCTTCGAGGAGTTATTCCGGCAATAACCGTCAGAGTACCCACGAAGATGGCGGGCACCGCTGGACTGAAGCTCCGGCGGCACCCCCATGGGGCCCGCCACGGACCTTTCACCAAATATGGTGGACACCGCCGGACTGAAGCTCCGGCGGCACCCCCAGGGGGCCCACCGTCGACGTTTCACCGAAGATGGTGGGTACCGCCGGACTGAAGCTCCAGCGGCACCCCAAGGGGGGCCGCCATCGACGTCCCTGCATACTCAGTTACAACAATGCTACCTACGCATCCTAAGCTCCCCTGCAATTGTCCGCCCTAAGTTCTAGGTATTTGACAGGTGTGCCCATAACAACTGGCCACGCCTGCCAGGGGGCCACACTCCAGGGGACGGCAGGTCTAGGAAGCTAAGTAACAACAGGCAACTAGAAGATATTGCTGAAAAGTAAAACATGCTAAGTATGAGGGGCACTCCAAGCAGATTTTTCGTTCCAAAATGAAGGTATGTCATCACAAACAACTACAAAGAAAAACTGAAAGAAACACAAGATACAAGCAGCACATGGGGAGCCCTCAGCCGCTCTGCTGGAATCTCAAGGTGATGAGCGCCTTGGCGTCTGAGACTTCAGATTTGGCAGCCTCCTCCGTCTCAGCAATGGGCCCCTCAAGGACCGACTGAAGAGGGACATCGGGGTACCAGCTCCGGTAGCAGGACAGAATGTGCGTCACCACCTCCTTCACCAGCATCTTCCCTTCTGCCTCGAGCTGGTTGACGATGACGACCCTCAGCGAACGCATCTTCGAGCTGGTGGAGTCAAGAGCTGGGAACACCTGACTCACCTCCTGGGCTGGTTCCCCCACGCGCACCGGGCTGAAGCAGAGCGGCGCCAGAGCTGAGTTGGTGCCGCCCAGGAACTCCTAGAACTTCCGGGCCTCAGCATAACATGACGCCTGGAGCTCCTGCACCTCCTGCTGGGCTGCCGCCAGCGCCCGTGGGCCGCCGTCAAGGAACCGCTCCTCCTTGGCTGCCAGGGCCTTCTCGCGCTCGCTGACCTCCCTCTCGTGGCGGCTCAAGTCACCCTACTTGAGGGTGATGTTGAACTCGCGGTCCAGGAGAGACTGGCGCTCAGCAAACTGGGTTTGCTCCACCTCAGCCAGGGCAGCATCCCGGCCGTCTAGCTCGGCGACACGGATTCTCGCCCCTTCCTGCTGGAGGATGAGCCAGCGGGAGGTCGCCTCCACCTCAGCCTGCTTCACTGCCAACTCCTGCTCCCGTTCGGCAAGAGCAGCACCCCGGTGAGATAACAGCTGCTGGAGCTCCTCGCAGGACTAGAGGCGGGAGCTGGCCTCAGCATGGATCGCCGCGGCGTCCGCCTTTAGCTTTTGGGTGATGGCGTCCAGACGAGCGATAAGCTCACGCTCCTGGTCGAGGATTTTCATCTCCTCCCGGACGACCGCCTCCCGCTGCGCCACCCGGCTCTTCGCCAACTGAGTCCGGGCTTCCAGGGTCCTCGCCCATCCCCGGAGCCAGTCCTCCTCGTCCTAAAGCCTCCCCCTCTCCCGGTCGAGGGCCACCCGAGCTTGCCAAAAACCGGAGTAGGCTACGACCATGGCTTTAGACAGGGGGAGGGGCTCCACCGTAGCCATGGGTCCCTGCCTCCCCACCTCTTCAATATCATCCTCCATTTGGAGGACCACCGGGGAGATGGGGACCAGAGCTCCCGCAATCGGAGAAGGCGGGGGGGGGGGGGGGGGGGGGGAACCGCCGCTAGAAGCAGGTGCGTCGTCTCCAGGGGCCCCTCCCCAGCGAAGGCCCTAGCACTACTGCCGACGGCTCCTAAGCCGGCTCCAGGAGCTCCACCCGGGGTGGTGGCGCCATCTGACGTAGCAGTGTCAGTCAGCGCGGTAGCATCGGCCGGTGCGGAGTAGCCGGTGGATGCGGAGTCAATGGCGGGCGCGACACCAGTTGCCGGAGCGCACTTGCGGACCCTCAACAGCTACTGTAGGGGCCTCGGTCACGAAGGCCCGGGGCGCCTCTGTAGGATCGAAGAGCACGTGAAAATCTACCAGAGGGGGGGGGGCTGAATGGTAGATTTAAAAATCTTACGCAGCGGAAACAATTAAACCCCAATCCCTTCGGTGGAAAAACGATCTGTTAAAGAAATCATGTGTGAGACTAATCTAAACGTGTTTCACCGTGACAAAAGTGATAGATATCAGAGAGAATCAAGTCATGAAGACAACACAACAATAATCACTCAAATCCGTCGAGAAAAACTCAGGTTATGATCGAAAGATCAAACAAAGGTCAATCTGCCCTACTCGAGAAAAAACAGTTCTGGAACGCTGCAAAGAAACTCGTGTAGATCATAGACCACAAGTACAATGACCGTGAAATTTTGACAGATTATAGATAATCAAGTTGTGAAGACAACCTAAAAAGAATCACGTCAATTGGATCTGTAAAACTTGAGTTATGATAAAACCACCTACGAAAGGTAGTGCTGTCAAGTAACTCGACGAGTAAAACTTGTCTGGAACAAGTCTGATGAACAAGGCACAAAAGTTCCTTCAAACTACGAATTTTATTCAATAGAGCACAAGAGGAACAGGCCCCAAAGTCGTGCACCACGAGATCTGGGCTCCCTTGCTTATATAACCAGCTCGAAAGCCAACTCAACTCAAATCAGGAACCTAATCCTACTCTGTTCACGAATCGTAACTTTCTATAACTGCTTAGGGTTCTTCTATACGTGGATAGAAGCAATCTTAAGAATTCCAAACACCTTAGGAATGTATCCCACATTCCTAAACAACTCAAATTCGTGACCCACACGAAATCCTATTATAACCAACTCAAATCTTTCCATATTTGAGTTAAACCCGACTCAGCCGCAGCCTGAGTCCATAACCTAGTCGGTTGGACCTTTCCGACCAACTCTTTACGTCCACATCTCTTCATCACATCTCGGAACCATGTAGCCACGTCCATGCACTTCTTGCACACGTGCAAACATCTTCCAATGACGTCCACGATACCTTCACATGCATTGTTCTTGATTCAATCATGCTGCGCAACCTCCTGATCAGCTCAACCACAATTCCTCCTGAATTTGTTTGTTGGAACCTCATCTCCTCCCTGAGACTTGTCCAATGGATCCCATCACCAGCCATGTCTTGAACTCAAGCAACACCTGAACATGAATAAACAACCAATCCATACGATCCCAAGTCCTTGACTTGACTCAAGTTAGTTCTGAACACAACACCTTACGTGAGAACCTCACATAAGCATGTTGCGAAACCACAGTAACACTATATCATCCATGTCAACCAAAAATGCACCAAAGACTTAGCAAATGAATACCAAGCAATCTTTCCAGAGATGTAAAGCAAGTACGAAATATTGCAAATGAAAAACAGAAGCATTGCGTTCAAGTTTCGGACCTTGCCAAAGCAACCCGGACATTGAGCCGGAGCTAACAAAAGCTAGTCGGAACTAGTAAACCCGAAAGCTGGAGCTAGAAAAATCAACTCGGAGCTTAGCAAAAACATGCCAGAGCTATCCAAAACAAGCCAAACCTACCGTCGGACCTTGTTGTAGCTCGGTGCTAGAGTCAGACCTTGATGAAAAGATGTTTTGGTGATATTCAAAACTTTTATCGTCAAAGCAAGTGTATTCACTACAAGCCAATGTATTCAGCACACATAGGTCTTACAATCTCCCCCTTGATGAATGCATTGGCAACACCATTTAAAATCCGAACATTGGCTTATTCACATAAAAGTTTTGGAGGCAATCTCTCTCCCTTTGTAAATCAAAAGTAAAATGAGAAGAAAATTTATCCCATATTATCTCTCCCCCTTTATTATCTATCCTTATGCACATATTCTCTTTCTCTTCATGCTTATCTCTCCCCCTTTGACAATGTATTCAACAAATCATGAGCATATAAACAAATTATCTCTCCCCCTTTAGTTGTTATGAGCATATTATAACATATACATATAAACAAAGCTCATCCAAGTCATACTATCAAGTACCTTACATTATCACATCAATGAAATACATAAAGTAGTGTAAGCCATGATAGAGATCAAATGTAATATTCAATTTAAGTAAGTCATGATCTCACAAACTTAACTATTTCAAAACCTAAAATCATGACACTAGTTGCTGCATTTTATTATTTTTCAAAGCATAACTTTATATCATATGATATTTGCAAGAGATTATATGCGCATTTGCCTTATTCTAACCAACCAAGCCAAGCCTATGTCATTTAACAATCAGAAGCTTAAGGACATGGTTTTAGTCATACACAACTTCTTCCAAGTTCATATCTAAGTGCAATGATAAGCCATCTCAAAAGAAGAAGTGCGATGCATGCATATTCTCTTGATCTTTTCTCAATTTATATTTGTTCATAAAAACTCAACATGTGAGTTGATTACTTGATTAATTCTTAATGATTAAAAGCACTTGTGAACATGTAACAAGTTCAAAACAGCAAGAAAGTTCGACCATGACTAGTTTTAGTGTAAGTAATTATTCCAATTACTAGACATGGCAAAAAATACAAAATGTATAACACGAGTAATGTAGTAAGAACTTTCAGCATGTAAAAGGAATCACAAAGTCATATATGTATGAAATACTATGCTCATATTATTTTAATTTCAGATTCACACATAGACTTCCCAAGTTTCAAAACTCCCCCTCAATTTAAGCCATGAGGATGCATAACCCCTATTTCACTACGAATGTAACAAAAACGAGTGAAATCCAAAGGTTTTGTAAAAATGTCAGCCAATTGTTGTTTGGTATCTACATGGTGAAGCACAACGTTTCCTTTTTCAACATTATCTCGGAGAAAGTGATACCTAATGTCAATGTGCTTAGTTCTAGAATGTTGCACGTGGTTTTTAGCAATGCAAATGGCACTAGTGTTATCACAGAACAGTGGAACACTATGTAGATCAACCCAATAGTCCTTAAGTGTTTGAACAATTCAAAGAATTTGTGAGCAAGCACTAGCAGCAGCTACATATTCAGATTCGGCTGTGGATTTGCAACTAAATTTTGTTTTCTAGAGGACCAAGCAACAAGAGAATTACCAAGAAAATGACAAGCACCAGAAGTACTTTTCCTATCGATCCTACAACCCCCAAAATTAGCATCCAAAAAAAGCTTTCAAAGTAACGGTTGAGGAAGAAGGAAGAAAAATTCCAAATTCTTGAGTTCCATGTAAGTACCGGAGAATACTTTTGACGGCTTGACGATGTGAAGCACGTGGGGAGGCTTGAAACCGTGCACAAAGACATACGCTGAATTGTATGTCTGGTCTTGATGTCGTGTGGTACAATAGTGATCCGATCATGCTTCTATATTCTTTTTGATCCACGGGTTCACCATCTTCATCAAGTCCAAGTGTTGTTGCTGTTCCCATTGGTGTCTGAAGAGGCTTGCTTTTGTCCATGTTGAAGCGCCTTAGGAGATCTTTTGTATACTTCGTTTGATGCACAAAGGTACCCTCCTTTGTTTGCTTGATTTGCAGTCCCAAAAAGTAAGTGAGTTCACCCATCATACTCATTTCAAATTCAGAACTCATCATTGCTGAAAACTTGGACACAAGATCATGAGAAGCACAACCAAAGATAATATCATCCACATACACTTGAACGAATAATGAGTCATTGCCATGCTTAAGCACAAAAAGAGTTTTATCAACCTTGCCCATGGTAAACCCTTTTTCAAGTAAGAATGTTTTTAACCTATCATACCATGCTCTAGGGGCTTGTTTGAGACCGTACAAGGCTTTGGACAGTTTGTAAACATGATTAGGAAAATCTAGATTTTCAAAACCTGGTGGTTGCTTGACATAAACCTCCTCATCTATGTAGCCATTTAGAAAAGCACTTTTAACATCCATTTGATATAGCTTGAAACCTTTAGATGCAACAAAGGCTAACAAAATTCTTATGGCTTCTAATCTAGCAACGAGAGCAAAAGTTTCATCAAAATCTAGACCTTCAACTTGAGTGAAACCTTGAGCAACCAACCTAGCCTTATTCCTAACCACAACCCCATCCTCACTTTGTTTATTTTTAAATACCCAATTAGTTCCAATTAAAGTGTGACCTTGAGGTGGAGGTACAAGTTTCCAAACATTATTTCTTTCAAAATTTTCTAACTCTTCTTGCATGGCAATAATCCAAGATTCATTAGTGAGTGTGTGTGATATATCTTTGGGTTCAAAAGAAGCAACAAAAGCAAAATGAGCATAAGAGTTTGGATCGCAAAACCTAGACTGTGTGACTCGTTCGTGCAAGCTTCCAATCATCTGTTGTGGGGGATGATCTTTGTAAAACCGTAGGAGAACATATGTCTCACAAGCTTCTTCTTCTTCATGTTCATCACAAATCGATGAGCTTGTGACTTGAGAATGATTTGAATCAGCATGGATGGTTGTCGGTGCTGGTTGAGAATTAACATCCGGAGCTGAACCAAAGTCTTTAGCTGCTGAATTTTCGGGCAGCAGCTCCAATTCTTCCTCATCTTCAACGAAAATGCTCCCCCCTGTGGATATGGATCTGGATCTGCAATGTTTGAGCTAGTATTTGGGCTAGCTTCATCAAAATACACTTCACAAGTCTCCACAATTTTGTTAGTGTCAAGTAAAAGCACACGGTAGCCTCTAGTATGAGATGGATAACCAAGAAACATGCCATCAATGGATCTAGGTTCAAATTTATCAAGATTACCATGTTTCTTAACAAAGCATTTGCAACCAAAGACCCGAAAGTGTGTAATACTAGGCCTATGTCCAAAACGGAGCTCTTTTATGGTGTTTTACATAGCTTAGCATGCAAGAAAACACGATTTGAGACATAACAAGCGGTTGCTAACGCATCAGCCCAAAATTTCCTAGGAGTTTGATATTCATCAAGCATAGTCCTAGCCATCTCAACTAAGGTTCTGTTCTTTCTTTCTACAACACCGTTTTGTTGAGGTACATAAGGTGAAGAAAATTGATGATCTATTCTATTTTCAGCACAAAAGTGATCAAAAGATTGATTTTCAAATTCAGTTCCATTATCACTTCTGATTGCTTTTAAAGATCCTGGGTAATCAAATGATAATCTAAGAAATAAATTTCTAAAGTGACATAAAACTTCATTCTTAGACACCATAAAGTAAACCCAAGAGTATCTAGAATAATCATCAACACACAAGTACATACCATTTACCTCCGAAGGATTGAACACGTGAAGGTCCTACGGTATCAAGATGCAAAAGTTGACATGGTCATGTTGTCATGATCATTGTGAGAGGAGTATGTGAACCTGCAACCATCTTAGCATGTCTACAAGAAGAGCACACAATTTCATTGTCCCCTTTAAGCTTAGGCGGCCCACATATGCGATCAAGAGCACTAACACGCGTTAGGTGATCAAAGCCTACGTGACCAAGTCTACGATGCCAAAAATATAGGTCCTTTGAATCATTAGCAACTAGACACATATGCTTAGAGGAAGACATATCAAAATCAGCTTTAAAAACTCTTCCAAACCGAGACATGTTAAAAATAAGCTCACTATTTGAACTTACAACTTTGCAGCAGTTTTTATTGAAAATAATTTCCAGATTTTCATCTAGCAATTGTGAAATAGAAAGCAAGTTGTATTTCAAATTTTTGACAAGTGCCACATCCTTCAAAGTGTAGTGATCATTTACTCTAACCGAACCCTTAGCAATTGTAGGAGTTGAAGAACTATCGAAAAAAGTAACATTCTCTATACATGACACAAAAGAGAGGGAGGAGAACCAATCTTTGTTACCGGTCATGTGGCGTGAGCAACCTGAATCCACAAACCAAATGTTCTCCTTCCTCAAACGTGTAACCTACATAGAAGCACAATACGTCGATGACTCAATACTGGGGTTAGTCAAAAGGCATTTAGTAATCTAGTACTGAGTCACGCGATGTGCAGCAGGAAAAACACGTGAAAGCTGAGACAAAACAGCAGGTTTATGAGTCAAAGTTTGAGATTTTTTATTCTTAACTACTGACCTATAAGGTGTTACTTGTGTAGCACAAAAATTAGTAGCTTCAGAGGCAAAAACAGAACGTCCGGAGGTAAACTTTGAATATTTTTGACTCAAAACAGCAGGTTGTACATTCGGTTCAATATGTGCAGCAAATTTTGCATGAAAGTTATGAGATCTAGCAACCATTCTTTCCCTTTTCTGTTGTTTAGCTAGTCTATAACAAAAATCTATGACATGACCATCTCTATCACAGTAGGTACAATGAAATTTAACTTTGTGTTCATGTCTAGACGAGCAAACAACATTTTTATTTGAAACCGAATGAGACAATACTCCTGCAGATTTGAAAACCACTTCTTTTTGTTTAGGAACTGTTTGAATCAAACCACTTCCTAATGACTTTACAATTTTAGGTGGATGTGCCTTAGCATGGGCATGAGAATCAAAACCTAAACCAGTATTATCATTGCAAGACTTGGATGAATTCAGCAGCAAGTTTAGGTTCTTATTCCCATTACAAAACCGATCAAATGTCTTATGCATGTTATCAAGATTATTGGACAGATCAAGGCAATTTTCACATGAAGTTTTTCCTTTTAATTTGCAATTGGAACAATATTTAACTTCATGAAAACGTAAAGTATTGTTCAATATAGAGATTTCATTCATGGCATCTTGCAGTTTCTTATCAAGATCATCACAACTAGAACAATGTAAATCAATTGTAGAACAAGAAGCATATTTTAAGTTTCCAATATTAAGTGCAGCAATCTTTTTGTTCTTTTCAATTTCAAGTTCAGGTTTATCAAGTGTGGAGGTATGTGCATTTCTTAGGGAGGACAATTGTTCATATATTAAGTCACATGAGGAACAAGAATCATCATTAGGAATCAAGGATTTCAAACGATTAATTTCAGATTCTAGTGACTCAATTTTAATAGCATTGTCCCTAAGCTTTTTGTCCTTTTTCTTAACAATAACAGTGGCACGAGAAATAGCATCACACATTTCTTCGCAAGTAGGACATACCTCTTCATTGTCGCTGTTGTGTTCCGCCTCCTCCATACTTGATATTGACTTGCCTGCCATGAAACACAAGTTTGCCAAATCATCTTCATCTTCGTCACTTCCAATGCCCACGTCGCTTGAGCCAAGTTCCTGGAGTGCTGAGATAAAACTGCTCACCAATTGACGTCCTGTAAAAACCTTCTTTTTCTTCGTATCTTTTGCAGAGGAGTGCTTCGTTCTTGTTTTCTTTTCATCCCCGGAAGTAGGACCTGAAAGGTTAGGGCAATCTGAATGAAAATGTCATGTCTTACCACATTCAAAGAATCGTTGAGGTCCGGAGCTTCCTCTGCTTCTGGTTCTCACATTTTGCAATGCTTTTGAGAACCGGGTAGAGATGAGCGCTAGCTCCTCCTCTGGAAACTCCTCAATCTGTTCAAGGGTTAGAGAGGACAGCAAAACAAGTCTACCACAAGATGAAGATTGGCCAGAGCTAGGCATATCACGTTGAGAAACAAAAGCAATAGACTTGTTGGGGTTCTTACGTGATATTATGTCAATTTCATGAGTTTTTAGCTTGAAATATAGCACATCTAAAGTAAGTGTACTCATGACAGTAGATTCGCAAATAGATGTGACTTTCATCTCCCAAATTGACATATCTAATGCACTTAGCAATTGCCTAGCATTTTCAGCATCTAAAAAATTAACATTGACACTACGCAAGTTGCTGATAATCTTATTAAAGCGAGCAAAAAGGTCATCAATAGACTCACCGGGTTGCATCTCAAAGCGCATGTATTCTTTCATGAACATGTCTTGCCTTACCTTTTTGATTGTGTTGGATCCTTCGTGGTAGTCACAAAGTGCTTTCCACACATCGTATGCAGATCGGAGGTGTGCAACACGGTCGAAGTCGCTTTGTGTTAATCCTTGTATGATCAAGTTCCGAGCCTTGTTGTTGTTGTCGACATCTCTCAGATTTGTAGCTGTAACTTGATCGTTTGATGGCACTTTGTACGGCTTGTATACCTTATCCCATATTGCAAAGCCTTGTGCCTGGATGAAAGCCTCCATGCGTGCCTTCCAAACCTGAAAATCAATACCAGCGAACACACAAGGTTTCACAGAGTACTTCTCCAAGATGATTAGTCAAAAACATGCGCAAATGACAAAGATTAGAGCACCGTGGCTCTGATACCAATTATAGGATCGAAGAGCACGTGAAAAGCTACCAGAGGGGGTGGTTGAATGGTAGATTTAAAAATCTTACGCAGCGGAAATAACTAAACCCCAATCCCTTCGGCAGAAAAACGATCTGTTAAAGAAATCATGTGTGAGACTAATCTAAACATGTTTCACCATGACAAAAGTGATAGATATCAGAGAGAATAAAGGCACGAAGACAACACAACAAGAATCACTCAAGTCACGAAGACGACACAACAAGAATCACTCAAATACGTTGAGAAAAACTCAAGTTATGATCAAAAGATCAAACAAAGGTCAATCTGCCCTACTCGAGAAAAAACAGTTCTGAAACGCTGCAAAGAAACTCGTGTACATCATATACCACAAATCCAATGACCGTGAAATTTTTATAGATTATAGATAATCAAGTTGTGAAGACAACCCAAAAAGAATCACGTCAATTGGATCTGTAAAACTCGAGTTATGATAAAACCACTGACGAAAGGTAGTGCTGTCCAGTAACTCGACGAGTAAAACTTGTCTGGAACAAGTCTGACGAACAAGGCACAAAAGTTCATTCAATCTTCGAATTTTATTCAATAGAACACAAGAGGAACAGCCCCCAAAGTCTTGCACCACGAGCTCTGGGCTCCCTTGCTTATATAACCAGCTCGAAAGCCAACTCAACTCAAATCAGGAACCTAATCCTACTCTGTTCACATATCGTAACTTTCCATAACTGCTTAGGATTCTTCTATATGCAGATAGAAGCAATCTTAAGACTTCCAAACACCTTAGGAACGTATCTCACATTCCTAAACAACTCCAATTCGTGACCGACACGAAATCCTATCATAACCAACTCAAATCTTTCCATATTTGAGTCAAACCCGACTCAGCCGCAGCCTGAGTCCATAACCTAGTCGGTTGGACCTTTCTGACCAACTCTTTACGTCCACATCTCTTCATCACGTCTCAAAACCATGTAGCCAAGTCCATGCACTTCTTGCACACGTGCAAACATCTTCCAATGACGTCCACGATACCTTCACATGCATTTTTCTTGATTTAATCATGTTGCGCAACCTCCTGATCACCTCAACCACAATTCCTCCTGAATTTGGTTGTTGGAATCTCATCTCCTCCATGAGACTAGTCCAATGGATCCCATCACCAGCCATGTCTTGAAATCAAGCAACACCTGCACATGAATAAACAACCAATCTATACGAGCCCAAGTCCTCGACTTGACTCAAGTTAGTTCCGAACACAACACCTTACGTGAGAACCTCACATAAGCATGTTGCAAAACCACAGTAACAATATATTATCCATGTCAACCAAAAACGCACCAAAGACATAGAAAATGAATACTAAGCAATCTTTCCAGAGATGTAAAACAATTACAAAACATTGCAAATGAAAAACAGAAGCATTGCGGTCAAGTTTCGGACCTTGCCAGAGCAACCCTGACCCTGAGCCGGAGCTAACAAAAGCTAGTCGGAACTAGTAAACCCAAAAGCCAGAGCTAGAAAAATCAACTCGGAGCTTAGCAAAAACACGCTGGAGCTATCCAAAACAAGCGGAACCTACCGTCGGACCTTGTTGTAGCTCGGTGCTAGAGTCGGACCTTGATAAAAAGACGTTTTGGTGATATTCAAAACCTTTATCGTCAAAGCAAGTGTATTCACTACAAGCCAATGTATTCAGCAAACATAGGTCTTACAACCTCGGCGGCAGCAGCCCGATGCGCCCGAGCAGGGTCCGAGGCTGCAGAGGAGCCTCGTGAGCCGGCTGGAGCAGCATGCCCACCAGCAAAAGGGCGCGCGGGCGGAGAAGGAGTAGCCGCAGTTGTGCTGGAATCAGACAAACCCGAATCATAAGGATATTACAGGGTAAGCATACAACAAAGAACATCCAAGATGAAATTTATGCAGACTTACCGAGGTACGTTGAAGTTCCACCGCTTCCCGAAAGGGTTGGGGGGGTCCGGACCCCCCAAACCTGCGGCGGGGGCTGCTGCGTGTGCTGGGGCCCCTGAGATGGAGGAGTAGGCGGCATCCCCAAAGTCTGGCGCTCCTCCGAACGGCGAGGGAATCCTGGGGTCCCATCGGCGTTGAGAAGCCTCCACTTCTTGCGCGTCGAGGACTCGGGCGGCAAAGTGGCGCCACCGGCACCCCCTGACGCCGGGTGCAGCGGGACTCCGGCATCGTGACGAGGAATGGAGGGGACTGACGGCGGCGACCGGGCGCGCTTCTTGGGGGTCGGGTCCGACACCAGCACTGTTGCTTTCCCTTTCCCCTTGTCAGCAGAGGCACCAACGCCTCCCCGCTGACGGTGCTGGAACCCGCATGAGGGGTCATCACTCGAGGGATCTTCGTCGCTTGAGGGATATCCGCCTCCCTCGGCGTCGTCAGCAATGTCGACCCCCTCAGCATCGTCGACAATGTTGACCCCCCGGAACGGGTCTCCAATCTGGCGCTACGCCAGCCCGGACTCGTCGAGCGTCGGCATCGCCTTCAGCAGCCGCCTCTTTAGCTCAGAGTCTGAGCACAGGGGGCGGTAGGCCACCGGAAGGGCCAGTCCCTCAGGGGAAACATCGTCAGCACAGACCCGGACCAGCATATCGTGCAGCAGCTGCTCGTCTGGGTTGGAGTCGGGGCTAGTCTCGAGCCGGGTGCAGTCCATTGGGCCGGTGTACATCCACGTCGGGTGGGTGCGGCACTGGAGTGGAGCCATGCGTAGGGACATGAAGTCCCTCAACACCATCGCAGACGTCAGCCCGTGGTCCGCCAGCATCTGGATCCTCTCCAACACCGTGTCGAATGCCTTCTCCAGCTCTAGGCACTCCTCCCAGAATGACCGCTCGGAGTAGGGGATCCTGGTGGGGAGGCACATCCGGTCATGAACCTCGACCTTGACGATCATCCAATCTTCGCGCCATTGCTCCCATCGTGCAGAGCTGAAGGAAGCAATGTACCTAGAGGGGACCTTGCTTCGGCGCTGGAAGTAGTAGGCGCCAAGCTGATCCTTCGAGCTTTTGCCGGTGGCCCTCAGTACAAAGAAGTACCTGAAGAGCTTCACCGACGGCATCACCCCCACGAACATCTCACAGAGGTGAGCAAAGACCGCCAGCAAGGCGATCGAGTTCGGCGGGAGGTGGTGGATTTGGAGGCCGAAGGTCTCCAGAAGAATTACCAGGAAGGCGGATGCTGGTGGAACGAAGCCGGCGAGCATGCATGATGAGAACAGCACCATTTCCCCGTCAGTGAGGTTCAGTGGGATCTTCCCATGACGGAGCCACTTCTCCTGCTCAGGGGCTTGCCAGCCGAGAAGCCGGCGCACGGGGGCCAGATCGGTAGACCTGGAAAGCCGGGACCTGGGGCAGGATGCTCACCATGAGGTTGAAGGAGGAGGCTCTAGAAGGGGAGATCAGGAGCTAGAGTGCAAGAACTGGGCTTGGGGCAAGAGGCACGAGCACAAGGATGCAGAAGCGAAAGAAAGGACCCTTAGGGGGAAAAGTTTCTTTTTATTCACCTCTGCAAGCCAACAGACGCGGCATGTGAATCGCGACAGCCTCGGTAGAAGAGCAATAGACCCGCATAGGCAATGACATGAGGGTCTGGGTCGCTCGGCAAAGAAGACGAGCCGGGTGGCCAACTATGCAGGAGGTAACTCGACGGTTTCTGAAAAGGCAAAAGCAGCAGAAGTGCAGGAGCCACCTTGGGAACCGCCATAGTTAAAGCACGATTGAAAGCAGAAGTCATGTCGCGCGGCGCACGTCCCACGCCTCCGCTTACCAGAGGGAGACGCGTCGCCACGATGGCAGGGACGTGCTGCCTGGGGAATGGCCCCAAATTGGAATCGAAAGAGTTGCGCAGGAAGATAAAGGAAGAGGACCCCACCTGTGGTATCGACGACTCTCCCGAGGTGGGCTCGAGGGCCACTTTTGGTACCCCGCAGACCGGGTACCCCCCCCCCCCCCCGCCCCCCGCACAAGGAGAAAACGGCTAAGGACTCGGCCTCTACTTGGAGGCAGAGTCCGAGGCTGCCACGTCGTGGAAGGAAGGACCATATACTACCTCCCCGCCGGGGCAGGCTCCCAGGCTGCCACGTGGCTGGCAGGACCGGACCCTCGCCTCCCCACCAAGGTGGGCTCCAGGGCAGCCACGTGGCCGGCAGAACCAGACCCTTGCCTCCCCGCCGAGGCAGTCTCTGGGGCTGCCACATGGCCGGCAGAACCGTACCCTCGCCTCCCCGCCGAGGCGGGCTCCAGGGCTACCACGTAGCCATTGGAACCCCAGGGACCAGGCCCGTCTCCCCGCAGGGAAGGGCTCCAGAACTACCATGTGGCCCGCAAGGCTAAGCCTCCGCCCTTCCGCGGAGGTGGGCTCCGGAGGCGCCATGTGGCCTGTACAGCCAGGCGCTCGACCACGTGGTGGACGGCCAACTCAGTGTGGTAGGAGGCTGCAGTAAAGGAAAGAGTGCGCTGCTCAGACAGGCATTAAGTACGCGCCCCTTCCCCAGGCGAAGCAGAGTCGCGCATGCGCAAGTCAAGGATCCAGTGTCCTGTCTTGTCCATGTAGCCGATACAGACCCACGACGCAAGACGGACGGGTAAGCCGCGGGGACAAGACGGACGGGACATGCTCTGCCATCATGAACAACTATGTGTAGCCCTGGCGCATGGCGTGGTCGAACGGCACATTGAAGCCCCTGACAAAGGGAAGTAGATAGCATTTAATCCTAGATCTTGTATAGGATTTGGCTCTCCCCGGGACCACGTGTCGGGCCCCATGGCCCACCTTGTGACTGCGGAGTCCTTGGACTATAAAAAAACTCGGCAGACGACCTTCACAGGGGATCGAAACTCATACACACTCAAGCAAGGCAATACACAAACACTCCCGTGGACGTAGGGTGTTACGCTCCAGCGGCCCGGACCACGTAAACCCTCTGTGTTCATTATCTCGTTGCGCTCAATCTCCTGGGACTAGCCCTCGTGAATCTAAAGAACCTCCACGGGCTTCTCTCTAAGCAGGTCTGGGGGAAGTGTCGTTTACGACTTTCGACGGTTTACTTGTTGCAAACTAAAGATGAAGCTTTAGACTAATTTAAAATCTATAAATCTAAAGTAGAAACCCAATTAGAGAAAAAAGATCAAACATCTTAGGTCAGATCGTGGTGGCAAGTATTTTCCCAAAATATTTGATGATTTCTATGAGGAACATGGCATTATAAATGAGAGGACGCCTCCCTATTCACCACAATCAAACGGGATAGCCGAGAGAAAAAACCGCACATTGTGTGACATGGTGAATGCCATGTTACACACATCCAGTTTATCTAAGTCATGGTGGGAGGAGACTCTATTTACTTCATGTCATGTCCTAAACTGCGCTCCAAATAAGAATAAAGAGAAAACCCCTTATGAGGAGTGGGTTGGGAGAAAACCATCACTTTCCAACTTGCGTACTTGGGGATGTTTGGAAAAGGTCAATGTTCCAATTACCAAGAAACGCAAGCTTGGATCAAAGACAGTGGATCGTGTATTTCTAGGCAATGCTCATTGGAGCATCGCATGTAGATTTTTAGTAGTTAAATCCGAGATACTTGATATGCATGTTGATACAATTATGGAATCTCGTGATGCACTATTTTTTGATAATATATTTCATATGACATATATGCATAGCACTGCTAGGATCTCCTTTGAAATTTGTCCTGAATCCAACGAAACTAGCGAGTTTCATGATATATTGTTTGAGAGTGTCTCAGGGGAAGAACACAATAAAATAACTAAGTCGAGTAAGAGATCAAGGATTGTGAAATCCTTTGGTAATGATTTCATTGTGCATCTTGCGAACGATACTCTCAAATCCATAGCGGAGGCCTATGCATCACCTGATGCAGATGACTGGAAAGAAGCAGGTCATAGTGAGATAGACTCAATTCTTTCTAATTGAACTTGTGAGTTAACTGAATGGCCGTACGAGTGCAAGCCAGTAGGCTGTAAGTGGGTGTTGAAGAAGAAGCAGAGACAGGATGGTACTATTGAAATATACAAGGCGGGGCTAGTGGCTATACTCAAAAGGAGGGTGAGGACTATTTTGACACCTATTCACATGTCGCCAGAATGATGACAATTCGTGTACTACTTTCTGTGACTACCTCTTATCGTCTAATCATCCATCAATTAGATATGAAGACAGCTTTCCTTAACGGAGAGTTGGATGAGAAGATCTATATGAAACAGTATGATGGGTTCATAGTAAAAGGTGAAGAGACAAAGGTATCCAAATTATTGAAATCCTTGTATGGCCTGAAAAAGCACCTAAGAAATGACATGAGAAGTTCGACAGTATTTTGATGCCTACGGGCTTTATCATTAATGGGTCTGGTCGGTGTGTGTACTATCGCCAGTGGGGCGATAGCGTTATATTATGCTTGTATGTGGATGATATACTCATTTTGGTACGAGCATTAATATGATTTTGAGGTCAAGTATTTTATATCAAAGTGTTTTGATATGAAAGATCTAGGAGAAGCTAATATTATTTTGAACGTTAAGTTGAGTAAGGACGAGAGTGAGATTACTTTAACTCAATCCCGCTATGTTGAGAAAATCTTGACCCGATTCGACTTTATGGATAGTAAGATTTCTCCAACATCTTATGATCCCAGCGTGATACTTAGAAAGAACAAGAAAGAGACAAGAGATAAACTTAAATATTCTGAAAATGATCGGTTTACTCATGTACTTGGCAAGCAAAACATGTCCAGATATCTCGTTTGCTGTGAGCAAACTGAGCAGGTTCATGTCAAACCTGGGTACAAATCATTGCCATGCACTTGACAGGGTTATGCGCTACTTGAGAGGTACAATGAGTTATGAAATTCACTATACTCGGCATCTGACCGTGCCTGAGGCTTTATAGTGATTCAAAGTGGATACATGTTCACTCTAGCTGGTGTCACTATATCATGGAGGTCTTGCAAACATATCATATTGATGAGGTCAACCATGGAAGAAGAACTCACTGATTTAGAGACAGCAAATGCAGAGGCAAACATTGCTGCGAGAGCTCTTGATGGATTTGTCTGTGGTTGAGAAACCATTAGCGGCAATCATTATGAACTGTGACAATTAAACGGTGATTGCTAAAGTGATATGTTCTAAGGAACTTTTAAATCTGTCAGGAAAATGAGAAACTCCAAATTTATTACTGTTTTGTACATACAAATAGATAAAAACCCGACACATCCCTTTGCGAAGGGTCTATCACACCATAGTAGTAATCCAGCCTATGTGATCAGAGATCCCCTGAATTAGGATAGGGAAAACAAGCTAGTGGTTCACTGAGGAGAGTACTTCTTTTAGACTCTCTCCATGTGAAGATGCACACTTATACTCTCGGACTATAAGGCAGGTTGACGATTTGCTTTAATGTGTTTCTGTTGGCTATGTGTAGGAAAGATGTCTTCCTACGAGGTAATCTTGAAAGAAACACACCTATATAAGCTTTGACTTTTTAACGTCGCAGTCTATGAGTTCGGGTGATCTCTAGAAAGCTCATGAAGAGACCAAAGAGTACGACGTATATGCTCCACCCGCGGGGTAGACTACTGGTAGTCGAGTACTAGTAATGGTCCCTGGGTGAAGTCGGTTCGCACAAAACATGCAATTCAAGATATAGTCCATTGTTCAAGTTGTGAACTGATGTAACTTAACGATCTAGGCAGAAGTTCAACTTAACGGTCTCTGCCGAAACACTAGTATATCAAATAAGAAACGAGAATGACGTCTCTTCTAATGGCTTTGAGATCTGATGGGGGATTGTTAGAATTAATGGGCTTGGCCCTTGCGTCGCCCTCTAGTCTACTCCATCATGGGCACCGGCGTGCACCGACGATCGGGATACCAGGTCTTCGGAACTGCTCGCCCTTGCGATCCCGCATCGGGAGATGGCAAATAACGTTTTTGGGAAGCGCTCCGCGTGACTGCTCACGTTGTTCATCGCGGGTCGTCTACCAAGGAGATCGGACGCTGCCTATCGTCGCCACCAACGTATGCAATAACTGTTCGTCGTCACATCTAAAGCGGTTCCACCGGCTTCAAAGATACACGATAATTCTCGTTCCGTCTATTTGCCGGTGTTAATCGCTGCTGTTTTTCGTATGTTTCTCTCAAATTGTTCAATAAATTACCTCCTATTTTCTAACACATTACACTTGCACGGGAAACAATGTGGAAATTTGTTCTTCCTGCCTTTCTGTGCTGTCTCTGCCAGAGTCTGCTGGGGTGTCTGAAACTGATAGGATGATAGAATTTGCTGTTCGCCTTGCTGCTGGCTGGAGCTGTATCATTTGTTGCGATTGGTCTGTCTTCACTGCTGTCTCGGTTGACTGAAGGTGCCCCCTGATTTATTCGCCTTGGTAAATTGCCCTGTTCTCTCCTTGTCCCAAAACCCTCCCCTGCCCCTGGTGCTGGAAAATTTCTGCGGACTGTCCCTCGCATTCCTGCAGGTGTCGGCCGTGATGCCATCTGAGCATATGTTTGTTTTTTGTCTACTGATCTGTTTCAGCGTCCAATAACATCCGCTGTCCTGATGTTTCAGAACTTTAGACCAAGTCCTGTGATTATTTTCATATACAGAAGCAAAGAGAGTACCTTGTTCTGACCTTACTGCTGTTGTGTTCTTGCACTGCCGGATCTGTGGCCTTGTGGGTAATGGTGCGTGAGGGGCCGAGTTAGACATCCGTTGTACCAGTTGGTGTGGTGATGATAGAGCCGATCTGTGAACCACCGATGTACCCACTTAGACCATCTGCAGCGGTTTCCTCTAAAACTTACTTTATCCCTCTATACTTGCAGTATATTCTCTATACTTCCTGCATTTCACTCTGGACACTTAATCTATACTTTCAGTAATCTACTCTATATTTCTAGTTCAGTAAACTTTACAGTGAACCACTGCGGATGGTCTTATGCTGCCCCTAGAACTCCTGGCTTCACTTTTGTCTTTGTTCTCCGTTCCATCGATGGTGTAACCACCGATGAAGATCGAGATCCTTTAGACAACGCTACTCAGTCCAGCGGCGAGTTAGGCTAACTCCAATGCAACCACCCAAAAAGAAGGACCTACACTGGTCTTTGGGTTTCCCAACAGCGTGAGTGGGTTACTCATAATTTCCTATCTCGAACGCACGAGGAAACATGGATACCGAAAAACGCGAGGGCATCTGCTCCCGCCAGAAAATCACGCACTGCTGCCTGCTCCCGCCAAAAGCGAAGCACGCCGCTCACCCCAGCTGAAAAAGCACTCTGCTCCCGCTAATAAAATGCAAATCGCTGTCTGCTGCCTGTGTCAGAACCGAGTTGCATCGTCATTGCAGACGACTCATATCTGCGTCCTCGAAGAGCAGCTACCAAAAATTCGTATCCGTCTGCATCTCCCTGTTGGAGAGTGTTTTTACTGATGAAGTACGCATTTTCGGTGTGGGTCATTCGATGCATAGCGCATTGGAGTCAGCCTTAGGATACAAGACTGCTGTTGTGGCAGGGTCTGACTGCTGGCTCGTCTGTCATTTGAGGAAACCAAAATATTTTCTGCCACAATTTCCTTGTTTTTTATTAGCCTGTTGCAGGAGTCTTCATTTGTATTTGGCTTGCGGGTTTTAAGGACCCTCACTAGTCTATGAGAACCTAAATTCAATCTGGCCCTACAAAATTGTTTAATTCTACATTCTCGTTCTCAAAAGCATGTAATTTTATAGTTCAAAAATGAACTACAAAGAGACAAGTTTTTTGGGGCAGAAAGAGTAGTAATCAACTCTGTCTGTCTCAATATCCTTTTTCCTATGTTGTTATTGTGGTCAGAAATTCAAGTCACATTATCTTTTCATAAAAAATCCCCCAAAACAACCACTTTTGTTGGTTTTGGTCTAGGTAACCCCTCTGCATCTGATATGAATTCTCTTCTACCTATCGGCTCTGCCTTCGAAGGAATTGAAACAATTCCCTATTTACGACTCTCGGTTTAACCTCATTGTCAGTTCCATGCCCGAAGGGTGAAAGAGAAACAGTCCCACTCCGAGGCGATCTAGCGATCAGTCTTCCGGCAAGTCTTCCCGCCAGTGACCACCTCCACCCGCCGATGCCCATTCCGGGTCAGGCGTCCACCATTCGGCAAGTCCTCCGGCCGGCGACCACCTCCACCCGCCGGTGCCCACTCCGGGCCCGGCTTCCACCATTTTAGCCATGGAGTGACAGTTGGTTTTCCTTGCTCGGTGCTTCCCAGATCCTCTATTGTCCTGATCCTATCAGTGGTATGCTGCCCTGATCATTCGATGCGTCAGTGAGTTTTTCGTTGCCGGTGCGTTGGTGCTAGCTGCTGGTGCTTCGGTGAGCTATTGCTGCCGGTCATCCATCCTGGCGCTGCTTCTTCTACTAGTGATTGCTCTGTCCAATGGGAATTCTTGTTTCCCCGGAAGAGGATCCTCTGACTTAAATCCACATGTGACTTGGTCACTGCCATGTGGGGCCCACGTGCTAGAGGTCCACATGTCAGTGACCAAGTCACCTGTAAAGTCAGGGGATCCCTGTCCTGTTTCCCCTCTCAACCTACAACTCAAGACTGCTAGTCATCCTAAAGAGCTTCGGTGGAGTGATGATAGTCTGGTGTCTGACTCCTTCAATGGATCAGTTCATGGTTCCTCAAGCTTCCACTCCTTTCGGGATGTGGTTCTGGGTACAGATACTTCAGCTGTCCCTCTGTGGCTGCCACCTCCGGAGAAGGAAAAGCAACCACAACAGACCCTTCGTGGCTCTATGGTGCAAGTTTCATCTCGAGTGGCTCTGTGCTCCCGTTCGGCTCGGCATCTACAAGCTGCTTGTCAGGACCTCTCTTCTGAGAGTCTACTTGTGTATCCCGTACCAATTCTTGGATCAGTAGTTGACAACAGAATATATCGAGATCTATATAACGATTATTTGTTTATGAACATTATAAATGTTACAAACATGAGGTAGATTACATTGAACGTGGTCCGGATATGACCATCGGAAAAGGAAAAATCCTTGCAAACAGCGGAACAGAACGACGCCATGTCCAAAAGGCAGACTTGGTAAGTAGGACTAGACCTAAGCGTCATCCTCTCATGCTTCAGCTTCTTCATCTTTTGATAAAACCACATGTAAAGAAGGAGTGAATACATAAGGTACTCCGCAAGCCCTAACACTACTCAAGAAAAGGTGTTTCATGCCTTGGGACCTGTAGGAAGGAGAGGTCATACGGCTTAGTTTTGTCAAAAAACATTTTATACAAGGTTCTTATTGAAAAGAGTTTTGCAATAAGAAGGATCAGAGAATTTGTTGAATTAGTATTATTATAGTTGGTCGGCCCTGGGGAGTTTCAGACCATCCCGTCAGTTTTATCACTTTTAGGTGACTCTTCGGACCCATCACCCTGACGACTCCGGCACGCATGCCAACACTTTCCCAAAACACAGCACCTCAGCCACACACACACACACACACACACACACACACACACTTCAATGAGATGCATGAATGTTAATCAATAGGAGCCCAGAGCATAGTGTGCCAAGACTATGACAGCAGCTATCCGAATACATTAAGACTCTGCAGAGTTTGTACACTTTATCCACAGGTCATGCTCATGTACACCTAGCGAGGATATGACATGACGCTCATCCCATCTTTCCCGAGTAACACCACAATAACACCACGGATTGACTGGGGCTATTCAGGTATTCACTACCTAGCCACACACTAGATGGTCCTCATACTCTGTGCTATTTTCTGGTACACCGTGTCCTCCATGGCTTTCTAGGTGCCTCATGCGGCAATCACCAGAAAGGTAGGGTGAGTCCCGCCCATACAGGTTTTGTGGTTGTACGAAATCACTATGATGAGGTCAAATGAACCGGTCTTTATATTGGTGAGGTGACTCCAACAGTGCAGATCACATTGCCTCGGAAAATACCAAGCACATGGCAACGGCCGGGGGGTTACACCAAATACGCAGCCGCAGCTGGTATACCTCTTAGGGAGCCCGCAGCTTCGCATCACCATAGCCGCCTCGACCACCCTCCCTCTTCACACACATATATCATTAATCACTTACCCATATCCAAACTCACACCACCAAATAACTTTTAACACATTTCACAATCATGTATACAGTGTGTAGAGGTTTGCAATGCGAATATCGCAGAGGTTCATAAGCATAGTACTAACAAGGAGGTGCTCACATCACTGCTATAGTGCAGTGATGAAGCTATTAGGTAGTCAAGGGGTCTTGTTGTCAAGGTCATGGAGGGGATTGTGATAGTCACTGCTATTATTGTAACTGATGCAATGTCTTGTTTCAAACATTGATAGCGAGTAACTCTTGTGTTACTGTTTATCGTTGGCTAGTAGCTAACACCGATACTGAGTCATGATCATAGCTCATGCTACCACATTCAAGTGGTTCATAGCAAAACAACATTTTAAAATAGACATACAGTCATGCAATGAAAACAGGCAATAGGTGCGATTGAAAAACATAGGTGAAATATGATCAAGAAGTTAGAGCTTGCCTTTACGATGTTTATCAGAGTCTTTGTCCAGTTCTTCGTGATCCGAGTGTTGAAATTTCTTCACGAACTCTCTGATTACTAAGTACATAGCTACGCAGATAAAATACGAATCATCAATAAAGATTCAAGAAATCCAAATAGAACTCCAATAAACAATCATTCAATAACGCGACTTCTAATATCCTTAGAAGACTCATCGAAGAATATGTCATTCTACCAGTGGCTTATTTGGAAACGTTACTATTTCTTCCGTCAACCCAGTGGCCATTGAAATGCTATTACAGTTTTGTCAGCCTTCTAGTTATTTATAGAGTTTATGACCATTATGATTAATTCACTAGTTTATATTATAAATTACTTATGTTACGGTCAACAGGTTAACCATAACTTCTTTGGGAATTCTTTATAGTTATCTTCACAATAGTATATTCACTAAAATTCCACTAATGTAATACTCACTTATTTTAGAGTCTAAGCATATGTTCTAACATTCTCGAGCCAACTCAATATTTTTAATGACGACTAGTGTTTGACTCATTAACTTATATCATTTTTTTAATATATATTATTTTATTAATGTCTTATAAAAGTCATGAACTTATTTTAGAGCTTCTTTAGTGTATGGTTGTTAGGATCTTTGGAGATTACTAGTGAATTTATTACTTTATTCAGGGATTGCATGTGAGTTTCTATTATTTACTAGTTCTCTAATTGCTTTCTATGATGGCAATGGTAATTAATCAATTATCCTATAATTTATTTTAATCATTTACTATTCTAAAAGTCTTAATAATATATTCTTTCAAATATTTAGAAGGTCATTTGTGCAGAGATCATTCAATTGGGAGTTTCTATGTGCATTTTACTAATAATTCTTATTCACCTAATTTTTACTATGGGAATGATAATGAATTCTCTATCATATAATTTATATTAGCAAATTTCTACTTACATTATAATATATATATATATATATATGTCTAGCAGTATTTTCTAGAATGTTTTTGGTAATTATTTGTGAGTGGGTTTGTTTATTTAGGCTTTCCACTAACTATTGATAATTCAATCAATTCCCTATAAGGATATAATTATTTTACCACTCTATATTCTATATTTGTTGAGTAATACTTTTTATTATATAGTAATTTCCTACTAATATTCCTAATACTTTTTAGATATTTGTTTGTGGAAATATACATTTTCCCAATTCCCTACTTAATTAAATGATTTCTATCAGCTAATAATCAGTCTCACATTTCCTACATCTCATTTGTGCCACTAATTAATATTATTATATTATAATAGTCATCTAATAATTTTTTTGGGAATCCCTAGCAAATTATTTGTAAAGGTTTATCATTCTAGAGCCTAACATAATTCCTCTTCAATTTCTTAATTGATTAATTCATTTTTGTAAACTAATAATATTTAACACAATAGCTACAAGCAACTCCTATTATGTTCCAAAAGCAATTAAGGATATTTATGGGATTTTCCAGAATTTCATAATACTAAGAGATGCAATTTATTTGTTCGTGTACGAAACCTGGGTAGGCCTAGCATTTTAACGGGCAAGTGGAGGCTGACCAGTGGGTCAATACTGACAGTTAGCTCGAGCGTGTACCCGTAGCAATTTAGCCTATGCACAGTGGGAGACAAGGGGGCCCAGACGTCAGCTAATCCAATCTACCATGTTGTGGACCGTGGGTCAGGTCTATGAGCTGCTAGGTCAATGGTCTACGCGAACTGAGTCCACCGAATAGGGAACCAACCTATGTGCCAAGGTGGCGAGGTATGGTAAGGTGGCGCTTGGGTGGCAGCCATGTGTGCGCTACGCAGGCACCACGATGGCCAAACACGAGAGGCAGCGGCGGGCGGCCACAGGAGCTCGCTGGTGGCGGCTTTGTGCAGAAATATGCGGTCTCCCCTCCAACGGAGCTGTCGGGCATGCACTTAGAGGGTCAGAGATGGCCTCTGTTGGCTTGCCTTGGCCGGGACGGCACCCAAGGTGACCGGTGGCCAGCCGCCATAGCAAGTTTGTGCGGCGCTTGGTGAAGAAGGCGTGGGTGTGGGTTTTTGGAAGCTAAAAACTCCCAGTGATGTGCGCATTGGTGCGAGGAGAGTATTGGTGCGGTTGGCCTGGCCATGGAATGACCAACGGCTGCCAACAGCAAGCCGTGGCGGCTGCGCGTGGCAGTGCGTCAGCGATCTATGCATGCGTGCCAAAATCCAACGAGACGGATTGCCAGAGACGTATTCCAGCGTGTGGGTAAGCTTCTGGTGAGCTTGGTTGGGCGGGAGCAACGTCCGTGATGGCCGGCGATGGTGCACGGCGAAGGGTTGCGGTGGAGCTCCGTTGGGCAACTTTACATGAGGTTACTACCAATTTCCAGCTGCACAAAGTGTGTGCAAGAGGGTTCTATGCATGTTGGCGTGCTTGGCGGAGCCAGGGAGTACCCCATGGTGGCCGGCGATGGGTCGGGGCAGCCGTGCACGGTAGTGCAACTAGGGTTGCCAAGAAACGCCTACTACACTAAGCTATTTCGCAAACCATCATGCGATTTAGGTAGAGCACAAAATATGATAACTATGGACAAAATTAATTTGTGAATGGGTGCTCACCGGAGCAAAAACAGGGCAGCGACCCACAACGAGGGAAGTTGGGGAAGGCTTCCAATTCCTGGTCGGGAGGGCTGCGCGAGCTGTGCATAGTGTGGAGGGAGCGAGAGAAGTGGCGTGCGATCTCATGGGCGAAGAAGGGGTGCCATTGTATAGGCCGACGAGGTGGTTCGACGAGGTGGCGGCTGACATGCCTTTTGGCGTGGCGAGCACTGGCGGCGGGATGGCAAGGACACTCAGTCCTTGGGGCAATGATTCGAGGGCCAGGCGGCTAATTGATTTAGGTGGTGTGGCAGAGGGCACAGTGGTGCAGGCGGCCTCCCCACAGTGTCGCGTCGTGGGTTTCCCGGACAGTGGTCGGGCTAGAACGGGAGATAGAGGAAGAAGAAGGCAGCACAGTGTTGGGTCGGGCCGCGCACAAGAGAGAAAGACAGGGAGGAAGCTCGGGCCGTGCTGGGAGAAACAATGGGAAGGAGGCGAGCCACCCTGGGTAGTGGGGGAGGAGGAGGTGAGCTGGGCCGAACAAAAGAGGAAGGAGAAGGTGGGCTTTGTTAGTTTGTTTTATTTCTCTTTTTATTTCCTTTCCTCTTTTCATTTAAGTTTGAATTTGAATTCCGATTTGATTTGTTTCACTGTTATGCTCCCAGTTTATGTTCTGTAGATACCTTGGAAATTCTTACATGGTGGACAAAATATTTCAATTAGAATTAAAGTCTAGTTTGGGATAACTTTTGTATTCTAGCCTTTTTGTTGGATTCAAATTGTTATCAATTGATTATCCATTTTGAATCTTCTTTGGTAATTTAATTTTAAGCTTGATTTTGGGTTTAGTTTGCATTGGATGATCCACCTCTGTGTGAATCTGTTTCTAGATATTTTGTTACTCCTTGGTTAAATATATTCTCTTTTGTTTTAATCTGTACATTTGATTTATTAGGTGTTACACATATGTACCTATGCATATATGTGTCGCTCTATCCATTTAGATATTTTCATTTTAATCACCATACCTTACGTTCTTAGTTTTTGATTTGTTTTCTTCTTATTAGAACGTGAATGTGTTTGTATATATGTTTATACAACTCAATTTTTTTATCATCGACCAACATTCGTTCAAGTCTTGTCTAAAATTTTTAATTCAGAGTGTTTTTTAATATTTCCAAATTTTGGGCCATGACAACGTCCCCGGCGTCCAGTCCCTGTGGATCTCAGAGGACGTTGTTTCAATTGCTTCGCACAACTCATCTGGCCAGGAACTATCATCGGCAGCCACAGTGCTTCAAATGTCAAGACATTGGACACAAGTCTTACATCTGCCCTCAATGGTTGGGTGGTGTTCCAGGTGGTAAAATGCCAACATTTATCCAGCGAACATCTGTGTGGAAATGTATTCATGTGTCGTCCCAATAGCAGGGTGGCAAGGGCAATGACGAGTCTTTCTCTGTCCAACCATGGGTTCTTGTGAGACCTATGTGTGCTGAATACATTGTCTATGACGACAAAAGTTTCGAATTTTGCAAAAACAACCATCTCATCAAGGTCTGACTCTAGGTACGAGCTCCTTCAAGGTCCGATGATAGGTCCGACTTGTTTTGGGTAGTTCTGGCAAGGTCCAACATAAGGTCCGAATTGTTTTGGCTAGGTCCGACTTACTTTGTCTAGGTCTGACATGTTTTAGCTAGGTCCGACTTGCTATGGCTAGGTCCAACATGTTTTTGCTAAGTCCGGCGCTAGGTCCGACTAGCTTTGGTTAGCTCTGACGCTAGGTCCGACTAGCTTTGGTAAGCTCTAGCGCTAGGTCCTGCTAGCTTTGGTAAGCTCCGCTTCAAGGTTTGGTTCGCTTTGGCAAGGTCTAGTGCTAGTCTGCAATAGTTCTGCTTTTATCTTGCAATGTTTCTAACTTGCTATACACTTATGGAAAGTTTGCTTAGTATTCTCTTACTAAGTTTTGGGTGTGTTTTAGCGGTTATGGCTGATATCATTTTGCTATGGTTCGCAACATGCTTATGTGAGGTGCTCACTTAAGGTGTTGTGGTTTCCGAACTAACGAGAGTCAAGTCAAATACTTGTGCTCTGAAGTATTGGTTGTTTGTTCATGTGCAGGTGTTGCTTGAGTTCAAGACATGGCTGGTGACAGGATCCATTGAACTATTCTTAGAGATAAGATGAGGTTCAACAATCAAGTTCGGAAGGAATTGTGGTTGAGTTAATTGGGAGGTCGCGTAACATGTTTGGATCAAGAACATTGCATATGAAGGTATCATGGACGTTGTTGGAAGATGTTTGCACGTCAGCAAGAAGTGCATGGACGTGGCTACATGGTTCCAAGGCGTGATGAAGAGATGTGGACGTAAAAAATTGGTTAGAAAGGTCAAACTGACTAGGTTATGGACTCAGGCTGTGGCTGAGTCGGGTTTGACTCAAAAATGGAAAGATTTGAGTTGGTTATGACAATATTTCATGTGGGTCACAAAGTTGGGTTGTTTTAGTAATGTGGTATATGTTCCTAAGGTGTTTGGAAGTCTTAAGAGATCTTCTATCTGCGTAAAGAAGAGTCTTGAGCAGTTATAGAAAGTTTCGGCTGAAACTGAGTAGGATACGAGTCCTATTTTTGTTCGGGCTGGACTCATGGCTTGTTATATAAGCAAGAAAGGCCAGAGCCCATGGTAGACGACTTTGTGGCTCTTCCTCTTGTGGTTTGATCAATAAAATTTGTAGTTTGAAAAAACTTTTGTGCCTTTTTCGTCCGACTTGTTTCAGACAAGGTTTTCTCGTCGAGTTTTTGCACAACACTACCTTTCTTCAGTGGTTTTATCATAATGTTTTACAGGTCCAATTGACGTGATTCTTTTTGGGTTGTCTTTAAAACTTGATTATCTATCATCTATGGAAATTTCACGGTCATTGGACTTGTGGTTTATGATCTACACGAGTTTCTTTGCTGTGTTCCAGAATTGTTTTTCTCGAGTAGACCAGAATGACCTTTGTTCGATCTTTCGATCGTAACTTGAGTTTCTTTCGACAAATTTTCATGATTCTTGTTGTGATGTCTTAGTGACTTGATTCTCCACAATCTATACTGGTTTTGTCACAATTGATCATGTTTAGATTATTTGCACACACAATTTCTTTAAAAGAGAGTTTTTCTGCCAATGGGTTTTTGCTTCCACTGAAAAAGTTTTAATCTACCATTCACCCCCCTCTGGTAGCTTTACACATGCTCTTCGATCATAAATTGGTACCAGAGCCAGGTTGCTCTAATCTTTGTGATTTGCACATGTTTTTGACTAATCATCATGGAGAAATACTCCGCAAAATCTTGTGTATTCAGTGGCATTGATTTTTGGATTTGGAAGGCACGTATGGAGGCTTTTATCTAGGCGCAAGGCTTTGCAATATGGGAAAAGGTGTACAATCCTTACGACGTACCACAACGATCAAGTCACCGCTACGAACATGAGAGATGTCGAGAACAACAACAAGGCGCAGAACTTGATCAAACAAGGATTGACTGAAAGCGACTTCGATCGAGTTGCACACCTCTAATCTGCATACGACGCTTGGAAAGCTCTATGTGATTATCATGAAGGATCCAACACTATCAAGGAGGTGAGACAAGACATGTTCAAAAAGGAATATATGCGCTTTGAGATGCAACCAGATGAGTCCATCGATGATTTATTGCTGCTTTAATAAAATTCTCATCAACTTGTGTAGTGTCAATGTTAATTTTTCAGATGCTGAAAATGCTAGGCAATTACTAAGTGCATTAGACATGTCAATTTGGGAGATGAAAGTCACATATATTCATGAATCTACTGTGATGAGTACACTTACATTAGATGCGCTATATTCTAAATTAAAAACTCATGAAATTGACATAATCTCACGTAAGAACCCCAACAAGTCTCTTGCATTTGTTTCTCAATGGGACATGCCTAGCTCCGCCCAATCTTCATCTTGTGTAACACTTGCTTTACTGTCCTCTCTAACCCTTGAACATATTGAAGAGTTTCCAGAGGAAGAACTTGCACTCATCTCTACTCGGTTCTCAAAAGCATTGCAAAATGTGAGAACTAGAAGGAGAGGAAGTGTCAGACCTCAATAATTCTTCGAATGTGGTAAGACAGGATATTTTTGTTAAGATTGTCCTAACCTTTTAGGTCCTATTTCCCGGGAAGAAAAACAAACAAGGATAATGCACTCCTCCTCTAACGATAAAAAGAAGAAGAAGGATTTTACAGGACGCCAATTGGTAAATAGTTTTATCTCCGCACTTCAAGAACTTGGCTCGAGCGATGTGGACATTGGAAGTCGCGAGGATGAAGATGATTTGGCAAACTTGTGCTTCATGGAGGGCAAGTCAAGATCAAGTATGGAGGAGGCAGAACATAACAACGACAATGAAGAGGTATGTCCTACTTGCGAAGAAATGTGTGATGCTATTCTCGTGCCACTGTTATAGTTAAGAAAAAGGACAAAAAGCTTAGTGACAATGCTGTCAAAATTGAGTCACTAGAATCTGAAATTAATCATTTGAAATCTTTGATTCCTAGTGATGATTCTTGTTCCTCGTGTGACTTAATATATGAAAAATTGTCCTCCCTAAGAAATGCACATACCTCCACACTTGATAAACTTGAACTTGAAATTGAAAAGAACAAAAAGCTTGCTGCACTTAATATTGGAAACTTAAAAGATGCTTCTTGTTCTACAATTGATTTGCATTGTTCTAGTTGTGATGATCTTGATAAGAAACTGCAAGATGTTATGAATGAAATCTCTATATTGAACAATGCTTTACGTTGTCATGAAGTTAAATATTGTTCCAATTGCAAATTAAAAGGAAAAACTTCATGTGAAAATTGCCTTGATCTGTCCAATAAACTTGATAACATGCATAAGACATTTGATCGGTTTTGTAATGGGAATAAGAACCTAAACTTGCTGTTGAATTCATCCAAGTCTTGCAATGGTAAAACTGGTTTAGGTTTGGATTCTCATGCCCATGCTAAGGCACATCCACCTAAAATTGTAAAGTCATTGGGAAGTGGTTTGATTCAAACAGTTCCTAAACAAAAAGAAGTGGTTTTCAAATCTGCAGGAGTATTGTCTCATTCGGTTTCAAATAAAAATGTTGTTTGCTCATATAGACATGAACACAAAGTTAAATTTCATTGTACCTACTGCGGTAGAGATGGTCATGTCATAGATTTTTGTTATGGACTAGCTAAACAACAGAAAGTGAAATAATGGTTGCTAGATCTCATAACTTTCATGCAAAATTTGCTGCACATATTGAACCGAATGTACAATCTGCTGTTTTGAGTCAAAAACATTCAAAGTTTACCTCCAGACTTTCTGTTTTTGCCTCCGGAGCTACTGATTTTTGTGCTACACAAGTAACACCTTATAGGTCAGTAGTTAAGAATAAAAAATCTCAAACTTTGACTCATAAACCTACTGTTTTGTCTCAGCTTTCGCGTGTTTTTCTTGCTGCACGTCGCGTGACTCAGTACTGGATTCCTAAATGCCTTTTGACTAATCCCAGTATTGAGTCATCGATGTATTGTGCTTCTATGTAGGTTACACGTTTGAGGAGGGAGAACATTTGGATTGTGGATTTAGGTTGCTCACGCCACATGACCGATAACAAAGATTGGTTCTCCTCCCTCTGTTTTGTGTCATGTGTAGAGAATGTTACTTTTGCCGATAATTCTTCAACTCCTATAATTGCTAAGGGTTCGGTTAGAGGAAATGATCACTACACTTTGAAGGATGTGGCACTTGTCAAAAATTTGAAATACAACTTGCTTTCTGTTTCACAATTGCTAGATGAAAATCTGGAAATTATTTTCAATAAAAACTGCTGCAAAGTTGTAACTTCAAATATGAGCTTATTTTTAACATGTCTCGGTTTGGAAGAGTTTTTAAAGCTGATTTTGATATGTCTTCCTCTAAGCATATGTGTCTAGTTGCTAATGATTCAAAGGACCTATATTTTTGGCATCGTAGACTTGGTCATGTAGGCTTTGATCACCTAACGCGTGTTAGTGCTCTTGATCGCATACGTGGGCTGCCTAAGCTTAAAGGTGACAAAGAAATTGTGTGCTCTTCTTGTAGACATGCTAAGATGGTTGCAGGTTCACATACTCCTCTCACAATGATCATGACAACAAAACCATATCAACTTTTGCGAAGAAATGTGTGATGCTATTTCTCGTGCCACTGCTATTGTTAAGAAAAAAGACAAAAAGCTTAGGGACAATGCTATTAAAATTGAGTCACTAGAATCTGAGATTAATCATTTGAAATCCTTGATTCCTAGTGATGATTCTTGTTCCTCATGTGACTTAATATATGAACAAATGTCCTCTCTAAGAAGTGCACACACCTCCATACTCGATAAACTTGAGTTAGAAATTGAAAGAACAGAGAGCTTGCTGCACTTAATGATAAAAACATGAAAGATGCTAGATGTTCTACAATTGATTTGCATTGTTCTACTTTTAATGATCTTGAAAAGAAACTAAAAGATGCTATGAATGAAATTTCAATATTGAACAATGCTTTACGTGCTCATGAAGATAAATATTGTTCTAATTGCAAAATAAAAGGAAAAACTTCATGTGAAAACTGTGTGGACTTGTCTAAAGAACTTGATAACAAAAATAGGACACTAGAGCGGTTTTATAATGGGAATAGGAATCTAAACTTGCTTTTAAATTCTTCTAAACCTTGCAATGATAAAACTGGTTTATGTTTTGATTCCCATGCTCATGCTAAAGCACATCCACCTAAAATTGTAAATTCATTAGAAAGTGGTTTGATTAAAATAGTTCCTAAACCAAAAGAGGTGGTTTTTAAATCTGCAGGAGTGTTGTCACATTCTGGTTCAAATAAACATACTGCATGCTCATCTAGGCATGAACAAAAGTTAAATTTCATTGTACCTATTGTGGTAGAGATGGTCATGTCATAGATTTTTGTTATAGACTAGCTAAACAACATAAAAAGGAAAGAATGCAAGCTAGATCTTATAACTCCCATGCAAAATTTGCTGCACATACTAAATATATTGTTAGGAACATGCAACTTGCTGTTATGAGTAAAAACATTCAAAGTTTACCTCCGGAGCTTCAATTTTTACCTCTGGACCTTCTGTTGTTACCTTCGGACCTTCCGTTTTTGCCTCTGGAGCTACCAATTTTTGTGCTACACAAGTAACACCTCATAGGTCAGTAGTTAAGAACAAAAAATATCAAACCTTGACTCATAAACCTGCTGTTTTATCTCAGCTGTCGCGTGTTGTTCCTACTGAACGTCGTGTGTCTTAGTACTGGATTCCTAAATACCTATTGACTAATCCCATAATTGAGTCATCGATGTATTGTGTGTCTATGTAGGTTTCACACTTGAGGAAGGAGAACATTTGGATTGTGGATTCAGGTTTCTCACGCCACATGACCGGTAACAAAGAATTGTTCTCCTCCCTCTCTTTTGTGTCACGTGTAGAGAATGTTACTTTTGCCGATAATTCTTCGACTCCTATAACTGGTAAGGGTTCAGTTAGAGTAAATGATCACTACACTTTGAAGGATGTGGCACTTGTCAAAAATTTGAAATACAACTTGCTTTCTGTTTCACAGTTGCTACATGAAAATCTGGAAATTATTTTTAATAAAAATTGCTGCAAAGTTGTAGGTTCAAATAGTGAGCTTATTTTTAACATGTCTCGGTTTGGATGAGTTTTTAAACCTGATTTTGATATGTCTTCTTCTAATCATAAGTGTCTAGTTGCTAATGTTCAAAAGACTTATATTTTTGGCATCGTAGACTTGGTCACGTAGGCTTTGATCATCTCATGCGTGTTAGTGCTCTTGACCGCATACATGGGCTGCCTAAGCTTAAAAGGGACAAATAAATTGTGTGCTCTTCTTGTACACATGCTAAAATGGTTGCAGGTTCACATTCTCCTCCCACAATGACCATGACAACTGAATCGGGTCAACTTTTGCATCTTGACACTGTAGGGCCTTGACGTGTTCAATCCTTCAGAGGTAAATGGTATGTTCTTGTGATTGTTGATGATTTTTCTAGATACTCTTGGGTTTAATTTATGGCATCTAAGAATGAATATTTTAGTCACTTTAGAACTTTATTTCTTAGATTCTCAATTGATCACCCATGATCTTTAAAAGCAATGAAAAGTGATAACGGAACCGAATTTTAAAATCAAACGTTTGATCACTTTTGTGCTGAAAATGGAATAGATCATCAATTTTTTTCACCTTATGTACCTCAACAAAATGATGTTGTAGAAAGAAAGAACAGAACCTTAATTGAGATGGCTAGGGCTATGCTTGATGAATATCAAACTCCTAGAAAAACTTGGGCAGATACAATTGCAACCACTTGTTATGTCTCAAATCGTGTTTTCTTGCGTGCTAAGCTAGGAAAAACACCATATGAACTTCGGTTTGGACATAGGCCTAGTTTCACACACTTTAGGTCTTTGGTTACAAATGCTTTATTAAGAAACATGGTAATCTTGATAAATTTGAAGCTAGATCCGTTGATGCCATGTTTCTTGTTTATCCATCTCATACTAGAGGATACCGTGTGCTTTTACTTGACACTAACAAAATTGTGGAGACTTGTGAGGTTTCTTTTGATGAAGCTAGCCCAGGTACTAGCTCTAATATTGCAGGTCTAGATCCATATCCGCAGGGAGAGAGTATTTTCATCGAAGAAGACGAAGAAGTGGTGTTGCTGCCCAAAAATTCAGCAACTAATGACATTTTTCCAACTCCTAATTTTGATTCACAACCAGCACTGATGACCACCATTGCTGGTCTATATCGTCCTCAAGTCACAAGCTCATCGATTTGTTATAAACATGATGAAGAAGAAGCTCGTGAAGTGTCCACTCGCCTCCGGATTCTCAAAAGTCGTCCTCCACAGCAATATATTGGAAGTTTGCACGAACGAGTCACACGGTCCAGGTTTTGCGATCCAAAATATCATGCTCATTCTGCTTTTGTTGCTTCTTTTGAACCCAAAGATATATCACACGCACCCACTGATGAATTTTGGATTATTGTCATGCAAGAAGAGTTAGAAAATTTTGAAGAAATAATGTTTCAGAACTTGTACCTCCACCTCAAGGTCACACTTTAATTGGAACTAAATGGGTGTTTAAAAATAAACGAGGTGAGGATGGGGTTGTGGTTAGGAATAAGGCTAGGTTGGTTGCTCAAGGTTTCACACAAGTCCAAGGTCTAGATTTTGATGAAACTTTTTCTCCTGTTGTTAGATTAGAAGCCATAAGAATTTTGTTAGCTTTTTCTGCATCTAAAGGTTTCAAGTTCTATCAAATGGATGTTAAAAGTGCTTTTCTTAATGGCTAAATAGATGAGGAGATTTATGT
Source organism: Tuctoria greenei (assembly GCA_036927565.1). Classification (NCBI taxonomy): domain Eukaryota; kingdom Viridiplantae; phylum Streptophyta; class Magnoliopsida; order Poales; family Poaceae; genus Tuctoria; species Tuctoria greenei. The sequence continues at coordinate 124,892,848 of JAYESD010000001.1, forward strand.
CAAGCAACCATCGGGTTTTGAAAATCCATATTTTCCTAATCATGTTTACAAACTGTCCAAAGCCTTATATGGTCTCAAACAAGCCCCTAGACCATGGTATGATAGGTTACAAACATTCTTACTTGAAAAGGGGTTTACCATGGGCAAGGTTGATAAAACTCTTTTTGTGCTTAAGCATGGCAATGACTCATTATTCGTTCAAGTGTATGTGGATGATATTATCTTTGGTTGTGCTTCTCATGATCTTGTGTCCAAGTTTTCAGCTATGATGAGTTCAGAATTTGAGATGAGTATGATGGGAGAACTCACGTACTTTTTGGGGCTGCAGATCAAGCAAATTAAGGTAGGTACTTTTGTGCATCAAACGAAGTATACGAAAGACCTTCTTAAGTGCTTCAACATGGACAAAAGCAAGCCTCTTCGGACAACAATGGGTACAACAACGACACTTGAACTTGATGAACATGGTGACCCAGTCGATCAAAAATAATATTGAAGCATGATTGAATCACTTTTGTACCTCACGGCATCAAGACTGGACATACAATTCAGCATATGTCTTTGTGCATGATTTCAAGCTTCCCCATGTGCTTCACATTTTAAAGCCATCAAAATGATACTCAGGTACTTACATGGAACTCAAGAATTTGGCATTTTTCTTCCTTCTTCCTCAACCGTTACTTTGAAAGCTTTTTCGGATGCTGATTTTGGAGGTTGTAGGATTGATAGGAAAAGTACTTTAGGTGCATGTCTTTTTCTTGGTAATTCACTTGTTGCTTGGTCCTCTAGAAAACAAAACTCAGTTGCACAATCCACAGCCGAATCTGAATATGTAGCTACTGCTAGTGCTTGCTAACAAATTCTTTGGATTGTTCAAATACTTAAGGACTATGGGGTTGATCTAGATAGTGCTCCACTGTTTTGTGATAACACTAGTGCCATTTACATTGCTAAAAATCCCGTGCAACATTCGAGAACAAAGCACATTGACATTAGGTATCCCTTTCTTCGTGATAATGTTGAAAAAGGAAACATTGTGCTTCACCATGTAGATACCGAACAACAATTGGCTGACATTTTTAGAAAACCTTTGGATTTCACTCGTTTTTGTTTCATTCGTAGCAAAATAGGGAATATGCATCCTCATGGCTTAAATTGTCGGGGAGTTTTGAACTTGGGAAGTCTACATGTGAATCTAAAATTAAAATAATATGAGCATAGTATTTCATACATATATGACTTTGTGATTCCTTTAACATGCTAAATGTTCTTACTACATTACTCATGTTATACATTTTGTAGTTTTTTCCATGACTAGTAAATGGAATAATTACTTACACTAAATCTGGTCATGATCAAACTTTCTTGCTATTTTGAACCTGTTGCATGATCACAAGTGCTTTTAACCAGAAAGAATTAATCATTAATCAACTCACATGTTGAGCTTTTATGGTCAAATATAAATTGATAAAAGATCAAGAGAATATGCATGCACCGCACTTCTTCTTTTGAGATGGCTTATCATTGCACTTAGATGTGAACTTGGAATAAGTTGTGTATGACTAAAACCATGTCCTTAAGCTTCTGATTGTCAAATGATATAGGCTTGTCTTGGTTGGTTAGAATAAGGCAGGTGCACATATAATCTCTTGCAAATTTCATATGATCAAAATTTGCGCTTAAAAAATTGCAGCAAGAAGTGTCATGCTTCCAGGTTTTGAAATAGTTAAGTTTGTGAAATTATGACTTGCTTAAATTGAAAATTACACTTGATTTCTAGCATGGCTTACACTACTTTATGTATCTCATTAATTTTATAGTGTAAGTTACTTGATAGTATCACTTTGAATGAGCTTTGTTTTGCATGTATATGTTATAATATGCTCATAACAAATTAAAATTTCTCTTTTGTATCTTGCTGAATACATTGTCAAAGAGGGAGAAATTGATCACACATTGCAAACATTCACAAGTTTTTGGAATGATTCTTCTCAGTGGGATAATTTTTGTTTTTCTTCTTTTTTATTTCTGATTTACAAAGGGGGAGAAATATTTTGGGGAGAAACTGTTTTCATAACATTTAATGTGAATAAGCCAATGTTTGTAATTTAAGTGGTGTTGCCAATGCATTCATCAAGGGGGGGATTGTGAGAACTATGTGTGTTGAATACATTGGCTATGACGTTAAAAATTTTGAATTTTGCTAAAACACCCATCTCATCAAGGTCCGACTCTAGGTTCGAGCTCCTTCAAGGTTCGACGATAGGTCCGGCTTGTTTTGGGTAGCTTCGGCAAGGCCTGACGTAAGGTTCGACTTCTTTTGGCTAGGTCCGACTTACTTTGTCTAGGTCCAACATGTTTTTGCTAGGTACGACTTGCTATGGCTAGGTCCAACATTTTTTTGCTAAGTCCGGCACTAGGTACGATAGCTTTGGTTAGCTCCGGCGCTAGGTCCGACTAGCTTTGGTAAGCTCCAGCGCTAGGTCCTGCTAGCTTTGGTAAGCTCCGCTTCAAGGTTTGGTTAGCTTTGGCAAGGTCCGGTGCTAGTCTGCAATGGTTCTGCTTTTACCTTGCAATATTTAAAACTTGCTTTACACTTATGGAAAGTTTGCTTAGTATTCTCTTACTGAGTTTTTGGTGTGTTTTAGTGGTTATGGCTGATATCATTTTGCTATGGTTTGCAACATGCTTATGTGAGGTGCTCACGTAAAGGTGTTGTGGTTTCGGAACTAACGAGAGTCAAGTCGAGGACTTGTGCTCGGAAGTATTGGTTGTTTGTTCATGTGCAGGTGTTGCTTGAGTTCAAGACATGGCTGGTGATAGAATCCATTGAACTAGTATTAGGGAGAAGATGAGGTTCAACAATCAAGTTCAGGAGGAATTGTGGTTGAGTTGTTCGGGAGGTCGCGCAACATGTTTTGATCAAGAACATTGCATATGAAGGTATCGTGGATGTCATTGGTAGATGTTTGAACGTGTGCAAGGAGTGCATGGACATGGCTACATGATTCCAAGGCGTGATGAAGAGATATGGATGTAAAAAATTGGTCGGAAATGTCCAACCGTGTGGGTTATGGACATAGGTTGCGGTTGAGTCGGGTTTTACTCAAATATGGAAATATTTGAGTTGGTTATGATAGGATTTCGTGTGGATCACGAAGTTGAGTTGTTTTAGGAATGTGGAATATGTTCCTAAGGTGTTTGGAAGTCTTAAGATTGCTTCTATCTGCGTATAGAAGAGTCTTGAGCAGTTATGGAAAGTTTCGGTTGAAACTGGGTAGGATACAAGTCCTGGTTTTGTTTGGGTTGGCCTCATGGCTGGTTATATAAGCAAGGGACACCAGAGCTCATGGTAGACGACTTTCTTTTGGTTTGATCAATAAAATTTGTAGTTTGAAGAAACTTTTGTGCCTTGTTCGTATGACTTGTTTCAGACAAGTTTTTCTCGTCGAGTTTCTACACGACACTACCTTTCTTCGGTGGTTTTATCATAACTTGAGTTTTACAGATTCAATTGACGTGATTCTTTTTGGGTTGTCTTGACAACTTGATTATCTATCATCTGCAAAATTTCGTGGTCATTGAACTTGTGGTTTCTTATCTACGCGAGTTTCTTTGTAGTGTTCTAGAACTGCTTTTCTCAGGTAGACCAGATTGACCTTTGTTCGATCTTTCGATCGTAACTTGAGTTTCTCTCGACGAATTTTTGTGATTCTTATTGTGACTTCTTTGTGAGTTGATTCTCCACAATCTATACTGGTTTTGTCACAATTGATCATGTTTAGATTAGTCGCACACATGATTTGTTTAATAGTTCATTTTTCTACCGAGGGGTTTTCACTTCCGCTGAAAAAGTTTTAATCTACCATTCACCCCCCTCTGGTAGCTTTACACGTGCTCTTCGATCCTACAGTTCTGAATGATGGAATCTCCCCGGCCCGAGGCCTTGTCTATGTGATCCATGCAGATCATACTACTGCTCTCAGCAGATGAGTCGCGCTCCTGCCTTGTGTACTCAAACGTGATCACCAAATCATCACAGGTCAGTTTGAGACGTATATATGCGCCTGTTTCGTCTTCCTGCTACCGGCGAATGAGTGTTACAGGCAACGGTGAGGCTGCCTCTTCGGGGGCTCTGGTACTAAATTATGGCATCTTCCCGACCCGCACACATTCCTATGTCCACTCTGTTCACCGGAATAACGACCGAATCTCAGTATGGGAGCGTATCACACCACCAACAAAACAGCTAAAGGGCAATGTCAACAAGGCTGGTGACACTTGCGTTGATCATTCTATTGAGTTGCAGCAGGCACCTAAACATCGGGGTCGCCGCCATCACCGGCCTCATCAGAGGCGTCGACCAGTTCAGGGTTGCTTTTTGTCACACCTGGTATTATGAAGGCTACCAGATGCTTTCCACATGTATGCCAGGATCAGTTGAATTCATACATGTGTAGACGAAAGTGAAATACCATTAGATACTTCCATGTTCTAGTACATCAAATTATTACATAAATGACCATCCAGGTCTAAAAGAAAAGTACATATGCAGCGGAAAATAAATAAAAGGGCTCCAAGCACAGGCGTCGCACGGGGGATACGCCAGTCTAGAACATCTCGTCTGGATCTCCGTAGAAGTCCTAGTTCTCCACCTCTTCGTCATGATAGACTGGGGAAAAAATTATGCAACTAACAAGTTTGAGTACCAACAATACTCAGCAAGTGGGGAAGTTTATGCCATGTGGTTCATAACAAGGAAGGTAACTAATGGTAAAGCACTATAGCAATTACAACCTATCTTTATTGTTGTTAAGGACCTACATCTAGGTGAATTCCACCCATAAACCCCAAAGTGACTAGATGATGCCCAAACCCAAACCATCCACCATTTAACCTTGTGTGCTAATTATGAACTTGGTCCCAAGCCGCTCGTGTCCGTGAGCATGACTGTCTAGACAGTTTGACAAAACTCTGCACAATGTGTATCCTTTACCTACAGTTCGTGATTTCATCCCCTGTTGCCAGGTGGACTATATAAACCTCCCTGTCACCCATGGTAGCTAACCACATTACACACTTCCATAGGTGTGTGGCCAGGAGATCACTACGAGGTCTTTCTGATGGTTCTCCTGACTTGCATTGGTACTCTGAGGTTTCACCGCTCTGACACCTAGAGTCTATTTTCCCTCCGCCAGGAGAAGCCCTCTCTTGAGCCATGCGGATCCCAAGGCAGTAATCTAAACCAATTCCCCGCGCGTTCGATTACCAATGCTACACCGGGAGAAACCAAATTACTAAACCAAGTTGTCCCATATACAACCCTGTGGTGATACTATATGGCTTAGCAACTTCCTCCATAACCCGGTCCTTAGAATCCCATAGGTGTCAAACCCCAAACTATTGTCTTGTGCATGCATGCACCAAATCATTCAACACCTCCTATTAGATTCATATCCTCTACTTTTATTACTTTCAATAGCTCATAAATCATAATAGATCAACTATAATCATGTAGACAAATTATTCATATTCAATTAAGCATGGCTAAGCGTGAAGTAGTTAATAATAATCCACCCAAACCATGGCGACAAGGAATACTATTGAAAATCTAGGTAAAACATAACATAGGATTCATCTTTTAATTTAGCATGTATCTAACTAAAACTTAACAAAAAGGGTGCAAGATGGTCAAGGAACTTGCCTCCAGAGTAAGCTTGGTGGTCGACGGGAAACTGGTGCTCTTGAAGGTTGAAAGTCAGTTCTGGCCCTCACTCTAGATACGATGTTGCACATAAAATGATAACATACGATAAGAACAATCACAAAATGCATACATTACAACATAAAATCCTACGCGTTTATGATTTTATGGTTAATTTAGATCATGGGCACAAATTATGTATTATTGAGAATTTGAAGTTAAATGATATAATTTGAATAAAACATATTTTTAGCAAATTTTATACAAAATTTTAAATTTATTTGAAGCCTATCATTAATTTCTAGAGAGTTTTCTCCTTCAAAAATATGCTTAAAATAGATTCCCAACATAAAATATGCATTTTACAATTTTACACCATTTTAGTATTTATTTCTTATGTGTAAATTAATTTCTATAGTTTAAATACAATTACAAAGCATTTTATATATAAACCAGTAATTTAATTAAATTATTAAAAATAAATACAGAACAAAATATTAATTAAAAATATTTATAGGGTTGTTTTTATAGTATTTTATGGAAACTATGGACTTTTATTTAATTTCTGGCATTTTTAGGGGCTAATCTGCAAAAACATAATTAATCCAGAGGCTAGAAACTATTTTTATAAAGTCCAAGGGTTATTTAATAAGTTTCTAGTATTTAATTTGCTATTTTCTAATATTACAGGGGCTTTCTAATAATTTTTACTTCATTACACGATTATTACACAATTTCCAGAAAGATTAGGGTTTATTTTATAAAATTTTGGGCCAAACAGTGAGTAGACTAAAATGTCTAGGGGGTTATGTGTAATTCTGCCAACGGTTATGCGGTTTTAAATATGGGTCGTTGGATTTAAAGAGGATGGTTCGAATTTTAAACACCGAAGGGGTATTTCACGATCTAGTCTCGGTCGTATGTTTCAAATGGACGGTCACCGAGCGGCCACGTCACCCCGATGGCCCTGGGTGGCGGCGCACGGTGGTGCAGTGGGCCCGCGGCGGTGATCTTGCTCGCGGCGGCCCAAAACGCGCAAATACAAGCGAAAGGGAACATCTATTGGGTGGAAAAGAGAGAGGAGGGCAAGGCGAACTCGCCGAGAGGGGTTGCAAGGCCGAAAACAGGGCGGAGTTTAGTCGGCGACGGCGAACGGCGGCAAAATCCAGCGGCGCCCGACGAAATCGGCGTCTCGAAGGTGTTACCTCCGAGAGTTGATGTCCGACGAGCTCATGAGCACACGGCGAACGCATTAGACAAGGTTTTGTGGCTAGAAATTGGATGAATCGACGGGAACGGTGGCGCCATTACAGAGCTCATCGGCGGCTAGGGTTTGGAGTGTCGGGGCGACAGATTTCGAGGGGAATAGGCTTGGGTTTTATAGGGCTTATTGTTTGGAATTACCCATGGCCTATCGCTTGGAGTTTTGAGGGGGATCGGCTCGAGGGGAATTGGCTCGAGTTTCACTAAAAAATGCGGACCCGTGGCCTATCATTTGGAGTTACCGGCGTCACTCTCTGGAGTTCACAATGTACTCCACATTTCTCAGCTGCGGAAATGTCTTAAATCTCAGCTGAAATCCGCACCGATGATATTATGGATCTCCAACCGGATCTCACTTATTCTGAGTATCCAATCCGGATTATCGATGAAAAGACTTGCACCACAAGAAACCGGACTTTGTACTTCTACAAAGTCTTGTGGAGCAACCATACCGCTGAGGAAGCGACTTGGGAAAGATAGGACTATCTCCGATCAAACTATCTGGAGTTATTATAATCGCATATCCGATAATCTTTTACCTCCGTCTCTTTTATTGTAATCTCGGGACGAGATTCTTTTAAGGGGGGAGGAATGTAAAAGCCCTAAATTAAAAATGCAAAGTTCAGATGGGAGATATTGAAATTGGAGGGGGGGGGGGAAGAAATCAAATTAGAATCTGAAAAATTCAAACCAATTTAAACCTCAATTGAGAGAATTCAAAAAATTCAAATTTAGCTCATGTTCAAACTTTGCCAAAATAAAAATCTGATCTCACCATTAGCTTCCAAATATTCCAAATAGCGCCTGCAAATTTTCCTAATATTTGGAGCTCAAATTCTATTAAATTCAATGGGGACATTGAATTCTATTCAAATTCGAAATTGAATTTGAAATCCATCTGAAACTGAACCAATCATGAAATCAAATTCCAGATTTTGATTCTACACATTTGAATTGACCTCTCCACAAAAATCTGGAATTTTTGGACAAATTTAGGTAGGGGAATTGAAGTTCCAGAGAGGATTGACTTCAAGGGGCAGTGGGACCCACTAGTCATAGAGGCATTATCGTGAGTGCTCTGTTTCCTTGACTCCCCGCCGTTAACCGCCGGGAGGGCATGCCACCGCGACAAGGACGTGCAGAGGCAAGCAGCTGCGTGGCTAGATGACTCATCCACCTTCTTAAGGCCTTGCGGCGCCCCACCGACGAGTACTCCACTCTCTGTTTCACCAAAACAAATTCCTGTCGCCACTTTTGCCGCCTTCTCTTCCTCTCGGGTGATCACCATAGCCTTGCCTCATTTCCCTTCGATGCAAACAGCAAAGATAGCACCAAAACTGTGCTCTATCATCTACGTCAATTGGCTCATCATTTTACTCATTGTGTTGGCCGTAGTTTGAAGTTCTGCGGACGCCACCGGAGTTGGGGACGAACGCGCCTCTGCTCCTCCATAGCCAGCCCTCAACAAGCGGTGTCACACCTCGACTCCAACAGCAAAAGGGATCGCCATCACGAGCTCTTTCTCACGGTAAAAATCATGCCTCCTTTCCTTCAATATCAAGCGCATGGTTTGAGTTTTACCTACGCTAGTTCATTTGGAGATTCCAAGGTCATCAATTTAATTCCGTTTCTACGTGCAACGATTCTTAAATCCAATGAAGGATTATATTCTATACCTCCTAGCGCACCCCTCTGCCAAGAATCAAGGGAGATAATCAAGTGAAGGCCGAGCGATTCAAGTTTTCCCCGCCGCCAATAAGAACCTGTCGGTCCACCGTCGAAGTTGACTTTTGAAAGCCTCTAGGCCCCCATAAGGTATGATTTCGGTGATTAATGACAACCGTTGGATATCACTAATAAATTTTCGGATGCAAGGTCTCTCATATAATTCATCACACTTAATGGACTCTATATTTATATCATCTACTGCTCATTGGAAACAATTGGATACCCCTCAACAAACTATTTTATGAGGTTAATCGATTTTCATGAAGACTAAAAGAAAAAGCACATATGTCAAAATTATTCCACCAAAACTGATAGCACTCGAGACTTGGTCGTCATCAGAAGAACATTTCAAACCAATGTCTAAGAGGTCACTTGAACAAATTCCAAAAGAATCACTTAGAACAACTCGAAGTAGACAAAATCAACTCACCAGATCATCCGATGTATCCAGAAAACACTACACTGGTCGAGTTGGCTCTGAGCAGAAGAAGACCTTAGTCTTGGGTATACACTGGATCATCTGATGATGAAGCAAGTGTTACATCGGTCGATCATTCCAGTAAGCAATTTCTCTGGACCAAGTGTTAGGACCATCCGATGTACAATTATAACACATCGGTAAATCATTCCAGTAAGCATTATTTCTGGACCATTCTGGATCAAGTGTCACCGGATCATCCGATGGTGAAGCAAGTGTTACGTCAGTCGATCAACGGTCACATCTGACAAAGTGATCTCAGCTAATTTGTATTCGACCGATGACAACTGAAGGGAGAACATCGGATCATCCGGTGTTTGCAGAACAGTGATGTCAGCCTACTTTTCCAACGGCTATCTCGTAGAAGCTGGCTATTTAGAACCCTTCAACCAGTCATTTCGAAAAGTCTTGATGCCCAGAGCTACTCTACACATTACCAAGCACTCAAGACGTTGAGCAACCACTTCCACATCATTTACACCACTTGTACACCAAGAGATAGGCTAGAACTTACTAGAGATGATGCTTGGGTGCGTCCATTCTTGGTGATTGGAGTCTCTAGTGTAGTGAGAGCTGTAAGAGAGTGTCTCTTGGTGATTGCATTCACTGTGTAACAGTCGGTGATTGGAGAGATACTTCCGGAGCTTGCCAAGTCGGTTGTGGAAGCCCGAAAGATCAAAATTGTACAAGGCTTGAGCTCCACCTTGCCGGAGATGGTGAACGAAGACTCTTAGTGAATATCCTCGGTCTCGGTGACTTGGGAGTGGCTACACCCTTTGGTGGGTGCCACAACGTGGATGTAGGAAGGTCTTGACGATCTTGCCGAACCACGGGATAAATCACCGTGTCTTCGTGTCTCCTCGGGAGTTTGCACACTCTTCCTTTCCCATTACACTTCTGCATTTCATGTACCGGAAACATATTATTCACTTGAATGCATAGGTTGTTTGCATAGGGAATTGGGATTTTAGTAGTTAAGTTTTTATTACTTTAATTTTTGAAAAGAATCCCAATTCACTCCCCCTCTTGGGCATTCGATCCTTACAATTGGTATCAGAGCAAGGTTGCTCATTGGATCATTCTAGCTTCACCGCTAGAGAGCTAAAATGTCCAAGATTGGGGGTTCGGTTCCCATCTTTGAGGGCAAGAACTTTGCCTATTGGAAAGCACGTATGCGTGCTTATCTAGAGGCTATTGCTCTCGAGGTATGGGAAGCGACCCATGCGGGGTTTGGTGAGCATAACTACTTAGGTGATCAAGTCAAGTGGGATGCCAAGGCTAGAAATGCTATTTACGAATGCATTAGTCAAGATGTGTTTGCTAGGATTGCTAGCAAAGAAAAGGCTTGTGAAATTTGGGCTTGCTTGATTGAAATTCATGAGGGTTCTTCTCGTGTTAAAGAACTAAAGTATCATATGCTTAAGGCCAAATATGATGAGTTCAAAATGCTACCTCATGAAAATGTCAATGAAATGTTTTGTCGCTTGAATGTTCTCATTGAGGAAATTAATGCTCTTGATATTGCTTCTCTTGGCAAGGGACTTATCAACCGCAAGATTATTATGCTCCTTCCTAAGCCAAAGTACAACATCATAAACTCCATGCTTCAAAAGGAATCCCTTGATCACATTGAAGTTTCAGAACTTATTGGAGGGATTCACGCTCATGAGATGAGTGTGCTTGGGATGATGGAGGAATCATCTTCAAAGACAATTGCTCTAAAGGCTTCCACCAAGAGAACAAATCTCAAGAAAAAAAAAGTGGTCGAGCCTAGCTCAAGTGAAGAAGAGCAAGCATCAAGTGAAGATGACGATGATGAGCTTGCATTGATGATGAGAAAATTCTCTTGCTTGAACTCCAAGATTGCCAAGAAGGGATACACCTTTGATCCCAAAAAGAAAGCATTTCTACAAAGAAAAGATGACAACAAGACTTGCTATAATTGTGGTGATCAAGGCCACATCTCCTATGGTTGTCCAAAACCGGACAAAAAGAAGAGAGAACAACAAGGGCAAGCATCGCTAGCTTGCGGATAGTGAGGATGATGAAGAAGAGGTCAAGCCTAAGCCAAGATTCTTTGGGAAGAAGAAGCATGACAAAGGCAAAAAGGCAAAACTCTTTCTAAAGAAGAGAAAAGGTCCACAAAAGGTGTTCATGTGTGAGGCAAATGAATGGATCACCGACGAAGAATCTAGTGATGAAGAGAGTGAAGCTGAAGAAGAAAGCTTGGCCGGCCTTGCCATTGCCAACAATGATGATTCATCTCATCGTACACCTCCCATGTGCCTCATGGCAAAAGGTAACACCAAGGTATGTCATGACTCTAGCGATGATGAGCTTTCCCCCGATGACTTAGCTTCATTGATAAATGAATACCACACTATCATTAAAAGGGAAAAGAGTAAGGTCAAGTCTCTTGAAGAAGCTCGTGCTAAGCTCGAGAGTGCTAACCTCGATTTGCTTGACAAGTATGAAAGCATACTTAAGGAGCATGACACGCTCAAATCTCATGTCAAGCAAGATGAGGAGGATAAGGCTCAAATCAAGATAGATCATCATGAGCTTGACGTAGCACACCAAGCACTCTTGGGAAAGCACAATGAGTTAATCCAAGAGCATCAAGTACTCAACCTTGCTTATGAAGTCCTTGATCAAGAATTGAAAACTATAAAGAAAGAAACCATTAATGATAAGGTATCTATTGTTTCTCATGCCACTAATGTCTTGCATAAGTCTTTGCCTTTGAAAGAGAATGCTAGGGAGAAGGATTTGATGGATGAAATTGAAAGTCTCCGCACTAGTGTGGCAAGACTATCTAAGGGAGAAGTCAAGCACAAAGAAATCCTCTTCCAACAAGCAAAGTCCTTCAACAAGAGAGGACTTGGATCCTTCGCGGTGCCTAACAAAGGAAAGGTGCCCTCATCGAAGCTTAAAACAAGCTTCATCAAGGAAGTTGGTTCTTATTGCCAACATTGCGAGGTCATCGGTCACCATACAAGGGAGTGTCCTCTTCCTAACCGGCCTTTTCCAAAATTGCCTACTAATTACAAGTCTACCTTTGATGATCACTATTATCTCTTGAGTAATGTAGATGGCAAGGTGAAGGCAAGGTTCATTGGAAAGGACATGAAGGGCATGAAGGGGAAGCTTCCAAAGCAACTTTGGGTCCCAAAAATACTTGTATCACACATACAAGGACCTAAGTTAGCTTGGGTGCCTAAAATCAAAAATTGAATTCATGTGTGTAGGTGAACTACAAAGTCGGAGGAAAACATTGGGTACTCGATAGCGGGTGCACTCAACGCATGACCGGCAATGATGGTATGTTCACCTCCATAGAGAACCCCGAAAATCATGAACAAGTCACCTTTGGTGATAACTCTAAGGGGAAGGTAATTGGGTTGGGTAATATTGCAATTTCACATGATTTATCTATTTCCAATGTGTTGTATGTTAAGTCACTTAGTTTCAATTTGCTTTCTATTGCACAATTATGTGATCTTGGACTAACGTGCACCTTTGGCAAGAATGATGTTGTTGTGACTAGTGAAACAAGCAAAGAACTAATCTTCAAAGGGTTTTGGCAAGGACATCTCTACTTAGTAGACTTCCCCGACAAGGATGCTAGCTTTACCACTTGTCTTTTCACCAAGACGAGTTTGGGTTGGCTATGGCATCGATGCATCACTCACATTGGAATGAGCAAGCTCAAGAAGTCATTCAAGCTCGGGATGGTGACCGGCGTGAAGGATGTCACATTTGAGAAGAACAAGCTCTGTAGCGCTTGTCAAGCCGGGAAACAAGTTTCTTCACACCACGCGATGAAGACAATGGTATCAACCTCAAAGCCACTTGAGTTGCTCCACATGGAACTCTTCGGACCGTCCACATATCAAAGTCTTGGTGGTAATCTCTATTGTCTTGTTATAGTTGATGACTACTCTCGGTATGCTTGGACTTTGTTTCTAGGTGACAAGAGTGAAACTCCGGAAGTGTTCAAGACCTTCGCTAAACATGCCCAAAGGGAATTTCAACTTCCCATCATCAAGGTCCGGAGTGACAACAGCACCGAATTCAAGAACTACAACATTGGGGAGTGGTGTGGTCGTGAAGGCGTGAAACATGAATTTTCAGCCACATACACTCCTCAACAAAATGGTGTTGTTGAAAGGAAGAACAAGACTCTCATCACTCTTGCACGAGCAATGCTTGATGACTATGGCATGTCCGAGAAGTTTTGGGCCAAAGCAATCAACACGGCGTGCCATGCTGCAAATCGGGTCTATCAACATCGACTACTTCAAAAGACCCCGTACGAACTCCTCATTGGGAGAAAGCCCAACATCTCCTATTTCCGAGTCTTCGGGTGCAAGTGCTATATCTACTGCAAGAAAAGGCTCGGTAAGTTTGATAGAAGATGTGATGTTGGTATCTTTCTTGGTTATGCATCAAACTCAAAAGCATATCGAGGATTCAACCAAACCTTCGGTTTAGTTGAGGAAAGTTGTGATGTTGAGTTTGATGAAACTAATGGCTCCCAAGAGGAGAGTTTTGGTCATGATGAAATAGATGATGAGCCTCTACGAGAAGCTATGAAGAACATGACCATTGGAGACATCAAGCCTAAAGTTGAGGAGAGCCATGATCAAGGGGGAGCTTCAAGTTCCAACATCAACACATCTATGGCACCTCAAGTCGACGAAGAAGAAAAAGATTATCCATTGTAGACACAAGATTCACAAGCCACACAACATCAAGAAGAAGAACAAGTCCATGATCAAGTCCAACCACAAGAAGAGCAACACGCATCACCACCGCCAAGTGCTTCACAACCACTTATGAGGCATGGACACATCTCAAAGGTGCATCTGATTGATCAAATTATCAGAAGTCCGTCAAGGGGAGTAAGTACACGTTCTCGCCATTTCTCTACATTTTGTGAGCACTACTCGTTTGTTTCATGTGTAGAACCCACTCACATTGAGGAAGCACTCCAAGATCCAAATTGGGTAATGGACATGCAAGAAGAACTCAACAACTTCATCCGCAATGAAGTTTGGATGTTGGAGGAGCAACCCAAGGACAAGAATGTCATCGGGACAAAGTGGGTGTACCACAACAAACAAGACGAGAACGGTGTTGTGATCCGCAACAAGGCAAGACTTGTGGCCAAGGGTTTCTTGCAAGTTGAAGGACTAGACTTTGGAGAAACATTTGCTCTAGTCGCTCGACTAGAAGCCATCCGTATACTTCTTGCTTTTGCATCACATCATAATATAAAGCTTTATCAAATGGATGTGAAAATTTCCTTTCTTAATGGTTACATTAACGAGCTTGTTTATGTTGAACAACCTCCCGGGTTTGAAGATTTGAGGAATCCTAATCATGTGTATAGGTTGTACAAGGCGCTCTACGGGCTCAAGCAAGCACCTAGAGCGTGGTATGAACGACTACGAGATTTCTTGATCATGCAAGGATTCAAGATCGGGAGGGTGGACACTACACTCTTCACCAAAGACATCGATGGAGAACTATTTGTTTGTCAAATTTATGTCAATGATATTATTTTTGGTTCAACTAACGAAGCTCTTAGCCATGAGTTTGGAAAATGATGTCTAGGGAATTCGAGATGTCGATGATTGGAGAGCTCAACTTCTTCCTTGGATTTCAAATCAAGCAACTTCGAGAGGGTACCTTCATCTATCAAGAAAAATATACCAAGGACCTCTTGAAGAAATTTGAGATGGGAGATTGTAGCTCAAGAAGTACTCCAATGGCAAAAAATTGTCATCTCGACGCGGATAAGGACGGTAAACCTATTGACCAATCTAATTATCGTTTCATGATTGGTTCATTGCTTTATCTTACTACATCTAGGCCCAAAATCATGTTTAGTGTATGCTTGTGTGCTCGCTTTCAAGTGGCACCTAAAGAATCGCATCGGAAGGCGGTCTGTAGGATACTTCGGCATCTCAAGCATACCCCAAGTGTAGGCCTGTGGTACCCAAAAGGTGCTAAATTCCATCTCTTGGGTTACTCGGATTCGGACTTTGCCGGATGCCGTGTGAATCGCAAGAGTACCTCCGGAGGGTGCCACTTGCTTGGGCGTTCCCTAGTATCTTGGTCTAGCAAGAAGCAAAACTTCATTGCTTTGTCCACTGCAGAAGCGGAATATATAGCGGTCGATGCATGTTGCGACCAAATCCTTTATATGAAGCAAACCCTTTTGGACTTTGGTGTTAAACTTGGTTGTGTGCCTCTCCTTTGTGACAATGAAAGTGCAGTTAAGATTGCTAAAAACCCCGTTCAACACTCCCGCACTAAGCACATTGATATTCGCCATCATTTCTTGCGGGACCATGAAGCTAAGGGAGACATCTCCTTGCAAGGTGTTAGGTCCGAAGAACAATTGGCGGATATCTTCACTAAACCACTTGATGAGAAAACCTTTTATAGACTAAGGAGTGAATTAAATGTGCTAGATGCATCGAACGTCATGTAAGTTGCCATGGTCATGTAAGAATGCATCGCATATAGGTCTTGTCTAACTTTCAAAGGATAGGGGCGAGCAAGGGTTAGCTTGGGATGGCGGTTCTTTTGGGTATCCCCAAGACTTGGAGAATGGCTCTCCCTGAAGAAGCCTTTGAAAGGTTCAAATTTGGCAAGATAGATTTAATTTATGTCTTACATGATGCCTGCCATATAGACTTGCACTCACGTTTAATATCCTGCATTAAAAATTGTTTGGCATTGCATACGGTAGATTGTCACAAAGGGGAACCCACTTCATGAGAAAGAGACTTGTTTGAAATGCAATATCTCAACTCATAATGATGTGGAAAGAACAAAGTGTTAGGTGCGTTAATGCCTAAAGGAACATGCTTTAAAGAGATAGAAGTCTTCATCCTCTAGCTCACAAAGCATGGGCCTTACATTTTATTTGGATTTTTTTCCTTATTGGTTTTTCTGGTGTTCTATTTGCTTTAGGGCTTAGCCAAGTCATTGGCAACTAGTGTTAAAGTCTTTTTGAGAGGTTAGGGGTTGCCCAAAAAGTCCTTAGACCTGTGTTTCTCTTTGTTTAAGTCAAAGGACATATATGGGATGTTGTTGATGTTTTGTAGTCATCGGATTATCCGATGCTTAAGCAGAAGCATCATCGGATCAGTTTGTGCTTAAGTGAAAGGGTCAGCCCAGAGAGGAAGTCAAATCAACCAATGAGTTTATTCTGAGAAACATCGAAGCATCTGATGTTCACATTTCTGGAGTTGTGCCAAATTCAACCGATGATAATCGTTTCCACGTCGGATCATCTGATGCTAAAGGTGCCTCTGGAATACCCTTACTGTACCACTCGACCGATGCACCATCTCATCTGACGTCGGATCATTCGATGTTAAAAATAAAACTAGGGTTCGGGCCCCACCTATTTAGTGCCTCTCTGTTTCCTCTCTTCTCTCTCCCTGACGCCGCACTCCCCATCACTCTCCGCCGCCGCCGCTCCGTGCCCCTCGCCCTGCCACCAGCACCGCCACTCCTCGCGCTCCGGCCGCTGCTGCCGCCTTGCGCTGCCGCCCTAAGTGCTGCCTCCGCCCTAAGTGCCGTCGCGCTCCTAGTCGCGCTGCCGCCCTCCAACCGCCGTGCTCCCCGTTGTGCCACCGTCCTTCGAGCTGCCGCCACTCCTTTTCGCCGCTAGGGTTCGCCCAGCCGCACGCCGTCACACATTCGCCATTCGCCGTCGTCAACCCTAGCCCGCGATCTTGTCTTCGTCGCCGTCACTCTTCTCCTCAAGATGAGCCGTGACAAGAAAGGAAAGGGAAAGGCCATTGAAGAGCCGGCAACTAAGAAGCAAAAGCTGTCGAAAGAGATGAAGCAAGCTCGACAAGCTGAGATGGCTGCTCGCTCCACTGAGGAGCGTGAGCATGGTCGTAGAGGATCCCTGAGGATCTAGGAGTCCCGACAGAGGCAGCCGCAGCAGACAGAGGACATAGAGGAGTCTAAGGAGGAGCCGCTTGTTCGCCGGCGCACGGTCAGGACCTGTGGAGGTCGTCCAGCTGCAGCCCCGAGTCAGAGACCATCTGCAGCTGAGCTTCGGGAGGACAAGGCGGCCCAGAGAGCCGTCTATGAGATGGACACCAATGTACGGCTTGGTGAAGGTGTCCGCCCGACTGACTATAGGAAGATGAAGGCAAAGCAACTCAGGAAGCTTCGATGGAGCATTCTGCTTGAGGAGTGGTTCCCGCAGCCCCGAGAGCCACTTGTGGACAGCCACTTCTGGAACCTGACACAGGCGTCACTGTATGAGACTTACAAACGTCGGGGTCGTAAGATTTTCCAGCACAACTTCCTTGACTGGGATCAGCTCGCACTTGCAGCCGGCACTGAGATTCACCCTTACTTTGAGAGGTACAGAGGGCTAGTGGAGTTGATGTCTTTCCAGCGGAGTGCCTACATGGAGGACTGGGTCCGAGTTTTCTATGCCACACTCTACGTTTCAGAGGGCCCCAGATCCATTGACTTTATGTTCATGGGCCAGCATCACCATATGACTAGGCAGACCTTGGGACAGCTGCTAGGTGTGGATCTCCATGACACCTGCCTACACGAGGTAGTCTATGGACAGGCTGACCCATCGAGGAGGCCGCTCACTAGAGGTGTGGCACCACCTTTTTAGGAGATTCAGTTACTGTTTGCTCAGCCCTTCTCACCTGACCAGCCGAGGGTACCTACTCTACTCACTCCGGCTGTGCGTACTGTTCACCTTGCTTTGCGCCACACGTTACTGCCTAGGTCCGGATATCTTGAGGGCTTCACCAGTTTGCAGCAGACCCTCCTGTTCTGGTATCAGGAAAAAGATGCAGTTTGACATCATGGATATCTTTATTTGTGAGATGGAGGATGTCATTATAGATGGAGTTGGGATGATGAGACAGCTTGTGTTTGGCCACCAGATCAGTCACCTGCTCTACCTATTGGCTCCAGAGGGATCCGCCGTGCGTGACAGTCTCACCGACGAGAGCGTCACTCAGTTCGAACACTACCGTGCTCCAGCTCCTAGAGACCGCCGCCTTGGCCACCCAGTTGAGCGTCAGGTTCAAGCTCGACTTTCAGAAGAAGACTGGTCAGACCTAGAAAAGGAAGACGAGATCCTAGCACGGGCTGAGGCTCAGGGAGGGGATCTGCAGCATATCTGGTCTGAGAGTGACACTAGTGAAAGTGTCGAGGAGTACTTCCCACCTCCTCCCTCACCCAGGCAGCACGATGCGGAGGCTGGAGGCTCGACTGTACCACCACCTCCTACCCCACCTCCTGTGTCCGAGTCACAGGTCTCTCAGCCATCCGAGCTTACTTCTCTACTTCAGCAAATGGTTGAGCAACAGCGATAGGATCGGCTTGCAGCTGAGCAGGCTGCATGTCTTATGGAGCTCCAGTAGCAGCAGCAGGAGATGCAGCGTCAGATAGCCCATGAGAGGCGAGAGTACATTGACAGGCTGACTGGACTGATTGACCAGATGCATCAGCGTTCTCTTGACCAACAGCAGCAGACGCCGCAGGCCATGATGGGCATCCTGGGGTTGATCACCAACCTCTACATTCAGACCGGGATTGCCCTGCCCTCACAGCTTCCTAGTCTAGCTCCAGGTCTGCCTGTTCTAGCACCAGTTTCAGCTCCAGTGCCGACCACGGCGATACCGACTATCAGCATGTCCCCACTGCTTGCTCCAGGCGCACTGATTCACTCTCCCCTGCTGGCTTCGACACTCTTCCAGCAGACTCCAGCTTCAGTTGTCAGTGCCCCGCTACCGGCAGTCCAGACTCAGCAGGCACCCTCAGCACTGACAGCAGCTCCCATAACACCGGTCTCCTCCACTCCAGCCTCAGCAGCAGCAGGCAGCAGCTCCGACGACAGCACCCCCGACGGCGACCAGTTCATCATCGCCCCGAGCGCTCAGGATCCTTAGGTACTCGGTTTCCCTTTTTGGTGTCTTGATGCCAAAGGGGCAGAAGAGTCAGAGT
The DNA here is from genome assembly GCA_036927565.1 of Tuctoria greenei. Lineage (NCBI taxonomy): Eukaryota > Viridiplantae > Streptophyta > Magnoliopsida > Poales > Poaceae > Tuctoria > Tuctoria greenei. Next base: position 124,912,035 of record JAYESD010000001.1, read on the forward strand.
CAGGGGGAGGGATAGCATAGTCCTAGGGGGAGTCCTAGTTGTAGGGGGAGTATTTATTTTGGGAGCTTTTGTAATTTGGAAGCTTTGCTATTCTTTTGCTATCTTTGAGTATACGTGTGCCTCTTAATTCTATCATGTTTTTATTGATCATTTTTGAGCCTTCGAGTTTCGTATGTTGTATCTTGTACTTGTTGCATATCCTTTGAGTATCGTATTCTTAATTTCATTACTGTTATGCTTTACTCGTTGTGTTGTCATCAATCACCAAAAAGGGGGAGATTGAAAGCATCTAGGCCCCCATAAGGTATGGTTTCGGTGATTAATGACAACCGTTGGATATCACTAATAAGTTTGTGGATGCAAGGTCTCTCATATAATTCATCACACTTAATGGACTCTATATTTGTATCATCTACTGCTCATAGGATACAATTGGAGACCCCTCAACAAACTATTTTACGAGGTTAAACAATTTTCATGAAGAATAAAAGAAAAAGCACATAAGTCAAAATTATTCCACCAAAGTTGACAGCACTCGAGACTTGGTCGTCATCAGAAGAACATTTCAAACCAATGTCTAAGAGGTCACTCGAACAAATTCCAAAAGAATCACTTAGAACAACTCGAAGCAGACAAAATTAACTCATCAGATCATCCGATGTATCCAGAAAACACTACATCTGTCGAGTTGGCTCTGAGCAGAAGAAGACCTCAGTCTTGGGTATACACCGGATCATCTGATGATGAAGCAAGTGTTACATCCATCGATCATTCCAGTAAGCAATTTCTCTGGACCAAGTGTAACACAGGACCATCCGATGTACAATTATAACACATCGGTCAATCATTCTAGTAAGCATTATTTCTGGACCATTCTGGATCAAGTGTCACCGGATCATCCGATGGTGAAGCAAGTGTTACGTCGTTCGATCAATGGTCATATCTGACACAGTGACCTCAGCTAATTTGTATTCGACCGATGACAACTGAAGGGAGAACATCGGATCATCCGGTGTTTGCAGAACAATGATGTCAGCCTACTTTTCCAATGGCTATCTCGTGGAAGCTGGCTATTTATACCCCTTCAACCAGTCATTTCGAAAAGTCTTGATGCCCAGAGCTACTCTACACATTACCAAGCACTCAAGACGTTGAGCAACCACTTCCACATCATTTACACCACTTGTACACCAAGAGATAGGATAGAACTTACTAGAGATGATGCTTGGGTGCGTCCATTCTTGGTGATTGGAGTCTCTAGTATAGTGAGAGCTGTAAGAGAGTGTCTCTTGGTGATTGCATTCACCGTGTAATAGTCAGTGATTGGAGAGATCCTTCTGGAGCTTGCCAAGTCGGTTGTGGAAGCCCGAAAGATCAAAATTGTACAAGGCTTGAGCTCCACCTTGCCGGAGATTGTGAACTGAGACTCTTAGTGAAGATCCCCGGTCTCGGTGACTTGGGAGTGGCTACACCCTTTGGTGGGTGCCGCAACGTGGATGTAGGAAGGTCTTGATGATCTTGTCGAACCACGGGATAAATCATCGTGTCTTCGTGTCTCCTCGGAAGTTTGCACACTCTTCCTTTCCCGTTACACTTATGCATTTCATGTACCGCAAACTTATTATTCACTTGAATGCATAGATTGTTTGCATAGGGAATTGAGCTTTTATTAGTTAAGTTTTTATTGCTTTAATTTTTGAAAAGAAGCCCAATTCACCACCCCTCTTGGGCATTCGATCCTTAAACCTTTGCCGGTGATTTCATCCCTTTTTCTCCCCCTAGTCATCTTCCCCATGCTCCTAGGAATGTTCCCAACCTTTTCCCGAGCTTCTTGCGCCAATCCTGAGCGATTTCGGCCATCGTCGAAACCCTAGCTCCACCGCTGCCGTCCCGCCGCCATCTCCTGCCGTCGCCGCCACGATTGGACCCCACCATCGTCTTGCACGGTCGATTTTAGCGTTAGGCGGTCAAGACTGGGTCGGGAAGAGGTCGGCGGGCCTCGCCTATCAGCGTTTCCACTGAGCGGATCAGCTGCGGCACCGCATCGGGTGTAGTTGAGCGGGTTAACCCCATGGCCCTTGGTGTGGCCCAATGCTGCTTGGCCCAATTCAAATAAGTGGGGCCGGCCGCTTTATTTAAACTTTCTAATTGGAAAATAATCCAGAATTCAATCAAAATTCTAAAATCCATTAGTCCTAGCATATTTGCTCAAAAAATTTTAAATAAATTCTGGTAGACTCCTTTTGATCCCAACTTTTCAGTGGTGAAATTTTTTGGACAAGAAACTCCCAGAATTTTCAAAATTAACTCCTTTGAGATAATAGCTAGGGAAATTAATTACTCCTTTTCTGTTAATTGGAAAATTCCCAATTTTGGTCAGGACACTCATAAAAATACTTGATCTTCAGTAAGAAATTCAAGTTCATTGGACTTCATTTACTGGGATGATCAGTGTTCCAAATCTTTATGTAGTTGAAAATTGGAAAAAGTACAGTAACCATTTCGGAATTTCTCGCAAACTTGTAAAATCAATTTCTACCTGTAGAAAGCTTAGAAAATTATGAAACAAATTTTCCTAGAACCAGTGAGACCCCCTCTACCATAATCGACCACTGGTCACCATGTAAAAGCTACATATTGAGTCCCAAAATTCAGAGAAGCCTTTTAATTGTTGGCATTTTAGAGACAACAAGCTTCCTTGAACATCTCCAATTTTTGGTCCAGATCTTCCTCATAGATCCTAGTGTCCACTGTAAAAATCCCAAAGCCGATTAAAATAATTTACATACCTGATCAATATTTATAAGATCTTCTCTATAGTTTCTATATCACTCATGTACTTTATATATTGCATATCATATAGTGACCGAGATCGAGGAGGACCCGGAACCCTTGGAGACTCTACTTCCAGAAGCTAACTTCCCCTCTCACTCGAAACCAGGCAAGCCCCAGTTTGCATTTAAATGCTATTTCAAATTTTCTATTTGTATCACTTATGTCTAGGATGAGTTTTGTGTATTAGGGCTAATGTGCTTGTTACTCCACTTGCATGACCCACAAATCCCATGGAGTATTGGGTAGGTCTAGAGCTTGACGAGTAGACAATGCCATGCTAATGTTTATAGGAATACCGTAGAAGTCGAGTAGTTGGAATCTACTCGCGAGATAGGATTTTATCACACGGGATGAATTGAATCAAAGAATGGTATAGAAATGTGAACTTGAGACCGAGCAGCGGGTAGGATGCAGCGAGACGTGGTCTCACGTGCATAGCCCTACTTGTGTCGATTGAGGACCGATTCGTGTGCGGTCCTACTGGACAAGTTTGAACCGTACCGGATGCATACTGGGCATATGGAACCCAGGAAACCGATGTAACTTGATAACTTGGATGTCGAAGCATAGCCCATTGTCGACAGGGGTGGGCTGAGGGTAGTAAGGTGTAAATTTGCTGGCGGTCACAGACACACTCTGTGAAGGAACCTTATGCCTGCGATAGGGGGACCGGTTCGGCGTTTGAATTCTCTTGTGGAAGGTTGCTGCGTATGACGTGGTGAGGAGCACGGCATGCTCCTTAGGCACGGGTGTACATGACATGTTATTCGGGTGTGTCCTGATTGCAATCACCATCCCTCGTGGTTATTTGAATACCGTTTGTTCATTGTGCTGTGACGTAGTAAATACTGAAGAAGTCAAAAGAATACGATGCATTGAAATATAATTCTTTTGCCACTATGTTGCTATAGATTATGCTCATTAAAGTTACTGTTATTGAACATTTAAGCTGCTGCTATTAACTTGTAAAATGATGATCAATTTATATTCGAGTCATTTACTGCTATATCCATTCCTATGTTAAGTATTCCTGCATATAGAGTTCCATGTTTAGGTGAGACGGTTAAGTCTTGGTGAGCCTTTGTGCTCTCGGTTGCTATATTATGTTGTTTGCAGGTGAGACATATGAGGAAGGCCCGAGGATGAGGCGATGCCCCCGTCGCGGTATACTGCCGAATGGGAGCCCTGCACGCCGCAGTAAATTGTGTGTGGCTAGCGTGCAGCGTCCGCCGGCTGGACGACTGTACTTTTGCATAGCTAGGCTGAGAGTTTAGCTATGAATATTATCTTCTGTTGTATATTAAGTATTGTAAAAGACATCCGCTGTTTATATAAATAAAACTTTTTATTTTGTCATATTCTTTTCGTGTGTGCTACTGGGTGCCGCATCGCACGGCACCACCCTCTGCGATTCCTGGAATGTGTGGACTCAGTCCCCACAGCCTGGTATCAGAGCCGCATTGGGAATAGCACGCTCGAAAAGAGCCTATTTTGGAAAAATTAAGAGTAGTCCAGTGAGGATTAGTAATATGCCCACATAAGGTCTATGATAGTGTTAGTTACTTAAGGTGGCAAGATAACTTATGTGTTATTAAATTCTGTAGTGACGCTCCGACGTCAGGTAAGAGGTAAGATACGCCACCGCAAGCGGATCAATTGCGGTAAGCTCACCATGCGAGAGGTAGCATGTGGTTGTCTCCGTGGCTTGGCACAGAAATGTTAATATGAGTCTCTGAAACTTTCCATGTCTCTGAGAAAATATGACACGCAGTACCCCAACGTGTGACAAAATTAGTGGGAGCCCCCATCGGGTGGGACATAATCCGATGCGCCCACTACTGGTGCAGCACTATGGAAAGACGTGGGACCCTGTCAGGTGGTAGAAAACCCGATCATGTAGCTCGAGACGTGGCTTCGCTCGAGGCAGCCCGTATGGAATGATACGGGACGAATGTTTTTACTTTCATATTTATTATTGTGAATTGTTCGCCTGTGCTGGCTGTGCCGTAGGACACCATATGTTTGATCTATTGTTTGTGTGTAGATGCAGTACACTAACCACGTTTAAGTAGCTCGAGTAGAAAACGTTTGCGAGTGAACGTCATTACTGCCACCGTTGAGATGTATGCCGGAATACCGGCTTAGGATTTTCTTTGATGAGGGCGTAGTACCGGCATTGCATTCGAGTTTCATCAGGCACATTGATGACGTTATCCCGTGCTGGTGTTGTGACTCGACGACAAGTATAAATTCCCAACTTAGGACTAAGGTTGAATTTATAATCTCTGTTTTGGAGCGTTCTGGTCAGATTTAAAATTAATCATGGGGTCGCTGCGGTATGTAGGCCTGTGATTTGAGAACTTGAGGAAGTCCTCCACAAGTTTCATTTTCAGCTCCAAGGCATATTTCAAGATTTAAAACTAGAAAACTTCATTTGAACTTAAAGTAACCAGTTCCTGGTTCAAACTGTGAAATGGACAGAAAATTGACTAAGTTTGGAACAGCATAACTTCCTGTATATTTCACCCCTATAGGTCTACCATACATGTTTGGAACGTTTAGAGAGTCATCTAAAACTCTTATGTTCAACTCCAGATCAGAATACCCCTGTAAACTAATGAAAAATTCAAATTTCCAAACTCTGTCAAATCTTGACAGAGACTGGATAGTTTTTGTATCTTGTCACTATCTTGATCATATCTCCGCATAGAATCAACAAATGACTTCATGTAATGCATTTTTGTAATCCTGAGGATGTATAAAACAATGTTGTAATTTATGATTTTTGCATATATTGATGTTTTGTATCTGGAAAAATGTGGAAAAAATCAGCCTTAAACAGAGGAGGTGCTGTCAAAAATTTTCCAGAAACATTGTCCACTTGCAAAAATCATATCCCCTCATACAGGAATTATATGGGGGAAAATAAATACATTGTGTAAATATAGTTGAGTGTACTACAACTTTGTAGTTGAACTAAAGTTATGAATGTGCTTCTAACTGTATGAAAATTTCAAGTTTCTCCGGACTGGTCAGATGGAACAGAACTGTGACAGAACTATAGTGTTATGTTTCATTTGACATTTGAATTTGAATTCACTTTCATAATTTAATTTTCGCATCCCTGATCTGTTTATCAACAAATTTTTGAATTTTAGTATTTGACTCATTCACGTACTTCTTTTATAGATGACGGATGTGATGCTATTGCCGGATGGTTGGGTTTTCTCCACATGCGCCAATCATCCGGGCTTCCCGAGCATGCTACGGGAGGTGCTCCAACAGTTTGGCTTCATCGAGATGCCATGCTATTGAGGTTGAGAGACGATTGACAGAGGCGTACTGTCATGTACCGTCCTGGTCGTCATCCCGGCTAGTCCGCGTTTATATGGATGGGCTCCATTTTCGGTCACGGTCCATGGAGCTCGCTTGGAGGACACGTGTGCCTTTGCAGCGGGCGAAGCGCTTATGAGGCTTTGCGAGCTTCATCAAGATGCCATGGCTGGGACACAATTTGCTCTTCTCCTGGTCCGTGGTGATGCTGGTTTTGAGTGGCAACGTCGTATGGTTGCAGCCTACCGACCGTATGGCGACACAACCTCGACAACACTTGGGACATTTGCCGCTGCATTCAGCATGGTGGTTCTTGCACAAGGTGCAGTCCTGCAGGAGCAGGTCGAAGCCTTGAGGCAAGCGACTGAACGGGGTGACACTCTTGATTATATCAATGAGAACCTACGTTCATTCCTGGCTCCGACAAATCACCGACTAAAGCAATGCGAGGATCAGTTGCATCACACTCGCACTAGATTGTGGAAGGCTCATGCCGAACTGCGGCAAGCTTGCACGGATCTGCAGCAAACTCGTGATGGGCTGCAGGCGAGTAAGTTGGAGGTGCAACAACAGCAAGAGCAGCTGCTGGTAGTCACCGAGGCACGAGACGAAGCCATCGAGGAAGCTCAAAATTGGGAGTACGAGGCAGAGCAACTTCAGGATAATGTGATTGAGGCTGAAGCACAATTGCAACCAGTTGTGTATCCACCGGCTCAGGACATACCACTGAACATGGGTGAACAAGTACCTTCAGATCCAGAGGAGGAGGAACATCCAGAGATAATCGAGTACGCCGATGACGATGCGTCGGAGTAGGATGGGGCAGCACTACTGCCATCACGGGGCATCGGATAGTTAGTAGTTGCTCGTGTTTATTTTGTGGCCATGTTTGTGTCATACTATAAATAGTAGTGGGTGTGTAGAAGATGACAAGGTGTGTATGAAGACTCATGTAGACCAAGTATAGTTGAGATGCACTTCCATAGATGGAGTCCGTCATTTTGGAAATCACTATTGTACACTTGGTAATGAGATAATATATCTTGTATAAAGTTTGTACTTTATCAATATATGTGAATTTTATGCAATTATCACATTGTCATTACTCGCACTACTATGGTATAAAATAGATGACGAAAACAAACCTGTTGCTGAATTAAATCATGTGAATGCAGAATAGTGCGTACGTGCTCTACACCCGAGATGGGAGGATCTAGCCGTGGTTGTGAGGATGAATCTCCGACCCGGGAGCAAACCGTGACACCACAGAAACAAGTCCCTCCACCACCACCACCTGAACCTCCAAGGACGCTCGCAGAGATTCTGGCCGCAGTACTCGAATCACGCGACGAGCAAACCGAGTTACTGCAGATGTTAGTCAAAATTCATCCCGTCAAGGAGGACGACATGACAATGGGCCGTGCCAGCCCCAACAAAGCTCGTATTCAGATTTCTTAGCGATGCATCCACCAGTCTTTATGCAGGCCGAGGAGCCTCTGGAAGCGGACAACTTTATCTGCACTCTTGAGGCGAAGTTCGTTTTGCTGCGATGCACCAAACAGCAGAAGGCGCTGTTTGCAGCGCAACAGCTTCAAGGACCGCCGGTGCTTGGTGGGTGAACTTCATCGTGTCTCTGCCGGCTGGTCATGTGGTCACGTGGACCGAATTCCGGGAGGCATTCCGCGCCTACCATATCCCTCCCGGAATAAGGAAGAGGAAGCTTCAAGAATTTTTGGAGCTTAAGCAAGGCGGGAGGAGTGCCCATGAATACTCCCGCACTTTCAACCAGCTAGCGCAGTACACGCCAGATTATGTTGGGACGGAGGAAAGGAAGCGAGACATCTTCTTCTGGGTTTTGAACCCCAAGATGAAGGTCCAACTTGCACAATGCAACCACGACACCTTCAATGACATCGTCAATGCCACGATTGTACAAGAGTACGCTCAGCGCGAGCTCGTTGCTGATAAGAGGAAACGGAGCGCGCCATCAAGCAGAAGAGGGGTGGTCTGCAGAAGTACTGCATGGTGTATCGCTCACCATCCGGCCAGCGATGGCAGCCACCGACGAGACCGCAACAATTCCGCGGTCGATCTTTCAACGCCCCGCGTTTTCAACTGCCATCTCCACAATAGCAGCAGCAGCAAAGAATGATCCTGCATGCATATCCACCTCCACCACGTGCACCGGGATTCCGTCCGCAGATCGGAGGGAACCCAACACAGTACACATGCTATACGTGTGGCCGTACCGGGCATTTTGTGAGGGACTGCTCCGAGCAGCGTCAGGGCAGCGGGCAAGCACTATATCGGGGTGCCGTTCAACCCCGCAACCAGCCTAAGAAACCAGAACCACAACCCGGCAACGTCCATCACTTAGATCTCCAAGACGTGCCGGAAGGCGAACCCATTCTCGCGGGTACGTTTCTGTACTCCAAAATCCTGTAGTCATATTATTTGACTCCGGTGCCACCCATAACTTCATTAGCCAATCTTATGTTGTCAAGCATCAATTACCTATCACTCCCACAGAAAGTCCATATTTGATTTTCTCTCCGGGTGGGAAAATAGCAGCGGACATGAAAGTCCATAAAGCACAACTTAAGATGGGTGGGAATATCTATCCGACTTCTCTAATTATATTAGAGAGTCAAAAGCTCGATGTCATCTTAGGGATGTCGTGGCTGCACCGTCATGGTGCTGTTCTCGACATCGTTCCACGTGTGGTCCATTTGAATTGTCCACTATATGAACCACACGCTCTCATTATAGACCACCTTATCCATGAAATTCCAGCCACCTACAACACGGAAGCCACAAAGCTTGAGGACACTCGTGTGGTCCGTGAGTATCCGTACGTGTTTCCCGATGACATTCTGGGTATGCCACCGGATAGGGATATCGTGTTCAAGATTAAACTCATTCCGGGAACCACACCTATTTCCCGAAGGCCGTACAAGATGGCACCCAATGAATTGGCGGAATTAAAGGAGCATTTGAAGGACCTGCTGGACAAAGGTCTCATACACCCAAGTTTATCACCTTGGGGCTGCTCCGCATTATTTGTAAAGAAGAAGGACAAGTCGTTACGTCTATGTGTGGACTATCGTCCGCTCAATGCCGTGACGATCAAGAATAAGTATCCACTACCTCTCATCGATATCTTATTCGATCAACTAGTGGGTGCTAGAGTATTCTCAAATATGGATCTTTGGTCCGGATATCATGAAATAAAAATCCGACCGGAGGATATACCGAAGATGGCATTCTCGACGAGATACGGGCTCTATGAATATCTCGTCATGTCATTCGGGCTTACCAACGCACCGACTCACTTCATGTACCTCATGAATTCTGTTTTCATGCCAGAGTTGTACAAGTTTGTCGTGGTCTTCATCGACGACATTCTGGTGTATTCAAAATCAGAGGAAGAACACGCCAAACACTTGCATATCGTGCTCCAACGATTGCGAGATCACAAGCTTTATGCAAAATTCAGCAAGTGTGAGTTTGGATCAAACAAGTACCATTTCTTGGTCACATTATTTCAGCAGAGGGCATCGCTATAGATCCAAGCAAAATTGTACAAGTGCTGAAATGGAAGTCTCCAACGTCCATCCACGAAGTTCGCAGTTTCCTCGGGTTAGCGGGATATCATCGGAGGTTCATTCCGAGCTTCTCAAAAATTTCTAAACCGATGACGGAGCTGCTGAAGAAGGGGACTAAATATATTTGGAGCAATGCATGTGAGGATGCATTCCAAGCATTGGTGAAACATCTCACAACAGCCCCAGTGCTAGCTCAGCCGGATACAACCAAATCTTTCGACGTTTATTGTGATGCGTCTGGTATTGGTCTCGGCTGCGTGTTAATGCAAGAAGGCCACGTGATAGCGTATGGATCACTTCAGCTCCAAAATCATCAGCAAAATTACCCAACTCATGACCTTGAGCGCGCTGCCGTGGTGCTCGCTTTGAAATTGTGGAGGCATTATTTGCTCGGAAATCTAGTGCACCTCTACACCAATCACAAGAGTTTGAAATATATTTTCACTCAGAAGGAACTGAATACATGACAGCAGAGATGGTTAGAACTGATCAAAGATTCTGAGATTGAAATTCATTACCATCCCGGCAAGGCGAATGTAGTTGCTGATGCGCTGAGCTGCAAGTCTCACGTTAATAATCTGTCCACCACTCCAATGGAAGAGGACAAGCCGAGTTTATACTTGGTTCCATATGGAGCGCTATATAATCTTGCTCTCATCCCTACCATACGAGAGGAGATTATGGAGGCTCAAAAGAAAGACGTGGGTATGCTGCACATTCGGAGGAGAATGAAGAATGGAGAAGTGATGTGCTTCCGAAGTGATGAACAGGGTACCCTGTGGTTCAAGGACCGTATCGTGGTACCCCGTGACATGACACTTCGAAAGAAAATCTTGGATGAAGCTCACTTATCCAAGTACTCTATTCATTCGGGCAGCAACAATATGAACCACGATTTGAAAACCAGATTTTGGTGGACACGGATGAAGAGAGAAATTGCAAAGTACGTATCGGAGTGTGATACGTGTCGGCGGGTGAAAGCTGACCACATGAGGAAAGCCGGACAGCTGCAACCATTAAAAATTCTGGCATGGAAATGGGAGGATATTAGTATTGATTTTATTGTCGGATTACCTCTTGTCGGTACCCTGGGTACCATATACTCCTTGGGATTGCAAAGATATCAAGGGAAAGTCATATACTTGATTTGAAGACCTTCGGAGGCCCACATGTCAGACATAACCGGACCCGCTTCTCCAACATGGTTAGTTCCAGGGTTGCCACATGTACTATCAAACCGGAGCTACCGCCCACAAGGGGGAAGCTCCGGGCTATGTACCGAAATGGCACCTCCGGACCTAACCCCAGATCGAGGGAAGCTCCAGAACTGACACGTGTCGGGTAACACCGGACCTATCTGTTCCCCACAGTGTGCTCCGGCGCTGCCACGTGTCCAACCGTCGGATCTACAGCCTCTAACCTCCGGAAGACTCTACAACGACTCCGGATCTTCAAAGGGGAATCAAGGACTTCAAGACCCGATCAAGTGTCATTAATACAATATTAATGACACACGATCGGACGACCTTAATTACCAGTAACGGTGCTGTCAAAGCCCATAACTCGGTCATTAAGGGCAATTAAATGTGTTGAATGTGTATCAATATCAGTAACCGCCGGGGCCACATGTCGGGCCAGGTTAACTTGTAACAACATGCCCTTGTACTATAAAAGGGCAGGCCGATGATACATAGGAGACTCTCCGGAGACACGCTGACTTTACACTCTCAACTAACGTTGAGCTCATACACCCAATACAACACCAACACACCCCGTGGAGTAGGGTATTACGCTCAGGCGGCTCGAACCACGTAAATCTTCGTGTCTCTTGTATCACTTGACATCTCACCTTCTGGAATCTCAGCGCGCCCATACGTAACCTCAAACTCCTCTAACACTTTAGTAGTGTCGGGAGATCTGCCGGATCAAAACCACCGACAGTTGGCGCGCCAGGAAGGGGGGGCCCAGAGATTTCAAGAATGGCGAACTCAGCCGTTGGATCATCCAATGGTCATCCCGCTGTTCAAGCTGTTGGGGGTAATTCCTCCAATATGCAGCCACCAGCAGGAACCACGGTTCCAGCAGGAGTCACACTTCCACCACCGCCGCCTCCGCCAGCAAATCAAGCTGGACAACACGATGGTGCACTGGCGTCAATCACTACGTCGGCGAATCTTGACAACCCGAAACACGCGCTTCATGCAGCACATGCTCTTCTTCAGCGCCCACCACCTCCGGACGCATCCCGGGATGCAATGGAGCAGTGGAGGGCCGATGTGGAACACTTGGTTGCAGCAGCAGCCGACCGCATCAGCAACCAGGGTCCTCCTCCTTCAGGACGGGCCCCGTCGCAGCGACGGACCTTGTCTGGCAGACTTGGTCCGCACGTTTCCAACAACAGGAGACGTGTTGCATCACAGCAGGTGACGTCGTTGCCCTCCGGAGCACGACGCACTCACACAGTATCAAGGCTTTGAACTCATGACCTCCGGGCGGAGCTTGATTGCCAATATCGCCAACAAGACGACCGAGTCCATATTGAGCGTGCTCGTGAAAGACGAGAAGCTCAAGACATTCCTGCTCCTGAAGGAGTAGGAGGAGGCTGTTTAGCCCTGTCCATGCATCTGTGTTTGGTCAGGTGGCCACAGAAGTTCCGGCCTCACCTGCCGGAGAAGTTTGACGGGACTGTTAATCCTGTCGAATTTCTTCAGATTTACTCCACTGCTATCTTGGCAGCTGGAGGAAATGAGGCCGTAATGGCCAATTATTTCCCAGTGCCTTTAACTGCGACTGCCAGGTCGTGGTTTATGATCCTTCCACCCAACTCCATCGGCAGTTGGGAGGAGTTGTGCCGGCAGTTCACCACCAACATCGGGAGTTCTTACACCCGACCAGGCACCGAACTGGACCTTTTTGCAGTTGTGCAAAAAGGAGGAGAATCCATGCAATCATTCATCCAGAGATTCTCTCAGGTACGAAACACTATCCCTTCTATCTCTAGCGCCTCTGTCATCGTGGCTTTTAGACAGGGAGTGCGGGATAAGAAGATGCTGGAGAAACTGGCGATCAAGGAGATTACCAGTGTCACGGAACTCTTCAGCTTGGCTGACAAATGTGCCAGAGCTGCGGAGGGCCGTGAAATGCACTCCAAACCAACTCCGGAGGATCACAAGAAATCCTCCAAAGGAGAAGTCGCTACCTCCGGGAGTGGCAAGAAGAAGAAAAAGACCAACGGCAAGAAGAAGCCATCGGCCGGTGCATCCAATGCTGCAGCTGCTGCAGCTCCGAGTGGCCGGGGGCCACGCCCCGAGAAGCGACCTCGACCGTCTTCTAAAGACGGTGGCAAACCCAAGGTGTGGTGTCCAATTCACAAAACGGACAGCCATAGTTTGGAAGACTGCCGGGAGGTCCAAAACCTCGCCGAGCGCTAACAAGCGCCGGGAAGAAGCTCCTTTCCGACAGAGGGAAGGAAAACAAAAAGTTGACGAAGCTCCGGCTGAAGAGGAGTTAGGTTTTCAGGATCCCAAAAAGGTCCTGAAGGCCGTCTACACCTCAGTCGACGACGATTTCGACGTCTCTGACAACGAGCGTTGGAAGACCATGAACACCATTTTTGGTGGATCATGGGACATCACCTCCCGCCGCGTCATCAAGACTATGCGTCGGGACATGGAAGCTGTAGCTCCTACAGCCAGGGCGGAGCCTCATCGGAAATGGATGGACACAGTCATCACTTTTGATGCTTCGGACTGCCCTCGAAGCATGGTTGTAGCAAGTCAGCTACCTTTGATGGTATCTCCTACCATCAATAACATCTAGCTCCATCATGTCATGGTAGACGGAGATTCGGGGCTGAACCTCATAAGCTTCGAAGCTTTTACCAAGCTTCAGCTCCGACCTTCGGATCTCCACCCCTCCCGACCTTTCTCCGGAGTAGGTCCGGGAGCCATTACCCCACACGGAGCTATTACCCTCCCCGTTACCTTCGGGACCCGGGAGAAGTATCGCACCGAGAAGTTGGTCTTTTACGTTGCTCAGATCAACTTACCCTTCAATGCCATCTTGGGTAGGCCTACCTTGTACAAATTCATGGCAGCTTCTCATTATGGTTACCTGGTGTTAAAGATGCCAACACCAATAGGCGTTCTCTGGATCCGCGAAGATCGTACTGCCGGAGTAACTGCTCTGGAAGAACTCCATGCGCTTACTACGGCGCAAGAGGAGGACTACAGGCAGGAGCAAGCTCCAAAACCCCCGAGCATTCGTCAGCGAGGCTCGACATCTGCACCTCGTGTGCAGCCAAGCGGCGACACCGACATTCCCATCAAAGTCGTCCAAATCGGTTCCGATGCCGCTCAGACCACCCGTATATCGGGGGGATTGAACGACAAATAGGAACTCGCGCTCATCGCTTTCCTTTGGGCTAATGTCGACGTGTTTGCCTAGCAACCGTCACAAATGCCTGGGATCCCCAGGGAAGTGATTGAGCATAATCTGAAGATCTACCCCGATGCCCGGCCTGTACATCAGAAGCCTCGGAAGCAATCCGTAGAGCGACAGAACTTCATTCGACAAGAAGCGAAGAAGTTGCTCGAAGCTGGATTCATCCGAGAAGTCTTCCATCCAAAATGGCTGGCAAACCCAGTCGTTGTGCCCAAGGCCAGCGGGAAGCTTCGGATGTGTATCGACTACACAACACTGAATAAGGCATGTCCAAAAGATCCATTCCCATTACCTAGAATATATCAGATAGTGGATTCCACCTCCGGGTGTGAATTACTATGTTTCCTAGACGCATATTCTTGGTATCATCAAATCAGAATGTCTAGGGAAGATGAAGAGCATACCTCTTTCATCACAGTAGATGGATTGTACTATTATACAGCCATGCCATTTGGTCTCAAGAATGCAGCTTCAACCTTTGTACGAGCTATGTACAAAACCTTTGAAGAACTCATTAGAGACATAGTGGAAGTGTACGTCGACGACATCGTAGTCAAGGTCAAGAACAAGGAGTCACTCCTTGACACCTTGCAGGCTGTCTTCGACAAGCTGCGGGTCACCCGCACAAAGCTAAATCCAGACAAGTGTGTCTTCAGGGTTAGCTCCGGAAAACTTCTTGGTTTCCTGGTAAGTCACCGGGGCATAGAAGCTAATCCGGCGAAGACCAAAGCCATTGAAGACATGCGGCCACCAGCCCGCATCAAAGATGTCCAAAAGCTAACTGGATGTCTAGCAGCCCTCAGCCGGTTCATTTCAAGACTGGCGGAACGGGCACTCCCCTTCTTCAAGTTATTAAGGAAGTCCAAACCATTCCAATGGTCTGAAGAATCAGAAAAGGCGTTCCAGGAGCTAAAACAGCTCCTCACCACCCTACCAATTCTGGTAGCTCCGAACCCTGGTGAGCCTTTGCTGGTTTACATTTCAGCCACTGACGAAGTCGTCAGTATGGTCCTGGTTGCGGAGAGACCAGAACCATCCCATACTCAAGAGTCCAGACCCCTTCAGGAAGGTCTGGAGGTTCCTGAAAGCGAGTTTGGGTCCCAGCTCCCAAACTTGAATCCACAAGAAGTTACTTCAGAAGACCCAGACCCCTCCGAGAGGGTTCAGGTCGCTTCTGAAGAAGCTTCGGGTTCCTCCAGCAAGGACCCAGAAGTCCCTGAAGAGGAAGCTCCGGGCCCCTCCGGGAGGGTCCAGACCATCCAGCGCCTAGTGTACTTCATTAGTGAAGTACTTCATGACGCCAAGACTCGATACCTAGAGGTGCATAAGCTGCTCTATGTAGTTCTTATTGCCTCCAGGAAGCTTCGCCATTATTTCCAAGCTCACAAGATCTCAGTGGTGACTTCTTACCCACTTCGAGCAATCTTGCATAATCCCAACTAAACTGGGAATATTGCAAAGTGGGCAGCGGAATTGGCCGAATTCGATCTCGAATTCATTTCAAGGCAAGCAATCAAGAGTCAAGCATTGGCAGACTTCATGGCGGAATGGACTCCCTCTCCATCAAACCCTGGGGGCTCCAGCGAGCAGAAGCCAGAACACAAGGCTCCGGTCTTCACTGAGCCTCACTGGACCCTCTACTTCGACGGCTCCATGCAAAAGCAGGGGGCCGGAGCTGGAATCCTTCTCCTCGCACCAACCGGAAAGAAGGTAAAATACATGGTACACCTTGACTTCAAGGCGACCAACAACATGGCGGAATATGAAGCACTCATTTACGGACTAAGGGTGGCACTGTTATACGGTGTCAAGAAACTGCTGGTCAAGGGAGATTCACAGCTCATCATTAAGCAAGTGAAGGGTGAATGCTCCAGCAACAATCTCCAGCTAGCTGCTTACCTCCTTGAAGTCTAGAGGCTTCAGAAGGACTTCGAAGTCCTAGATCTCCACCATGTCCAGCGTGCCCACAACGCTGAAGCCAACAAACTCTCGACGAAAGCGTCAACCGGAGCTCCGGCTCCTGACGGAACTTTTGTCCGGAGGTTGTCAAAACCTACAGCTTAGCCTGCCGAACTGAGTGAAGGGGGCGAGATCAGCATCCCGAAGCTGACCGTCTCGATGGCCCTGTTACCATGGCAGCCATCAAGGGTTGTAGGTGCTGCCGGAAGCTCCGAGCAACCCAGCACGCAAGACTCAAATGCTCAAGTTAGTTCCGATGCATGGATCTCGGAGATCCGGAACTACTTGAAAGACAACATCCTTCCTGACAATGATGTATCCACTGACCGGGTAGTCAGATTGGCTAAAAGATACACGTTGGTAGAAGGGGATCTCTACCGGCGCGGTGCCAATGGCATCCTAATGCGGTGCATCACAAGGGAAGAAGGTTGCGAGCTCCTTGCAGAAATCCATGGAGGCGAGTGTGGGAACCACGTGTCTTCCCGCACGCTGGTTGGTAAAGCCTTTCGGCATGGCTTCTACTGGCCTACAGCACTCCACGATGCAACTGAGCTGGTGAAGAAATGTGAAGCATGTCAATTTCATGCAAAGCAAATTCACACACCGGCTCAGCCCCTACAAATGATACCTCCTACATGGCCCTTCGTTGTGTGGGGGATGGACATCTTGGGGCCTTTCCCAAGAGCCGTCGGAGGTTACAAGTTCCTGTACGTTGCCATTGACAAGTTCACCAAGTGGCCAGAAGCAACTCCAGTTGTGACAATCAACAAGCAATCTGCTATCAACTTTTTGCAGTCCATTGTATGCAGATTTGGAGTCCCAAACAAAATCATCACTGATAATGGGACCCAATTCACAAGCTCTGCATTTCAAGGATATTGCGAAGACCTCGGCATTCAAGTTTGCTACACCTCCGTAGCTCACCCAGCAAGCAATGGCCAAGCTGAGAGAGCAAATGCTGAAATCCTTAAAGGACTCAAAACGCGCACCTATGAGCGCTTGAAAAAACATGGAGCCAACTGGATTGAAGATCTTCCGCCCACTTTATGGGCCAACAGGACAACTCCAAACCGGTCAACTGGAGAGACAACCTTCTTCCTGGTGTATGGAGCTGAAGCAATCCTTCCTCCGGAAATCACCTTGGGGTCACTCCGGGTCCGGACCTTCGACGAAGCCACGCAAGACCAGCTCCGACGTGAAGACCTAGACCTCCTTGAGGAGGGAAGGTGCCAAGCAGCTGTTCGGCATGCCCGATACCGCCAAGCCCTTCGACGCTATCATCAGCGGCATGTACACAACCGACAGCTCGAGGAAGGCGATCTGGTGCTACGGAGAATACAATCCAGAGAAGTGTTAAACAATCTCTCCCCCAGCTGGGAGGGACCCTTCCGAGTGATTAAAGTATCCCGTCCCGGAAGCATTCGCTTGGCTACCGAGGATGGGACACCTCTCCCAAATCCTTGGAACATTGAGCACCTCCGTAAGTTCTACACTTAATATCACGAAGGTGAGTCTGTAGTAACTTGAGGTGTATGTTATAGAGTCATTGTATAGAGTCAGGTAGTTCCTCCGGGAGAACAGCCGGACCTTTCCCGGAAGGTCCACAAAGTTCATGCAACACTTGTCGCAGTCTCAGGACTAAAAGTGTTGCTGGCTACCCTGGGTCAAACAAGAAATTAAACACGCTTAGCCTGATTCCATACCCTAAGAGTGTACTTGTTTCCCCTGTACCCGGGACCTATAATGAAAGACATCTTCATGTAAAACAGACTCCACGTGCATTTGTTTTGTGCAGGCTCAACATTTTTATTTTTCTCTTTCTTGTCTATAACAAAGTTGTGCAATTCTTAAGAAATTTTAGTTCGACCAGTTCATGTACAATTCGAGCTGTATTGTCAATTCTTTTTGATCCAAATATTGTTGATGGCCCACTCACCTGAATGCCGCCAAGCCAATCTAGGGCCGGAGTGTGCTATCGACTTAGCCTGGTCAAACACCCTGAGTACGCCACTCTACCTACACCCCGACAGGCTGAAGTAAGGCGGGTCCAAGTACAATTGGATCTGGAAGGAAGAAGGCAACACATTCGGTTGTATTCAGAATCGTGTTTGACCTAAAATTTTCTTTGGAATTGTAAGCCGCGACGAAGTTATAGGCAAGGAGCGAATTTTACTATTTTTCTTGGCTTCAAGTGTGCAGGAAAAATAAAGAATCCACATTGATGGAGAAAAGCCGGAGCTAACGAAGCTTCGACTCCCCCTAGGTGGCTTGTAATCGATGTTAAACATTGAAAACGAGCATCACCGAAGCAACCAAGCTCCGGTAAAGCTAGAGGGGCCAGCCGTCGACGCAGAATAAAAGATGGTGAGAAGACCCCACAAGCGGAGTCTGCCACCGACAAACTATGCATTGGCAAAGGTCACTGTCGGAACTACTAAGCTCCGACACCCCGGAGGACTAACTATCGATGCTCTACGCGTTGATAGGGACTATTGCCGGAGCTACTAAGCTCCGACGATAGACAATGCCGGAGCTTCTAAGCTCCGGCAACCTCAGGGGGCCTTCACTATCGAAGACTTCGGACCTACACTCTACAAGTTCGAAGCAAATGAGTCTTCAACAAAACACAATATCCTCTTGGTACATGTTCACAATCAAATTGTGTACATCTACCAGGGGGCCAAGTGAAGACAAAAGTGTTGAAGACAAAAAGTGAAATTCACAAAAATTTTGGGATTTCATTCATTTGGAGACAAGGGATTACAAAACTGAGGAAGAAAAAGAGAGAATACAAGTGGGAGATACAGAGATGGTCCTAGACCCTATGGAAGAACTGGGCGACCTTCTGAGCAACCTCTGACACATTGGCTCGGGCGGCTTCACCTTCTCCTTCGACGGGACCTTCAAGCACCGGGTCCAGAGGGAATTGGGGATTTCGGCTGGTGTAGCACGTCAGCACATACTCTGCGACGTTCTTCGCCAGGGATTGCCCCTCAACCTCCAACTGGTCCGCGATGACGTCGCCCACCTTGGAGAGTTTGCTACCCGCCGAGCTAAACGCCTGCAACGCCAGGTCCGGCTCTGGCTCTGGATCATCATGACGCACGGGGCTGAAGCCCATCGGTGTCAGCGCGTCGTTGGCTTTGCTCAGGAACTCCCAAACCTGTAGGGAGTCCGCAGTCCTCAAGCCCTTCAATTCTTCCAAGGATCTTTTGGCCACCGCCAGTTCCGAATTCTCGCGAGCAGGGCGCTCAACCTCTTTGGCATTTTACTGAATCTTTTCAGCAACCTACTTCTCTAGTTTTCCGAGCTCCTCCTCCTGAAGGTAGATCTTGTTCTGGCGGTCAACCAGGTCCTTCTCCCTGCCCCTCACTTTCTTCTCCCTGGCAGCGATGGCACACTCTTGCTCGTAGAGTTCCTGCCCCCGCACCCAGGCCTTCTCCTCCTCCTCAGGGAAGCGCTCTTCCAATTTCTTGGCACGCTCCTCGAGGCCCTTGTTAGCCAAAGCTACCTTTTCGGTGAGCTCCTCCTCCCTCTTTAAGACGTCATCCCGCAGCTCAAGGAGTTTCTGCTCTTCATCTTCGAGCCTCTTCTCCCTCTCCTCAAGTGCCTCCCGGCGCTTGATGAGAGTAGTGTTAATGGCCTCAAGCCTTTCTTCGCGTTCATCAGTCGCACTATTAGCTGCCTTGGTCTGCTCATAAATGGCCTGGGATTGAGCGTCGAGGGCGCGAGTCAAGCTCTCCCTGTCATCCAATAATTTGACCCAGTATTCTAGGCATACCTTCTCCTGCTTGATCCATTCTTTGTCATCTGCCAGCCTCGACTGCGCCAGCTTGGTCTCGAAGTAGAGCCGGTTACGCCACCTCCTAAGGGTTTGGCGCTCCTCTTCAAGAGCCTTGCTTTCGTGGAAGAATGCCAGCTGAACTTGACGCAGACTGGAGCAGGCGTTGTCAATAGACAATGACAACGGGATAGGATCCGGACCTGCTGGGGTCTCCTCCGCTGGTTCCAGCGGGTTTTCAGATACAAAAATTGGGTCCCACTCCACAAGAGTGGTCCCCTGAGTCTCCATGGCACTAGGGCTGTCCTCCGGGATGGCCTCAGTTGCCATCGAGGAGGATCCCACTGATGAAGTTCCGACCTCCGGAAGTGGTTTCGAAGGACTAGCCGCCAGAGCTTCATTCGCCCCCTCGGGCAGGGGGCCAGCGACTTCACCAGGGCACTCCAGCTCAACCGCGGGTACCTCCGATGTCGTCACTTCCGGAGCAGGGGCTGCTTCTGGCTCCGGCCTGGGCACCTCCTCTATTGGGGGCTCGAGCGCTGACGCCTTCGAAACAACCGGATCAGGCGCCGGAAGATCTTCAACAACAGTCGGCCCTGCAGCCGGAGCTTCAACGGCAATCGGCTCGGGAGCCAGAAGGTCTTCAACATCAACCGGCCCTGCGGCCGGAGCTCCAGCAACGACTGACTCTGCAGCCGGTGCTTCAGAGGTACCCGGCCCAACCGCTGGGACTTCCTCAACATCCGGCGCGCACGCCGGGACTTCAATTACCTCCGGCTCAACCGCCGGGGCTTCGACAATTTCTGGCTCTGGGGCCGGAATTATTGCTTCCTCCAGCTCAACGACCGAAGCTTCCATCATCTGTGCACCAGGACCCGGAGCTTCAACCTCCGGGGCAGGTGCCGCAGGCGCATCTTCTCTCCCGCGGTCCGGCGCTACCACGGGAGTCTCTGGGGATGAGTCGAGGTCCATGATTACGACATCTGGCGCCGGAGCTGCCGCAGCTTCAGCCACCACTTGGGGCAGCACCGGGACAGGAGCAGAGGCTTCCGCCCTCACAACTTCAGCTGTTGTGGCTGAGGGTGGAGCCTCATTCCTTTTCTTGGGAACGCTGCAGATGAAGGATGAAGAAATTAAAAAAAAAACAGTTACTACAAAAAAACAACTGTCTGAGGTAAAGATTAAAAATTACCTCGGGAGGCTTCCGCACCAGCTTGCGCGGAACCTCTTTCCTGGGCGTTCTGGGCTGACCATAGCCGCCGCCGGCGTGGATGCTCCGGAAGGCCCCCCGGAACTCATTGCAGTCACGGTCACTTCCTTAGTTGAGGCCCTCCTCGACCGGGAAGGACCTCCGGACCTAGAGGCCTCAACTGGCCCTGGTGATGGAGTCGCATGCCCAGAGCTAGCACCCCGGTAAGATGCCGCTGCGGGTACAGTCGCCGCAGTTGTAGAAGACCTCCCCCTCTGGGAAGAAGGAGCTGATGCAGAGGTTGCAGGCCTGACGGACCTTCCGTCGGCATGCTGTAGTTTCCTCTTCCGGCTCAAGGGTTCGTCCGCCGGTTCCTTGCCCTTGCCGACGACTTCGATCCTTGGCTTCGGGGCAGGGTCGGAACCACCTTCGGAAGCCCCAGGGATCACCACCCTGGAGGTCGATCTTCTTTCGACGACACCAAGGTCGTCAAGCACCGGAATCGTCCGTCGGAGCTCCCTGCTAAACTCTACTTCCACGTTCAGAGGGAGAAAGGCTGATGGCGGGGTCAAGTCATCTCCTGCAACATTGATGCCGTGCTGGAACTTTTTGAGATGTAACTCCAAGGTTGCCCCGCCATGTTGGACTTCAGTCCGGTCTCGACCCAGTCGTCGTCCATCACGCTGTTGAGGGCCCAAGCGAGTTTTTCTCTCCTCTTCAGTGGTGCCCACCTGTTGACCAAGAAGTTGCAAAATACCGCCTGAGGAGTTAATCCTCCATCCACGCACTGGCGGATCCTGGTCAGAGCAGGGTTGAAGGCATCCGACAGCACTGGAGCTTCACTCCAGACTGCAGTGTCGATGTTGGGGAGGCCTTCGGGCAGCTCCAGCTTCTCGTGCTGCTCCACCCGGATGACTATCCAGTCCTTCTTCCAATCATCCCACTTTCCAGAGTGAAACGACCAGAGGTACTTGAATGGGCACTTCTTGCGCTTCACGAAGTAATAGAAGCCAAAGTACTCATTACTCCTACCGGTGGTATGGACGGTGAAGAAGGTCCGGAAAAGTTCAATGCGGGGGGGGGGGGGGGGGGGGGGGGATGCCCACCCACATTTCACAGAAGTGGACAAAGATAGACACAAGAAGAATGGAGTGGGGGCCAAGGTGGTATAGCTGCAGACCATAAAAGTCTAGCAGCATCAAGAAAAAGGAGGAAAAAAGTGGGATCAACCCCACCATGGCGTACGAAGAGAAGTACACCATCTCGCCAGCGTGCTCCTTCTCGAACGGGAGCTCACTTCCGGCGCGGACCAGACGGTTGAAGAAGTCCGAGGACCATCCCATGAGGGCCCGGACCTTCTTCAAGTCACCTTCGGTCTTCAGACGACTCTCGCAGAGACCCAACTCCATCGCAGCACAGCAAGGAAAGAGAGGAAAAGCGAGCACAAGTTTTGAGTTTGAGCGCAAGATCAGATGAGAGGCGTAAAGAACTCCAGACGGTGCACGCTTTCCTCCTTAAGTAAGTCCTCGCGACGCTTGGATGGAAACCGCAAGGAAGTTGAAGATACTACTCAAAAATTCCACCCACCCGATGACAAGAGGGCCCGGGACCACCCCGACGATCAAGTCGAGATTCTTACCCAGGCGAACGGTTGTCATCATGAGGCGGGAAGCCCGAAGGCGGCGGCCTGACAAGGCGCGCGGAACCGATACGATTTTTGTATCGGGAACCGGCGACCTTCAATTGCGTGAGATCCGCACGCCAAAGATCTCATTTGCCGCACACGGGATATGCCACGCGGTGAGGATTTAACTCCAAACTATCGCCAACGGCACATCCGAAGACCTTTGAAGACTCAGTTCAGAAGTCAAAGGATGGACCCACCTCCGGCGGAATGACTTCACCCAAGGGGTCTTCCCCAGAGGTGGGCCCAGGGGGCCACTGTCGGTACCCTGGGTACCATATACTCCTTGGGATTGCAAAGATCTCAAGGGAAAGTCATCTACTTGATTTGAAGACCTTCGGAGGCCCACATGTCAGACATAACCGGACCCGCTTCTCCAACATGGTTAGTTCCAGGGTCGCCACGTGTACTATCAAACCGGAGCTACCGCCCACAAGGGGGAAGCTCCGGGCTATGTACCGAAATGGCACCCCCGGACCTAACCCCAGACCGAGGGAAGCTCCAGAACTGACACGTGTCGGGTAACACCGGACCTATCTGTTCCCCACAGTGTGCTCCGGCGCTGCCACGTGTCCAACCGTCGGATCTTCAGCCTCTAACCTCAGGAAGACTCCACAACGACTCTGGATCTTCAAAGGGGAATCAAGGACTTCAAGACCCGATCAAGTGTCATTAATACTATATTAATGACACACGATCGGACGACCTTAATTACCAGTAACGGTGCTGTCAAAGCCCATAACTCGGTCATTAAGGGCAATTAAACGTGTTGAATGTGTATCAATATTAGTAACCGCTGGGGCCACTTGTAATGGTCTGCCCTTGTACTATAAAAGGACAGGCCGACGATACATAGGAGACTCTCCAGAGACACGCTGACTTTACACTCTCAACTGACGTTGAGCTCATACACCCAATACAACACCAACACACCCCGTGGAGTAGGGTATTACGCTTAGGCGGCCCGAACCACGTAAATCTTCATGTCTCTTGTGTCACTCGACATCTCACCTTCTGGAATCTCAGCGCGCCCATACGGAACCTCAAACTCCTCTAACACTTTAGTAGTGTCGGGAGATCTGCCGGATCAAAACCACCGACACCTCTCACCTTCCACAAGCATGATTCGATTTGGGTGACAGTCGACCGACTAACCAAATCAGCTCATTTCATCCCTATAGATACAAACTACATCAACAAGAAGTATGCGGAATTGTATATTGCAAGAGTCATGTGCTTGCACGGAGTTCCCCGAACAATTTTTTTCCGAACGCGGTGCACTGTTCATTGCTCGTTTTTTGGAGCAGCTGCACGCTACATTTGGGACGAAACTGATCCGAAGCTCCGCATATCATCCGCAAACTGATGGTCAAACTGAACGGGTGAATCAAGTTTTGGAAGATATGCTATGCGCTTGTGCCATCTACCATGGTAAAAATTGGGATGATCATTTACCGTTCGCGGAGTTCTCATATAACATTGCTATCAAGCTAGCATCAATGTGGCGCCGTATGAAGCTCTCTACGGCCGGAAATGTCACACACCACTCAACTAGTGTGAATCTGGCGAGCGGGTTATATACAGAATTGATCTTGTAAATGAAGCCGAAGAACGATTAGAAGTGATCCAAGCCAATCTCAAGGCTGCTCAATCTCGTCAGAAGAGCTATGTGGATAAAAGACGTCGACCTCTCCACTTCGACATCAGAGACCACGTTTATCTTTGTGTCTCTCCAGTGAAAGGAATTCATCGTTTAGGAGTGAAGGGAAAACTTGCTCCATGATTCATCGGACCGTTCACAGCCACTAAAAAATGCGGACCCGTGGCCTATTGTTTGGAGTTACCGGCGTCACTCTCTGGAGTTCACAATGTATTCCACATTTCTCAGCTGTAGAAATGTCTTAAATCCTCAACTGAAATCCACACCGACAATATTGATGATCTTCAACCGGATCTCACTTATTCTGAGTATCCAATCCGGATTATCGATGAAAAGACTCGGACCACAAGAAACCAGACTTTGTACTTCTACAAAGTCTTGTGGAGCAACCATACTGCTGAGGAAGCGACATGGGAAAGCGAGAACTATCTCCGATCAAACTATCCGGAGTTATTATCATCGCATATCCAGTAATCTTTTACCTCCGTCTCTTTTATTGTAATCTCGGGACGAGATTCTTTTACGAGGGGGGAATGTAAAAGCCCTAAATTAAAAATGCAAAGTTCAGATGGGAGATATTGAAATTGGAGGGGAACAAGAAATCAAATTAGAATCTGAAAAATTTAAACCTCAATTGAGAGAATTCAAAAAATTCAAATTTAGCTCATGTTCAAACTTTGCCAAAATAAAAATCTGAGCTCACCATTAGCTTCCAAATATTCCAAATAGCACCCCAGAAAAAAATTTCTTAATATTTGGAGCTCACATTCTATTAAATTCAATGGGTACATTGAATTTAATTCAAATTGAAATTTGAATTTGAAATCCATCTGAAACTGAACCAATTATGAAATCAAATTCCAGATTTTGATTCTACACATTTGAATTGACCTCTCCACAAAAAACTGGAATTTTTGGACCAATTTAGGTAGGGGAATTGAAGTTCCAGAGAGGATTGACTTGAAGGGGCAATGGGACCCACTAGTCATAGAGGCATTACCGTGAGTGCTCTGTTTCCCTGACTCCCCGCCGTTCAATGCCGGGAGGGCACGCCACCGCGACAAGGACAAGCAGAGGCAAGCACCTGCATGGCTAGATGACTCGTCCACCTTCTTAAGGCCTTGCGGCGCCCCACCAACGAGTACTCCACTCTTTGTTTCACCAAAACAAATCCCCGTCGCCATTTTCGCCGCCTTCTCTTCCTTTCGGGTGAGCACCATAGCCTTGCCTCATTTCCCTTCTATGCAAACAGAAAAGATGGTGCCAAGACTGTGCTCTATCATCTACGCCAATTGGCTCATCATTTTACTCATTGTGTTGGCCGTACTTTGAAGGCCCGCGGACGCCACCGGAGTTGGGGACGAACGTCGCCTCTGCCCCACCGTAGCCAGCCCTCAACAAGCGGTGTCACGCCTCGACTCCAACAGCAAAAGGGATTTCCATCACGAGCTCTTTCTCACGGTAAAATCCGTGCCTCCTTTCCTTCAGTATCGAGCGCATGGTTTGAGTTTTACCGACGCTAGTTCATTTGGAGATTCCTAGGTCATCGATTTAATTCCATTTCTACATGCAACGATTCTTCAATCCAATGAAGGATTATATTATATACCTCCTAGCGCATCCCTCTGCCAAGAATCAAGGGAGATAATCAAGTGAAGGTCGAGCGATTCAAGTTTTCCCCGCCGCCAATAAAAACCCGTCTGTCCACTGTCAAAGTCAGCTTTGCCGGCGATTTCATCCCTTTTTCTCCCCCTAGTCATCTTCCCATGCTCCCAGGAACGTTCCCAACCTTTTCCCGAGCTTCTTGCGCCATTCTTGAGCGATTTAGGTCATCGCCGAAACCCTAGCTCCGCCACCGTCGTCGCGCCGCCATCTCCGGCTGTCGCCGCCACGATTGGACCCCACCATCGTCTTGCGCAGTCGATTTTAGGGTTAGGCAGTCAAGACTGGGCCGAGAAGAGGTTGACGCAATGATTTTTGGCGTTCGCCGCCACTGCTCCGGCGACGAGCGCCGCCCCCTGGCGCGAGGAAGACGAAGATGGTGGGCCCCACCTGTCAACGACGTTTCCACCGAGCGGATCAACTGCGGCACTGGATCGGGTGCGGCTGCAAAAATTGAACCACTAGAATCGGAAATTAATTGGCTACAATCTTTGATTTCTAGTGATGATTCTTGTTCCTCATGTGAATTAATTTATGAACAATTATCCTCCTTAAGAAGTGTGCACACCTCAACACTTGACAAAATTGAACTTGAAATAGAAAAGAACAAAAATCTTGCTGCATTTAATGATAAAAACTTAAAAGATGCTAGCTCTTCTACAATTGATTTGCATTTTTCTAGCTGTGATGATCTGAGTAAGAAACTACATGATGCTAGGAATGAGATTTCTACTTTGAACAATACTTTATGTTCATACGAAGTTAATTATTGCTCTAACTGTAAATTCAAAGGAAAAGCTTCATGTGGAAATTTCCTAGATCTGTCCAATAAACTTGATGACATGCATAGGACATTAGAGCGGTTTTATAATGCGAATAAGAACCTAAACTTGCTGCTAAATTCTTCCAAGTCTTGCAATGATAAAATTGGTTTATGTTTTGATTCTCATGCTCATTCTAAGGCACATCCACCTAAGATTGTAAAATCACTAGGACATGGTTTAATTAAAATAGTTCCTAGAAAAAAGTGGTTGTTTTTTTAGGTCAGTAGGGGTGTTATCTAATTCGATTGCTAACAAACATGTTGCTTGCTCATCTAGACATGAAAATAAAGTCAAATTTCATTGTACCTATTGTGGTAGAGATGGTCATATCATTGATTTTTATTATAGACTAGATAAACAAGAAAAGAAGCAAAGAATGCTAGCTAGATCATGTAACAACCAGGCAAAACTTGCTGCACGTGCTGAACTGAATGTTAGAAAATTGCAACATGCTTTGATGAGTCAAAACATGCAAAATTTGCTCTCAAACATACTATTTTTCATGCTACACATAACACACCTCGTAGGTCAGTAGTTCGATGCAAGGATTCTCAAAATTTGGCTCATAAACCTATTGTTTTATCTCAGCTTTCACGTGTTATTCCTATTGGACATCGTGTGACTCAGTACTGGATTCCTAAATGCCTTTTGACTAACCCCAGTATTGAGTCATCGACGTATTGTGGTTTTATGTAGGTTACACGCTTGAGGAAGGATAACTTTTGCTTGTAGATTCAGGTTGCTCACGCCACATGACTTAGAATAAAGAATGGTTTTCCTCCCTCTCTTTTGTGTCACGTGTAGAAAATGTTACTTTTACAGATAATTCTTCAACTCCTATAATTGCTAAGGGTTTAGTAAGAGTAAATAATCACTACACTTCGAAAGATGTGGCACTTGTTAAAATTTTGAAATACAACTTGCTCTCTGTTTCACAATTGCTAGATGTAAATCTAGAAGTTTGTTTCACTAAAAATTGCTGGAAGGTTGTAGATTCAAATCGTGAGCTTATGTTTGACATATCTCGGTTTGGAAGAGTTTCTAAAGCTGATTTTGACATGTCATCCTCTAAGCATAGGTGTTTAGTTGCTAATGATTCAAAAAACTTATATTATTGGCATCGTAGACTTGGTCACATGGGCTTTGATCACCTCACACGTGTTAGTGATCTTGAACGCATAAGTGGGTCGCCTAACCTTAAAGGGGACAAAGAAATTGTGTGATCTTCTTGTAGACATGCTAAGATGGTTGTAGGTTCACATGCTCCACTCACAATGATCATGACAACAGCACCGGCACAACTGTTACATCTTGATACCATAGGTCCTTCATGTGTTCAATCTTTTAGAGGTAAATGGTGTGCCCTTGTAATCATTGATGATTATTCTAGATGCACTTGGGTTTACTTTATGGCATCTTACAATGAAGCTTCTATTCATTTTAGAAGTTTAGTTCTTATACTTTCACTTGACCACCTAGGATCTTTTAAAGCAATAAGATGTGATAATGAAACCAAATTTAAAACAAATCATTTGATCAATTTTGTGTTGAAAAAGGAATATATCATCAATTTTATTCACCATATGTACCCTAACAAAATGGTGTCGTAGAGAGAAAGAACATGACCTTAGTTGAGATGGCTAGGACTATGCATGATGAATATCAAACTCTTAGGATGTTTTGAGCAGATACAATTGCAATAGCTTGTTATGTCTCGAATCGAGTTTTCTTGTGAGCTAAGCTAGGAAAAACCCATATGAGCTTTGGTTTGGACATAGGCCTAGTGTCACACATTTTAGGGTTTTTGGTTGGAAATTCTTTGTTAATAAACATGGTAATCTTGATAAATTTGAGGCTAGACCTGTTAATGGCGTGTTTCTTAGTTATCCATCTCACAATAGAGGCTACCATGTGCTTTTACTTGACACTAACAAAAT
Source organism: Tuctoria greenei (assembly GCA_036927565.1). Classification (NCBI taxonomy): domain Eukaryota; kingdom Viridiplantae; phylum Streptophyta; class Magnoliopsida; order Poales; family Poaceae; genus Tuctoria; species Tuctoria greenei. The sequence continues at coordinate 124,940,947 of JAYESD010000001.1, forward strand.
TGTGAAAACTTGTAAGGTTTTTTTGAAGAAGCTAGCTCGGGTACTAGCTCAAACATTGCAAGTCAATGCATACACGCAAGGGCAAAATATTTTCAATGAAGATGAGAAGAAGTGGTGTTACTGCCTTCAGAAGCTAATAATGTTGTTCCTGCTCCTAATTTGATCCACAACCAACACCGACGACTACCATAGATGATCTGGATCATTGTCAAACTACAGTATCTTCGATTGATGATGAATATGAAGAACAAGGAACTTGTGAAGTGTCTACTCCTCTTCACGTCCTCAAAACTCATTCACAACATATTATTGGAAGCTTGGATGAATGAGTCATACGGCCCTGGTTTCTCGATGCAAACTCTCATGCTCATTCTGCTTTTATTGCTTCCTTTGAACCCAAAGATATTTTACACGCAATCACCAATGAATCTTTAATTGCCATGCAAGAAGAGTTAGAAAATGTTGAAAGAAGTAATGTTTGCAAATTTGTACTTCCACCTCATGATCACATTTTGATAGGAACAAAATGGGTGTTTAAAACAAACAAAGTGGAGATGGGTTCGTGGTTAGGAATAAAGCTAGGTTGGTTCCTCAAGGTTTCACATAAGTTGAAGGTCTAGATTTTAGTGAAACTTTTGCTCCTGTGGCTAGATTAGAAGCCTAAGAATTTTATTAGCATTTGTTGCATCTAAAGGTTTCAAGTTATATTAAATGGATGTGAAAAAGTATTTTTCAATGGCTATATAGATGAGGAGGTTAATGTTAAGTAACCACCTGGTTTTGAAAATCCAGATTTTCCTAATCATGTTTACAAACTGTCCAAAGCTTTGTATAGTCTCAAACAAGCTCCTAGAGCAAAGTATGATAGGTTAAAATATTCTTACTTGAAAAGAGGTTTATTATGGGCAAAGTAGATAAAACTATTTTTGTGATTAAGCATGGCAATGACTCACTATTCGTTCAAGTGTATTGGATGCTATTATCTTTGGTTATGCTTCACATGATCTTGTGTCCAAATTTTCAGTAATGATGAGTTCAGAATTTGAAATGAGTATGATGGGAGAACTCACGTTCTTTTTCGGGGCTGCAAATAAAGCAAACTAAGGAGGGAACCTTTGTGCATCAAATGAAGTATACGAAATATTTCCTTAGGCGTATCAACATGGAAAACAGCAAGGCTTTTCGGGCACCAATGAGAACAGCGATAACACTTGAACTTGATAAAGATGGTGAACCCATGAATCATCTAGAAATGACTATCAAGCCGGGCAAATGAACTTCTTATTGTTGAAAATATAACTTACAGTTCCGCCGAATAGACTTTGATTTAATTTGTTGGCTTGCTGCCAAGGCCTGGCCAACCTATCTAGCAAGACCGTCATTTGGTATAGCAAATTGTTAAGGTTGATGCATGCATCAGGCAACCTGTATATCTATGCCTAATTGTTAAGTATTGCTAGGTATTGTGCAAGCTAATATTTATCCAGGCCTACGTACAATTTGACATGAAACAGAATCAAGGAAGCCAGGACAAGTTAAACTAAGTTCAGGAGACAATGTATGCCAGAAATACAAAGCCATAGTTCTTAAGAAGCTTTGTGGCAACCTGGGTATGTAGGCATCACCTTGGATATAACACTATCTCCAACAAATAGCCTATTGGAGAGCCCAAACCCTATTTGAGTATTAAAATGCTCTCCAACAGACACCCTATATCTGAATCCCATCGGGGCGCGCTCCCCTCGAATCCCAAACATTGGGGCGCTCTGTGAGGAACCGTCCAAGTTGAATCAATGTTAGATGCATTAGCTCGCTGTCCATCAACGGCACGCGAGCTACAAATGCGACCAACATAAAATCTAACTCCGGTAGTTCCCCGATATGCTCTTAATCATCCCAGGATCACAACATATCGGTCCACATCATTGCACAAACATCACAAGCACATGAATGACCACAAGTTCGTAAATATTACAGGTTATAAAGTGCTTACAAGTAGTGACAAGTTTCTGAAATTTTATAAGTCCAGCGAGCAATGTTGAGGTTAGGCTTTCCAAGCTCCTATGGATAACATTGTTCATAAAGGGTTCAAGTTCAGATTCGAGACAAAAAAATAAACAAGCCCTACGCAGCGCAAGTCAACTTTTTAAATCGGCAAAAGTCTAGCGGTTCCTGCCCACAAGACCACCGGTGTTGTCAAGTAAAAATCAGCATTTTACTCCTCCCCATTGCTGGAGTCAGCAGGGTAGAAATAACCAAACATCTGTAGGATCGAAGAGCACGTGAAAAGCTACCAGAGGGGGGTGAATGGTAGATTTAAAAATCTTACGCAGCGGAAACAATAAAACCCTAATCCCTTCAGTAGAAAAACGATCTGTTAAAGAAATCGTGTATGAGACTAATCTAAACGTTTTTCACCGTGAAAAAGTGATATATATCAGAGAGAATCAAGTCACGAAGACAACACAAAAAGAATTACTCAAATCCGTCGAGAACAACTCAAGTTATGATCAAAAGATCAAACACTGGTCAATCTGATCTACCCGAGAAAAACAGTTTCTGGAGTGCTGCAAAGAAACTCGTGTAGATCAAAAACCACAAATCCAATGACCGTGAAATTTTGACAGATGATAGACAATCAAGTTGTGAAGACAAACCAAAAAGAATCACGTCAATTGGATCAGAAAAACTTGAGTTATGATAAAACCACCGACAAAAGGTAGTGCTGTCCAGAAACTCGACGAGTAAAACTTGTCTGGAACAAGTCGGACGAACAAGGCACAAAAGTTACTTCAAACTATGAATTTTATTCAATAGAACACAAGAGGAACAGCCCCAAAGTCGTGCCTGTCGAGCTTTGGCCTTCCCTTGCTTATATAACCAGCCCTTAGGCCAACCCAATAAAACTAGGACTCCAATCCTACTCAGATCACGAATCCTAACTTTCCATAACTGCTCAAGATTCTTCTATACGCAGATAGAAGCAATCTTAAGACTTCCAAACATCTTAGGAACGTATCCCACATTCCTAAACAACTCAAATTCGTGACACACACGAAATCCTAACATAACCAACTCGATATTTCCATACCGAGCCATAACCGACTCAGCTAGCAGCCTAAGTCTTCAACCGATACGATCTGATCCTTCCGATCAGATCTTCCTTCCATAATCCGTCTCTAGAAGCATATTGCCATGTCATGCACCTCATGCATACGTGCGAACACCTTCCTTCGACCTTCATATGCACTGTCCTTGATTCAATCATCTTGTGCGACCTCCTGACCCGCTCAACCACAGTTCCTCCTGAACTTGGTTGTTGGAACCTCATCTCCTCCTGAGACTAGTCCAATGGATCCCGTCACCAGCCATGACTTGAACTCAAGCAACACCTGCACATGAATAAACAACCAATCTATACGAGCCCAAGTCCTCGACTTGACTCACGTTAGTTCCGAACACAACACCTTACGTGAGAACCTCACATAAGCATGTTGCAAAACCACAGTAGAAACGATATCAACCGTATCATCCAAAACGCACCAAAAACTTAGCAAATGAAAACTAAGCAATCTTTCCAATCAAGTAAAGCAAGTACGAGACATTGCAAATGCAAAGCAGAAGCACTGCGGTCAAGTTCCGGACCTTGCCAGAGCAACCCGGAGCTTGAGCCGGAGCTAACAAGAGCTAGTAGAACCTAGCGCCGGAGCTTACCAAAACTAGTAGATCCTGGATCCGGAGCTTATCAAAACTAGTCGGAACTAGTCAACCCAAAACCCGGAGCTAGACAAAGTACGTCGAAGCTTAGCATCCCGGAGCTAACGAAAATATGCCGGAGCTATCAAATATATGCCGGAGCTAAAGATAAAGCTCACCGGAGCTAACCAAAGCTGGTCGGACCTTACCAAGAAGTCGGACCTAGCATCAAACGTAACCGGAGCTACCCAAAGCAAGCCGGACCTATCGTCGGACCTTGCTGTAGCTCGGAGCTAGAGTCGGACCTTGATAAAAAGGTGTTTTGGTGATATTAAAAACTTTTATCATCAAAGCCAAGTGTATTCACTACAAGCCAATGTATTCAGCACACATAGGTCTTACAATCTCCCCCTTGATGAATGCATTGGCAACACCATTTAAAATTCCGAACATTGGCTTATTCAAATAAAAGTTTTGAAAACAATTTCTCCCCTTTTTGTTTAAATAAAAAATAAAATGAGAAGGAAAAAAATATCCCATATTATCTCTCCCCCTTTATTAACTTTCCTTATGCACATATTCTCTTCATGCTTATCTCTTCCTTTTTGAATATGTGATTAATCTCTCCCCCTTTGACAATGTATTCAGCAAGGTAAAAGAGAAATTTTAATTGTTATGAGATATAAACAAATTATCTCTCCTTCTTTAGTTGTTATGAGCATATTATAACATATACATATAAACAAAGCTCACCCAAGTCATACTATCAAGTAACTTACACTATCACATCAATGAGATACATAATGTAGTGTAAGCCATGCTAGAAAGCAAGTGTGATTTTCAATTTTAGCAGGTCATGATCTCACAAACTCAACTATTTCAAAACCTGAAAGCATGACATTTGTTGCTGCATCTTATTATTTTTCAAAGCATAAATTTAGATAATATGATATTTGCAAGAGATTATATGCTCATCTGCCTTATTCTAACCAACCAAGTCAAGCCTATGTCATTTGACAATCAGAAGCTTAAGGACATGGTTTTAGTCATACACAACTTCTTCCAAGTTCATATCTAAGTGCAATGACAAGCCATCTCGAAAGAAGAAGTGCGATGCATGCATATTCTCTTGATCTTTTCTCAATTTATATTTGTTCATAAAAACTCAACATGTGAGTTGATTACTTGATAAATTCTTAATGATTAAAAGCATTTGTGATCATGCAACAAGTTCAAAAAAGCAAGAAAGTTCGACCATGACCAAATTTAGTGTAAGTAATTATTCCAATTACTAGACATAGCAAAAACTACAAAAAGTATAACACGAGTAATGTAGTAAGAACTTTCAGCATGTAAAAGGAATCACAAAGTCATATATGTATGAAATAATATGCTCATATTATTTTAATTTCAGATTCACACATAGACTTCCTAAGTTTCAAAAACTCCCCCTCAATTTAAGCCATGAGGATGTATAACCCCTATTTCACTACGAATGTAACAAAAACGAGTGAAATCCAAAAAAGGTTTTGTAAAAATGTCAGCCAATTGTTGTTCGGTATCTACATGGTGAAGCACAATGTTTCCTTTTTCAACATTATCACGGAGAAAGTGATACCTAATGTCAATGTGCTTAGTTCTAGAATGTTGCACGGGGTTTTTAGCAATGCAAATAGCACTAGTGTTATCACAGAACAGTGGAACACTATCTAGATCAACCCCATAGTCCTTAAGTGTTTGAACAATCCAAAGAATTTGTGAACAAGCACTAGCAGCAGCTACATACTCAGATTCGGCTGTGGATTGTGCAACTGAACTTTGTTTTCTAGAGGACCAAGCAACAAGAGAATTACCAAGAAAATGACAAGCACCGGAAGTACTTTTCCTATCAATCCTACAACCCCCAAAATCAGCATCCGAAAAAGCTTTCAAAGAAACGATTGAGGAAGAAGGAAGAAAAATGCCAAATTCTTGAGTTCCATGTAAGTACCTGAGAATCCTTTTGACGGCTTGACGATGTGAAACACGTGGGGAAGCTTGAAACCGTGCACAAAGACATACGCTGAATTGTATGTCCGGTCTTGATGCCGTAAGGTACAAAAGTGATCCGATCATACTTCTATAATCTTTTTGATCCACGGATTCACCATCTTCATCAAGTTCAAGTGTTGTTGCTGTTCCCATTGGTGTCCGAAGAGGCTTGCTTTTGTCCATGTTGAAGCGCCTTAGGAGATCTTTGGTATACTTTGTTTGATGCACAAAGGTACCCTCCTTGGTTTGCTTGATTTGCAGCCCCAAAAAGTAAGTGAGTTCACCCATCATACTCATTTCAAATTCGGAACTCATCATTGCTGAAAACTTGGACACAAGATCATGAGAAGCACAACCAAAGATAATATCATCCACATACACTTGAACGAATAATGAGTCATTGCCATGATTAAGCACAAAAAGAGTTTTATCAACCTTTCCCATTGTAAACCCCTTTTCAAGTAAGAATGTTTTTAACCTATCATACCATGCTCTAGGGGCTTGTTTGAGACCATATAAGGCTTTGGACAGTTTGTAAACATGATTAGGAAAATCTGGATTTTCAAATCCTGGTGGTTGTTTGACATAAACCTCCTCATCTATGTAGCCATTAAGAAAAGCACTTTTAACATCTATTTGATATAGCTTAAAACCTTTAGATGCTGCGAAAGCTAACAAAATTCTTATGGCTTCTAATCTAGCGACAGGAGCAAAAGTTTCATCAAAATCTAGACCTTCAACTTGAGTGAAACCTTGAGCAACCAACCTAGCCTTATTCCTAATCACAACCCCATCCTCACTTTGTTTATTTTTATATACCCATTTAGTTCCAATTAAAGTGTGGCCTTGAGGTGGAGGTACAAGTTTCCAAACATTATTTCTTTCAAAATTTTCTAACTCTTCTTGCATGGCAATAATCCAAGATTCATTAGTGAGTGCGTGTGATATATCTTTGGGTTCAAAAGAAGCAACAAAAGCAGAATGAGCATGAGAGTTTGGATCGCAAAACCTGGACCGTGTGACTCGTTCATGCAAGCTTCCAATCATCTGTTGTGGGGGATGATCTTTGTAAAAACGTAGGGGAACAGATGTCTCACAAGCTTCTTTTTCATTAGGTTCATTGTAGATTGATGAGCTTGTGACTTGTGGACGATCAGGACCAGCAGAGGTGACAGCCGGAGCTTGTTCAATGTCCGGAGCTGGACACGTGTCAACTTCGGAACTACCAGGCAGTATCACTGGCTCTTCTTCATTTTCGAAAATACCCTCCCCCTGAGAATATGAATCTGGTCCTGCAACACCGGAGCTAGTACCTGGGCTAGCTTCATCAAAAGACACTTCACAAGTCTCCACAATTTTGTTAGTGTCAAGTAAAAGCACACGGTAGCCTCTAGTATGAGATGGATAACCAAGAAACATGCCATCATTGGATCTAGGTTCAAATTTATCAAGATTACCATGTTTCTTAACAAAGCATTTGCAACCAAAGACCCGAAAGTGTGTAACACTAGGCCTATGTCCAAACCGGAGCTCATATGGTGTTTTTCCTAGCTTAGCACGCAAGAAAACACGATTTGAGACATAACAAGCGTTTGCTAACGCATCAGCCCAAAATTTCCTAGGGGTTTGATATTCATCAAGCATAGTCCTAGCCATCTCAACTAGGGTTCTGTTCTTTCTTTCTACAACACCGTTTTGTTGAGGTACATATGGTGAAGAAAATTGATAATCTATTCTATTTTCAGCACAAAAGTGATCAAAGAATTGATTTTTAAATTCAGTTCCATTATCACTTCTAATTGCTTTTAATGATCCTGGGTGATCAATTGATAATCTAAGAAATAAAGTTCTAAAGTGACTAAAGACTTCATTCTTAGACGCCATAAAATACACCCAAGAATATCTAGAATAATCATCAACAATAACAAGAGCATACCATTTACCTCCGAAGGATTGAACACGTGAAGGTCCTACGGTGTCAAGATGCAAAAGTTGACATGGTTCAGTTGTCATGATCATTGTGAGAGGAGTATGTGAACCTGCAACCATCTTAGCATGTCTACAAGAAGAGCACACAATTTCTTTGTCCCCTTTAAGCTTAGGCAGCCCACGTATGCGATCAAGAGCACTAACACGCGTTAGGTGATCAAAGCCTACGTGACCAAGTCTACGATGCCAAAAATATAAGTCCTTTGAATCATTAGCAACTAGACACCTATGCTTAGAAGAAGACATATCAAAATCAGCTTTAAAAACTCTTCCAAACCGAGACATGTTAAAAATAAGCTCACTATTTGAATCTACAACTTTGCAGCAGTTTTTATTGAAAGTAATTTCTAGATTTTCATCTAGCAATTGTGAAACAGAAAGCAAGTTATATTTCAAATTTTTGACAAGTGCCACATCCTTCAAAGTGTAGTGATCATTTACTCTAACCGAACCCTTAGCAATTATAGGAGTTGAAGAATTATCGGCAAAAGTAACATTCTCTACACGTGACACAAAGGTGAGGGAGGAGAACCAATCTTTGTTACCGGTCATGTGGCGTGAGCAACCTGAATCCACAATCCAAATATTCTCCTTCCTCAAGCGTGTAACCTACATAGAAGCACAATACGCCGATGACTCAATACTGGGGTTAGTCAAAAGGCATTAGGAATCCAGTACTGAGTCACGCGACGTGCACCAAGAAAAACACGCGAATGCTGAGATAAAACAGCAGGTTTATGTGTCAAAGATTGAGGTTTTCTTTTCTTAACAGTTGATTTAGAAGTTGTTACTTGTTTAGAGTGAAAACCGGTAGCTCCGGAGGTAAAAGCAGAAGGTCCGGAGGCAAAAACTGAAGCTCCAGAGGGAACAACAGAAGATCCGGTAGCTCTTGGAGCTATCGGAACTATCGGAGCTGCTTTTGCGGATTTCTTACCAGAAGGTTTGGAAGCTACCTTCTCAAATTTCTGACTCACTAAAGCAGGTTGTGTTTTTCTAATTGCATGAAAATTATAAGATCTAGCAATTTTTCTTTCCTTTTTCTGTTGTTTAGCTAGTCTATAACAAAAATCTATGACATGACCATCTCTACCACAGAAGGTACAATGAAATTTAACTTTGTGTTCATGTCTAGATGAGCAAGCAATATTTTTATTTGAAACCGAATGAGGCAACACTCCTGCAGATTTGAAAACCACTTCTTTTTGTTTAGGAATTGTTTGAATCAAACCACTTCCTAATGACCTTACAATTTTAGGTGGATGTGCCTTAGCATGAACATGAGAATCAAAACCTAAACCAGTTTTATCTTTGCTAGACTTGGAAGAATTCAGCAGCAAGTTTAGATTCTTATCCCCATTACAAAACCGACCTAGTGTCCTATTCATGTCATCAAGTTTCTTGGACAAGTCTAGGCAGTTTTCACATGAAGTTTTTCCTTTTAGTTTGCAATTGGAACAAATTTTAACTTCATGAGAACGTAAAGCATTGTTCAACATAGAAATTTCATTCATAGCATCTTGCAGTTTCTTATCAAGATTTTCACATGCAGAACAATGCAAGTCAATTGTAGAACAGCTAGCATCTTTCAAGTTTTTATCATTAAGTGCAGCAAGCTCTTTGTTCTTTTTAATTTCTTCATCAAGTTTATCTAGAGTGGAGGAGTGTGCACTTCTTAATGTGGACAATTGTTCATAGATTAAGTCACATGAGGGACATGCATCATCACTAGGAATCAAAGTTTTTAAACGGTTAATTTCAGATTCTAGTGATTCAATTTTAGCAGCACTATCCCTAAGCTTTTTGTCCTTTTTCTTGACAATAATAGTTGCACGAGAAATAGCATCACACATTTCATTGCAGGTAGAACATACCTCATCATCGTCACTGTGGTGCTCTGCTTCCTCCTGACTTGATCTTGATCTTGCTTTGCCCGCCATGAAGCATAAGTTGGCCAGATCATCATTATCTTCATCACTTTCAAAGTCTACATCACTTGAACTGAGCTCTTGAAGCGCGGTGATGAAGTTGTTGATCATCTTGCGTCCTATGGTACCTTTCTTCTTCTTGTTGGAATTTCCAGAGGAGGTCCGGATCTTGCTTTGTTTTTCTTCCTGGGTGGTCGGACCTGAAAGGTTAGGGCATTCTGTACGAAAGTGTCCTGTTTTACCACATTCAAAACAGCGTTGAGGTCCGGAGCTTCCTCTCCTTCTAGTTCTCACATTTTGCAATGCTTTTGAGAATCTAGTAGAGATGAGTGCCAACTCCTCTTCTGGAATTTCTTCGATCTGCTCCAGGGTTAGTGAGGACAACAAAGCAAGAGTATTGCAGGATGATGATTGGCCGGAGCTAGACATATCACGTTGTGAGACAAATGCAATAGACTTGTTTGGGTTCTTACGTGCTAGGATGTCAATTTCATCAGTTTTTAGTTTAGAATAAAGTACATCTAATGTAAGAGAACTCATGACAGTTGATTCACGAATAGATGTTACTTTCATCTCCCAAATTGTCATGTCTAATGCACTAAGAAGTTGTCTAGCATTCTCAGCATCAGAAAAATTTACATTGACACTACGTAAGTTGCTGAGAATTTTATTGAAACGAGCAAAGAGGTCATCGATCGACTCACCTGGTTGCATCTCAAAACGCATATATTCTTTCTTGAACATATCTTGTTTTACCTCCTTGATTGTGTTGGAGCCTTCATGATAATCACAGAGAGCTCTCCAAACGTCGTATGCTGATCGGAGGTGCGCGACACGATCAAAGTCGCTTTGAGTGAGTCCTTGGATGATCAAGTTTCGGGCTTTGTTGTTGTTGTCGACGTCCCGGAGGTTCGTGGCCGTGACTTGATCATTGGGTGGCACTTCATAAGGCTTATACACCTTCTCCCATATTGCAAAGCCTTGTGCCTGGATAAAAGCCTCCATGCGTGCCTTCCAAACCTGAAAATCAATACCAGCAAACACACAAGGTTTGACGGAGTACTTCTCCATGATGATTAGTCAAAAACACGTGCAAATCACAAAGATTAGAGCACCGTGGCTCTGATACCAATTGTAGGATCGAAGAGCACGTGAAAAGCTACCATAGGGGGGTGAATGGTAGATTTAAAAATCTTACGCAGCGGAAACAATAAAACCCTAATCCCTTCAGTAGAAAAACGATCTGTTAAAGAAATCGTGTATGAGACTAATCTAAACGTTTTTCACCGTGAAAAAGTGATATATATCAGAGAGAATCAAGTCACGAAGACAACACAAAAAGAATTACTCAAATCCGTCGAGAACAACTCAAGTTATGATCAAAAGATCAAACACTGGTCAATCTGATCTACCCGAGAAAAACAGTTTCTGGAGTGCTGCAAAGAAACTCGTGTAGATCAAAAACCACAAATCCAATGACCGTGAAATTTTGACAGATGATAGACAATCAAGTTGTGAAGACAAACAAAAAAGAATCACGTCAATTGGATCAGAAAAACTTGAGTTATGATAAAACCACCGACAAAAGGTAGTGCTGTCCAGAAACTCGACAAGTAAAACTTGTCTGGAACAAGTCGGACGAACAAGGCACAAAAGTTACTTCAAACTATGAATTTTATTCAATAGAACACAAGAGGAACAGCCCCAAAGTCGTGCCTGTCGAGCTTTGGCCTTCCCTTGCTTATATAACCAGCCCTTAGGCCAACCCAATAAAACTAGGACTCCAATCCTACTCAGATCACGAATCCTAACTTTCCATAACTGCTCAAGATTCTTCTATACGCAGATAGAAGCAATCTTAAGACTTCCAAACATCTTAGGAACGTATCCCACATTCCTAAACAACTCTAATTCGTGACACACACGAAATCCTAACATAACCAACTCGATATTTCCATACCGAGCCATAACTGACTCAGCTAGCAGCCTAAGTCTTCCACCGATATGATCTGATCCTTCCGATCAGATCTTCCTTCCATAATCCGTCTCTAGAAGCATATTGCCACGTCATGCACCTCATGCATACGTGCGAACACCTTCCTTCGACCTTCATATGCACTGTCCTTGATTCAATCATCCTGTGCGACCTACTGACCCGCTCAACCACAGTTCCTCCTGAACTTGGTTGTTAGAACCTCATCTCCTCCTGAGACTAGTCCAATGGATCCCGTCACTAGCCATGACTTGAACTCAAGCAACACCTGCACATGAATAAACAACCAATCTATACGAGCCCAAGTCCTCGACTTGACTCACGTTAGTTCCGAACACAACACCTTACGTGAGAACCTCACATAAGCATGTTGCAAAACCACAGTAGAAACGATATCAATCGTATCATCCAAAACGCACCAAAAACTTAGCAAATGAAAACTAAGCAATCTTTCCAATCAAGTAAAGCAAGTACGAGACATTGCAAATGCAAAGCAGAAGCACTGCGGTCAAGTTCCGGACCTTGCCAGAGCAACCCGGAGCTTGAGTCGGAGCTAACAAGAGCTAGTAGAACCTAGCGCCGGAGCTTACCAAAACTAGTAGATCCTGGATCCGGAGCTTATCAAAACTAGTCGGAACTAGTCAACCCAAAACCCGGAGCTAGACAAAGTACGTCGAAGCTTAGCATCCCGGAGCTAACGAAAATATGCCGGAGCTATCAAATATATGCCGGAGCTAAAGATAAAGCTCACCGGAGCTAACCAAAGCTGGTCGGACCTTACCAAGAAGTCGGACCTAGCATCAAACGTAACCGGAGCTACCCAAAGCAAGCCGGACCTATCGTCGGACCTTGCTGTAGCTCGGAGCTAGAGTCGGACCTTGATAAAAAGGTGTTTTGGTGATATTAAAAACTTTTATCATCAAAGCCAAGTGTATTCACTACAAGCCAATGTATTCAGCACACATAGGTCTTACAACATCATAGATGTTTCACCTGCAAAACTCCAATATAACAAACATGAGTACGAAAATATTCGCATGATTTACACATATGGTATATAGCCCGACTCCAAGGAGTATGAATATAGCCGCAACAATGGGTTAATTCACAGTCAAAACATAATTTATAAAAGCTGAGACGATTAACGGATAAGCGTATAAGCATAAAGTAAAAGACACATGGGCGACTCACATGTACACTCCTACCTACTGCAGCAAGTAAACATTTGTAACCATGTGTGAAACAACACACAATTCAGCTCAAGTACATCACCCATACACCCTCATTTCAATTGATAGTGAAGTTGTAATCACTACGATGAAGCTCAATGAACACTAAGCTTGATCATGACCGAGATCGCAGCGACTCGAACCGATTATACACCCTACAGGGGAGTCCCAAATTACCCACACAACTCGAGGACCATACAACTTATGTGGCCAACCAAAGCCACACAAAGGGGTACTCATGTCAACCTTTCTCACATTCTCGAATGCTTGGACAATCTTCACCACAAGGAGTACTACGGTCTCGCAGACCATTAGTCACTTGTGCGTGTCAAACAAGTTATTAAGTCATGGCCCAAACATTGGTACAAAGTGAGATATTCTTGCCATACCATTATTTCCAGCATGTGGTTAAAAGTGAAAGTGCTTAGGATAACAAGAACAACTCACGGTCCTTAACTGACCAAGCGGGGCTACATCCTAGTCCCTCTCAGTCCACAAGTTCTTAAGATTTAATCCCATCTCCGAGTATATTATGCCCTAAGCTCGTGAATGGTGGTGACCTTGCCACCGATTGGACTTCTACCCCTCTGAGCATGGCTAAGCATGACACATAGCAAATTTAGAATCAACCCAAATTTGTCCCAATAGACTCAACAAGGAGTGGGTGCGAACATGACTCATCTTACCCTACACCTAGTACAAGACAATGGATAAACAATATACTAAATTCATTCATCATTTGTATAAAAATATTAGGTTCAAGATGCATAGATGCTTGCCTTCAATCTCAGGAGTATACTCTGCAGGATTAGTGCTCGCACAACTGTCCTCCCGAGCTGCACGCGTGCCACTCTCCAACGGTTCATTCGCTAAACAAAGAAATATGCACTGTATGAGAATGAGTGACATGATGTGATGCATAATGCAGCTTGCATGAAACTTTGTAGTATTATAGACCATAAAGTCATGAGGACAATGCAAAAAGAATCGATAATTTTGGACATTGCTAGCTCATGTTATTAACAAAACATCACCCCTCTGTCCAACATCGGGCAAATCAGGTGCATTCGTGTTGTTGTGTGGAGCTCAAAATTTTCCAAATCATTTCAGGTCCAGAGGTCATTTTTAGTTGAGCTCTAACTATTTAATTATGTTTTCTGCAACCTTTATCAACATAACCAAGATAAATGTGGAATGGGTGTTTATACTGCGTGAATAAGGCTGAAACTTTGTAGGCTCATTATATATCCCTAATCAAGAGTTTTAGCATAGGTTTCATCATTTTATCATTCATACAACTGACATGCGAAAAATAACAATTTTCAACCTAATGCAAAAAGATTAAGGTGGCTATCCTATTTAAATAGAACACCAAACAACATCTATCACTTCAAATGCTTGGTGTGAAGCATAAGGAGACTCTTAGACAAGTTTTACCATTTAAGCACTTTTATTTCACTCATTACGATTTTAACCATGGAAATCGCAAAGAATTACTTATCTTGCAATTCTACACACAACATAAGCAGCAAAAATGACATACGAATCACATAAAAAAGATGGAACCCATATGGAAACAATACCACTGAATCTAAAATACATAGCAAAAGGAATGAACAATATATGAGAAGATGTAACTTTTAATGGCAAATCTGGGACTAGAACCTGGCAAACAAACTGTTCTCAAGGTTAGGTCTGGTGATTTGGAAACGAAAAAATATTTTGCATTTTTCTGAGAAGGAAATCAGTGGTCCGTAGATTTGCACTTGCATGTTATTTCTACCTCCATAGAACCTATTTTCAGGGAAGGAAAACAACAACTCTTCTTCCACCTCTGGACAGCAGCAACAACCAGGGAATGGTGATGGAGAAGGGGACAACCAGCAGGGATTAGCCCAGATAAACAACAGGAAAATGATGAAGATGACAAGGGACAAATATTTGAGACAAAAACTCACCTGGAAACTGCTTAGATTTTTAGGCAGCAATGGTGATCTGCTAGGGTTTCTTGGTGGAGAACAGAGGGAAGAGGAGAGAGCTGAAATAAACAGCAATGGGAGAAGCAGTTCTGCTGTGAGGAGAGAAATTTGTAGAGGCTGTCCCTCGCGCTGGCACAAAGCCTTCAAGTTAGCTGCCGCACCCTGGCCAAGCAAGTCTATGGAAGGTGAGTCTGGTTGCTTTCTCTCCTTTGGAATTTCAAAAATTTATTCACATCACTTTTGTTTCTACTCTATTAGAAAGTAATTCTCCCTATAAAATTATGAAACTTTGTGTGGGCATAGATAAGGTCACAAGGAACAACTTTTGTTATTGTGACTTCTTCGGATTCTCCTTAGAATTAATCCAAAAAATCTGGCAGTGTAGGTAATTTTCAATTTTTGTTGAATTTTTAGGGCATTAAACCTTTCCAAAACGTTATGGAAAAATCAACAAAATTCTCTTTCGTGTTGCAGAATGAAACAAAATTTTCTTTTGGTTATACTTTATTAGAAATATTTGAGTTCCTTCATGGGCTTGATATGACTAGTATATTACTTATGAGCATGAATTTGATTTCAATCCAGCTGCTGATTTCTAAGGTATATTTGAGTCATTAAACCTTAAAACATCATAAAGACATAAGAGTCTAGGTCGGACAAGGATGGAAAGATAAGAGTCAAAGTTGGACAATGTCAGGTCGGGTCGGGATTGGACCACGTCGGGATCAGAACGGATCAGGACTTGGCAGGATGCTTTTGTTTCCATCATAATAGGACATACGCTCCAAGAAAATCAAGGTGTGACACGCTCCCTTCGCTCCAATCTCAACTATCAGTGCTGGATAAAAAAAAGTATGGTGGGAAAAAGAAGCGGCGGCGGCGAGTGAGGAGATTAGCGTCAACGGCGATTGAGGAGACCAATGGTATGGAAGTATGATCGGATCACTTTTATATCTCACAGCATCAAGACCGGACATACAATTCATCGTATGTCTTTGTAGACAATTTTAAGCTTTCCCATGCTCTTCATATCGTCAAGCCGTCAAAAGGATTCTCAGGTATTTACATGAAAGTCAAGAATTTGATATTTTTCTTCCTTCTTCCTCAACCGTTACTTTGAAAGCTTTTTTGAATGCTGATTTTGGGGGTTGTAGGATTGATAGGAAAAGTACTTCGGGTGTTTCGCATTTTCTTGGTAACTCACTTATTGCTTGGTCCTCTAGAAAATAAAGTTTAGTTGCACAATCCGCGGCCGAATCTGAATATGTATCTATTGCTAGCACTTGCTCACAAATTCTTTGGATTGTTCAAACACTTAAGGACTATGAGGTTGATCTAAATGGTGTTCTACTATTTTGTGACACCACTAGTGCTATTTGCATTGCTAAAAACCTTGTGCAACACTCTAGAACAAACCACATTGACATTAGGTATCACTTTCTTTGTGATAATGTTTAAAAAGGAAATATTGTGTTTCACCATGTAGATATCGAATATCAAATGGGTGATATATTTATAAAACCTTTGGATTCACTCGCTTTTCATTCATTTGTAGTGAAATAGGGGTTATGTATCCTCATGGTTTAAACTGAGGGAAAGTTTTTGTAACTTGGAAAGTCTATGTGTGAATATAAAACTAAAAGATAATATGAGCATAAATGTTTCATACATATCGTTGTTGATTTTATTGGACTCGGGCAGTACCAACTCATTCATCAAGGTTGTACTGGCATACTCCTTACAGTATCAGACTGAGCAGGCTGCAACTATGTACATCGAAGTGGCAAATGAAGACCATCTTCCTTGTAACTTTAAGGTCCCTAATTTTTGGTGGTGGATATAAGGATAAACATTTATTTTGTCATACAGTCAAATTGTTGAAAATTGCGGCATATGACTTGGTTTTGGGTATGGCTTGGTTAGTCACGTTCAGTCCCATGACTAACTGGTCAGAAAGGGCTCTGTTATTAAATTGCAAGGTATTATTCTTGAGGAAGATATTGTACCAAATGAAGCCTTAGCTGTCCAGTTACATAAGTGGATGCTATGCTTAAGTGGCTTGTTCCTCTGAACTTCACTGGACTTAGGGGCTTTCTTGGTTTAACAGCCTACTATAGGAAGTTTGTCAAGGATTATGGTGTCATTGCTTGGCCATTCACTAATTTAATGCACCACAAAGTGTTTTCTTGGTCTGATTCTGCACAGAGTGCTTTTGACCGTCTAAAAAAGCTATGACATCTACACCATTTCTGGTTTTCCCAGATTTTTCTAAAACTTTCACTGAGACAGATGCATGTGAAAGTGGAACTGGTGCTGTGTTATCATAGGAAAATCACCCAGCGGCTTTCTTCAGCAAAGGCCTTAGTGCTTCTAACCAGAAACTATCAACTTATGAATATGATTTTTTGGCTATTCTTATGGTTGTGAAAAAGTGGAGGTCATATCTGCAGAGAATGCCTTTTATAGTCAAAACTGACCATCAAAGTTTGATTCATTTACAGGATCAAAATTTATCTACTGATACGCACAGAAGAGCTATGAGAAAGTTGGCTGGACTTGGATTTAAATTGGTTCATAAAAAGGACCTGAAAATAAGGCAATTGATGCCTTACTAGGAATTGGTCAGTTTTGCAGCTCTCAATCCGTCTCAGTTGTTAATCTTATTTGGACTCGAGAAGTGATCAATTCATATCACAGTGATGCTCAAGCTCAAGAAATACTAACCCAGTTCATTAGTGAGTTTTCTAATGCTCAGGGCTTTTCACTCAAAGATGGGGTCATCAGATATAAAAATGCTGTCCAGGTGGGAGAAAATATTGCACTACAAACAAAACTCATTCATGTTCCATTCTTCTGCTTTAGGGGGCCACTCTAGAATAGAAGCTACATATAACAGAGTGTTGTGGATGCGTTAGTGGGCCGCCAATACGGCCGGCATGGGGCCCACGACGCCCACAACCAGGCTGCAGCAGCCCAGCCGCACTAGGAAGGGTGAAGCCTTCTAGAAGATCAATTAGATTAAGAGAAGTTTAAATAATAAAGAAGTTAGAGATTTAGTTGAGTTAAATTAGGAAATATTAGATTGAGTTGAGTTTAAATAGAAGGAGATAGAATAAATCAGGAAATAGAGATAAGAGAGGAGTCCTGATCAGTTGTGGGGGATGTCCCCAACCGATCTGGTGTGTGCGTCGGCAGGGGGGCGCACGTCCAGAAGGGCTGGAGGGTCCTCCCCTATATAAGCAGCCCCCCTCCCTCATGTAAGCTCTATCCAGGAAAAATAAGAATTACCCCATTGGGTTGTTCTTCTTTGGGTCACCGTGGCTACGAACCCTAACCCTAGCCGCTGTGACATCTCCCCTCCTACATCGTGGTACGTGCTGCGCAGCAACAGTCAAGCCTCTCTCTGCCTCCCTTCTCCCCTGCGGAGCCCTAGGCGCAGCCGGGGAGGTCCCCTCCACCACGTTTCATAGCAATTGGTATCCAGAGACACCGGGGCAGCGACCATGTCCGGCCCCACAGACGATTCTGGGACCTTTACTCTCCAAGATCTGGGAAAGATGATGAGCCAGATCATGGAACAGATCGACTCCATCAACAAGCGTTTGGATCGCCATGACGTGCGCCTTGCACGCATTGAGAAGACCCCAGATATGGAGAACTCCGAGCAGAAGGATCTGCAGCACACACCGCGAGGCAGCAACGGTCCTCGCGACGTTGGTGGCGACAACGACCAGCACGTCTTCCGGCGCCACCAGGGGCGCGCTGCTTCTGATGACGGCGGGTTGCGCCGTCACAAGATCAGTTTTCCCAAATACGACGGGGAAATTGATCCTTTGACATGGCTCAACAAGTGCGAAGCATACTTCCACGAGACACGAACGATGCCTAAAGAAAAGGTGTGACTCACATCTCTCCACTTGGAGGGTTCTGCGGCTGACTGGTACATCGCGATGGAACGCGAGTGCGGCATCGTGTCATGGGAGCGGTTTGCAGACTTCATCAACATGCGCTTTGGACCCCCGCTCTGCTCCAACGACCTGGCTAAGATTAAAGATCTCCATTGTACCAGTACGGTTGAGGAGTACCAGCATCAGTTTCTGGTCCCTCTCAATCTCTGCGAGGATATCAGCCAACGCCAGCAGATCAATCTCTTCACTGCTGGCCTGGTTGACCCACTTCGTACTAGTGTGGAACTGCAGCGCCCTATGAATCTGCGGACAGTCATGAGTCTGGCCAGGGCCTTTGAATGACAGTTTGCGGCATCAACAGACAGTGGGGCACTAAAGGGTGCCGCCTCTCAATGCTCTATGCGCCCTTCCCCTGTGTCACGCGCTGCCACTACAACTTTGAGTGGTGGTTCTGCTGCACCTGCTCCGACATCTTCAGTGACGGCATCCTCACGCCCCCCGCCTCAAGCATCTCACTACGGATGAGATGGCTGCTAAACGGGCAAGCGGAGAGTGCTACCACTGCCCGGAGCAGTACACGCTGGATCATAAGTGTGTCGGCAAGGGCATCTTCCTCCCGGAGCTTGACGATGACAACGACGATGTTGACGCGGCCGTTGCTGACCTGGGCATCTCCCTACACGCGCTGACCGGCATTGACCTCGCCAACATGATGAAGCTTCAGGTCGACGTCCGCGGCAAGCTGTTGACCGCACTGGTCGACACAGGCTTCACTCACACCTTCATCAGGGAACCCCTCATCCAGGAGCTCTGAATGTAGCCTAGAGGGGGGTGAATAGGCTTTTTGAACTTTTGCAGAACCTAAAACACTTAGCAACCTGATCAAAAACGGAGAAATCAGACTAGTCCGGTAGGGTGCGGACTAGTCCGATGTGTTCGGACTAGGTCGATCAAGTTTGATCGATGATTTCGATCCAAGTACTCTATGCAGTGGAAATTGAGTTGTAACTCGAGTGTATTGCTTTAATAAAACTAGATATGGCACAAGTTAACTTTAGTTTCAAAGTTTTAACATAAGTTGAACAAGATCGAGCAAACACTACATTACAATGAATAGTAAGAACAAAAGTAAAGAAACAATGATTTTGTCCCATGATTCGATTCCACAGAGGAAATCTACGTCCACGTTGAGGAGTCCACGGAGGACCAGGTCTTCACCAACCCTACCCTCGTCGAATCGCCACGAAGGCCGATTCTCTTCCACTAATCACAAAGGGGGTAAATAACCGTGTTCAAGGGGCCTTCTCACAAGTTGAGGGCTCCCCAAGATTTACAATTCGAAACACCGCCAAACACACTCTAAAGATATGCAATAAAACAGCGAGAGTGTGTGAGAGAATCAAACCCAATAGCTCAAGACGTGAAGAACGTGTCTCTCCTTTGATCTATGGTTAATCCTCAAGGATTTGATCTTTCTTGCGTTGGATTGTGTGGAGAGACGTGTTTTCTGGGCACTCGGAAGGTGTGACGGCGCAGGGGGTCGAGAGAGATCATATTAGAGCTGTGCACCTCTATTTATACTAGGGTTTCCAAAGGTTACCGTTAGGGTTTACAAAGTCTGGACTAGTCCGTAGAGGACTTCAGACTAGTCCAGTGTGCGGCGTGTGGGAAATCCTAAGTGTTCTGAATTATCGGACTTGTCTGGCAACTGACGGACTAGTCCGATTTTGTCTCTGGAGATATTCAAACTAGTCCAGCACATATCGGACTAGTCCGGCGTGGTAAATCCCTTAATGAACTGAGGACAAGTCCGCACTTGGAGGACTTGTCCGATTTTAGTTAGAGAGCTTACCAGACAACTCCAGATAATATCGGACTAGTCCGGTGTCGTGAAAAATTGAGGGGCTAAAGACAAGTCCAAAATTTGGGGAACTTGTCCGTAAGTTGGTCAGTGAGGATTTCGGACTAGTCTGTGGATTATCGGACTTGTTCGATATTTATCAGAGGCATTATCGGACTAGTCCTGTGCAGGCAAGTCCGCACTTGGAGGACTTGTCCGATCTTGGACAGAGAGATTATCGGACTAGTCCGATGAATATCAGACTAGTCCGATGAATATCGGACTAGTCTGGACCTGTGTAAATTTGTGCAGTGAGAGTGTTTTCTTTTGCTTGAGTTCTTGGGGTGTCTTTCTCCAACACACTCAATACAAAGAGTATTCTATTCATCTCTTGAGCTCTTTTCAACTTGATTCCTCACTCTCTTTTTTTTGCGCTTTCTTCATAATTTCATTAAAACCTGCACTCATCTCAACAATTTGGTTAGGATCTCATTTGTTTTTCATAATCAACCAAAACCCACAAGGGATGCCTAGATGCACATTCAACCCCCCTTTTTTGGTGATTGATGACAACCAATTAAGATTTCACAAATATGATTAAAAAATCCAGATTTTCATAAAGTGTGCACATATGAGCTTGGAACAAAATAAGCAATGAAAACATAAGACATATGTGCACTCTTTATGGTGGTGTGCAAAACTAAGTGTGTGTAAGCAATATTCGTGATGAGAATGAGATAATTGACGTAATCATATCAACATTAAGCATATATGTCAATTTCAAAGCATAAACATAGATTATATAAAAGTATCGTCACAAACTCCATAAATATAACTCAGAAGCATAATAAGAGTCTTACAACCTTAAAATAGTCTTACACCACCAAAATCATAACAGACCAAAGTTGCAAATGAAGCTCTCATCTCTCATCTACAGCTACAACCTAATGACTCCCCCTCAATCTCTCCCCCTTTGGCATCAAGGCACCAAAAACGAGAGGAGGGATCTACAAGTCGCCACAAGCTCATTCCTCGTTGTCGAACCTCTCATCATCTTCATCTTCAGGCTGAGGAGGAGGAGGAGGAGCGGATCCACTCGAAGTGCCCCCAACACCAAAATGGGCGAGCTCAGAGGGAGAGAGAGGTGGCAGCTCATAGAAGTCTGAAGCTGAGTCATCAGAGATAATAGGAGATCGAACAGGCTCAATCTTCAGCTTTTGGAAAATGTTCTTGACATTTTCTTTCACATACTTCATGTCTGCCTTCCTTGCCTTGCTCAACTTATGAAGCTTCACTTCAGCCTTTTTGCAGGAGCCAAAGATGGCGGTCAAGTACTTCAAGATGCCACTAGGAGACCCTTTTTGAGGAGGGGCCCTAGTAGTGGAGGCAGGCCTCACATCTCCTAGAGCTCTCATTGGAGCCTCTTCACTTGAGATAGGAGATGGAGCAATTGGAAGAGAGGCTTGAGGAGGCTTCTCAGGCCTTAGAGGAGTATGCTCTACATCCTTCATGAACTCAATTCCTGTGATTTCTCAATCATAACATCAAGTATGGTGCATAGCCACAGGAGTGGTTCGATGTGCAGGAGATGTTCACCATATCATTCCAAATATAGTAAAAAACATCAAACTTTCTGTCCTTGCTGATCACCTTCATCAATGTCCTCAAATAGCCTTGGACGCTCCCTGCATCTCCGTCTTTCGGAGCAATAGTCTTCCGGAGCACTCTATTTAGAACCATGAAGAATGGCCTCATGTTTATGGTGGAAGGGGGATTTAATTTTAGGCGAGTATCATAGAGGTACTTCATCTTGTCCTTCTCCAGGACACCGATATTGTGGATGATGAGCTCATTGCTGCTAGTATCCTCAAGGTGCAGCAGTCTTGCAAACTCATCATAAGAAATGGTATATTTGGATCCATGTGTCATCCAAGTCACTCTCTCTTCTTCATTGCTAGCAAAGTAACAGGTTGCCTAGAATTGAGCGACGATTTCATCATTCCAGTTGCACTTGAAGGCAAACAAGTCCTTGAGGCCATGTCTCTCCACAACCTCTATCACCTCATCAAAGGCTTGACGACTCTTTCTCTCAAAATGAGTCCAGTCGATCCATTGGCTTCGGACTACCGGAGTCTTCATCGTGAGACACACGGAAGTATAGTAGTCCGCCTGAAAGTTGCTCCAGAATCTTGCACCAGCTGCCTTCCTGGAACTTCTGCAACAGTCAATCATCCTAAGCTTTGAAGCTACATTGCTTACTTTTCCATTGAATCTTTCTTCAGAGGGGTCTCTGTTCCCCTGTCTTGGTGCACTCATTCGGAGAGGGCCAATCGGGCTGGAGGCAACCCCTTTGCCTTTCGCTTTGGGTTGGCAATGAGCCGCTGAGCTGGAGCCAAACAAATCTTGAGCTTTTGAAGCTGCTTCTTGGCTGCAACCTTCCATCGCATCCTAGGTGGGGTGGGTGATGGTTCGGCAGCACGCTCTTGCATTTTCTTGCTTTGCCCCGTCGAAGCACGAGGCAAAGAGTCTTGTTCCATCTCGGCCTCAAAGTCAGAAATCTTATCATTGGAGCTCGACATTGTCCTGACAAGAGGATTATGCAATACATGGATGAGGATTGATAGCAAGGAAATGCATTGAGTAGTTGGAATTTAGGGTTTAGTTCAGTAAAAAATTGGACTTGTCTGGTGCTCAAGTGCGGACTAGTTCAAAGTACCGGACTTGTCCGCAGTGAGACCGGACTAGTCTGGTGTTCGACTGCTCAAACCCTAACTAGCAAATCAATGGTGTTTCTCAATGCAAAAATAGCTCAAGGTAGATGTAATACAACAAGGAGTCATGTGTTAACTAAAGCAGCTAAGCTATTTGGTCCATAACACAAGAAATAAAAAATTCTAGGGTTTTGGAGAAAGTTTACCAAATTCTTTTGATCCTTGAAGTTGGAGGTGTTGTTGATGCAAACAAGTTAGTGGACCTCAATCCCCTTGCGATGAAGGTCGGTGTCCACAGAGAGTTGAAGAGATTTGGTGGAGGAATCACCAAATCACTTTGGGGACACTCGAGGGAGGAGAGAGAATGTGAGGAACATAGTGAGGATGAAGGAGATTAGGGTTTGGCGGCCTTAGGGTTATGGAGTCGAAAAATCGGACTAGTCCGTGGTCAACCAGACTAGTCCGGACTACCGGATCTCTACGGACTAGTCTGCAGTGTGCGGACTAGTCCGGGTAACCACAGACTAGTCTGTGGTCACCAGAACAAAAACATTTAGCCCATTTGTATATATTCGAAGGTGCTTAAAAAGAAAATAGGTGGCAAAACACACAAAAAATCTTGATGAATATGATCAGTAAACATACAACAATCAAGCTATGACCATAATTCACCAACATCAAGTAATTAACATAGTTTTTCGGAAAAAATAGAGAGAGAGATGATTTTCATAACACAATCAATAGATTTTGAAGATGGCATACAGGTATGCAAGTTTTCAAGCCAGGTTCCGAGCATCAAGGATATTTAGTTCATTTCGGAGCTCGCAAAAACGTTTTTCATCAAGTGGCTTGGTAAATATATCAGCTAGTTGTTTTTCGGTGTTGACATGGGAAATGACTATGTCTCATTTCATTGAGTGGTCTCTCAAAAAGGATGTCGGGTGTCTATGTGTCTGGTCCTAGAGTGCTCAATGGGGTTATGGGCAATTTTAATAGCACTCTCATTATCACAAAGGAGTGGAATACAACTCATATTGTAACCGTAATCCCTTAGAGTTTGTTGCATCCAAAGGAGTTGTGCACAACAACTCCCGGCTGAAACATACTCCGCTTCGGCCGTGGATAAGGTAATGGAGTTTTGTTTCTTGGAGGACCAAGAAACTAGAGATCTACCTAGGAATTGGCATGTACCGGAGGTACTTTTTCTATCTACTTTGCATCTGGCATAATTTGCATCGGAGTATCTAATGAGATTGAACTTGGAACCCTTAGGATACCAAAGGCCTAGGTTGGGTGTATGAACTATATATCGTAAGATTATTTTTACGGCTGTCAAATGACACTCCTTAGGATTGGCTTGAAATCTTGCACACAAATATACACTCAACATAATATCAGGCCTAGATGCACATAAGTAAAGTAGGGATCCAATCATGAAGCAATATACCTTTTGATCCACGTTTGGTCCGTCTTCTAATAGATCCAAGTGTCCATTTGTTGTCACGGGAGTCTTTATAGGCTTCGCTTTGTCCATTCCAAACTTCTTGAGTATGTCTTGAGTGTACTTGGTTTGGCTTATGAACGTCCCTTCCTTTTATTGCCTCACTTGGAATCCCAAGAAATATCGCAGTTCTCCCATCATAGACATCTCAAATCTATCTGTCATAATCTTACTAAATTCTTCACAAAAAGATTCGTTAGTTGAACCAAATATAATATCATCAACATTAATTTGACAGATAAATAGATCATTGTCAAAGTGCTTGCTAAACAATGTGTAATTAGCTTTGCCAATCTTAAATCCATTTTTAATCAAAAAATCTCTAAGGTACTCATACCAATCTCTAGGAGCTTGTTTGAGGCTGTAGAGAGCCTTACGCAGTTTGAACACATGGTTGGGGAACTCTTGATCTTTGAATCCGGGGGATTGCTCCACGTACACCTCCTCTTTGATTGGTCCATTGAGGAAGGCGCTTTTCACATCCATTTGATAGAGCTTGAAATCATAGTGAGTAGCATATGCAAGTAATATTCTAATCGATTCAAGCCTAGCTACGGGAGCAAAGGTTTCGTCGAAATCCAAACCTCCGACTTGTGAATACCCTTTGGACACAAGTCGCGCCTTGTTCCTTGTCACCACCTCGTGTTCGCCTTGCTTGTTGCGGAAGACCCATTTAGTGCCTACGACGTTGAACTTGGGCCTTTCAACAAGTTACCACACTTCGTTCTATTTGAAGTTCTTCAATTCTTCTTGCATTGCCACCACCCAATCTGGATCTTTCAATGCATCTTCAACCCTGTATAGTTCCAAAGAGGATACAAACGAGTAATGTTCACAAAAATTAGCTATTCGAGATCCAGTTGTTACTCCCTTTTGGATGTCACCGATTATGTTGTCGACGGGGTGATCTCTTTGGATGCATTGATGTACTCTTGGATGTGGCACTTGTGTTCTTGAATCTTCATGGTCATCTTATCCCCCCCCCCCTAGATGGTTGACCTCATTGATTTGTTGGTCACTTTGGTCTTCATGAGGTTGATCTTGTGTAGAAGATCCCCCTCGATCATTCTCCTCCGCTTGTGGTTCATCTTCTTCATTTGCATTTGGAGGTGGCGCTTGTGGTTGAACATCGCCCAATGCCATTCTTCTCAATGCTTGACATGGAGCTTCTTCTCTATCTAGCACACATTGATCAACTTGGTCTTCTTGAGAGCCGTTAGTTTCATCGAACACTACGTCATGTGCTACTTCAACAAGTCCGGAGACCTTGTTGAAGACACGATAGGCGTAAGAGTTCAAATCATAGCCAAGCAAGAAACTTTCATCGTACTTTGAAGTCCTAGGCTTCATGTTCAAAATATAACATTTAGAACCAAAAACTCAAAATAGGAAATATTTAGCTTGTTACCGGTGAGTAGTTCATATGACGTTTTCTTGAGTAGGCGATGAAGATAGAGTCAGTTTATGGCGTGAAAAGCATAGCCATACGTACACTAGTTGACTATGAATATGAATACCTAAAGCACAGTAGGAGTAGCTCTCTCTCTCTCTCTCTCTCCCTAATTTATCCTCCACTAGGACATTCTTACCCCTTATAGTAGTTTGCTTAGGTGTGTGTCACACTACCCCATCACTTCATTTATCCATCCTACGGGATCCCTCACTAGAACACCCTCTTCTACCCTTGACCTTGTCACTCTTCTACCTTGCCTTCTTTTGGGATTAAACAAATACGATACCCTAGGGAATACTCTCGGGTGAAATGCTACAGCGGTACTTTTTGTGTGCTTGGAGAATTCATCTTGCTTTGGCTTAGGTTAGCCTAGTGCCTCTGCAGAACTAGCCTTGCTGCTAGGATGACCTGTAGACGTTAAGAAATACAAACATACCTCTAGGCCGCCGGGGAAGGCTTCACAGGTAGCCACTCAAAGGAGGAGCACGATGCCATCAAGGGGCAGGTCTCGGCTGTCGTGAGCTTTCTATCCGAGCTCATCCTTGCCAAAGTTGTCTTCGAATGTAGGCTGTCGACCCCTTAGTGACGAGTAGTGTATCCTTCTATGTAATGGACCAAGCCCTCGTGGGCATCAGCTTATTAACGAAATGAGTTTTTCTTCGTGCATTTTTTCTCTTCGTCCCCACGTCTTGCTTGATTTGTAGCTTTTAGAACTTTCATCGTTCTTAGTCATAGGTTACAAGGCATGGGGGACTAAGAAAAAGTGCCAAATGCAATAAGGAAACTCGAGAGCGTGTCACCGTGCTCTAAGCGAGTGGCTAGCCTCTGAGCGGTGTGGGACGGTTGGCTTGGGCAATCCACCGCGCAGTGCTTGAGTAGCCACGGTACCATTAGAGTTCCAATCATCAAAGTCGGTGTTGGGACCCCGAACGAGCTTGAGCTCGGGGGTGGTTTGCTTTTGCGATAAAGTAAACAAATGAAAGAAGTTGGGAAGGCACCTAGATTTTCACCATATTCTTGGTTTTTTATTGTCCATGAGGAACATGGGGCTTTTGCCATGCTCAAGTATGATCTCGTGTTCCTTGGTGTTCGGGGCACAAAACTCCGTCAGGTGAGCTCCCTCTTGTTTTCATGGTTAAGTAGTCTTGACAGTCGTTACATACCAATTTTGATCATCAATATAACTCAATTATGTAAAGAAATACACATATCACCTTTAAATTTAACATAATTCCACTTGTACTTGGAGAATTAGTGCATGCAGATATTTTATTGCAGAACTGAAGAAGAGTGAGGGGACCGACCAATTATGCGACAACATGTGGCATCACATGGATCCATAGACCCATTCCCAGGCGCATCCGAGGTTATCCAATGTCGATTCACGCGGGGATGAGGCCAGTGTCCATCACACAGTGACTAGGAGAAAGCACACCCCGTGGGGCACGAGTACCAAGTTGGCCAAACCAGTGGTTCGGTCGATGCTTTCCTGGTGCCAAACTTGGTCAACTGACACGTATAGCCCTCCTATGGTGCCCTGAAGCCGGTGGTGACTGATTCAAGCACATAAGATTGCGGAAACTGCCTCTACTCCGTGTATAAATAGAGGAGAGGAGCCTAACTTCACACACATGACTCAAACATTCTCTCAAGATCTCTCTCATGTATCTTTCTTTTCTTTTGCGACTTTATGCATATTAATTATAGTATTATTAGTCTCTCTTGACTAATATACTTGGGAAAAACATTTCTTGTTTGATTGTGGAGTCCATGTATGTGATAGGTGTAGATGCTATTGTGATCTGATCATAATGTTCATATCATATTATCATAAACACCATACACCTCCACTATAATCTAATTATGTAATAATATGATTATGTTAATATGAATATGGTAGTGCTTGGTCCCCACATTGGTTCAATGATGCTTAGGTACGCAACTCAAGAGCAGATATTTGAAATTCAGAAAAGATTTCCTCCTTTGAGTAGAGTGTAAATCGACATGTCGAACTTGGTTTCAAATCCAAATTTAGTGATGAATATGGCTTAGGCTAAAATACAGTTAAACCTATTAAAAATAGTAACTATATTTGTTATTGGTCCTGTGGAAAATGTTGCAACATTAGGTTACAAAATAATGCAAATACACAAAACTGAAATCTAAACAAGAATTTGATGAAAAATTAAATAATGCAGCTTGGATAAATAACAATCAGAATTTGTTAATGGGGTGCAAAAGAAATGAAGGAAATAATCACTGCTAATTCCTAAGTTAGATCAATCAAATTGTAAAATGGACTTCGTTTGCTTTTTTAGTTTGAATGTTCAAAGGCCCACCTGCCAGCAGGCCCCACCAGTCAGCCCGAGCGAAGCTGAGATTTTCTCCTCTGTTCCCGTACGTGTGCGCCACGATGCACAGGCCCACCCGACCGCTCCTGCGCCCGTAGCGTCTATCCGTTTCCTCTTTTCGTTCCTATAGGGAGAATCCCGTCGCCCCTATCCCTCTCCTTCGTTCATTGCTATCGGGAGAAAAACAGAGCCACCGTCCTGCTCCTTCCCAGCTCCAACGCACCGCCGGCCCCTACTCGAGTTCGCCCCGGCCTGCCGCTGGCCACTCGCGCACGCCTTGCCTGCTCCCACTCGCGCAACGCTCGCTGCCCTGCTCTTCCATCGCGCGCACATCGCCGCGCCATGGTCGTACCTCCCGCTCTACGCCACGCCACGCCACGCCACGGCCGTGCTCCAAGCCGCCCACCGCCAGTGCACCACTGCCAACCTTGTTCCCGCCCACTTTACGTGTGCCCACAGTCACGCTCCTTGCCACCCGCGCGCGCGTCGGCCACGGCGACGGCCGTCCGCCCTCACAGCCGTTCACCCCGCCACCCCGCCTGCCCCCCTCTACCTCGGCGTCCTCCAGCCTCTTCCCGCTCCAGCGTGCCCGGCCCTGCTGCTCCCCACTGCACGCCCCTCGCCACGCCCACCGGACGCGTGCCATGGCTGCACCGCCGTCCACGCCATCGACAGCTCGTCTCAGTCCTCCTCTGCGCCGCAGACAAGGTTGCGCGCGTGCTCGGGATGCTTCGCCATGTGTCACCCGATGCCGTCACCTACAACACCGTCGTCACGACGTTCTGCGCCGTGGCCATATCGTGGCAACGTTGTGATTTATGTGTCTGGTGCACAAGATGCAGGAACACATTGGTGACGCAACCGACGACGACAATTAGGCCAAGGTTAGCTCTGAATTGTGTAAGCTTGATCGGGTGGAGGACGCAGCCAGGGTGTTTGATGAAATGCTTACCAAGGCCAATGCAGCTGTGCTGATGTTCAACATTTGGATTGGTGGCTACTGTGATCAGGGAAGCTGATTGTGGCGCTGCGGTGCTGGAATGAAATGGACAGGAACATCACCATGTGCAGTTGCATGCTACAACTCATTTGTGCTTCAACTCTTCAAGAATGAGCGGACAGAAGTTTGTGCAATATTTTGGAAGTGCAACGGAAGAAGATTTTCCTTGATGTTTCACTTACAGTATGTTGATCGATGGATATATATTGCAAAGACGGCAAGAAAATAAAAGCATTGGATGTATATGAATAGATGGGCGAGAAAGGTATGTGTGCAAGGTATTCTACCATTGTTGATATATGCCTTGTTCAAGAAGGAGATTGTTCAGGGAGCAGTTGGGTTGTTGTACAGGACTATGAGAAAGGGCATCAAACTTGACATGGTCACGTACATGCTCTGATTGGTAGCAAATGTACACCAGCGATATGAAATGGACCTGTGAGATTGTGGCAGAGATGAGAGAAGATCACAACGGATGTGGAGCTGTGCAAGAAAGCCTAGAAAGATGATGCAAAGCACCTGATGAAATAGATGGTTAGAAAGGATACAGATGCAAGGGTGACCTGAGTTTGCTAGGAAGCATGTAGTCACAATTTAGGCTGCACTAGCTGATTCATGTATTAGCAATTATGAAACCTACTGTAAAGATTCCAAGTCTCATAGACCTTGTATTATCATGGAATTACATCTGTTATGACCTCTCTTGACCTTTAGTTTAGAGAGTATCCATTCTTTTAGTATATTAAAATTCTAAAGTATGATGTATTAAAAAATATTGTTCTATATATGTGCATAATTATATCGTTAGATGACGTGACAAAGATCGACAAGGAGCACGACTCGGAGGAGAAGGACTACCGTGGACCCTACTGCAAGCAAGAATTGCCCAAGCAACATACAAGCACAAGATTTGCACAAGAAGCACACAAGAACAAGATTTGCCCAATCAAAAGTAAAGACAGAGAGGAGAACAACAAGAAGCTGCACCTAGAAGATCAAGCCTTTACTATTAACATTTGCCTAGTCGCGATCTAAGGCAAGCTCCAGTTTACATTTAAGTTGTTAACATGTTTTTCTTTTATAATATATGTGATGGTTAAAATGGATTGTTGCATTAAGCCTGGGATGTATGATACTCCACATGCATGACCCAAGAATCCCGAGAGTATATGGGTGGTATAGGGTTTCACATAATTGTTAATTTTATATGCTTATTTTGGGAAGAGTATTAATTGGTATGGCTCAAGTAGACAAACTCTACTTGTGAACAATAGTAAGTGGGATTAACTGGGAGGGTTCTAAAGTTGATCCACTTAAAATGAAACTGGAGATCGGGCAGGAAGGCTAGGACGCTCAAAGACGTGGTCCTGTGAGAATAGTCTAACTGTGTCGATTAAGGACTGTACCTTGTGCAGTCCTGTTGGGCAAGTTTGAATATTATCGGATGTATACTAGCTCTAGTGGACCCAGCAAACTAATGTAACTTGTTAACCTGGGTGTTGAGACATACCGCACCGTCTTCGGCGGTTAGCCGACAGAAAAGTATGGGGAAACTCCACTACCGACAACCTGGAGTAGTGGGGCTTACATTTCCAGGACGGTAGGACCAGTTCAGTCCTTGGGTATCTCGTGAAAGGTGGCCATACATGACACTAACGGAATTGGTTGATTACCTCTTTCAGACGGGCGTGTGTGTCGTGCATGCTGGGTGTTTATTGATTCGAATCACCGTCACTCGCGGAAGGAAGCATACTTGTTCAATGAGTTGTGACGTAGTAACAACTAGCAACTGGATGGAACCAGCTATATGGTTAAGAAACCTGATTGAAGTAGCTGATAGGAGTTATGATTCTAAGCAATTAACTTGCTAAGGCATGTGTAACCTTTGGTCTGCACCATCGTGGATGAAATATTTCTTGTTTGATTGTTGTGTTCATTATGTTGCCGTGCCCAAGGACTGCACTGCTATTATATACTTGAAACAAGGATCTACTAATAGTGAACATTCACTTACTACAGTTTAAATTCAAGTCTTACGTTTCTAGCATGTAGAGTTTCATGTTCTTAGGTGAGACGATTAAGTCATGCTGAGCCTTATGCTCACGGTTGCATTTAAACAAGTTTTTTAGGTATATAGCTATGACGGGTTTTTAGGCATTACCCTTTGCGGGTATGTGTTGACAGCTCCTAATTATACTAACAAATCATCCCCGACAATGGTGCCAGAAATGCTTGTTGGTATTTCTTAACACCATATATCATCTCCGGTAAAGAGATGAGATCCGCAAGCGCATGGAAGATACCGTTGTAGCATTTCACCCATGAGTATTCCCAAGGGTATCGTATTTATCCCAATGGAAGGCAATGGAGTAAAGTATATAATACTCTTATGGTGAAGCTATGGGATACTAATCAATTATCCGGATAGGGGGTAAGTTGATAATAGGGGTAGTGTGACACACACCTAGGCAATCTATTCTAAAGGGTAAATGGGTCCTAGAGGGAGATTGGATTAAGAGTTAGAGAGTTGCTCCTGCAATGCTCCTAAGACATATACATAGCCTAAGGTAGATACTAATGGTCATGTCAATGATTAATTCCTATGCAATACTATTCAACACATCGGGCACAGGCTTACCCCTAGCAATACTAGGGTGACTCCCGCCAAGAGCCTGTGGCATAGCCGAACGTGGAGGATTACAAAGGACAGATAGGGTTATCACCACCTACTGCCTACCTCTTCAATTCGTGGGTCTATGAGACATTCAATGCTACTTAAATACCCTAGCACCATGCTAGCATACTAAGCAAATACCTTAAGAGTTGCAGCACAAGCCATCCTAAGGCAATGAACTAAATCATCGTTGAACCAATGTTGATTGCATAGCATAGTTATTCATATTAACATAATCATATCATAACTACATAGACTATAGTGGGGGTCCATAGTGTTTATGACCATAAGATGTGATCATGAGAGTACAATCATAAAGACTATACCTTCCACTTACATGGACTCCACAATCAAACAAGAAACGCTTTGTCCAAGTACACGTATAAAAGAAGACTAAAAATAATATCTTTATTGAGCACAAAGTCACAAATACAAGAAGGAATACATGAGACATACCTTTCCCAATGTGGAATTGGAAAGAGAGACTCCTTCTACTCCTTTCCCAATTTGGACTTGGGACTAGAGGCTCTCCTCTCTACATCCTAACTCCTCTAAGGACTATGGAAGATAGTGTATACAATAGAATGATGCCCAAGTGGTGTGTGTTGAAGTGAGGGGTATGGGGTCCTATTTATACTAGTGTTGAGGTCGGTTCCTGCCACCAAAAGCGCGCGAATCAGTCATCATTGACTCCTGGGAGCCGGGAGGAGCCAACACGTGGAAGTTGACAGCGTTTGGCGCCAGGACTAGGTCGGCCGACCCCCTGGTTCAGCCAACCTGGTCAGGGATCCAATCGGCCCGTACTTCCTCCAGGTTGCTGCCAGGTGGTTCCCATTGACTGATATTGGTGCTACACCGTTGGATGGCCTCGGATACTTCTGTTTGTGGGCCATTTGATCCATGTGGTGCCACATGTCATCGCCTGATTGGCTGGGATGATATTTTATAGGATTACTCCCCATACTTTTCCTCAATTCCTGTATAAATATCTGCATACACATATTCCTCCAAGTACAAGTGGAAATAGGTCAAATAGAAAGGTGATGTGTGCAAGAAATGATCAATCCTTCACATAATTGAGTTATATTGATGGCTGAAATTGGTATATAACAACCGTCAACAAACTCCCCCAAGCTTATCCTTTGCTTTTCCCGAGCAAAGTCAAGACTTTAGGTTGATGATCAGGAGTTGCTACAATGTCCTACCTTTCGAAAGTACCAAGTGCACAACAAAATACTCTACCTAGTATTGCAAAAAGTGGCTATGGTACTTCACCCTTCTTAAGTCATTATGGGAGTTATGCCTTCTCCTATTCATGGATAATTGAAAGATAGAACAACAAATGGAGCAAGCATAGCCTAGATATCAAGTTCCACTTAAATTCCAGAGAGATTCAAATTAGATTATAAGTACCTCAATTGATTCTCTCAATCACTCCTTTGTGTATAGTGGAAATATGTCCTCATCAAGGCATTATGCCTATACTATTCCTACTCTTTGAACATGGCTTGTATGTGGAGCTTGGTAGGGAAAGTAAGTAGGCATATTTGCAACACATAATATTGCTAAGTCAAAAGAGCAAGCCTTAGGAGAAATCAATTTAAACTTTTGAATCAAGACTTGTGCATGTGTGATGGAATGGAGGTGGATGTGGAAACATTGAGATGACTCCTTTTGATGTGGACTCTCTTTATTGCAAGGATGAAACATGGCTACCCTTTTTTTTGGATGCTTATGGAGTAAGCATATTTTTTTCTTTTTTTTTCTCATGCTTATGATATAAGCATGCATTTCCTTTTTTCTTTTTCTTGTAGCCATGTTTTCTACTCCTTTTTATGCAATAACGTGAAGAGAGTGCTAACTATGAATAGCATGGAGTTTCTCTTTTTATTGTGGAATGGTGGATATGATGGAATTTTGCTTCCTTCTAGTGTAGAAGTATAGCATGTGCAAGTGAAGTCTTGAATTCAAAAAGAATTGAATGATTTCTCACATAGGTCTATACTAGTTTGACTAGGCTCAATGTGAAAGCAAATAGCGTATGCATAAGGTGTTGTCTATGTATGAATATTTTCGGTACCTTATGTACCGGATACCCCTTGAGATTGCAAAGATCACAAGGAAACTCCATCTGCCAGATTTGAAGACCTCTGAAGGCCCCACATGTCAGGTGTAACCGGACCTGCTTCCCCGACATGGTTAGTCCCAGGGCCGCCACGTGTATCATAAGACCGGAGCTATCGCCCACACATGGGAAAGCTCCGGCTAGATACCAGTATGGCATCCCCAGACCTAACCCAGACAGAGGGAAGCTTCAGTGCCGACACGTGTCCAACAACACCGGACCTACCCGTCCACGACGGTAAGCTCCGGAGCTGCCACGTGGCTAAACCGCCGGACCTTCAACTTCAACAATCAGGCTGGTGGACCCCCCAACGGCTACGGACCTTCAAGGAGCAATCAAAGACGTCAAGACCCGATTAAGTGTCATTAATGCCATATTAATGACACACAATTGGATGACCCTTAATAATGGTAACAACACTGTTAAGGCCCGTTACCGGGCTATTAAGGGTAATTAACCTCATTGATTGTGTATCAAGCATGTGTAACCACCGGGGCCACATGTCGGGCCAGGCTAACGGTGTAACGACCAGTCCTTGTACTATAAAAGGACTGGTCGATGATACACAAGGGACGGCTCCAAACCACTACTGGACTCCCTGACCTAGACGAGCTTCTTCTTCTGGAGCTTCTTCTAGACTAACACGCTTAATACAACACCAACACACCCTGTGGAGTAGGGTATTATGCTCAGGCGGCCCGAACCACGTAAATCTCTGTGTCCATTTGTCTTTCACCTTCTTGAATCTCTGCGCGCCCATTACCGAACTACAACTCCTCGATCTATCAGCGGTAGTGTTGGGAGATCTGCCAGATCCAAACACCGACAGTTGGTGCGCAAGGTAGGGGGAGCCCGAGATTTCAAGTATGGTGAACTCAGCGGCTGGATCATCCAACAGCAATCCTGCTATTCAACCCGCTGGGGGTAATCTCTCCAACATGCAGCAACCAGCAGGTGCCACGGCTCCAGCAGGAGTCATGCCTCCACTGCCACCGCCTGCACCAGCACGTCAAAATGGGCAGCGTGACGGTGCATCGGCGTCGGTCCTGCATCGGCGAATAACAACAACCCTGAACACACGCTTCATGCAGCGCGTGCTCTCCTCCAACGTCCACCACCTCCAGGCGCATCCGAGGGTGCAATGGAGC
Organism: Tuctoria greenei; assembly: GCA_036927565.1. Taxonomy (NCBI): domain Eukaryota; kingdom Viridiplantae; phylum Streptophyta; class Magnoliopsida; order Poales; family Poaceae; genus Tuctoria; species Tuctoria greenei. The sequence goes on from JAYESD010000001.1 coordinate 124,976,500, forward strand.
AGTGGAGGGCTGATGTGGAACATCTGGTTGCAGCAGCAGCCGACCACATCAGCAACCAAGGTCCCCCCCTTCGGGGCAGGCCCCATCGCAGCGCAGGACTGTGTCAGGTAGACTTGGTCCGCACGCTTCCCAAAATAGGAGGCGTGTTGCATCACAGCAAGTTACGTCGTTACCTTCCGGGACGCGACGCACATATACGGTAACCAGGCTTTCAACTCATGACCTCCGGGCGGAGCTTGATCGCTGTTACCGTCAACAGGACGACCGTGTCCATATCGAGCGTGCTCGCGAAAGGGGAGAGGCTCGAGACAGTCCTGCTCCTGAGGGAGTAGGAGGAGGTTGTTCTGCCCTTGCCATGCACCTACGCATGGTCAGATGGCCACAAAAGTTCCGGCCTCACCTGCTGGAGAAGTTTGACGGGACTGTTAATCCCGCTGAGTTTCTCCAGATTTACTCCACCGCAATCCTTGCGGACGGAGGTAACGAGGCCGTAATGGCCAACTACTTCCCGGTGGCCTTGACAGGGACCGCCAGGTCCTGGTTCATGAGACTTCCTCACAACTCCATCAATAGTTGGGAGGAATTGTGCCAACATTCACTGCCAACTTCGGGAGTTCATACACCCGACCAGGCACCAAACTGGACCTTTTTGCTGTTGTGCAGAAAGGGGGAGAATCCCTGCGCTCATTCATCCAGAGGTTCTCCCAGGTACGAAACACCATTCCTTCTATCTCCAGCGCCTCTGTTATCATGGCATTTAGACAGGGCGTACGAGACAAGAAGATGCTAGAGAAGCTGGCAAGCAAGGAGATCACCAACGTCACAGAGCTCATCAGCTTGGCAGACAAGTGTGCCAAAGCTGCGGATGGCCGTGAAAAGCACTCCAAACCACCTCCGAAGGATGGTAAAAAATCCTCCAAAGGCGAAGCCACTACCTCTGGGAGTGGCAAAAAGAAGAAAAAGTCCAACGGCAAGAAGAAGCCATCGGCCGACACATCTATTGCTGCACCTGCAGCAGCTCCGAGTGGCCGGGGGCCACTCCCCGAGAAACGACCTCATCCAACCTCTGAAGACGGTGGCAACTCCAAAGTGTGGTGTGCTATTCACAAGATGAACAACCTCAACTTGGAAGACTGCCGAGAGGTCCAAACCTTGCCGAGCGCTACAACAAGTGCCGGAAAGAAGTTCCTTTCCGTTAGAGGGAAGGACAACAGAAAGTCGATGAAGCTCCGGTTAAAGAGGAGTTAGGCTTTCAGGACCCTAAAAAGGTCCTGAAGGCTGTTTACACCTCCGTTGACGACGACTCTAACGTCTCCGACAATGAGCGTCGGAAGACCATGAACACCATCTTTGGTGGTTTGTGGGACATCACCTCCCGTCGTGTCCTCAAGACAATGCGACGGGACATGGCATCAGTAGCTCCTACAGCCATGGCGGAGCCTCATCGAAAGTGGATGGACACCCCATCACTTTTGATGCTTCGGACTGCCCGTAGAACATGATCGGAGCTGGTCAACTACCTTCGATGGTATCACCTACCATCAATAACATTCAACTTTACCATGTAATAGTGGACGGAGGTTTGGGGCTGAACCTCAAGCTTCAAAGCTTTCATCAAGCTTCAGCTCCAACCTTTGGACCTTTGCCCCTCCCGACCTTTCTACAGAGTAGGTCCGGGGGCCATAACCCCACTCGGTGCCATTACTCTCCCCGTGACCTTCGGGACTCGGGAGAATTATCGCACTGAGAAGTTGATCTTTGATGTCGCTCAGATCAACTTGCCTTTCAACGCCATTCTGGGAAGACCTGCCTTGTACAAGTTCATGGTTGCTGCTCATTATGGCTACCTGGTGTTGAAGATGCCAACACAAGCTGGTGTTCTCCGAATCCGCGGAGACCGCACTGCCGGAGTGACTGCTCTGGAAGAACTTCATGCGCTTGCTACAGCGCAGGAGGAAGAGTCTAGGCAGGAACAAGCTCCAAAACCCCCGAGCATTTGTCAACGAGGCTCAACCTCTGCACCTCGCGTGCAACCAAGCGGCGACATCGACATCCCCGTCAAAGTCGTCCAAATCGGTTCCGATGCCGTTCAGACCACCCGTATATCGAGATGTATGAATAACAAATAGGAACTCACCCTCATCACTTTCCTCCGGGCTAATGTCGATGTGTTTGCCTGACAACCGTCACAAATGCCTGGGATCCCTAGGGAAGTGATCGAGCATAATATGAAGATCTATCCTGACGCTCGGCCTGTACACCAGAAGCCTCAGAAGCAATCAGTAGAGCGACAAAACTTCATACGACAAGAAGTGAAGAAGTTGCTCGAAGCTGGATTCATCCGAGAATTCTTCCACCCAAAATGGCTGGCAAACCCAGTCATTTTACCCAAGGCCGGCCGGAAGCTTTGGATGTGTATCGACTACACAACACTGAATAAGGCATGCCCCAAAGATCCATTCCCACTACCTAGAATAGATCAGATAGTGGATTCCACCTCAGGGTGTGAATTACTGTGTTTCCTAGACGCATATTCTGGGTACCATCAAATCAGAATGTCTAGGGAAGATGGAGAACATACTTCTTTTATTATAGTAGATGGATTGTATTGCTATACTGCCATGCCATTTGGTCTCAAGAATGCAGCTTCAACATTTGTATGAGCTATGTACAAAACCTTTGGAGAGCTCATCAGAGACATAGTGGAAGTGTATGTTGATGACATCATCATCAAGATCAAAGACAAGGAGTCACTCCTTCATACTTTGCAAGCTGTCTTCGACAAGTTGTAAGTCACTCGAACGAAGCTGAACCCAGACAAGTGCGCCTTCGGGGTTAGCTCCGGAAAGCTTCTTGGTTTCCTGGTAAACCACCGGGGCATAGAGGCAAATCCGGCGAAGATTAAAGCCATTGAGGATATGCGGCCACCAGCCCACATCAAGGACGTCCAGAAACTGACTGGATGTCTAGCCGCCCTCAGCCGGTTCATCTCAAGACTGGCGGAACGGGCACTACCCTTCTTCAAGATATTGAGGAAGTCTGGACCATTCCAATGGTCTAAAGAAGCAGAAAAGGCATTCCAGGAGCTAAAGAAGCTCCTCACCACTCTACCAACCTTGGTAGCTCCGAACCCTGGTGAACCCTTACTGCTTTACATTTCAGCAACCGACGAGGTTTTCAGCATGGTCTTGGTTGCAGAGAGACCAGAACCATCCCAAGCTCAGGAATCCAGACCCCTCCGGGAGGTTCCGGAGGTTCCTAAGGTGAGTCTGGGTCCCAGCCCCCAGACTTGGATCTACAAGGAGTTATTCCAGAATATCTGGACCCCTCTGGGAGGGTCCGGGTCGCTCCAATAGGAGCTCCGGGTTCCTCCAGTAAGGACCCGGAGGTCCCCGAAGCAGGTTTGGACCCCTCCGGGAGGGTCCGGGTCAATGTGGAGGAAGCTCCGGGCCCCTCTGGGAGGGTCCGGACAGTCTAGCGCCTAGTGTACTTCATCAGCGAAGTACTACATGATGCCAAGACTCGATACCTAGAGGTGCACAAGCTGCTCTACGTAGTTCTCATCGCCTCCAGGAAGCTTCGCCATTACTTCCAAGCTCACAAGATCCCAGTGGTGACCTCTTATCCACTGCGTGCGATCTTGCATAATCCCAACTCTACTGGGAACGTTGCAAAGTGGGCAGCGGAATTGGCCGAATTCGATCTTGAATTCGTCCCAAGACAAGCGATCAAGAGTCAAGCATTGGCAGACTTCGTGCAGAATGGACCCCCTCTCCATCAAACCCTGGAGGCCCTAGTGAGCAGAACCCGGAACTCAAGGCTCCGGTCTTCACCGAGCCTCACTGGACCCTCTACTTTGACGGCTCCATGCAAAAGCAGGGGGCCGGAGTTGGAGTCCTTCTCCTCGCTCCAACTGGGGAGAAGGTAAAATACATGGTCCACCTTGACTTCAAGGCGACCAACAACATGGCAGAGTATTAAGCACTCATTTACAGACTAAAGGTGGCACTATCATATGGTTTGAAGCAGCTGTTGGTCAAGGGAGATTCGCAGCTCATCATTAAACAGGTGAAGGGTGAATGCTCATGTAACAATCCTCAACTAGTTGCTTATCTCCTTGAAGTCCAGAGGCTTCAAAAGGACTTTGAAGTCATGGATCTCCACCATGTCCAGCGTGTCCATAACGCTGAAGATGACGAACTCTCGACGAAAGCGTCAATCGGAGCTCCGGCTCCTGACGGAACCTTCGTCCAGAGGTTGTCAAAACACACAACTCAGCCTGCCGAACTGAGCAAAGGGGGCGAGACCAGCATCCCGAAGCTGGCGGTCCCGATGGCCCTGTTACCATGGCAGCCATCAAGGGTCGTAGGTGCTCCCGGAAGCTCCGAGCAACCCAACACGCATGACTCAAATGCTCAAGCTAGCTTCGATGCATGGATCTCGGAGATCCGGAGCTACTTGAAAGATAATATCCTTCCTGACGATGATGTATCCGCTGACCGAATAGTCAGATTGGCTAAAAGATACACGCTGGTAGAAGGGGATCTCTACCGGCGTGGTGCCAATGGTGTCCTAATGCGGTGCATCACAAGGGAAGAAGGCTGCGAGCTCCTCGTAGAAATCCATGGAGGCGAGTGTGGGAACCACGCGTCTTCCCGCACGCTGGTCGGTAAAGCCTTCCGGCATGGCTTCTACTGGCCTACAGCGCTCCAGGATGCAACTGAGCTGATGAAGAAATGCGAAGCATGCCAGTTCCATGCAAAGCAAATTAACACACCAGCTCAGCCTCTACAAATGATACCTCCTACATGGCCTTTCGCTGTGTGGGGGATGGACATCTTGGGACCTTTCCCAAGAGCCGTCGGAGGTTACAAGTTCATGTATGTTGCCATTGACAAGTTCACAAGATGGCCGGAAGCAACTCCAGTTGTGACAATAAACAAGCAATCAACTATCAACTTCTAGCAGTCCATAGTATGCAGATTTTGAGTCCCGAACAAAATCATAATAGATAATGGGACCCAATTCACAAGCTCTGCTTTCCAAGGATACTGCAAAGACCTCGACATCCAAGTCAGGTACGCCTCCGTAGCTCACCCGACAAGCAATGGTCAAGCCGAGAGAGCAAATGCAGAAATCCTGAAAGGACTCAAGATGTGCACATATGAGCGCCTGAAAAAACATAGAGCCAGCTGGATCGAAGAGCTTCCGCCCACTCTATGGGCCAACATGACAACTCCAAACCGGTCAACTAGAGAGACACCCTTCTTCCTAGTGTACGGAGCTGAAGCAATCCTTCCTCTGGAAATCACCTTGGGGTCGCTCCGGGTCCGGACCTTCAACGAAGCCACACATGACCAGCTCCGGCGTGAATACCTTGACCTCCTTGAAGAGGGAAGGTGCCGAGCAGCTGTTCAGAATGCCCGATACCGCCAAGCTCTTCGGCGCTATCACCAAAGGCATGTTCACAGCCGACAGCTTGAGGAAGGCGATCTGGTGCTACAGAGAATACAATCCAGAGAAGGGTTAAACAAACTCTCCCCCAGCTGGGAGGGACCCTTCCGAGTGATCAAAGTATCCCGTCCTGGATGCATTCGCTTGGCAACCGAGGATGGGACACCTCTCCCAAATCCTTGGAACATTTAGCACCTCCGTAAGTTCTACGCTTAATATCACGGAGGTGAGTCTGTAATTACATGTGATGTATATTATAGAGTCATTATACGGAGTCGGGTAGCTCCTCTGGGAGGGCAGCTGGACCTACCCCGTTAAGTCCGCAACGTCCATGCAACACTTGTCACAGTTTCAGAACTAAAAGTGTAGCTAGCTACCTTGGGTCAAACGAGAAACAAAACACACTTAGCCTGGTTCCGTACCCTAAGAGTGTACTTGTTTCCCCTGTACCCCGGACCTATAATGAAATATATCATTGTGTGAAAATAGACTCCACGTGCATTTACTTTTTACAGGCTCAATATTTTTTATTTTTCTCTTTCTTGTCTATAACAAAGTTGTGCAGTTCTTAATAAACTTTAGCTCGACCAGTTCATTTACAATTCGAGTTGCATTGTCTATCCTCCCGGGTTCAAATATTGTGGATGGTCTACTCGTCTGAATGCCGCCAAGCCAATCTAGGGCCGGAGTGTGCTATCGACTTAGCCTGGTCATGCACCCTAAGTATGCCACTCTACCTACACCCCGGCAGGCCGAAGTAAGGCGAGTCCAGAAACGATCGGACCTGAAGGAAACAAGACAATGCTCTTGATTGTATTTAGAATTGTGTTCAATCTAAAACTTTCTCAGGAATAGTAAGCCACCATGAAGTTATAGATAGGAAATGGATTTTACTGTTTTTCTTGACTTTAGTGTGCATGAAAAATAAATATTTCATGATGATGGTGAACGAAGCCGGAGCTGCCAAAGCTCCGTCATCCTCTAGGCGGCTTATGGTCGATGTCCAAACATTGACATTGAGCGTCGCTGGAGCTACTCAGCTCCGGTAAAGCTAGGGGCAAGCCGTCAACGTGAAGAAAAGATGGTGGAAAGACTCTATAGAGGAGTCTACTGTCGATACACCACGTATTGATAGAGGTCACTACCGGAGCTACCAAGCTCTGACACCCCAGAGGGCTAACCGTCGATGCTTAACGCGTTGATGGAGACTACTGCCGGAGCTACTAAGCTCCGATGATGGTCAATGCTGGAGCCACTAAGATCCGACAGCCTCAGGGGGCCTACACTATCGAAGACTTCGGACCTACATTCTACAAGTTCAAAGCATGCAAGTCTTCAACTGTTACATCCTCTTCGTACATGTTCACAATCAAATTGTGTACATATACCAGGGGTCCAAGTGAGACAAAGGTGTTGAAGACAAAAAATGAAATTCATGAAAAATTTTGGATTTCATTCATCTGGAGACAAGAGATTACAAAATTGGAGAAGAAGAAGAGTGAATACAAGCAGGAGCTACAGAGAGATGGTCCTAGACCCTATGTAAGAACTGGGCGACCTTCTGGGCCACCTCCGACACGCTGGCTCAGGAGGCTTCACCCTCTCCTTCGATGGGGCCTTCAAGCACCAGGTCCAGAGGGAATTGAGGGTCCTGGCTGGTGTAGCACATCAGCACAAACTCTGCAACGTTCTTCGCAGGGACTGTCCCTCAGTTTCCAGCTTGTCCGCGATGACATCGCCCATATTGGTGAGCTTGTTGCCTCCTGAACTCAGTGCCTCCAACGCCTGGTCCAGCTCCGGCTCCGGATCATCTGGACGCACGGGACTGAAGCCCATTAGCGTCAGCACATCGTTGGCTTTGCCCAGGAAGTCCCAAACTTGTTGGGACTCTGTAGCCCTTGTGCTTTGCATCTCCACCAAGTATCTTTTGGAAGCCGCAAGCTCCGAGTTCTCCCGAGCAAGACGCTCCACCTCTTTGGCATTCTGCTGAATCTTTTCAGCAACCTGCCTTTCGAGTTTACTGATCCCTTCCTCCGGAGGTGGATCTCATTACGGCGTTTGACCAGATCCTTCTCTCGGCCCCGTACTTTCTTCTCCCTAGCAGCGATGGCATTCTCCTGCTTGTAGAGATCTTGCCCTCGCTCCCAGGCCTTCTTCTCCTCCTCCTCGCAACGCTCCTCCAATTTCTTGGTGCGTTCTTCGAGGCTCTTGTCAGCCAGAGCTGTCTTTTGGACAAGCTCTTCCTCCCTCTTCACGAGGTCATCCCGCAGCTCCAGGAGTTTTTGCTCTTCATTTTCGAGCTTTCTCTCCTGCGCTTCAAGAGCCTCCCAACGCTTGACGAGACTATCGTGGATGGCGGAGAGCCTCTCCTGGCGGTCATCCGTTGTGCTATTAGCAGCTTTGGCCTGCTCGTAGATGGCCCGAGACTGGTTGTCAAAGGATCGCATCATGCTTTCCCTCTCATCCAACAGCTTACCCCAGTACTCCAGGCGGACCTTCTCCCTCTGCACCCACTCCTTATTGTCAGCCAGCCTCGACTGTACTAGCTTGGTCTCAAAATGGAGTCAGTTGTGCCACCTCCTAAGGGTTTGACGCTCCTCCTCGAGGGCCTTGCTGTCGTGGTAGAAAGCCAGCTGGACCTGGCGAAGACTGGAGCAGGCGTTGTCAATAGACAACGATAGAGGGATCGGGTCCGGACCTGTTGGGGTCCTCTCTGCTGGCTCCAGCAGATCTTCAGTGACAAAATTTGGGTCCCACTCTACAAGAGCGGTCCTCTGAGCTTCCACGACACTAGGGCCGTCCTCCGGGATAGCCTCGTCCGTCGCTGAGGAAGTACTTGCAACAGAAGTTCCAACCTCCAGAATTGACTCCGAAGGTCCCGCCGCCAGGTCATCAACAACTGGCCCCTGAGGCGGGGGCCAGCAGCTTCATCTTGGCACCCTGGCTCAGAAGCAAGCACCTTCGGGATCACCACTTCCGGAGTAGGTGTTGAAGGTTCGGTCGGAGCAGAAGCTACTTCTGGCTCCGGCGCAGGCGCCTCCTCCGTCGTTGGCTTAGGTGCTGGCGCTTCGACCATAATGGGCTCAGGCGCAGGAGCTTCGAACACCATAGGCTCAGGCGCTGACACCTCCGCAGCAACTGGCTCGGACGCCAAAACCTCTTCAACGACCGGATCTACAGCCAGAACATCTACAGCAACCGGCTCTACCGCCGGAGCTTCCTCGACAACCGGCTCAAGTGTGGGAGCTTCATCAACACCCGGCTCCACCGCTGGGACCTCATCAACCACCGGCTCGACTGCCGGGGCTTCAACAACATCCAGCTCTAGGGCCAAAATCGCAGCTACCTCCGGCTCTGTGGACGGAGCATCCAACATCTCAGCATCCAAGCCTGGAGCTTCAACCTCCGGGGCTGGCGCCACTGGTACATCTTCATTCCTGTTGTCCAGCGCTACCAAGGGAGCTTCTGGGGATGAGTCGAGGTCCAAGACCACGACGGCCAGCGCTGGGGCTGCCGCAGCCTCAACCGCCTCTTGGGGCAGCGCTGGAATTGGAGTCAGAGCTTCAGCCTACACAGCCTCAACTGCTGCTGCAGAGGCCGGAGCTTCAGCCCTTTTCTTAGGCACGCTGTAGATGAAGGATGAAGAAACTCAAAATATAGACATAACAATAAAACAACTGGCTAAGGTAAAAAAATCAAAAATTACCTCAGAAGGCTTCTGCACCAGTTAGCACGAAACCTCTTTTCTGGACGCTCCGAACTGACCCCAGCCGCCACCGATGTGGAAGTCCCGGAAGGTCCCCCGGAGCTTGCTGCTGCTACCGGTGTTGCCTTGGTCGAGGCCCCCCTGGACCGGGAAGGACCTCCAGACCCAGAGCCCTCAGCTGGCCCTGGTGCTGGAGTCACACGGCCGGAGCTAGCACCCCGGGAAGATGCCACTGCTGGAGTAGATGCCGCCGTTGAAGACCTCCCCCTCCGGGGAGAAGGAGCCACCGTGAAAGAAGCAGGCCTGGCGGACCTTCTGTTGGCATGCTTTAGCTTCCTTTTACGACTCGAGGGCTCGACCAACTCCTTGCCCTTGCCAACGACTTTGGTTCTTGTTTGGGGCGGGAACAGAGCCGCCTTCAGGAGCTTCGAAGATCGCCAACACGGTGGTCGAACGTATCTCAATGACACCAAGGTCGTCAAGCACCGGCATTGTCCGCTGGAGCTCCCTGCTGAACTCTGCCTCCATGTTCTGAGGGAGGAAAGCTGCCGGCGGAGCCAAGTCGTCACCCTCAACGTCGATGTCGTGTTGGAACTTTTTGAGGTGGAACTCCAAAGTTGAACCCTCCATGTTGGACTTCAAACCGGTCTCGATCCGGTCGTCGTCCAGCATACTGTTGAGGGCCCAAGCAAGCTTCTCCCTCTTCTTCAGTGGATCCCACCTATTGGTCAGGAAGTTGCAAAACACCGCCTGAGGAGTCACCCCTCCTTCCACGCATAGGCAGATCCTGGTCAGAGCAGGGTTGAAGGCACCTGACAACACCGGAGCTTCACTCCAAACTGCAGTGTTGATGTTGGGGAGGCCTTCCGGCAGCTCCAGCTTCTCGTGCTCCTCCACCCTGATGACAATCCAATCCTTCTTCTAGTTGCCCCACTTCCCAGAAGGGAACGACCGCAAGTACTTGTACAAGCACTTCTTGCGCTTCACAAAATAGTAGAAGCCAAGGTACTCGTCACTCCTGCCCGTAGTGTGGACAGTGAAGAAGGTGCGGAAGAGATCAATGCAGGAGGGAATGCCCACCCACATCTCGCAGAAGTGGACAAAGATCAACACCAGGAGAATGGAGTGGGGGCCAAGGTGGTACAGCTGCAGACCATAGAATTCTAGCAGCATCAAGAAGAAAGAGGAGAAAGGTGAGATCATCCCCACCATGGCGTACGCGGAGAAGTACACCATGTCACCGGCGTGTTCCTTCTCAAACGGAAGCTTGCCGGCGCGAACCAAGTGGTTGAATAAGTCAGGGGACCACCCCATGAGGGCCCGAACCTTCTTCAAATCACCGTCGGTCTTCAGTCGGCTCTGGCGGAGACCCAACTCCATCGCGGCACAGCGAGGCAAGAGAGGAAAAACAAGCGAAAGTTTCGAAGGTTTGAGCGCAAGTTCAAATGAAAGGCATAAAGAACCCCAAACGGTGCATGCTTTCATTCTTAAGTAAGCCCCTGTAACGCTTGGATGGAAACCGCAGAGGAGCCGGCGATACCAGTCAAAAACTTCACCCTGCCAATGACAAGGGGGCCCAGGGCCACCCCGACGATCAAGTCGAGGTCCTTACCCCAGGCGAACGGTTGTCATCATGAAAGGCGAGAAACCCGAAGGCGGCGGCCTAACATGGCGCGCGCAACCGATACGATTTTCGTATCTGGAACCGGCGACCTTCAATTGCGTGAGATCCGCACGCTGAGATCTCACATGCCACATCCAAGATATGCCACGCGGCTGAGGTTTAACTATGAACCATCGCCAACGGCACGTCCGAAGACCCTTGAAGACACGGCTCAAAAACTGAAGAATGGACCCACCTCCGGCGGAATGACTTCATCCAAAAAGTCTCTCCTGGAGGTGGGCCCAGGGGGCCACTGTCGGTACCTTATGTACCGGATACCCCTTGAGATTGCAAAGATCACAAGAAAGCTCCATCTACCAGATTTGAAGACCTCTGAAGACCCCACATGTTAGGTGTAACTGGACCTGCTTCCCCGATATGGTTAGTCCCAAGGCCGCCACGTGTATCATAAGATCGGAGCAATCGCCCACACATGGGCAAGCTCCGGCTAGATACCAGTATGGCATCCCCAGACCTAACCCCAGACAGAGGGAAGCTCCGGTGCCGACACGTGTCCAACAGCACCGGACCTACCCGTCCATGATGATAAGCTCCAGAGCTGCCACGTGGCTGAACCGCCGGACCTTCAACTTCAACAATCAGGCTGGTGGACCCCCCAATGGCTCTGGACCTTCAAGGAGCAATCAAAGACGTCAAGACCCGATTAAGTGTCATTAATGCCATATTAATGACACACGATCGGATGGCCCTTAATACCGGTAACGACACTGTTAAGGCCCGCTACCGGGCTATTAAGGGTAATTAACCTCATTAATTGTGTATCAAGCATGTGTAACCGCCAGGGCCACATGTCGGGTCAGGCTAACGGTGTAACGACCAGTCCTTGTACTATAAAAGGACTAATCAACGATACACAAGGGATGGCTCTAGACCACTACTGGACTCCCTGACCTAGACGAGCTTCTTCTTCTAGAGCTTCTTCTAGACTCACACACTAAATACAACACCAACACACCCCGTGGAGTAGGGTATTATGCTCAAGAGGCCCGAACCACATAAATCTCTGTGTCCATTTGTCTTTCACCTTCTTGAATCTCTGCGCGCCCATTACCGAACTACAACTCCTCGATCTACCAACGGTAGTGTCGGGAGATCTGCCGGATCCAAACACCGACAAATATCATATGGCTTTGGTAGGTATTTCCAATCAAATGAGGGAAACTTAAATCTTGATAGAATTTCTTCGGAAATCTAAGTTCCACTTTCAAAATAGGAATAGCAGCCCTATTACTAATTCAAATCTCCCAACAACCTAGAAGTAGATTAAGCTTTTGATACCCACAATTTCTAAATCAAGGCAAAGTTAATTTTAGCCAATTTAAGCAATATTCGGAGAGTAGCAAGTTTTAAACTAGGGACTTAGGAAAAATAAAATAGAGCAACTATTCATCATTTCATCTATGTGAATTCTTAATCATTCTTACTGCACATCTTTATTTGATAAGCAAAGCAAATCTAAGTTCCTATTTTTATGTTTTTTTAGATGCATGGTGGATGGTGGATGAATGGAAAGTAAATATGCAATGGATGATTTGAAATAAAAATGCAGTGGGTGTGATACAAGTTACCTCAAGTGGGGGTCCTCCACCAAGATTATTCTTGATCAAGGTCCGTGATAGGGCTGGAAACCCTAACGACGGAGGTAGGCCATGAGTTGGCCTATCCTTGTTGCAGCGTGGCTTTGACAATGGAGGGTTGAGTGTTGATTGTTGTGTTGCCTCCCATGGACACCATGAGTGTGGTTGAATAGAGTGTTTTCGATGTTGATCGTCCACACATCAGGGTCTCCATGTGTTGGGTGTGATTTGTCATTCCTTGGCTTCTAGCCACATAGGAACAACTTGCAACCAATGATGGTGGCAAATTCCTTGAGCTTGAATGAGTGCTTAGAATAGTTGAGAGCATAATGCTCTCACCCATTCGTGACAGCCCATTGGTTGCTCATGGAGGGTTCCCATTTGAAATATCTATCCTCGTATAGTTATGATTGACCTTCTGGCATACTTTCCGAAAGGTAGCAACCATCCTCATTTACTCCTTGGCCAAGAGATGTTGAAATGGGATCCTCTAGGGATCCCAACAATCAGCTTCTTGAATGCCTGTATAGTAATATTACTCCTGCAAACTCCTCTCTTGAATAGAGAGGTATGGTTAGCTCTCGATACTTGTACAAATGAACGTTCGGGTTAGGTAACCGAACTTTCATTTGTACATACGGGGAAGAATAAAATCAAAGATGCATTGGTTCCAATGTCAAGTGTATCCATGATCAATGTGTTATTCATTGATAAGAGTGGATCTTTATGGATAATTCATGTTGCATATTTTCTAAAGCTCCTACTCATAGCAATGCATGTGATAGAAATATACTATATGGATCCCTACATCTTTTAAAGTTTCTAACCATCTTAGCTTTCAAGAGCAAATTTTATCATTTGGACCATGACAAACAAGATTCTCAATTTATCTCCTGAACTTCACTAGGAATTTAAAATTTAGTGACTCCTCCAAAAAAAACAATTCAATTTTAGAGCAAGGATATCACTTATTCCTAGGAGTTTGAAATCTAGTGACACCATCTATGCATGAAGCTCAATTAAAAATTATGGCTGTCACTATGCCCAAGTTTCTATATGCCAATTCACCAATTAAGTCATGCCCAAAAGTTTTATTTTCTAAAGCTAGACAAAAATGACTAAGTCTACAAAACAATGCTGAAAGGATTCTAGGTACTTGTTTTAGATTTTTCCATGTAAGGTGGGATTTCCTTTTGGAGATCCAAAAGTCAATACCCACACTTACTCTTGTGAGGATGCATGATAATTAAATGATGAGGAAGTATCAACCTTCCTCACAAATGCAAGCAAATACATTCAATTATATGGCAAACCAAACAATGAAAGATTCTAAACTCATACCTCATTTGAAGAGCAGTTGGTGACGAAGGTCTTTGTGTGAGAAACTCACAACCTTGATTTTTGGCGTAGGCTTGATGGTTGACGTCAAATGCCAAGTTGAGATTGGATTTGGCAATGGATTTGTGTTGGCTCCTCCATTGGGTCATCATCTTGAACATTTCTCTTCCTCAAACTCAAAATGAGTTTGAAGGAGAGAAGTGTTATCAAATCCTCCCAATGGTGACTTGAGCTTGATGAAACCTTCCACTTTCTTGCCATACCACCTCTTCACTTTTTGACCTAGCTGCACTTTAATCAAGAACACACAAAACAACTAAAAAACGGGTTACGTTAGCCAAAAGAAAATTGAACCCAATTTTCAAATTGTCTTGCCCATCTTGAAATAACTTGTAAATGCAGTGAGGGTCAAAGCAAATCTTTTTGGTTTGGATTAGGAAGATAAATTCAAGTGGTCATGCACGTAGTTCATATCCAATTAAATTTCTCCCCTAATTCAAAATTTTAGTTTTATGATGGTTGGAAATTTTACTTTCCAACATGCAAGTGTGGAATTTCAAACACGCAAATACAAGGGTTGATGCAATTTGGAAAACAAATATGAGATAACTACCAATTAACCTATTGGCAAGGACTCACCGAATTTTTGAAGTTCGGTGAGTGATAACTACCAATTAACCTATTGGCGAGGACTCACCGAATTTTTGAAGTCCGATGAGTAGGACTTACCTCCGTTCTGTTCAGCGCGATGATTTGTTGTCCAATCCCGGAGTTAAAGATGTGGACGATTTCTTCTGTTTTGACATGCCAAACTCATTTGGCTGTCATTTGGACATGTGGGCCACCTGGTGGCCCTAGCCTCTCCCCGTTGTATTGATATAGACATGTTGTTGTAGCGACAGGTTATCCCTCTTGAATGTATTCCTTCATGAGCATGGTGAGGCTTTGTCCTCCTTAGGGGTGCCACTCTAACCATATTGATATTCCATTGAATCAACCCATACCTTGATCATGGATCAAAGGCTTCCTTGGGCATGATGACATGTGGACTCTACAATCAAACAAGAAACGCTTCATCCACAATGTCACTTGCCCTAGGTTGAATAGGTTTGGTCGAAGTGTGGGAATCCTAACAAGTGATGTGGGATATCTTGGACTTTGAATGCTCCTTAAGTTCTTGTCCTTGGCCAAGATCTTCATGTGAATGTTGTCTTGATTTCTGCTTGGCCAAGATACTTCAAGGTAGGCTAGTTGAACTTAAATCCCTTGGAAAGCCATAGCCTCCTTGAATACAAGGGTGATGTTAATTCCACCCTTGACCTCCTTGTGAATGGTAGCCATTGGATTTGTTGTTTGAAAAAGGTCCTCATGGGTCTTCGAGAAATAATTCCCACACGTCCTATGATGACATGGATTTTCACAAATCATGTGAATATCCACGACTTGGATTATCCAAACAAATCTCCAACGACTTGGATATTCATGACACTTCAATGGGAGCTGTAGTTCCATAACTAGCATATCCACCTTGTGAAGTGGTGTGCATGGCAAGCTATGGGAACTCAAGCATTCTTCAATCCACCCCTTGAGCGGAGACCTTCTTCTCATCCATGATAAATGAGAATAGGACTCCTTCAGCTCCAGCATGAATGTGGTCATGGATTGGTGGAGCCAACCCATGACACGAGTGTTGGATGAAGAGCCAACTATCCACCCCATGGTGGAGGCAAACCAAGAAGAACTTCTTGGAGCCTTCCCCAAGCTTGGGTATGGATGAGTTTGGCTCCTACTGAAAGCTAAAATTCTCCTGCAAAAGGCAATTGTGTTGCCTAGCAAACATTTGCTAAGGTACGCCTTGAATCATCTTGCAGTTTAGCACTTGCGTCCTCGTTGGCCATCCCATGCAGTGGGTTGGCCAACACTGCCCTGTTTTCACACAAAGGAGAAAACAAACAAGGGTAATCCTGTCTAATAACTATTAGTGCCTATACCTTAATCACAAGTGATAGCTATCCTTCACTTCCTTTGCCTTCCCCGGCAACGACGCCAGAAATGCTTGTTGACGGCTCCTAAGATATACTAAAAATCATCCCCGGCAACAGCGCCAGAAATTCATGTTTGTATTTGTTAACACCAGATCATCTCCGGTAAAGAGATGAGATCCGCAGGCCAATGGAAGATACCGTTGTAGCATTTCACCCATGAGTATTCCCAAGGGTATCGTATTTATTCCAAAGGAAGGCAATGAAGTAAAGTATATACTACTCTTATGGTGAAGCTATGGGATACTAATCAATTATCCGGACAGGGGGTAAGTTGATAATAGGGGTAGTGTGACACACACCTAGGCAATCTATTCTAAAGGGAAAATGGGTCCTAGAGGGAGATTGGATTAAGAGTTAGAGAGTTGCTCCTACAATGCTCCTAATACATATACATAGCCTAAGGTAGATACTAATGGTCATGTCAATGATGAATTCCTATGCAATGCTATTCAACACATTGGGCACGAGCTTACCCCTAGCAATACTAGGGCGACTCCCGCCAAGAGCTTGTGGTATAGATGAACGTGGAGGATTACAAAGGACAGATAGGGCTGTCACCACCTACTGCCTACCTCTTCAATCCGTGGGTCTACGAGACATTTAATGCTACTTAAATACCCTAGAACCATGCTAGCATACTAAGCAAATACCTTTAGAGCTGCAACACAAGGCATCCTATGGCAATGAACTAAATCATCGTTGAACCAATGTTAATTGCATAGCATAGTTTTTCGTATTAACATAATCATATTATAACTACATAGACTATAGTGGGGGTCTATAGTGTTTATGACCATAAGATGTGATCATGAGAGTACAATCATAAAGACTATACCTTCTACTTACATGGACTCCACAACCAAACAAGAAACGCTTTGTCCAGGTATACGTATAAAAGAAGACTAAACATAATATCTTTATTGAGCACAAAGTCACAAATACAAGAAGGAATACATGAGACATACATTTCCTAATGTGGAATTGGGAAGAGAGACTCCTTCTACCCCTTTCCCAATTTGGACTTGGGACTAGAGGCTATCCTCTCTACATCCTAACTCCTCCAAAGACTATGGAAGATAGTGTATACAATAGAATGATGCCCAAGTGGTGTGTGTTGAAGTGAGGGGTATGGGGTCCTATTTATACTAGTGTTGAGGTCGGTTCCTACCACCAAAAGTGTGCGAATCAGTCTTGATTGACTCCAGGGAGCCGGGAGGAGCCAACACATGGAAGTTGACCGTGTTTGGCGCCAGGACCAGGTTGGCTGGCCCCCTGGTTCGGCCAACCTGGTCAGGGCTCCAAACGGCCCATACTTCCTCCAGGTGGCTGCCAGGTGGGTCCCATTGACTGATATTGGTGCTACACCATTCAATGGCCTCAGATACTTCTGTTTGTGGGTCATTTGATCCATGTGGTGCCACGTGTCATCACCTGATTGGCTGGGATGATATTTTAAAGGATTGCTCCCCATACTTTTCCTCAATTCCTGTATAAATATCTGCATACACATATTCCTCCAAGTAAAAGTGGAAATAGGTCAAGTAGAAAGGTGATGTGTGCAAGAAATGATCAATACTTCACATAATTGAGTTATATTGACGGCTGAAATTGGTATATAACAGCCGTCAACAGTATGTAGCCAAATGGAAGCCCTAGACGTCGCTTCTATCTTCTGTGATGTCAGAATGGGTATTCGCGGGTTGGATACGACAACTACTACTACTACTGTAGTATAGGATCGAGAGAGTACTATTAAGACTTCCACTGATTTAAACACTTTTGTATAAAACTCCGAGAATAGTGTAAGTTGCTCACTTATGTTATGAGTTCTTTGTTCTTTTCCGTGTTGTGCTATTTGGTGTCACATCGCACGACACAACCCTAGGTGATTCCTAGATTGTCGGGACCCTGGTCCTCACACATGGCCTTAGAAAGGTACTTGTACTGCAGCTCTTAAGGATTTACTTAACATGTAAGTATGGTGCTTAAATAGTTAAGTAGCATTGGATGGTTCATATACCCACGGGTCGTAGGGGTAGGCGATAGGTGGTGACAACCCTTTTGTCCTTTGTACTCCCCCTACGTTTAGCTAAGCCACATGCTCTTTGCAGGAATCGTCCTAATTTTGCCACGGGTAAACCTGTGCCCGATGTGTTGGACCATTAAGCCCTAATATTACTATTAGCATATTCATGTGTACACGAATAGTCTATGTATATGAGTAATTAGAGCATAATATGAGTAGCTCCGTCTTATAACTTAACCTTCACTAGGAAATCCTTACCCATTAGAGTAGTTGTCTTAGGTGCGTGTCACACTACCCCACTACATCATTGACCCATCCTACTAGAATCCTCACTAGAACACTCTACTCTACCTATGATTTTGCCACACTTCACTTGCCTTCCTTTGGGATGAAGTAAATACGATACCCTAGGGAATACTCTCTAGTGAAATGCTACAGTGGTACTTTCTGTGTGCTTGCAGAACTCATCTTGCTTTGGCTTATATTAGCCTAGTACCAACTGTATTTCTAGCATCCATTGCTAGGATGAACTGTAGATGTTAAGAAATACTAACAAATATTTCTAGCGTTCTTGCCGGGAAAGGCAAAAATGTTTTGCATGATCATGTGGTAGATAGGAAACTAGTAGGTATTTAATAGGATAACTTGCTTTGTTTTTGTATTCTTTGATGTGAAAACGCGGTAGCTTATGACCGGTTTTCGTTTGCCGGCAAACTACGTTGAAGATCCCGAATCACTTCTGACAAGAGTTTGACCTCATGTTGTTTCTTAGGTGATTCTGAAAGTGCATCTAGGTTCCCCGTGGGTTTTGGATGATTGATGACGACAATTAAGTCGCTAATGAGCTCAAGTGATCTTAGCACAGGTGTGGACTCGATCGGAGACGCAAACCCTCAAAAAGGAAAAGGAAGGAAACGGAGTCAACTCGAAGCGTGGAAACTAGGGTTTCTAGCGTGTTGAGTTAGACTAGCCGTAGAATTAGGAGGGTGTGTGTGTAAAGTGCATTGAGATCAAGCTTGGGAGCTCAAAGTGGTTTAGAGGTCAAACCTATGAAAGAAATGAGTGAATGAGTGGTCTGGCCGTAGGGCCAGACTAGTCCGTGCAGGAGGCCGGACTAGTCCGTCCCTGGCCGGCCGAGTCCGTTGTCGGCCGGACCAGAAGGGTCTGACTGAGATCGGACTAGTCCGTTAATGGCCGGACTAGTCCGGGTAGCAGTGAGTGGGTTTTGGGACTAAGTCTCACAACCACGGACTTGTCCGTTTTGGACCGGACCAAGAGGTCCTGAGTGAGAACGGACTAGTCCGCCCGTGGGGCCGGACTAGTCCGGGTTGGCTAGGAAAAGGTGCTTCTGTGGCTAAGTCTGGGAGGACCGGACTAGTCCACCCTAGGGGCCGGACTAGTCCGTGGTCCTCAGACTAGTCCGTTTTCACACGGAGCAGAAGGCTCTGTGTGAGATCGGACTAGTCCGGTGTGGACCGGACTAGTCCGTTCTGGAAGTGACCGTTTGAATTTGAAGTTTGGCGGGTAGCGTGACGATAGTGTGTCAGCTGTCGGGACCTGACAAAGGGGTCAGTGGTCCCCTAGGCCGGACTAGTCCGGGCTAGTGGCCGGACTAGTCCGCCCTTTTGCTGAAGTCAGCAGATTGGGCTTGGGACCCCTATAAAAAGGGGACCCCCGGCCTCATTTCGAAAACCTTTGGAAAAACTCAAACCCTAGCGCCGCCACAGCCAACTTGGAGCACTCCTAAGCCTCCTTCTTGCCTACTTTCCCTCTAAAACTAATTCTTGAGTGGATTAGGGTTTAGTGAGGTGGAGAAGAGGAAGAACATCGCGCTTGTGCTCCCGGTTTGATCTCTTGCACTCGTTTGAGTCTTTGTGGGCTGTGTATTGAGTTTGCTTTATTGTGTTGATCACCTTTGTGGTGTGGGAGCCTCAGTTTGTGAGAAGCCCCAACGAACTTTGTAATCACCGTTGTGATTAGTGGAGAACCAAGTCAGGCCCGTGCGGTAAACTTGGTGAGGGAAGGGTTGTTGGACCCGGTCCTTTTGTGGACTCCTCAACGGGGACATAGATTCCTTGTGTGGAATCGAACCTCGGGATAAAATCCTTGCCCCCTTGTGTTCTTCGCATTCATTCTATTGATTACTTTGTTCTAAGGTTGGTAGTCTCGTTTCATACTCCGCATTGCTACAATCTTGTGGAAACTTGATTTGCTCTTGTGTAGGTTGTTGCTCAACTTGACTTAAACATATACTCACTTGTAGCAACGAGAAAATTCTCTAAAACTTGCTAGAAACACTTTTTAGGGTTCTTCACGCAGGCTGACCGGACTAGTCCGCCCCCAGACCGGACTAGTCCGCCCCCTGTAATTTAATCTCGTTTTATTGAGTCATTTGCAGGTCAATTAGCCTATTCACCCCCCTCTAGGCAAATTTCAATTGGTATCAGAGCAGGACTCTCCACAAAGAGTCTAACAACTCGGAGAGATGGCCGGAGTGGTGAATGACG
This sequence comes from Tuctoria greenei, assembly GCA_036927565.1. Classification (NCBI taxonomy): domain Eukaryota; kingdom Viridiplantae; phylum Streptophyta; class Magnoliopsida; order Poales; family Poaceae; genus Tuctoria; species Tuctoria greenei. The sequence continues at coordinate 124,996,837 of JAYESD010000001.1, forward strand.
ATGCATCGAGCAGCAACTACGAGGCGACCCGTGAGGAGACGTTGGCTTATCAAGATAAGCCAACGGACGATGAGGAGACTCGCCAACTCAAGGCGAAGCTCCGGGAGAAGTTGAACATCTCCAAGATTGATCCGTCAAACCAATCAAGTGGTGGTAGCGGAGCCAACTACAACCGACAAGGGTTCAACTATGAACGCCTTGCCGCCAACAACCACTACCTGTCCATCCCATTGGGGAAACCTCCCCAATTCGATGGAACGGACTACGGTATGTGGAAGCACAACATGAAGATCCACCTCGTGTCACTCAACCCAGCGTTGTGGCAAATTGTCATGACCGGGGTGGAGATTCCAAAGGATGAGGACAACATAACTCAAGAACAAGCCATCCTCATCCACCGCAACGCTCAAGCTGCGGGTGTGATCATCTCATCTCTCTCTAGAGATGAGTTCAACCGTGTCGATGGCCTTGAAGTGGCCAAAGACATATGGAATACCCTCAAGACGGCGCATGAGGGAAACCGAGTGGTCAAGGAGGCCAAGATTGAGCTCATCGAAGGAGAGCTTGGGAGATTCGCCATCTTGGATGGTGAATCCCCCCAAGACATGTACAACCGGCTGAAGGTGCTGATCAACAAGAGCCGATCGTATGGCTGCACCAAGTGGACCGACCACGAGGTGGTGAAGAGGATGATCCGGGCATTCATGCCTAGGAACGTCTCTCTGTGCTCCATGATTCGGGAAAGCCCGGGGTTCACTCAAATGACCCCGGAGGAGGTCCTTGGGAGGATCATCAACCTTGAAATCATGGAGAAGGAGGCGCTCTTCTACAACGACCTCCAAAAGTTCGCCGCCTCCAAGATGAAGAACGTTGCACTCAAGGCAACACCCTCTCCAAAGGAGCAAGAAGAAAGTGATGAGGAGAGCCTCGACACCGATGAGGAAGAGGCCTTCTTCATCAACAAATTCAAGAGAATGATGAGGAGGAAGAAAGGGGGGCACAACTATGAGGGCAAGGGAAAGGAAAGAGCAAGGCCCAAATCAAAAAGGTCTTGCTACAACTGTGGCGAGTATGGGCACTTCATCGCTGATTGCCCACACGAAGAAACGAAGAAGAAGAAGGAAGGGAAGCCTCAAGAAAGGAGATTCTTCAAGAAGAAGAGGCCCTCCGGACAAGCCCATTTGGGGAAGGAGTGGGACTCTAACGATGAGTCCTCCTCCGAAGAAGAAGAGGAGAAGATGGCCACCATAGCCATCGGGAGGAACTCCAAGGGAGGCAAGCTCTTCCCCAACCTCAACAACGACCACAAGCCTACTTGCCTTATGGCAAGGGAAGGAAAGAGAAAGGTAACATCTCATCCTTCCTCCCCAACTTCCTCACATGATGATTTTGATAGCGCTAGCGAAAATGAAAGTATGTTTAAGGACATAAGTAAAAGCACCCTACGAAGGATGAAACTGCTTATGGATGAGATCTTTGAGAAGGAGGATCTCATCAATAGACAAGAGGACATGCTCATCCTTGAGAAGGAGAGATGTCAAGAGCTTGATGAGCTCCTTGAGCTCGAAAGAGAGAAGAGCAAGGCATTGGAACACGAACTTGCTCTTTGCAAGAAAACGTGTTCAAGTCTTGAGGAGAAGTCGATTGAGCTCAAGGATGAACTTGGAAGCTTGTCAAAAGCTAACAAGATCCTTGAGACTCAAGTTGAGTCACTCAAGAACAATGTAGCCTCTTCCTTCAAGAGCTCAACCCCCTCAAAGGCCTCATCCAAGGCAACATCACCTTGCAAGTGCTCCAACTTGATCCTTAAACTTAAGGATGAACTCAACCTAGCACAAGGCAAACAAGCACCTAAGGGTGCCATCTTTGACAAGGAAAAGGTGGCATATGCACGAAGTGCATTCACCAACACAAGACCACCCCATGTCAAGGATGGTCTTGGCTATACTAGAGGTGCAAGGCATAACGCCAAAACCTCCAAGTATGGCAAAGACATGATTGTCTTTGTTAAGGGGAGTTCATCATCAACTAAAATTGAAAAGAACTCACCCTCTAGCAACAAATTGCCTAAATCTGAATCGCATCCTCTATTTCATGATTTTGATGCATCTTATGTGCTAAAGAGGAACAAACACGGCAAAGTGTTTGCTAGATATGTTGGGCCACTCCGCAAGAGCCCCAAGCCTTGCGTGTGGGTGCCCAAATGCCTAACTACTAACGTGAAAGGACCCAACTCAGCTTGGGTACCTAAAAGGAAGGCATAACCTTGTTTTGTAGGCATACTCCTCCGGTGGATCGAAATGGGTGTTGGATAGCGGATGTACCAACCACATGACCGGAGAGAGAAGCATGTTCATAGAGTATGAGGAGAATAAGGACCCAAGTGAAGGAATCTTCTTTGGGGACAATAGCCAAGGGAAAATCCTTGGCTCCAGTAAAATTTCTATCTCCTCATTACATACTTTATCAAATGTCTTGCATGTTGATTCTCTAGACTATAATCTCCTATCCATATCACAACTATGTGATAGAGGATATAAATGTGTGTTTACTAGTGAGGGAGTGAGTGTCATTAGAGAAGGTAATGACTCGATAGCCTTTAAGGGAGTGATCAAGGGAAAGCTCTATCTTGTGGACTTCACCGCGGATAAAGCTCAACTTGACACATGCTTAATGGCAAAAGCCAACATGGGATGGCTTTGGCATAGAAGGCTGGCCCATGTTGGAATGAGGAACCTTCAAAAACTCCTTAAAGGAGAGCACGTTCGTGGCCTAAAGGATGTGGTATTTGAAAAGGATAGGCCATGTAGTGCTTGCCAAGCGGGAAAGCAAGTAGGAGCTCAACACCCCTCTAAGAATGTCATGACGACAACTAGACCTTTGGAGTTACTCCATATGGATCTTTTTGGCCCCATTGCTTACATTAGCATCGGTGGCAACAAGTATGGTCTAGTCATCATTGATGACTTCTCTAGATATACTTGGGTGTTCTTCTTGCATGATAAGAGTGAAACCCCCGGTGTCCTCAAGAAATTCCTAAGGAGAGCTCAAAATGAGTTCACCGTAAGGATACAGGCTATAAGGAGTGATAATGGCACCGAATTCAAGAACATGCAAGTAGAAGAGTTCCTAGATGAGGAGGGCATCAAGCATGAGTTTTCCACTCCCTATTCTCCACAACAAAATGGCATAGCCGAAAGAAAGAATAGGACGCTTATTGAGATGTCAAGGACGATGCTAGATGAGTACAAAACATCGGACCGGTTTTGGGCGGAAGCGGTTAACACCGCTTGCCATGCCGTGAACCGATTGTACCTTCATCGCCTCCTCAAGAAGACTCCTTATGAGCTTCTCATTGGTAAGAAACCCAATGTTTCTTACTTTCGGGTCTTTGGTAGCAAGTGCTATATCCTCAACAAGAAGCCTAGGACTTCGAAGTTTGCTTCAAAGTCCGATGGGGGTTTCTTGCTTGGATATGACTCAAACACTCATGCGTACCGTGTGTTCAACAAATCCTCCGGAATTGTTGAAGTAGCACGTGACGTGGTGTTTGACGAAACCAATGGCTCTCAAGTGGAGCAAGTTGATCAACATGCCCTTGATCAAGAGGAACCTCCACTAGAAGCTCTAAGGAGAATGGCACTTGGAGATGTTTGCCCACAAGAACCATCTCAAAGCCCAAGTGACCATCATCATTATGAAGTAGGTCAAACCCCCATTGGACAAGTTGGAGATCCACTAGATACTCCCCAAAATGATAATGAGAATGGAGATCAAGGGGGAGGCTTGGATCAAGGGGGAGACCAAAGTGAAGAAGATGAACCAAGTAATTCAAGAGGTCAACCCCCGCATCCTCGTGTTCATCAAAGTGTTCAATGGGACCATCCCGTTGACAACATTCTAGGAGATATCACAAAAGGAGTAACAACACGCTCACGTGTTGCAAACTTTTGTGAACATTTCTCTTTTGTCTCATCCTTGGAACCACATAAGGTTGAAGATGCCTTAAGGGATCCGGATTGGGTAGTTGCCATGCAAGAGGAGCTCAACAACTTTGAAAGGAACAAGGTTTGGGAGCTTGTCAAGCGCCCTCAAGCTAATGTTGTTGGAACCAAGTGGGTGTTTCGCAACAAACAAGATGAGCATGGCGTGGTAACTAGGAACAAGGCACGACTTGTGGCAAAAGGATACTCACAAGTTGAAGGATTGGATTTTGATGAGACATTTGCCCCCGTAGCTAGGCTTGAGTCAATTCGGATACTATTAGCCTTTGCTACTCATCATGACTTCAAACTCTACCAAATGGATGTTAAGAGTGCATTCCTTAATGGCCCAATCAAGGAAGAAGTTTATGTAGAGCAACCTCCAAGGTTTGAAGATCAAAACTATCCTAACCATGTTTACAAATTGCGAAAGGCTCTTTATGGTCTCAAGCAAGCTCCTAGAGCTTGGTATGAGTGCTTAAGAGACTTTCTAGTTGAAAATGGTTTTAGGATAGGAAAAGCGGATTATACCCTTTTCACAAAACACTTCAATGAGGATCTTTTTGTGTGCCAAATATATGTGGATGACATCATATTTGGTTCCACAAATAAGGTGTTTTGTGATGAGTTCTCCAAGATAATGACGGAGAGGTTTGAAATGTCCATGATGGGTGAGTTGAAGTTCTTTCTAGGATTTCAAGTGAAACAACTCAAAGAAGGGACGTTCATAAGTCAAACTAAGTATACTCAAGATATTTTAAGAAAGTTTGACATGGACAAAGCAAAACCCATCAAAACCCCTATGGGGACAAATGGACACCTAGACCTAAATGAGGACGGTCCAAGTGTGGATCAAAAGCTATATAGGTCTATGATCGGATCACTTCTCTATCTTTGTGCATCTAGGCCCGATATCATGCTAAGTGTGTGTATGTGTGCACGCTTTCAAGCAGCACCCAAGGCTTGTCATTTGACCGCCGTTAAAAGGATCTTGAGATATCTAGTACACACACCTTCCCTAGGACTTTGGTACCCCAAAGGATCTAAGTTTAACCTCATTGGATATTCCGATGCGGATTATGCGGGGTGTAAAGTTGATAGGAAAAGCACATCGGGTACATGCCAATTCTTGGGTCGATCTCTAGTGTCTTGGTCCTCCAAGAAGCAAAACTCTATTGCTTTATCCACCGCCGAAACGGAATATGTTGCAGCCGGAAGTTGTTGTGCACAACTTCTTTGGATGCGACAAACTCTTAGGGATTATGGGATTAACCTGCGTAAAATTCCACTCTTGTGTGACAACGAGAGCGCAATCAAGATAGCCCATAATCCGGTGGAACACTCTAGGACCAAACATATAGACATTCGACACCATTTCTTGCGAGATCACTCAATGAAGGGAGACATTGAGATTTCGCATGTGAGGACGGAACATCAACTTGCGGACATCTTCACCAAGCCTCTTGACGAGAAGCGTTTCTGTGAGCTAAGAAGTGAGCTCAACGTGTTGGATTCTCGGAACGTGGCTTAAACCACATTCCTCATATATTTTGAGCCACATTTCGAAAAACTCCTCTCTATGTCGATTTCTCCTCAAATTTGTTTGAGAAATCTATTTTCTTCATGAAAATGTTCATAAGTTGTTCTTTATTGACTCATAATCATGTTCGTCATGTTCTCCATGCTATATCTGTCCAAAAGGACTTATCTTTATGGGCAAACCCAAATATATTGTTTTTCAGCCCAACTGGACCAGACTAGTCCGCCCCTATGGCCGGACAAGTCCGGGTCAGACTAGTCCGCGGCTAGTCCGCACACCGGACTAGTCCGGCCTTCCACCGGACAAGTCCGGACCTGGACTAGTCTGGGTCTGGTCCGCAGACCGGACTAGTCTGGCCCCTCAACCGGACTAGTCCGGCCCTTGGGGACTTAAACCCCCAGGCGGCCCGGACCCCCTCTCTCTCTCTCTCTCTCACTTGACTCTCAAGCTTCCACGCGCGCACAACCGCCCCCAAATCGGCGATTTTGCGCTCCAACCACCAAAACTCAACTCCAATCCGCGCATCGAAGTCCTTGGGAGTGAGGGATCACTTCCCCGCGCTCCACCTTCGAGATCCACGCCGATTTCGACGACTCAAGCGGATTTTTGAAGGTATTTCACCGTTCCTCAAAAACTAGCCCCATTCTTGATTCTTCAAGTTTTTGATAGGAACACCTTCATTAATGTTGTCCTATACACCACTGCGATCATAGCCTAGGAGTATTGCGCATTGGTTCACAAATTTTTCGATGAATCGATTAGGGTTAGGGTTCTTCCTGTGTAACCCGGACTAGTCCGGCCACCAGGCGGACAAGTCCGGCCGGCGGACTAGTCCGCCCCTGGGACGGACAAGTCCGGTTTGCACAGGGCAAACCCTACTTCTAGTTGGTTCTCGAGATCTTTTCGGCAATACTTCTTCTTCCTAGGCTCATATCTTCCTCTCTCCATCCTTTGCACAGAATGTCGAACTCCGAGCACTCTCCTCCGCGTGTCAACCTCGAGGGGCGTACCAAGGCCCAAATTGCCGAGGCTCGGACTAAGGCTGCGCTAATGGAGGCGCAGAAGGCCAAGGAGGAGAGAAAGCTCAAGGCACTCGAAGCATCCAAGGTGGCTGCGAGCATCTACAATGAGGATGAAGCCATTGCCCGTGCCACGGCAGAATCACTGAATGAGCTGAGGAAGAAAAAAAGGGAGGACAGGGAGGCACACAACTCCAGGGCTGCTGAGGCCAGTGCCCCCAAGAGAAAGAAGCTCGTCACCGTTGGCGAGAAGGCGAAGGGCAAGGAGCCAGCTCAAATGGAAGCTGAGCCTCGGGTTGAGCGTGACCCGAAGAAGGGAAAGGCCCCGGCTCCTGTCGAGCCAAAGAAGAAAAAGCCAGCTGTCAAGATGTCATCAAAGAAGGCAGCTGGAGGTGTTGTGATCAAAGAGAAAGGGGAAGCCACCTCCATTGGCCCCCTTGAAGTTCACACACCAGAGAGGAATCCCAACAGACAGAAGGAATTGTCTGCTAATGTATTTCATGGCAAAGGGGCTGAAAAGGCCAGGAGGCTAAGGGAAGAAAAGGTCTACAAGTTTGAGAGGAGCACGGCAGATCCAAGATTCTGGTGTGACTTCCATTGTGACTACTACCGGCTGGTCTATCAGCAGATGAAGAAGCCGGTAATAGAAGCTCAATGGGTTGACTGGGGTTACATGGCCAACAAGCAACATTCTGCTTTCGACGCCGTCATCGAAGCCGCTGAGCGCCATGACCTCAAGCAGATCATGGGATTCAAGTATGACTGGAACGTCGAAGTGATTCTGCAGTTCTACTCCACCATCTACTTCACCACCTCTGGTGACAGGAAAATTATTTGGATGACTCATGGTGAGCAGTACTCAGTCACCTTCGCAGAGTTTGCCAGAATTTTAGGGCTTGAGACACACATGGATCATGAGATTATAATCTCTAACCTTAAGGCCGTGGATCGTGAAGAGCTAGCATATATGTATCCAAGTCACGTTCCATTTGATGCCGGCCTCACCCGCAACATCAAGCCCTTCTACAGCATCATGAACAGAATCCTCAGACGGATGATAGCACCGAAGGACGGTGATGCTGGGGTGATTCAAGGGAATCTGAGGCACCTACTACTTCTGATCGATGGGGAAGAGAAGTTCAACCTCGTCGATTACATCTTCGACGACATCTTCAACATCTCGCACACTCCCAACCGTGCTTGCGGGTATGCCCCCTACATCATGTGCCTCATTGAGAAGGTGTCGGGCGTGACCTTTGTCAAGGACGTGTCGCATCGCCCGCTTCGTCCTCAGAAGCCCCCGAATGTCCCTGTTCCCCCTCGTCGCAAGAATGCGGATCCTCCATCTCGCCCCGTGGCACCTCCGTCTCCACCTCCGCCTCAATCAATGAGTGCCTTCTTCAAATGCTTCAAGGCGATCTTCACTTCTTGCCGGAAGCAAGAGATTCGCGCTCAACGGGCACACAAGCGTCAAGAAAAATACCTTAAGGCGGTGTGCGACAAGCTGGAGGTCCCAATGTCCTCTCCGGAAGTGAGTGATGGGGAAATCACTCCCTTCCCCACCTTCACCGCCGATGAGCTCGCCCAGCTCCAAGAGGATGGAAGCTCCTCTCGGGCTGCTCCCTCGGCAAGGAACTCCGACGACGACGACGACGACGCCGATGATCATGAGGACGATGTCGAAGATTCCGAGGCCACGGAGAGTGGAAGTGGCGAAGACGAGGACTAGTTCTTAGGTCTTAGTTTCCTCCCTTCTTTTCCTTTTTGGTGCCTTGATGCCAAAGGGGGAGAGTTAAGAGGGAGTTAATCGTTTGTGGGCGTGTTTGTGATTTGTGGACTTGCTTTGTAATATATTCTTGCTCTTGGATGTTTACATTTGTGCAAGACTCATTAATGTTGCTTACTATCAATATATTGCTCTTATTGTCAATCTTATGAATGTATTGATGTTATTCATGTCTTGCCACAAACTGTTGAGCACATCACGTAGGCACCCCACCATAACGTGTGTGGGTATGAACGATCTCCTCCACCTCTTTTACATGTTGCATACATTGAGGGGGAGTCATTCATACGCACACATGTTATGAAAACCAAAACTTTATACTCTTATTTGTGAAGGACTTAATGTGTTGTCATCAATCACCAAAAAGGGGGAGATTGAAAGTGCATCTAGGTTCCCCGTGGGTTTTGGATGATTGATGACGACAATTAAGTCGCTAATGAGCTCAAGTGATCTTAGCACAGGTGTGGACTCGATCGGAGACGCAAACCCTCAAAAAGGAAAAGGAAGGAAACGGAGTCAACTCGAAGCGTGGAAACTAGGGTTTCTAGCGTGTTGAGTTAGACTAGCCGTAGAATTAGGAGGGTGTGTGTGTAAAGTGCATTGAGATCAAGCTTGGGAGCCCAAAGTGGTTTAGAGGTCAAACCTATGAAAGAAATGAGTGAATGAGTGGTCTGGCCGTAGGGCCGGACTAGTCCGTGCAGGAGGCCGGACTAGTCCGTCCCTGGCCGGCCGAGTCCGTTGTCGGCCGGACCAGAAGGGTCTGACTGAGATCGGACTAGTCCGTTAATGGCTGGACTAGTCCGGGTAGCAGTGAGTGGGTTTTGGGACTAAGTCTCACAACCACGGACTTGTCCGTTTTGGACCGGACCAAGAGGTCCTGAGTGAGAACGGACTAGTCCGCCCGTGGGGCCGGACTAGTCCGGGTTGGCTAGGAAAAGGTGCTTCTGTGGCTAAGTCTGGGAGGACCGGACTAGTCCGCCCTAGGGGCCGGACTAGTCCGTGGTCCTCAGACTAGTCCGTTTTCACACGGAGCAGAAGGCTCTGTGTGAGATCGGACTAGTCCGGTGTGGACCGGACTAGTCCGTTCTGGAAGTGACCGTTTGAATTTGAAGTTTGGCGGGTAGCGTGACGATAGTGTGTCAGCTGTCGGGACCTGACAAAGGGGTCAGTGGTCCCCTAGGCCGGACTAGTCCGGGCCAGTGGCCGGACTAGTCCGCCCTTTTGCTGAAGTCAGCAGATTGGGCTTGGGACCCCTATAAAAAGGGGACCCCCAGCCTCATTTCGAAAACCTTTGGAAAAACTCAAACCCTAGCGCCGCCACAGCCAACTTGGAGCACTCCTAAGCCTCCTTCATGCCTACTTTCCCTCTAAAACTAATTCTTGAGTGGATTAGGGTTTAGTGAGGTGGAGAAGAGGAAGAACATCGCGCTTGTGCTCCCGGTTTGATCTCTTGCACTCGTTTGAGTCTTTGTGGGCTGTGTATTGAGTTTGCTTTATTGTGTTGATCACCTTTGTGGTGTGGGAGCCTCAGTTTGTGAGAAGCCCCAACGAACTTTGTAATCACCGTTGTGATTAGTGGAGAACCAAGTCAGGCCCGTGCGGTAAACTTGGTGAGGGAAGGGTTGTTGGACCCGGTCCTTTTGTGGACTCCTCAACGGGGACGTAGATTCCTTGTGTGGAATCGAACCTCGGGATAAAATCCTTGCCCCCTTGTGTTCTTCGCATTCATTCTATTGATTACTTTGTTCTAGGGTTGGTAGTCTCGTTTCATACTCCGCATTGCTACAATCTTGTGGAAACTTGATTTGCTCTTGTGTAGGTTGTTGCTCAACTTGACTTAAACATATACTCACTTGTAGCAATGAGAATATTCTCTAAAACTTGCTAGAAACACTTTTTAGGGTTCTTCACGCAGGCTGACCGGACTAGTCCGCCCCCAGACCGGACTAGTCCGCCCCCTGTAATTTAATCTCGTTTTATTGAGTCATTTGCAGGTCAATTAGCCTATTCACCCCCCCCTCTAGGCAAATTTCAGATTCTGTCGACAAGGAAGTCCGTCATTTCCGCACCATCACGGTGCAAGCCAATGGACCAGAAGATCCTTCGTGAGTTTTCGGCTTCCTCTGCTGATAATGTGCCTACTAGGCCCAATGTCAACACGGAGATGTAAACTTCAAAATCAAGACTGCACTAATCACTATGGTGCAGGCTAATCCCTTCTGTAGGAAAGCCAACAAGGATGCAAGTGCTTACCTGCAACAATTCCTTGATATTTGTAGCACTTTCAAGATCAAGGATGTCACTCCCGATGCATATGTCTTCGACTGTTTTCATTTTCCCTCTTTGAGAGAGGGAAGCAGTGGTTCTACGTGAACAAAATTGCTATAAACACTTGGGAAAAGTGTTCTACGACATTCCTCGCCAATTTTTCCCGTAAGGCAAGACCAATGCCCTACATGGAAGAATCTCAAGCTTCCAGCAGGAGCCCGACGAATCTATTACCGACACTTGGCAGAGGCCGCAAGAGTACATCCTGGCCTGTCCTCAACATTGGATGGATGATTGGCTCATCATCCAAAATTTCTACAATGGACTAACGCCATCAGCCCGTGATCATGTGGATGCTGCTGCTCGAGGTACCTTCTTCTAACCTACGGTGCCCAAAGAAAAAAAATAATTGAGAAGATGGTTTCCAAAATGGATGGAGCAACGAGCGTCTCAAACCCTGTTAGTGATGAATGTACACCTTGAAAGAGGTGGACACGATCGCTGCCAAGATTGATCTCTAGATGAAGAAGCTAGACTGCCAAGCCAATGGAGAAGTATTTTGCACCGCTCAGGCCTTAGACGCTCACAAGATGTGTCAGGTCTGTGGCAATCCAGGTCATATGGGGAGTTACTGCGTCGAGACCCGTGAAGATGCCTTATACTTGGCCGATAATGAAAACTTCAATAATAGCTACTGTCCAAGAGGTCAAGGGTGAGGCCAACCATGCACTTTATTTCAAGGGGGGTACAACAACAATGGCAATGGCAAAGGAAATTAGCCTAACTTGAAGGAACTTGTCGTTATCCAACCCAAGATCAATGATGCTTTATCCAAAAAGCTGTCGACTAATGAAGTGCCCCTTCGTGAGTTTTTGACTCCCTCTGCTGACGATGTGTCTACTGAGCCTAATGTCAGCATGGAGACGCAAACTTTGAAATCGAGACTGGCCTAATCACTATGGTGCAGGCTAATACTTTCTGTAGGAAAGCTAACAAGGATGCAAGTGCTCACCTGCAACAATTCTTGGAGATTTGTAGCACTTTCAAGATCAAGGATGTCACTTCAGATGCCATCCATCTTCGACCGTTTCCATTTTCCCTTCTTGATAGAGCGAAGTGGTGGTTTTATGTGAACAGAAGTGCTATAAACATTTGGGAATATTGTTCTACGACACCCCTTGCCAAATTCTTCCTATTAGGCAAGACCAATGCCCTACATGGAAGAATCTCAAGCTTCCAGCAAGAGCCTAAGGAATCTATTCCTAAGGCTTGGGAGAGGCTGTAGGAGTACATCATGGACTTTCCTCACCATGGGATGCATGATTGGCTCATCATCCAAAATTTATACAATGGGATGACTCCGTCAGCCCATGATAATGTGGTTGTTACTACTGGAAGTACCTTCTTCTCACTTACGGTGCCCAAAGAAAAAAATTAATTGAGAATATGGTTTCCAACATGGGATGGAGCGACGAGCGTCTCCAACCCCATCTGCGATGCATGCACACCTTGAAAGAGGTGGACATGAGCGCTGCCAACATTGATCTCATGATGAAGAAGTTGGGCCGCCAAGCCGATGGAGAAGTGTTTTGCACCGCTCAAGCCTTAGACGCTCACAAGACGTGTGAGGTCTGTGGCAACGCGGGTCATATGGGGAGTGACTGCATCGAGACCCGTGAGGATGCCTTATACTTGGCCAACAATGGAAACTTCAATAATGGCTATTGTCCAGGAGGTCAAGGGTGGGGCCAACCGCACCCTTTCTTTCAAGGGGGCTACAACAACAACAATGGCAATGGAAATAGCCAACCTTGAAGGTACTTGCCATTAGCCAACCCAAGATCAATGATGCTTTATCCAATAAGCTATTGTCTAATTACAAGATCCTGGAGATATCAATACAAAGATTAAAGGATTAGCTTCTTCCTTCAAGAACCAGTTGAGCTTCAACAAGATGTTGGAGACTCAATTAGCTCAACCGGCAGCTGTTTTCCCCCATTGGAGAATGGAAAGATTCCGGGGCAGCCTGAGGCTCCTCTAGAAAATGTGACTGTGGTGGCTACGAGAGGTGGAAATACCACTCGTGACCCACCATACCCCACTCAAGAGGAGACAACTGTTGAGAAGGACAAGGAAGGAATTCCTTCTGGCAAGGGAGAGAAACATAGTGAGAGAATGGCAAGGCAATTGGAGGATACAACCTTCATGCCATTCCCTGAGAGAAATGGGAAGCCAACTGTGGATGAGCAATTAAACTGCTTTGGTGAAGTCATCCAGAAGATCCACATCAATGTGCCCTTGATAGATGTGATACAAGTACTCACATATGCTTGCTATCTCAAGGACATATTGAACAACAAGTGACCATTGCTTACCACATAAGTTGACAAGTTGACGGAGGATTGCAGCGCAACCATCCTCAACACGCATCTGGAAAAGAAGAAGGACCTAGATGCCCCACTATATCCTGTTCAATTGGGACACAACACTTTGACAAGGCACTTTGTGACCTTGGTGCAAGTGTTAGTGTCATGCCAAAGGTTGTCTTCGACAAGCTCAACTTCATCACATTGTCTCCAATGCCAATGCAGCTCCACCTAGCCGATTCTTCGGTCCGCTACACCGCGGGTATTGTCGAAGATGTTCTAGTGAGAATCCGGAACTGCTTCAAACCCGTGGACTTCGTGGTGCTCGACATGGAGGTCAAAAAGAAACTCCGCTTATTCTTGGGCGCACTTTCCATAGCACCGCGAATGCTCGCCTTGATGTGGGTGCCAGAGAAATCCGCTTCCATTTTAATGGCAAGGAGGATAAGTTTGACTTTCAACCAAGGAAGGAGCTTTGCTCAATGTTCAAGATCAAATATGGCCCAAATGTCAAACACATCAAGGAGGTCGAAGTGACACCACCTAAAGTGGGCACCCTCATTGCATTCATGAGGAAGTTGATTTATGAGCAAACTTCATTTTTCGTCAACACTGACATTTCAAGAATATAGAGAAGCCAAGGCCGTCATAATGGCCCAAGTCCACTAAACCGCAGAAGAAGAAATCGTGGAAGAAGCAATCCGTGCCTACTTCTCTGGGGTCGGAGGCTAAAAATGAAAATTTTCGAAGATGGGGGAAAATCCATCTTATTAGATTTTTGGATGAGACCTCGCCAATAGGTTAATTTGGTTGTTATCTCATTTTTTATTTTTCCATCCTCATTTGAATTTTGCATTTTTTCCATAGCATATTGTAAAATCCCACATTTTAAATGAACAAGAAGGTAAAAATGTGAACTTAAAAAAAATTAAGTGGACTGTGAATCATACTCACATGAATCATGTTAGTGAATAAATGATGATGTACGAGATGGGAATATTTCAAACTTTAAAATTAATTTTGGGAGGTTTCTAGTTTGATTTAACTTAAGTACAAACATGAGGAATTCCAACAAAGTCAATTTTAAAATAAAAGTAAAGTAAATATAAATGCGAGACAAACTCAAAACTCTTGTTGGGATCAAAACCAAAGGTTCACATTCACATGAGCTAAATAAACTACATGGAATATTATTTAAGTAGGAATTCTTACGATCCTAAATTATCGGGAGTATGCTTGTAATTAAGCAAATGACTCAAAGATAAAGAATTCAAGAAAACAATTCACATGTACAAGTAAAACATTGTTTGAATTCAAATTCAATATAAATAGTAAATTCAAATTTCAAAGGAAAGCAAGCATAAAATCCTACACATGAATTCTGCTCATTCATGTGATGAATTACAGAGGGGGAAATAAGGTTAATTAAGTGCACATGAGTAGCATTTTTAATTAAACCCTATAAGAGAGAAATCTAAATGCATATTCAAAACCTCACCTTAATTCCAAGATTTCAAATACAAGCAAGTCAGCACTTTACTTACCTCAGTTTAGGATTTAGGGTTTAGTGTACTGTTTAGGCGTTCCCACCATGGCCTTTGAGCTCACCGTCGCCTAGCTGAATATCACGAAAATGGTACTCTACGATCTAAATCCTAGCTGAATAAGGTAGGTCTAGGCGTTCCCACCATGGCCTTCGAGCTCACCGCCACCTCTGGCATGGTCACCGCCGTTTTAGTCGCCGCTGCACCTTATAACCTTGCCCGACAGGTGTCCCAACCTCCTGTGAGCATTTAGGGATAATATTCGCCGCCTGGGTTGGCCGTCCGACGAGGGAACGTTGGCGCGACGCCAGGGAGCCACTGCTCAGGTCTGTTGGTCTGAGGTTGAAGATGACAAGGTGGGGTCCCCTTGTAAGTCACTCTTAGGGCGCTATTTGGTTCTTTGTGGCATTCGTATCTAAGGTGGCTATGCACATTATATCATTGGCCCTGTGTGGCCTCTTTCTGATTAGTCAGCTTAAATCAAGCGGGCCCAGCAACTATTATTCAAAATATTCAATAGAAAAGAAAAACAGGAAAATGGTTCAAACTTTGAAAATACATATCTCCTTGCAGTCGAAAATTATCAAACCAATTTTGTTAGAACCATATTGATCTGTACAATCCATTGGTACAAATTAAATTGTATGAAAACCTCTATAAATTTCTCAATAATTCTTGGAAGCTAAAGCTTTAGAATTTTATACCAGAAGATCCACTGTATGAAAATTCTCAAACTTTGCAACAATTTTCTACTAGTATCTTATAATGTCCAGTAAATTTTTTCTTCATTAACTTTGGCTAAGTTAGTAAAATTGAGGGATTTTACTCAGCTTAGTGAAAATACTAGAAAAACAACAGTAGCATTTCCAGAAAAATACCAGAACATTGTAAAACCCATAGCTCCCTGTAGAAAGCTCCAACAACTGTGAAACAAATTTTGTTGGACCCAATAGGAACAACACTAACTGGAAAACATACTTTGATGTATTACAAAACTCCATTTTTCTCTGGAAAATCAGAGAAGAGAAAAGCCTTAGTGAATTATGGAGGCTACATTCTTCCTTAACAAATGCTAAAACTTTTCTAGTTAGTCCTCCATAACCTTATGAAGTTTTTGTAAAATATACAGCCCTGATTGAATTCTTCAACCGGTATAAGCTGTGTTCGAAACTCATATGCCAATTTGAATATTCATACACACATTTGTGTGCATAACCAATTGAAGTTAAGTTATATTCAGTCCATCCTATCCACACCAAATTCTATAATCTGTTATTTAACTTAAAAGTAGACATTCCTTTCTTTCATTAACCAGCCCAATGAACCATAGAAAGGTTACCATATATTATCCCTAGATGTTTTCTAAACACGTAGATAGTCTTCTACCTAAACCTATTGAATAATTGATTTCTTCCAGGGTGCGCTGTAAAACCACAGAGACAACTCGCATTCCCCTAATTAGTATTTGAACTTCTTCAAGTTATAAGAAACTTCTTTTCTTAAGTTGCTAAGTTATACTTGCTACACGTGCATATCATTCGGTAGGTCCAATGATGGAGATCGAGAAGAACGACACCCCGAAGGACAAGAAACAAGCAAATGATTCTATGCAAGCAAATTATTGGAAGCAGCAGCAAGGGCAAGAGGAGGAGGAGAGTGATGAGAAGCTTCATCCAGAAGAGCAAGCATTGACTTCATTAACATTTATTTAGTTGCAAACCAAGGCAAGCCTCGGTTTGCATTTAAGAGTTTTTATAAAGTTTTGTTTTATACCACTTTATTGAGTAGACTTGATATGTGCATTAGATCTATGTTGATTGAATACTCCACATGCATGACCAAATAATCCTTGGAGTGGATGGGTAGAATAAGGCTCCATTAGATTATATTGCTATGCATATGTTTAGTTACAAAGTTGGTAGAAGTCCAGTATGTTGGATACTACTCGCGAGATTTGTCACATTTTATCGACCACAAGTCAAGTAGTTGAATTCTACTTGCGAGAGAAGCCGGGTGAGGGAAACCTACTCGCGAGACGTTACAATATTGTTCAATCTTAATATGAGATGTGGATGGGGAATTGTGTAGGTTGGTGCACACAAGGTTGTTCTCGTCCCGACGATGAGACAACACTTGTGACCACATCGTGCTTGGGCCAGTAGGACAAGGAAGATGTTGGAGGTTGGATTGTAGCCCCATCTATGACGGTCAAGGACCGAGTCGTGTGCGGCTCCTCTGGACAAGTATTGAGCTGTACCAGATTGCTTACTGGCTATATGGGTCCCAAGAAACCAATGTAACTTGTTAACCTTAGCATTGAGTCATACCCCACCGTCTTTGGTGACGCACACGATCCAAGATGGTAGGACCGGCTCGGCATTCAGGTGTCTTGTGAAAGGTTGCCATATGCGATGAGTATTGAAGTACTCGGTGCTTCCGAAAGTGCATATGCGTCAAGCGATCTGGGTGTTTTTGATTCGAATCACTTTCTCTCGTGGTTATTGAGTACTGCTTGTTCACTACATTGTGACGTAGTAAGAAAGAGTAGTCGGAATAATATGAATATGCTGAAATGATTATTATATTGTATTACAACCTTGGCTGAATTAACGATAACATAATTAAAGTTATCATTTCCAAGCATTTAACTTGAATGAAGCTTACGCAACTTTGTGCAAGTATCATCGTGGATGAAGCGTTTCTTGTTCGATTGTAGAGTTCATTATGATGCATGCCCACTGTTCTTGCATTTGCTACTCTAAAACTAACAACTAAAAATTTACTTTAGGCGAGTTCATTTCTGCAAATTTTAGCTTCCAGTCTTTAAAGTTTCTAGCATGTAGAATTTCATTCCTTAGGTGAGACGCTTAAGTGTCGCTAAGCCTTCGTGCTCACAGTTGCTTTATATGTGGTTTTGCAGGTTTTGCATTTGGTTTGCTATTTTGGGTTGTTCGTGAGACCTTGAGCTGTCGAGTGTATCTCTCACGTGACACGACGCCGCTGCCTCATGATCTATGCGTTGCTACTGAGAAGCATCCGCGGGCATGAACGACTTATCATGTGCCTAGATAGGTTGAGCATGTGAGTATGTACTTTTCTGCTGTGTGTGTACCATTGTGGAACACTATGTTGTAAACAATATCTTAATATGAAAAGAAAACTTTGTATCTTTACTTTGTCTTTTCGTGTGTGCTGTTGAATGCCGCATCGCATGACACCATTCAATGTGATTCCTGGAATGTCGAGAACCTGGTTCTCACAGTCTAGTATCAAAGCTGCATTGGGAATAGCACGCTCGAAAAGAGCCTATTTTGAAAACTCTGAAGTAGTCAAGTGGAATTAGTCTATATGCCCAAATATGGTCTAAAATAGCATAGTTATTAAGGTGGCAAAGCTAACATAATTTTTATTGTTGAAGTGTGCCAACGACACTTCTCCTGGTACTACTACGAAGTAGTCCCCGAAAGTTCGTATTTAGACTGGGAGCAAAATCAAGATCTAAGAGCAAGGTGACACAAGGGGTTTTACGTGGTTCGAGCGCCTGAGCGTAATACCCTACTCTACGGGATGTGATGTAAAAGCCCAAAAATTCAAAATGCAAAGTTCATATAGGAGAATTTAAAAATTTGAATGGGAAAAAGGAAATCAAAATGGAAACTGAAAAATCAAACCAATTCAACCTTCAATGGAGGAAATTAAATATTCAAAACATGCCCCTGTTCAAACTTTGCCAAAATAAAAATCTGAGTTCACCATTAAATTACAAATATTCCAAATAGCCTCTCTGCGAAGTTTCAAAATTTTTGAAACACATTTGCTATTTAATTCAGTGGCTCCATTGAATACCATTCAATTTCAATTTCAAATTTGAATTTAAATTGAAACTTGGTCAAATCAAAGTTTTGAATTCAGAATCAGATCCTAGATATTTGTTTGAGAATATCAACAAGTTTTCATGAATTTTGGACCTTGTTTGGTGGTGGAATTAAAAGGGCAGAGAAGGGATAAGGACAAGAACAGAGCGTACGGAAGCAGAGAGGAAAAGATGAACGATCAAGGTGTATTGACGTTGGAATCACGTTGGCCGGCATCTTTGTTGGTTGCCCGCCGTACCGAGCTGGCGGCCAGCTGCACCGACATCACCTCTACCTCCTCGACGAAAGCCGGCGCCGCTTTTTGCCTCCCCGACCCGAGCAGGGCGAGTGTTTCATTTCCGGAGCTCAAAACGACACTGCCCCTGTTCAACGATGCCTGGCCGTATCCGTCCTTCATCCACTTAACAGAAACTGCAATAAGGTTCGCCCCAACCATGCCTTACTTTCCCCACGGGCCCTGGTTCAGTCAGGGCGCGTTTTAGCCGGAGTATGAAGTTTCGCATCGGATGTAATTGCGAACAGAGGAAATTTTGCATGGAAATTCGAGTTCCACGTGTAAATATTTTTCAATCCAATTGTCAAATATCTTCCTGATGTCCAAACGAGTCCCCTGGATCAAAAATCGATGAAAATGATCAACTGAAGCCTCGGTTATTTGAGTTCTCGTACCCGCCGTTTTGTTTCGACCTAGGTCACGGATGAACGTCAATGTTCAGCCCTTTTCTCCTCAATTTGTGTTCATATTCTTGATCAGCGTCGACCCCGGATGCCGTGAGACCAATTCCCTAGCAAAATAGTGCAGTATATGCTTCGGGCGACCTCGCCGGAGCAGTGCCGTCCGCCGCCATCGTCGCTGGGCATTCTCCGGCCATCTATGGCCTTCCCCATGTGCACCAAAGCGTTCCTCATGCCGTATTAGGTCCAGGTGACAAGTTTTGAGCGCAGCAGTGCCAGGGATATCATCGCTGGCGGCTGCTTGCCTCCAGCGCCACCCAGGCTGGAGGTTGAAGACAACCTCTGGCTGGCCCACCTGGCAGCCCCTATTTTCCTTCCCTGATCGTTATGTGGCAGGGGATTTCATGTGGCTGCTGGAATACTATAGGATCGAAGAGCATGTGAAAAGCTACCAGAGTGGGGGGTGAATGGTAGATTTTAGAAATCTTACGCAGCAGAAACAATTAACTCCCAACCCCTTCGGCAGAAAAATGATCTGTTAAAGAAATCGTGTGTTAGACTAATCTAAACGTGTTTCACCGTGACAAAAGTTATATATATCAGAGTGAATCAAGTCACGAAGAAAACACAAGAAGAATCACTCAAATCCGCCGAGAGAAACTCAAGTTATGATCGAAAGATCGAACAAAGGTCAATCTGTCCTACCCGAGAAAAACTGTTCTGCAACGCTGCAAAAAAGCTCGTGTAGATCAGAAACCACAAATCCAATGACCGTGAAATTTCGACAGATGATAGATAATCAAGTTATGAAGACAACGCAAAAAGAATCACATCAATTGGATCTGTAAAACTCGAGTTATGATAAAACCACCGATGAAAGTAGTGCTGTTCAGAAACTCGACAAGTAAAACTTGTCTGGAATAAGTCGGACGAACAAGGCACAAAAGTTCCTTCAAACTACGAATTTTATTCAATAGAACACTAGAGGAACAGCCCCAAAGTCGTGTACCACGAGCTTTGACCTCCCTTGCTTATATAACCAGCCCTTAGGCCAACCCAATCTCAACTAGGACTCCAATCCTACTCCGATCATGAATCGAAACTTTCCATAACTGCTTAGGACTCTTCTATACGCAGATAGAAGCAATCTTAAGACTTCCAAACACATTAGGAACATATCCCATATTCCTTAAACAACTCAAATTCTTGACCCACACAAAATCCTAACATAACCAACTCGATACTTTCCATACCGAGCCATAACCGACTCCGCCGCAGCCAAAGTCATCAACCGGTACGATCCGATCCTTCCAACCAGATCTTCCCATCCATAAACCATCCTCAGAACCATGTTGCCACGTCATGCACCACATGCATACGTTCAAACACCTTCCTTCGATGTCCAGTAACCTTCATATGCACTGCCCTTGATTCAATCATCCTGCGTGACCTCCTGACCTGCTCAACCACAATTCCTCCTAAATTTGGTTGTTGGAACCTCATCTCCTCTCTGAGACTAGTCCAATGGATCTCATCACCAGCCATGAATTGAACTCAAGCAACACCTGCACATGAACAAACAACCAATCCGTACGAGCCCAAGTCCGCGACTTGACTCAAGTCAGTTCCAAACACAACACCTTACGTGAGCACCCCACATAAGCATGTTGCAAAGCATATCAAAAACTATATCAGCCATATCAACCAAAATGCACAAAAAACATAGCAAATGAATACTAAACAATCTTTCCATAAGTGTAAAGCAAGTTCGAAACATTGCAAGATAAAAGCAGAAACATTGCGATCAAGCTCCGAACCTTGCCAAAGCTAACCGGAGCTTGAGCCGGAGCTTACCAAAGCTAGTACAACCTAGCTCCGGAGCTTACCAAAGTTAGTACAACCTAGCACCGGAGCTTACCAAAGCTAGTCGGTCCTAGCACCGGAGCTAACCAAAACTAGTCGGAACTAGTCATCCCAAAAGTCAGAGCTAGAAAAACATGTCGGAGCTAACCAACATAAGTCGGACCTAGCAAAACATATCAGAGCTTAAAAAAGACATGCCGGAGCTATCAAAGACATGCCGGAGCTAAAGACAAAGCTCACCGGAGCTACCCAAAAACATGTCAGACCTAGATAAAGAAAGTCGGACCTATTGTCGGACCTTGCAGAAGCTTGGAGCTAGAGTTGGACCTTGCTAAAAAGATGTTATGGTAGCATTCAAAACTTTTATTGTCAAAGCCAATGTATTCAGTGCACATAGGTCTCACAATCTCTCCCTTGATGAATGCATTGGCAACACCATTAAAATCCGAACATTGGCATGAAAAGTTTTGAGAACAATTTTCCCCCTTTTTGAAAATCAAATGAGATAGAAATAAATTCCCCCCCCCCCACCTATACATATTTCTCCCCCTTGCATAATTCACCATATTATCTCTCCCCCTTTGACAATGTATTCAACAAGGTTCAAAAGAGAAATTTTAATTGTTATGAGCATATTATAACATATACATATAAAACAAAGCTCATCCAAGTCATACTATCAAGTAACTTACACTATCACATCAATGAGATACATAAAGTAGTGTAAGCCATGCTAGAGATCAAGTGTAATTTTCAATTTTAGCAGGTCATGATCTCACAAACTTAACTATTTTAAAACCTGAAAGCATGACACTTGTTGCTGCATTTTATTATTTTTCAAGGCACAAATTTAGATCATATGATATTTGCAAGAGATTATATGCGCATCTGCCTTATTCTAACCAACCAAGCCAAGCCTATGTCATTTGATAGTCAGAAGCTTAAGGACATGGTTTTAGTCATACACAACTTCTTCCAAGTTCATATCTAAGTGCAATGATAAGCCATCTCAAAAGAAGAAGTGCGATGCATGCATATTCTCTTGATCTTTTCTCAACTTATGTTTATTCATAAAAAATCAACATGTGAGTTGATTACTTGATTAATTCTTTGTGATTAAAAGGACTTGTGAGCATGCAACAAGTTCAAAACAGCAAGAAAGTTCGACCATGACCAGATTTAGTGTAAGTAATTATTCCAATTACTAGACATGGCAAAAACCACAAAATGT
The DNA here is from genome assembly GCA_036927565.1 of Tuctoria greenei. NCBI lineage: Eukaryota > Viridiplantae > Streptophyta > Magnoliopsida > Poales > Poaceae > Tuctoria > Tuctoria greenei. The sequence goes on from JAYESD010000001.1 coordinate 125,018,987, forward strand.
ATAACACGAGTAATGTAGTTAGAACTTTCAGCATGTAAAAGGAATCACAAAGTCATATATGTATGAAATACTATGCTCATATTATTTTAAGTTCAGATTCACACATAGACTTCTAGGGTTTGAAAACTCCCCCTCAATTTAAGCCATGAGGATGCATAACCCCTATTTCACTACGAATGTAACAAAAACGAGTGAAATCCAAAGGTTTTGTAAAAATGTCAGCCAATTGTTGTTCGATATCTACATAGTGAAGCACAATGTTTCCTTTTTCAACATTATCACGGAGAAAGTGATACCTAATGTCAATGTGCTTAGTTCTAGAATGTTGCACAGGGTTTTTAGCAATGCAAATAGCACTAGTGTTGTCACAAAACAGTGGAACACTATCTAGATCAATCCCATAGACCTTAAGTGTTTGAACAATCCAAAGAATTTGTGAACAAGCACTAGCAGCAGCTACATATTCAGATTCGGCGGTGGATTGTGCAACTGAACTTTGTTTTCTAGATGACCATGCAACAAGTGAATTACCAAGAAAATGACAAGCACCCGAAGTACTTTTTCTATTAATCCTACAACCTCCAAAATCAGCATCGGAAAAAGCTTTCAAAGTAATGGTTGAGGAAGAAGGAAGAAAAATGCCAAATTCTTGAGTTCCATGTAAGTACATGAGAATCCTTTTGATGGCTTGACGATGTGAAGCACATGGGGAGGCTTGAAACCGTGCACAAAGACATAAGCTGAATTGTATGTCCGGTCTTGATGCCGTGAGGTACAAAAGTGATCTGATCATGCTTCTATATTCTTTTTGATCCACGGGTTCACCATCTTCATCAAGTTCAAGTGTTGTTGTTGTTACCATTGGTGTCCGAAGAGGCTTGCTTTTGTCCATGTTGAAGCGCCTTAGGAGGTCTTTTGTATACTTCATTTGATGCACAAAGGTACCCCCTTGGTTTGCTTGATTTGCAGCCCCAAAAAGTACGTGAGTTCTCCCATCATACTCATCTCAAATTCTGAACTTATCATAGCTGAAAACTTGGACACAAGATCATGAGAAGCACAACCAAAGATAGTATCATCCACATACACTTGAACGAATAATGAGTCATTGCCATGCTTAAGCACAAAAAGAGTTTTATCAACCTTGCCCATGGTAAACCCCTTTTCGAGTAAGAATGTTTTTAACCTATCATACCATGCTCTAGGGGCTTGTTTGAGACTGTACAATGCTTTGGACAGTTTGTAAACATGATTAGGAAAATCTGAATTTTCAAAACCCGGTGGTTGTTTGACATAAACCTCCTCATCTATGTAGTCATTAAGAAAAGCACTTTTAACATCCATTTGATATAGCTTAAAACCTTTAGATGTAGCAAAAGCTAACAAAATTCTTATGGCTTCTAATCTAGCAATAGGAGCAAAAGTTTCATCAAAATCTAGACCTTCAACTTGAGTGAAACCTTGAGCAACCAACCTAGCCTTATTCCTAACCAAAACCCCATCCTCACTTTGTTTATTTTTAAACACCCATTTAGTTCCAATTAAAGTGTGACCTTGAGGAGGAGGTACACGTTTCCAAACATTATTTCTTTCAAACTTTTCTAACTCTTCTTGCATGACAATAATCCAAGATTCATTAGTGAGTGCGTGTGATATATCTTTGGGTTCAAAAGAACCAACAAAAGCAAAATGAGCATGAGAGTTTGGAACACAAAACCTGGACCATGTAACTCTTTCGTGCAAGCTTCGAATAATCTGTTGTGGAGGATGAATTTTGAGAACCCGGAGGGGAGTGGACACTTCACAAGCTTCCTCTTCTTCATGTTCATCACAAATCGATGAGCTTGTGACTTGAGGAGGATTTGGACCAGCAATGGTGGTCGTCGGTGCTGGGTGTGAATCAAAATCAGGAGCTCGAACAATGTCATTAGCTGCTGAATTTTCGGGCAGCAGCTCCACCTCTTCCTCATCTTCAACGAAAATGCTCCCCGCCTGCGGATATGGATCTGGACCTGCAATGTTTGAGCTAGTACCTGGGCTAGATTCATCAAAAGACAATTCACAAGTCTCCACAATTTTGTTAGTGTCAAGTAAAAGCACACGGTAGCCTCTAGTATAAGATGGATAACCAAGAAACATGCCATCAATGGATCTAGATTCAAATTTATCAAGATTACCATGTTTCTTAAGAAAGCACTTGCAACCAAAGACCGGAAAGTGCGTAACACTAGGCCTATGTCCAAATCGGAGCTCATATGGTGTTTTACCTAGCTTAGCACGCAAGAAAACACGATTCGAGACATACCAAGCGGTTGCAATCGCATCAGCCCAAAATTTCCTAGGAGTTTGATATTCATCAAGCATAGTCCTAGCCATCTCAACCAAGGTTCTGTTCTTTCTTCCTACAACACCATTTTGTTGAGGTACATATGGTGAAGAAAATTGATGATCTATTCCATTTTCAGCACAAAAGTGTTCAAAAGATTGATTTTTAAATTCAGTTCCGTTATCACTTCTAATTGCTTTTAAAGATCCTGGGTGATCAATTGATAATCAATGAAATAAAGTTCTAAAGTGATTAAAAGCTTCATTCTTAGATGCCATAAAGTAAACCCAAGAGTATCTAGAATAGTCATCAACAATAACAAGAACATACCATTTACCTCCAAAAGATTGAACACGTGAAGGTCCTACAGTGTCAAGGTGCAAAAGTTGACCCGGTTCAGTTGTCATGATCATTGTGAGAGGAGTATGTGAACCTGCAACCATCTTAGCATGTCTACAAGAAGAGCATACAATTTATTTGTCCCCTTTAAGCTTAGGCAGCCCACGTATGCGATCAATAGCACTAACACGCGTTAGGTGATCAAAGCCTACGTGACCAAGTCTACGATGCCAAAAATATAAGTCTTTTGAATCATTAGCAACTAGACACCTATGCTTCGAGGAAGACATATCAAAATCAGCTTTAAAAACTCTTCCCAACCGAGACATGTTAAAAATAACCTCACTATTTGAACCTACAACTTTGCAGCAGTTTTTATTGAAAATAATTTCCAGATTTTCATCTAGCAATTGTGAAACAGAAAGCAAGTTGTCATGGACGTTGATAAGATCCTTCCATTTAGTAGCCTCTTAGGATGGCATAGCCTATTTCAAATTTTTAACAAGTGCCACATCCTTCAAAGTGTAGTGATTATTTACTCTAACTGAACCCTTAGCAATTATAGGAGTTGAAGAATTATTGGCAAAAGTAACATTCGCTACACGTGACACAAAAGAGAGGGAGGAGAACCAATCTTTGTTACCGGTCATGTGGCGTGAGCAACCTGAATCTACAATCCAAATGTTCTCCTTCCTCAAACATTTAACCTACATAGAAGCACAATGCGTCGATGACTCAATACTGGGTTTGTAAAAAAACATTTAGGTATCTAGTATTGAGTCACATCACATGCAGCAGGAAAAACACACGAAAGCTGAGATAAAACAGCAGGTTTATGAGTCGAAGTTTGAGGTTTTTTATTCTTAACTACTGACCTATAAGGTGTTACTTGTGTAGCACAAAAATCAGTAGCTCCGGAGGCAAATACAGAAGGTCCGGAGGTAAACTTTGAATGTTTTTGACTCATAACAGCATGTTGCATGTTCCTGGCATTCGGTTTAATATGTGCAGCAAATTTTGCATGAAAGTTATGAGATCTAGCAATCATTCTTTCCCTTTTCTGTTGTTTAGCTAGTCTATAACAAAATATATGACATGACCATCTCTACCACATTAGGTACAATGAAATTTAACTTTGTGTTCATGTCTAGATGAGCAAGCAATATTTTTATTTGAAACTGAATGAGACAACACTCCTGGAGATTTGAAAACCACTTCTTTTTGTTTAGGAACTATTTGAATCAAATCACTTCCTATTGACTTTAGAATTTTAGGTGGATGTGCCTTAGCATGAACATGAGAAACAAAACCTAAACCAGTTTTATCATTGAAATACTTGGAAGAATTCAGCAGCAAGTTTATGTTCTTATTCCCATTACAAAACCGATCTAATGCCCTATGCATGTTATCAATTTTATTGGACAGATCAAGGCAATTTTCACATGAAGTTTTTCCTTTTAATTTGCAATCGGAACAATATTTAACTTCATGAGAACGTAAAGCATTATTCAATATTGAAATTTCTTTCATAGCATCTTTTAGTTTCTTTTCAAGATCATCACAACTAGAACAATGCAAATCAATTGTAGAACAAGAAGCATCTTTAATTTTCCAATGTCAAGTGCAGCAAGCTTTTTGTTCTTTTCAGTTTCAAGTTCAAGTCTATCTAGAGTAGAGGAATGTGCAATTCTTAATGTGGACAATTGTTTATAGATTAAATCACACGAGGGACAAGAATCATCACTAGGAATCAAGGTTTTCAAATGGTTGATTTCAGATTCTAGTGATTCAGTTTTAGCAGCATTATCCCTAAGCTTTTTGTCCCTTTTCTTAACAATAATAGTTGCACGAGAAATTGCATCACACATTTCATTACAGGTAGCACATACCTCATCGTCATTACTGTTGTGTTCTGCATCCTCCTGACTTGATCTTGATCTTGTTTTGCCCGCCATGAAGCATAAGTTGGCCAAATCATCTTCATCTTCATCGCTTCCAATGTCCACGTCGCTTGAGCCAAGTTCCTAGTAGAGAGAAGTGCTAGCTCCTCCTCTGGAAATTCCTCGATCTGCTCTAGGGTTAGTAAGGACAACAAAGCAAGAGTATTGCAAGATGATGCAATAGACTTATTTGGGTTCTTACATGATAAGATGTCAATTTCATGAGTTTTGAGTTTAAAGTAAAGCACATCTAAAGTAAGTGTACTCATGATAGTAGATTCACGAATAGATGTGACTTTCATCTCCCAAATTGACATATCTAATGCACTTAACAATTGCCTAGCATTTTTAGCATCTGAAAAATTAACATTGACACTACGCAAGTTGCTGAGAATTTTATTAAAGCGAGCAAAAAGGTCATCAATAGACTCACCGGGTTGCATCTCGAAGCGCATGTATTCTTTCTTGAACATATCTTGACTTACCTCCTTGATCGTGTTGGATCCTTCGTGGTAGTCACAATGTGCTTTCGACACATCGTATGCATATCGGAGGTGTGCAACACGATCGATGTCGCTTTGAGTTAATCCTTGTATGATCAAGTTTCGAGCCTTGTTGTTGTTTGTCGACATCTCTCAGATTTGTATCTGTAACTTGATCATTTGACGGCACTTCGTAAGTCTTGTACACCTTCTCCCATATTGCAAAGCCTTGCACCTGTATGAAAGCCTCCATGCGTGCCTTCCAAACCTGAAAATCAATACCAGCAAACACACAAGGTTTGGCGGAGTATTTCTCCATGATGATTAGTCAAAAATACGTGCAAATCACAAAGATTAGTGCACTATGGCTCTGATACCAATTGTAGGATCGAAGATCACGTGAAAAGCTACTAGAGGGGGGTGAATGGTAGATTTTAGAAATCTTACGCAGAGGAAACAATTAAATCCCAACCCCTTCACCAGAAAAACGATTTGTTAAAGAAATCGTGTGTGAGACTAATCTAAACGTGTTTCACCATGACAAAAGTGATATATATCAGAGATAATCAAGTCACAAAGAAAACACAAGAAGAATCACTCAAATCCGTCGAGAGAAACTCAAGTTATGATTGAAAGATCGAACAAAGGTCAATTTGTCCTACCCGAGAAAAACAGTTCCGCAACGCTGCAAAGAAACTCGTGTAGATCAGAAACCACAAATCCAATCACTGTGAAATTTTGACAGATGATAGATAATCAAGTTATGAATACAACCCAAAAAGAATCACATCAATTGGATCTTTAAAACTCGAGTTATGATAAAACTACCAATAAAAGGTAGTGCTGTCCAGAAACTCGATGAGTAAAACTTGTCTGGAACAAGTCGGACGAACAAGGCACAAAAGTTCCTTCAAACTACGAATTTTATTCAATAGAACACCAGAGGAACAGCCCCAAAGTCGTGTACCATGATCTTTGACCTCCCTTGATTATATAACCAGCCCTTAGGCCAACCCAATCTCAACTAGGACTCCAATCCTACTCCGATCACGAATCGAAACTTTCCATAACTGCTTAGTACTCTTCTATACGTAGATAGAAACAATCTTAAGACTTCCAAACACATTAGGAACATATCACATATTCCTAAAACAACTCAAATTTGTGACCCACATGAAATCCTATCATAACCAATTCAATACTTTCCATACCGAGCCATAACTGACTCCGCCGCAGCCAAAGTCATCAACCGGTACGATCCGATCCTTCCAACCAGATCTTCCCATCGATAAACCATCTTCAGAACCATGTTTCCATGTCATGCACTGCATGCATACATGCAAACACCTTTCTTCGACGTCTAGTAACCTTCATATGCACTGCCATTGATTCAATAATCCTGCGCGACCTCCTGACCCGTTCAACCGCAATTCCTCCTGAATTTGGTTGTTGGAACCTCATCTCCTCCCTGAGACTAGTCCAATGGATCCTGTCACCAGCCATGACTTGAACTCAAGCAACACCTGCACATGAACAAACAACCAATCCGTACAAGCCCAAGTCCGCGACTTTACTCAAGTCAGTTCTAAACACAACACCTTACGTGAGCACCCCACATAAGCATGTTGCAAAGCATATAAAAAACGATATCAGCCATATCAACCAAAATGCACCAAAAACTCAGCAAATGAATACTAAGAAATCTTTCAATAAGTGTAAAGCAAGTTCAAAACACTGTAAGATAAAAGCAGGAACATTGCGATCAAGCTCCGAACCTTGCCAAAGCTAACCGGAGCTTGAGCCGGAGCTTACCAAAGCTAGTACAACCTAGCTCCGGAGCTTACCAAAGCTAGTACAACCTAGCGTTGGAGCTTACCAAAGCTAGTAGGTCCTAGCCCCGGAGCTAACCGAAACAAGTCGGAACTAGTCATCCCAAAAGTCGGAGCTAGAAAAACATGTCAGAGCTAACCAACATAAGTCGGACCTAGCAAAACATATCGGAGCTTAACAAAGACATGTCGAAGCTATCAAAGACATGCCAAAGCTATCAAAGACATGCCGAAGCTAAAGACAAAGCTCACCGGAGCTACCCAAAAACATGTCGAACCTAGACAAAGAATGTCGGACCTATTGTCGGACCTTGCAGAAGCTCGGAGCTAGAGTCAGACCTTGCTAAAAAGATGTTATGGCAACATTCAAAACTTTTATTGTCAAAGCCAATGTATTCAGCATATATAGGTCTCACAAATACTTTATGGGCCACGGTGTTTCCTCAATCCTAGTGGACAAATTCAAACCCTAGGGCCCACTGTCAACGTTGGGATGCTTTTCTAATAGGAAAATAAATGCATATAATAGAAGAACTTTGGAAATTCACCGTGGCCAGTAGAAATGTCTGAAAATTGTGAAATAAATTTTGTTGGATTCCCCATGGAAAGTACTTTGCAGTGGTGCAAATTATTGGCTATTAAAGTTCCTGGTTTTGGCCTAATAATTCTCACAAACTAAATTATTAGGAATTAATTCCACGTTATTTACTCATTAGAAAATTCTCAAACTTTGCCACAATATTCCTTTAAGTATCTTTGATGTCCAATAAAAATTTCAGAACTATTTGACTTCATTTACTTGGGAAAAGTTTGTTTCCTTTTTCTATGTCCCTAGAAATAAGAAAACAACAGAGACATTTTCAGAATATTTTAGGAACTTGTAAATTTCATATCTCCATGTATAATGGTTAGAAAAATGTCAAAACAATTGTATTGGACTCTATATGAATTCCTATATGGATAAAACCTAGTTTGACCTATGTCAAAGCCCCTGTTTGTCTATGAAAGTTCAGAGCAGGCTAAACACTTAAGAAATTTTGCAGACCAATATATTCCATTACTGTATCTGAAACTTACCTGGTTGTTCCTCCATTACCATATGAACTCCCTGTAATTTTCTCAGGCTCAGGGGACCTGTTGAACCAATATAAATTGAGATCACATCTCTATGTCCAAATCAATATCTATATAACTTCATATTTTCATTGCCTAAGTTCATCTTATTTCCTCTCTGTTGCTATGCATTCCAGCAATAGAACTATCAGTCCTAGATAGTATTAGTCCTTTTTGAATTATAATCAAATTCAATTGTTACTTTGCTAAATTGCATTCTTTGATTTGGTGCATATGCATGACGATAGTGATCGTCACGAAGGTGGCCAACAAGAAGCACAACCCGGAGCCGAGGATTTCTATATTGATTCTGGTATGGCGTGATTTCTTGATGAAGAGTACTAACTGATTGTCACTGACTTTTATTTCAACCAAAAGGCAAGCCCCGGATTGCATTTAAAAATTTTGCAAAGTTTTCATTTCTATACACTTTATGGAGGAGATGTATTGTGCATTAGGTCTTGTGCAATGAAACCCAACTGCATGAAGAGAATAATCCAGAGATTGGTTTGGGTAGATTAATACTCCACGGTTCGATATGCTATGCTTAATGTCTAGTTGGAAGAAACAGTAGAAGTCGAGAGATTGGAACCTTCTCACGAGACTAGCTCTTGGTTTATACTGAATTGGGATTATGATTTTAATTGTGAGGATTCACTTTAATGAATTGGAGACCGGGAAGAAGCGTAGGATGAGCAGGACATGGTCCTAGGTGCGTAGTCCTGCCTGTGTCGATTAAGGCCCGTCTCATGCCTGGCCCTGTTGGATAAGTATGAATTGTACCGAATGCATACTGTCTATATGGGACCCGGGAAACCAATGTACCTTTAGGATCCTATGTTGGAACGTTTTCAATCGGCTTAAGCTGTCGGGTGTTAGTACAGTGGGAGTCAACTCGCTCATGAACATCTCACAGCGGAGGTGCACCTTGAGGGAGCTTGCTATTCGGGTCAATCGAACTGTTTTGATGTAGTTGAATCTTGGGAAAGGTGGCTGCGTGCGACATCAGTGGAGTGTGCTATTGCAACTCTGAGTATGGGCGTACGTGTCATGCAGTCCGGGTGTCTACTGGTTGCAATCACCGTCGCTCGCGGTTATTTGAGCATACTTGGACACTGAGTCTTGACGTAGTACGAAGTAAACATGCTTTATTGGAATTTGATACTTCTTGATATATAATTGTTTTGCAATATTGTATGAAGTAGTTGTAGTGCAAACTAAATTTACTTTCTATAAAGCCTTAACTTGATGCTAAAAATGAAATTAAGGATTTACATGTAGGCGTGTCCTTTATGCAAATTCAGCTTCCGTATTTTAGAGTTTCCAACATGTAGAGTTTCATGGATTAGGTGAGACGGTTAAGTCTTGCTGAGCGTCAAGCTCACGGTTGCTCTATTATGGTTTTTGCAGGTATTATTATCTTATGCTTATGTTATGGTTGTCCGTGAGACCTCGAACCTGTCGAGATGTATCTCTCACAGAAATCTTGCCACTGCTCTCTTCCGCGTGTTGCTAGTGAGAAGCGTCTGCGGGCATGGACTGCTTCTCTTGTGCATAGTTAGTTGAGAGTGTGAGTATATAATATTCTGCTGCGTTGTATATTCTGCTGTAAAAGAGAATAAACTTGAGAAATAAAATATTTGTGTTGGCTATTTTGTATGATTTTTCTTGTGTGCTGTTGGGTGCCGCATCGCACGGCACCACCCAATGCAATTCCTGGAATGTGTGGACCCAATCCCCACAGCTTGGTATCAGAGCTGTATTGGGAATAGCATGCTTGAAAAGCACCTATTTTTGAAAACTACGAAGTAGTCGAGTGAGGATTAGTTATTGTGGCCACATTAGGCATATTATAGCATTAGTTACTTAAGGTGGCAAGCTAACCTATGTGTTATTATATTCTGTAACGATGCTTCGACGTTAGGTAAGAGGTAAGGTACGCCACCGCAAGCAGATCAATTGCAGTAAGCTCACCATGCGAGAGGTAGCATGTGATTGTTTCCATGCCTTGGCACAGAAATGGCAATATGAGTCTCTGAAACATTCCATGTTTCTGAGAACATATGACATGTGGTACCCCAACGTGCTTTAAAATTAGTGGGAGCCCTTGTGAGGTGGGACATAACCCGATGCGCCCCCTACTGGTGCAGCACTATGCAAAGACGTGGGACCCTGTCGGGTGGTAGAAAACCTGGTCATGTACCTCGAGGTGTGGCTTAGCTTGGGGCGGCCCGTATGGATTGATACGGGACAAATGTTTTTACTTTCATATATATTATTGTGAATTGATCGCCCATGCGGACTGTACCGTACGGCACCATATGATTGACCAGTAATTTTTGTGTAGTTGCAGGTACACTAACCGCGTTATTTGTAGCTTGAGTAGAAAACGTTTGCGAGTGAACGCCATTAGCGCCACCGTTGAGAAGTATGCCGGAATACCAGCTTAGGATTTTTATTTGGTGAGGACACAGTACTGGCATTGCATTCAGGTTACACCGGCACATCGACGGTTAAAATCCATGCCGAAGATGTAGCTAGCAACACAAGTGTCAATTTAATATCCAAAGCAGATTCCTATCTTGAAATGATAAAAATGAAATTTGAACCAAAACTGTAAACCTCTGTTCTTTCCTGTGTTATTCTGACAGAAACTTAGCTCCAGTTTGAAAAGTCATATCTCTTTGTAGAATTATCCCATTAAGGTGTTCCATACATGGTTGGAAATATATGAGAGTCTTCTAAATAATTTCTGTTCATTACCAGAGCAGAACCCCCCTGGATCATAGCTAAGATTTGAAAATTCCAAAACCTGATAAAACTGGACAGAAACTGGAATAGTTTCTGTACTTCTCACCAATTTGATCATAACTCTCAGTAGAAACATCGAATGAGGGCATATGATATATTTATGGAAACTAGATGAGATATGTGACAATGTTTTAATTTACATTTTTGAAAAATTTGGATATTTTGTATATGAAAAACTGTGGACAAAACAGCCATATACAAAGGAGGTGCTGTCGAAATTTCTCAGAAAATCTTGCAACATTGTCATATTTGGAAATTCATATCTCATTGACCAGAACTTATATTTAGGCAAATAAATACATTATGGAAAAAACATGAAGTGAATTACAACTCTGTTGTTCACCTCAATGCATGATTGTGCCTCTAACTGGATAAAATTCTTGAATTACTCCAGGCTGGTCATTTCTGGCAGAACAGTTCATCAATGAAGCATAGGTTTGAAAATTTACGCGAACATGAATATTGTTATACTTTCACAAAGTTCTTGACTAGTTCATGTTTTCCTTATATTGACTTATTGCTGAGATCGAACATTGACTCATCCCAACTTCATTTGTGCAGTATGGTTCGTACTCGCTCATTGAGTAAGGTCGGAAGTTCTCGTCGAGACGGTGATGATTCAAATCCACCGCAGGTGCCACCATGAACAGTATTGGTCGATATCATGTCAAAAATGTCCGAGTCTCACCAAGAGAACACTAAGTTACTTCATGCTTTGGTGCAGCAAGTCCTAATCCATCAAAAGCAGCAAGTTATTCCACCTCGAAACAGTTATTTGGATTTCTTGGCAACGCAACCGCCAATCTTCACGGAAGCAGCAGAACCATTAGAATCAGATCATTGGCTTTGTGTAATGGAATCCAAATTTGGTGTGTTTCCCTGTGACGATTATTAGAAGACATTGTTCGCTGCTCAACAACTCCATGGAGCTACCGGAGCTTGGTGGGCAGAATATAGTGCAACTCACGCTGAAGGTCATCGGATAGCATGGAATGAGTTCTGTAATGCTTCCCGTGCTCGTCATATTCCGACAGGGATTATAAAGACCAAGTATGAGAAATTCGTTGAACTCAAGCAAGGGGACATGAGTGTCCATGAGTATTTTAAGGAGTTCAACCGTTTGGCAAAATATGCGCCCGACTATGTGAATACAGAAAAGTTGAGATGTGATCACTTCTTTAGAGGGCTACGAGTCAAACTTCGAGCTAGTTTGGCATTGTTCAATCACAGCAAGTACAATGAGTTAGTAAATGCTACTATCCTACAAGAAAAGGAAGATCTTTGTCTTCAAGCGGAGAAGAGAAAGTGGAGTACTATGCATGACAACAGTAGTGTTGTTGCTCAGAAATATCGGTTGGTATATCGTTCGCCATCCGGTCAAGAATGGCAGCCATCTATCCGACCATCATATCAAAGTCACCCACTGCTTGCATCAAGTTTTGAATCACCCCCGCAGCAGCAACACATAGATTATTATCCATCTCCACAGCAGACAGAGATACCCAATTTTCATCCACAAGTCAGCGCTGAACCGACTAAATATTCGTGCTTCACTTGCGGTCTTGTGGGTCACTTTACTAGATATTGTTCTGAGAGAAATCAGAGCTGCAGCCAGTCATCATTTCAACATTCAAGTCAGTTTCCCAATTAGTAGCAAAAGAAATCAAAGCTTGGCAGTGTCCACTATACTACCATTGAGGGTGTACCGGAAGGAGAACCCGTGTTAGCAGGAATGTTCACTTTCAACAATATACCTTTATTGATTCTCTTTCATTCCAGTGCTACACATAATTTCATAAGTCAATCCTTTGTGTTCAAGCACCAGCTTCCAACCACTATCACTAAACATTGCTATCTTATATCTTCACCCGAAGGTAATATTACCGCAAGTGATGTTATCTCTCGAGCACCATTATGTCTGGGTGGTAGAATATATCCCACTACTCTTATAATCCTTAAAGATAAAAAGATTGATGTAATCTTGGGAATGTCGTTGTCGAAGTGTTAGAGTGACACATCCCCCGGATCTGCTAAGCAGCAGCCCACGGAGGTTCTTTGTTCGGTGGGGCTTAGGCCTCAATCAAGTGTTCTAGTGGATGAAGTTAGAGACAATGGTTTTTACGTGGTTTGGGCCGCAAGGAGCATAACACCCTACTCCATAGTGGATTGTATTGCTTGTGGGTGTGTATGCGCGTGTGTGTGTATCGGGGATTCTGAGTCTGGTCCTTTGTAATGGTGGCGGTCTGGGCCTTTTATAGACAAGGCCGAATGCCTTACAAGTGGGGTCCCGGGGCCCGACAGGTGGTCCTAGGGCGATCTCATCCTAAAGATCTAAGGCTTCTTCCATAAGCTTGCTCTAACCATGGACTTGAAAATTCGCCGTCTTTCTACCTGCGTCGTCAGTAGCCCATGCGCCATTGCTGACATTGACAGGGGATGTCCCGTCCAACTATCTCTGTCGCTGTAAGCTACCCACTTGGCGGAGTGGGATAGGCCTGTGGCGTCTTCACTGTGATGCGATTGGTCGCAGCGGTACCTGACATTAGGCGTGCGCTGCGCCATGCATCTTGGGAAGCTACATATCTTCAATCCTTGACAGGGACGAGGCACACTGTCCTCTTAACTCCCGCGTCCTTGCGTCTAGGACAAGTAGATGGACTATGTGATAGCTCGGGAGCTCACATCTGTAGGGGAGGTCAGGTCCTGCCTTGCGAACCACATGGCAGCTCGGGAGCTCACCTCTGCAGTGGAGGTCAGGTCCTGCCTTGCAAGCCACGTGGCGGCTCGGGAGCTCACCTTTGCGGGGATGTCTAGGCCTCATCCTCCTAGACACGTGTCAGTGCCGGGAGCTCACCTCTGTGGTGGATATTAGGTCCCGCCTTACAATACACGTGGCAGCGCCGGAGCCCACCCATTTGGGAGGTGGCCCGTCTGAGGTCTCCATCCACGTGGTAGCTCTGGATCCCTGTCTCACGGGGAGGAGGGGTCCTTTTCTGCTGGACACGTGGTTTACCCAGGGGCTTGTCTCCAAAAGAGGGTGTCGAGCTCCTCCACCGGGTTTCTTGCGGATATCCCAGACCTCCCATCTGTGGCTGATGGGTTCGGGTCTCTTGAACACGTGGCGCCCTAGGTCCCTGCCTCCACTGGGAGGCGAGGTACCTAGGCGGCTCTAGCCTATGCGCGAGGGTACCCGGTATGCCAGGTACCGATAGTGGCCCCTGGGTCCACCTTGGGGGGAGGCGATGAGCCCGAGGGTGGAGCCCTTATCCTGCTTTCCCGAGTGGTTTTCTAATTTTGTCTTGATTAGTTGAAGTGGTGCACTCCTCTACTGCTGTGACCACGCGTCCCTCTCTGGTTGAGGGGTCGTGGCGACGAGATCTTTGCTTGCTGTGACGGTCGGGGTCGTCGCGACGGTTCCCAAGGCACCTGCTGCACTTCTGCTACTTTCACTTCTGTTTTTATGGGAATCGCCGGGTTGCTTTCTTAGGCGAAGAACTGCCCGGATCGGTTTTCCTGATGTGGGACCTGGGTCGGTTTGTCATGGACGCTGTGGTACGATCCATTGATTCGGAGCTCATTCAAATTTGCATGGTGTGCCCAAACGCCACTAAGGTGCTTAAAAGGGGTACATTTGTGCACGATGGAGGTTCCTTCCTTTCGCATGCCCCAAGCATTCGAGCCTTCGTATTCCTCCTTGAGCGTCTACTCACCCTTGAGGTTCGCGACCCCTGCTCCAATGGACTCAGCTCTACCTCCTTCTCGAATGGAGGATGTCTCTCCTGTGAGGCGGCTTTTGGGCTGGGAGGACATGGAACGACGGGATTTGATCTGTCCCGGCTCCTTGCAACTAGAGTTGGGGGAGAAGGAGATCGTCTTCTTCTAGGCGTACGCATACTATGGGTTCGTCCCTCCTGTTTCCTCCTTCCTGGTGGCACTCCTGGAAGTTCTTGGGCTTCAGCTTCATCACCTATCGCCGAACAATCTGATGGTGGCGGCAATGTTCTCACATTTCTGTGAGATGTTCGTCAGGGTGTATCCGAGCGTACCGGTGTTCCGGCAGTTCTTCGTGCTAAGGCGGACTGAGAAGAAGAACAAATCCAACTTCCTTAGCGGCTACTGCTTCCAGCATCGGGCCAACAACCCCTTCAAGTACATCACACCACTCTCTTCGGCGAAGTGGGCTGATTGGAGGAAGGACTAGGTGATCGTACAAGTCGACGCCCACGACCGCCTAGTTATGCCGGTCGGATGGGCGATGATCAAGAAGCAGGCCTGGGAGGAGCGGCTAGAGTTGGAGAAAGCCTACACCCCGATGATGTAGAGGATGCAATTCCTGGCGGATCATGGTCTGTTGGAGTTGAAGGTGATGGCTGCCTTTGTCTGTCGATGCCTGGCCCCCCTTCAGCACCGTTGCCGTCCCGCATGGCTCTACTTCGGGCTACAGGATGGCACTCGGCTGGTGCGGGGTCGCAACACAGAGACGACCCTGAAAGAGGTGCTCGATGCAATGTCCAAGGTGTGCGGTGACCTGCTGTCGGATGACATCTTCAACTTCCCGCGGGCCTGCCCACCGCTTTGCACAGACTGGGACCTTCGTACGAAGGTTCTGAAGGAGATGCCCAACCTAGATGCGATTGGTCTCGCGCCGCGGTAGGTTGGTGATGAGAGTCGGGGCTTGGCCATCGTCGACTCTTCGGAGGATTCCACACCTTTCAGGCTCCGAAGCTTCCAGGGTGGAGGAGGCACCCGCTATCAAAGGGAAAGGCAAGGCATCAGACCCTAACGTAGGCAAGGGGAAGGCACCAGTCCCCAACACGGGCAAGGGGAAGGCCCTTTTGGTTGAGGTCATGAAGGAGAAATGCCCTCGATCGCCATCAAGGGCGCCGCCGCAGGTGTCCTTCGCTCCAAGTCAACATCCCCTGGCGTGCCCCTCTTCAATATTGGGCTTTGGCGGTTCTTCGGGGGGAGGCTCAGTCCGTCAAACGGTGGCTTCACCGATGTTGGTGGTCTGCACGTCATCTAATATCCCCGTCGCTAGTGTGGTCCAGGGTGCCACAGGGGGCTCCGGCAGCGTCACACCTACAGAGCCTTAGGCAAAAATGCCTCTAGCCGACGTCGTTGGTAGCTTGGGAGGCTCCGGGAGTAGCTCCATTGGAGTTGATGGTGGCACAACGGCGCAGAGTGGCGGCGTTGCTGGTGGTTTTGGCGGAGGCCCTGCTGGGGTGACCTCACCTGTTACGCCATCGTCATGGCCTGCGGCTTCAGGGTCGCCGAAAGTGGAGGATCACTGGAGCTTTCGGGGATGTTGGTAAGGCATTCTTACCAACGCTTGCTCTATTATCTCGCCTGCCTTTGTAGATTGGTCAGGGCTTGTTCTTGATTTGCAGGGCTACGTCAGCTGTTGTGAGGCCCTTACCGCTGGGGGTAGTGCCCGGAAGCGCTTCGAAGGCAGCTGACGAGGCTACGGCTGCGCTAGCGGGGCAGCCTGCCAAGCTTGTCCAGGGGAGCGCTGCTTTGACGTCTGTGCCCGGCGGGAGTAGTGAAGCATCTCCAGCTGCATCTCTATCTGTCGCGCCGGGGGTACCTCCAGCCGTCGCGACAGAGGCACCTCTGACCCTCATTGCAGAGGCAATGTCGGAGTCGGCTCTAGGGGCTGAAGGCCTGGCCTCCACCGCTACTGAGCCGGCGGGCGGCTCCTTGAATGATGGTGGCGCTGCTGCTTCAGGTGGCACCGCAACTTCTGCACAATCTCTGGGGGCAAGATCCCTGGTACTGGTGGCCTCGCCTTCACTGCTATGAGAGGAAGAGGTCCCAGAGATGATCACCGGACGACCTTCCCAGACTTTGGCGCAGCCGGAGCTCCTCTCCATTGTCATGGACTTGACGTAGTCCAACATCCTTCAGGTGCAATCCAATTTCCACTGGGCGCAGAAGGCTCTTGTCACGAAGTGGGAGAAGTTGCGTGCCAAGGGAGAGCGTCTCTGAGGTTGGGAGGATCTTCTGGGGTCCAGGATCACCGAGGCAAAGGCGAATTACCAGAAGGAGAGCAAAGAGCTAGAGGTGAGGCACCGCATGGTGAAGGCCTCAGACGCCCTGACCCAGAAGATTCTGGCCGATGCCAAGGCAGCCAACAACGCAGCTGACGCCTGCCTGCGCACTCTTGAAGCCGGTCGAGAGGCCCTGAGTTGCCAAGAATCCACTGTTGCCAAGAGGGAGGCTGCTTCTGCCGATCAAGAGGTGGCAGTGCAGGCGATGATGGCCCAGGCTGAGGTCGATCAAGATAGGATGCAGTACCGCCTTGAAGACTTTGAGCTTCGAGAGAGCAATTTGGCACGGGATCGGGCGCAACACTTGGCTGAGCATCAGGAACTCCTTCTGCATTATCTCGACGTCCAAGCCCGGGAGCACGAAGCTGGGCACTGTACCCGGGAGCTCGATCTGCGGGAGCATCAACTGACTTAGCATCTGGAAGCCAAGGTTAGGGCTGCGGCGGAGACGGTGGCGTCCCATATCTTGGTGTGCTACTGGAGATGGTATCCTGATATGCCTTTGGAGCCAGTTTTTGAAGGCCCTGTTGCGGAGCGTGAGGCGACAACGGTGGCAGAGGTTAAGGAAGTCGCCAAACACGTCATTGCTCAATTGAGCCGGGGTTGAGGCTGGTAGCTCGTCTTTGTATCCGGGGTTCGCCCCCTTGTACAAATTCCTTGGTGAATTTGAATTTGTGTTTTGCTTCTCAGCCTGTCTGTGCCTCTCAACTGTTGTTCTAAGTCCTTAGTTGCGTAAGGGTTTCCAAAAACTTTGCCAAGTCCGTTAGCTTTTGAGAACCAACGGTTGCACAATTGATATGGCCGAGATGTTGCTCATTGACTTCCTGCCTATAGAACCCCCTTACAGGCCCCTTGGTCGATGTGGTTAGTTTGCTGGGCACAACTACCAATTGATTTGCAGGATGTCTTCAACGTGTCCCCAGTGGAGCAGGGGAGTTGGGGTGTCGTAGCGCCACCAGTTGCCAGAGTTGGACGCTCCAGCGTCGCCCACCACTGTCGTGGAGACGTCAACGGTAGGCTCCTTGGGAGGTGCCACAGTTTGGTGCTCTGGCGTCGCCCACCATCGTCGTTGAGACGTCGATGGCACGCCCCGAGAGTTGCAGGAGCTGGCTGCTTCGGCATCGCCCTCCATCGTTGTTTGAGACATCAACGGCAGGCCCCTTGGGAGGTACCAAAGCTGGGTGCTCCGGCATCGTCCACCATGTCATAGAGTCGTTGATGGCGGGCCCCTGGTATATAGGCTATCGCAGGAGAACCCTGTTAGCAATAATTGTAGGGCAGGAGAGTTCACTCACTTATCCGCGCTTGGTGCTGTCGTTGATGTTTTGGAAATCGACGGCAGGCCCCTTGGGAGGTGCCGGAGCTGGATGCTCTGGTGTCACTCACCATCGTCGTTAAGACGTCGACATCAGGCCCCTTGGGAGGTGCCGGAGCTGGCTGCTCTGGCGTTGCCCACCATCGTTGTTGAGATGTCGATGGCAGGCCCCTTGGGAGGTGCCAAAGCTGGGTGCTCCGGCGTCATCCACCATCGTCATAGAGTCATCAACGGCAGGCCCCTGGCATAGAGACTATCACAAGAGGACCCTCTTAGAAACAAGTGCGGGGGAGGAGAGTTTACTCACTTATCCGCGCTTGGTGCTGTCGTTGACATTCTAGGATGTCGACGGCAGGCCCATTGGGAGGTGCCGGAGCTGGCTGCTTCGGCGTCGCCCACCATCATCGTTGAGACATCGATGACAGACCCCTTGGGAGGTGCCGGAGCTGGGTGCTCCGGCATCGTCCACCATTTCGTAGAGTCATCGACGGCAGGCCCCTGGTATACAGGCTATCACAAGAGAACCCTGTTAGCAACAAGTGCGGGGCAGGAGAGTTTACTCACTTATCCGTGCTTGGTGCTGTCATTGATGTTCTGGGACATCGATGACAGGCCTCTTGGGAGGTGCCAGAGCTGTCTGCTCCAGTGTCGCCCACCATCATTGTTGAGCTGTCGAAGACAGGCCCTTGGGAGGTGCCAAAGCTGGCTGCTCCGGCACTGCCCACTATCGTCATTGAGTCGTTGACGGCAGGCCCCTTGTATACATGTTACACGCTCTTGGTGATATCATTGTCGTTCTGTGACGTCGATGACAGGCCCCATGGGAGGTGCCAGAGCTGGGTGCTCTGGCATCGTCCACCATGTCGTAGAGTCGTCGACGGTGGGCCCCTGGTATATAGGCTATCACAAGAGCACCCCGCTAGCAACAAGTGCGGGGAGGAGAGTTTACTTACTTATCTGCTCTTGGTGCTGTCATTGACATTCTGGGACATCAACGACATGCCCCTTGGGAGGTTCCGGAGCTGGCTGCTCCAGTGTCGTCCACCATCGTCGTTGAGGCATCGACGATAGGCCCCTTGGGAGGTGCTGGAGCTGGCTATTCCAGCATTGCCCACCATTGTTGTTGAGACGTCGATGACAGGCCCCTTGGGAGGTGCTGGAGCTAGCTGCTCCAGTATCGCTCTCCATCATTGTTATAGATGTCGACAGCAGGGCCCTTGGGAGGTGCCAGAGCAGGATGCTCCAGCCTCGTCCACAATCGTTGTAGAGTCATCAATGATAGGTCCCTAGTGTACAGGCTATCGCAAGAGAACCCTGTTAGCAACAAGTGCGGGGTAGGAGAGTTTACTCACTTATTCACGCTTGGTGTTGTCGTTGACGTTCTGGGACATTGATGGTAGGCCCCTTGCAAAGTGTTGGAGCTGTACGCTTTGGCGTCGCCCACCACCGTCGTGGAAACGTCGATGGCAGGCCCCTTGGGAGGTGCCGGAGCTGGGTGCTATGACGCCGTCCACCATCGTTGTTGGGTCACCGACGGCTGGCCCCCTGGGGTGCAAGATCTGGATGCTCCATCGGTTTGTCCTGCACATAAAAAGAGGGAGGGGCTAGCCTTGCTCGTCGGTCATACTTGTTCCTATCCTTAGATGTCATGTCTTACTGTCCTGACTGATGCATGGGGCTTGGGTAATTCAATGAGTTGGTGCTCCGGGATCCAGCTCCTGCCGTTTTTAGGGTGTGAGCTATCTGGTTCCAGTATTCAGCTGTAGCGCTAGGAGGCAGGGTGTGTATGCTTAGGGTGCAGGACTAGGCTAAGCAATTTACACCCCCTGTACCTCTTGCTCGGCACAAACCTTTCCTGGGAAGCCTTCTTGCACCACGGGACCCTAATGATGAGAGCAGCCAGAAGAACCCCTCACACACTGCAGGTACCTCAAGTGAACCCGCCTGTAGCTAGACTGCATGACTTCAACAAGGATAAGTTACAGAGCATACAACCATGATTATGAAGGTAACATACGATAAATGAGGCTAGAATGGTATGATCATAAAATTAGTGTGTAATTAAATGAACAATGTTTTTCAGAAAGCATTAAGTAAAATAGTGATTCTTTTTATCGGAGTTCATAGGGGAAGTCAGGCTTTTACAAAAGAGGGCAACAGCTTGCATCCGGATGATGAGGGAGGCAGGGTGTAACGCTTAGGGTTTGGAACCAAGCTAAGCTGACTGCACACTCTGGACCTGACCCTCCCGGTGCTCGGTTGTCCTTAGTGCTACTCCTAGGTCCTATGAAAACCTTTACACTGTCCTACTTAAACTTAATATTTACAATAGGGGTGCCCAAGGCTCCAAGGCAGCTGTGATGGTTGTGGTGCAACCTTGCTGTCGAGAGCTCCCAGGGGGGTGAGGAGCGAGTGTCCCTAGTTCCTGCCCCTGCCGCTCGTCTTGCGGGTGGTATGAGCAGTGCTGGGACTGAGCTCGACAGCTTTGATGGGGATGTCAGTGGCACCGGAGGGCTGCAGTCGGGGCACAGCGGGTGCTCCGCGCTGACGTGAGTTCAGCGGAGACTGACTTGATCCAGCGCCGCCCGGGGTGGGTGCCAGGTCTGCTGAGAGGGCTTGGAGTTGCTCCAAGGCTAACACCGTGGCGGTGCGGTCTCCGCGGATCCTGAGGATACCGGAGGGGGTTGTAATTTTCAGGATGAGGTAGCTGTAGTGGTCTTCAACCATGAATCGGTACAGGGCCGGTGTGCCGATGATGGCATTGAAGGGGAGGCTGACATCATCGACGTCGAAGAGGATGCTCTCCGTCCTGTAGTTGTCGGGTGTCTCGAGGGTCACCTGGAGATGGATGTTTCCGTATGGGATGATGCACCCTAGTCCCACCCCCGAGAATGGGCTCGAGGGGGTGAGCTTGGACACCGGGATCTGCAGCTGCTCGAAGGCTGCACGGCTGAGGAGGTTGAGGCCAGCCCTGCCATCTATCAAGACGTAGTAGAACTTTACATTGGCGATGGTGGGGGCGACGAGGAGGGGCAGCTGCCTGGCTCTCGCCATGTTCTCGAGGTATTCGGAGGCGTCGAAGCTGATCAGCGTTTCCATCCATCTATGATGCAGCACCGGGGCATCTGTAGAGGCTATCGAAGCCATTGCCCGATGCAGGGTCTTGACCGCATTCCTGGATGCTGGTTCACAAGATCCTCCACAGATGACGTGGAGTGCTTTGCGGCGCTCGTGGTCGCCATTGAGGTCGAAGTTCAAATCCTGGTGGACCATTTCCACAGTGCCTTCTGGCCTTTGGAACTCCATCTCCACGTATTTGTCGACACGCTAGTCGACCTCTTGCAGCTCGATCTTGCCGCTACTCGAAGTCTTGATGAACACCATGATTGGTTAAAGCGCTACCACTTTTTTGTGGGAAAAAGCCCCTACCCGGCGCGCCAAATGTCAAAGTGTTAGAGTGACACTTTCGCCGAATCTTCTAAGGAGCAGCCCGTAGAGGTTCTTTGTTTGGCGAGGCTTAGGCCTCAATCAAGTATTCTAGCGGATGGAGTTAGAGACAGTTGTTTTTACATGGTTCGGGCCGCAAGGAGCATAACACCCTACTACACGGTGGATTGTATTGCTAGTGGGTGTGTATGCGTGTGTCTGTGAATTGGGGATTCCGAGTTTGGTCCTTTGCAACAATGGCGGTCTGGGCCTTTTATAGACAAGGCCGGACACCTTACAAGTGGGGTCCCGGGGCCCGACAGGTGGTCCCGGGGTGATATTATCCTAAAGATCTAAGGCTTCTTCCGTAAGCTTGCTCTGACCGTTGACATGAAGACTCGCCATCTTGCCGCCTGCGTCTTCAGTAGCCCATGCGCCATTGCTGACATTGGCAGGGGATGTCCCGTCCAATTGTCTCTGTCGCCGTAAGCTACCCACTTGGCAGACTGGGATAGGCCTGCAGCGTATTCACTGTGATGCAATTGGTCGCAGCGGTACCTGACATTAGGCGTGCGCCACACCATGCGTCTGGGGAAGCTGCATATCTTCAGTCCTTGACAGGGACAATGCGTATTGTCCTCTTAACTTCCGCGTCCTTCCGTCCAGGGCAAGTGGCTAGACTATGTGATAGCTCGAGAGCTCTCCTCTGTACGGGAGGTCAGGTCCCGCCTTTCGATACACGTGGCAGCGCCGGAGCCCACCCATTCTGGAGGTGCCCCGTTTGAGGTCTCCGTCCACGTGGTAGCTCTGGAGCCCTGTCTCATGAGGAGGAGGGGTCCTTTCCTGTTGGACACGTGGTTTATCGGGGGCTTGTCTCCGAAAGAGGGTGCCGAGCTCCTCCACCGGGTTTCTTGTGGATATCCTGGACCTCCCATCTGTGGCTGATGGGTCCGGGTCTCTTGAACACGTGGCACCCTAGGTCCTCGCCTCTGCTCGGAGGCAAGGTACCTAGGTGGGTCTACCTATGCGTGAGGGTACCCGATATGCTGGGTACCAATAGTCGTCGTTAAGTAATCACAAAGCTATTCTAAACATCAGTCCTCGCACCGTTGAGCTCAACTCTTCAACTCACGGCCACCACACCTTAATTCTTGAGAACATTGTTCCAGAAAGTGCAGCAGTGTGTCATTCTAAAACGAGAAAGTTGGAAGACATTCCAGTGGTTCGTGATTTCCTAGATGAATTCCCTAATGATCTGTCGGGTATGTCACCCGACCGAGATGTGGAATTCAAGATTGAATTAATATTGGGAACTACACCTATATCTTGACGACCATATAGAATGGCACCCAAGGAGTTAGCTAAATTAAAGGAGCAGCTGAATGATTTATTGAGTAAAGGTTCCATTCGCCTGAGCTCATCACCTCGGGGATGCTCGGCTCTCTTTGTCAACGAGAAGGACAAAACATTGCGATTATGCGTGGATTACCATCCGCTTAATACTGTGACTATCAGACACTTCGATCAATTAGTGGGTGCTAAGGTATTCTCTAAAATGGATCTTCAGTCTGGTTATCATCAGATTAAGATACGACTAGAAGATATACCGAAGACGGCATTCTCAACTAGATACGAACTTTATGAGTATTTGGTTATGTCATTTGATCTCACAAATGCCCTAGCACATTTCATGTACTTGATGAATTCAATATTTATGCTAGAGTTAGACAAGTTCCTCGTGGTGTTCATCGACGATATTTTGGTCTACTCCAAGTCAGAAGAGGAACATACTGAACATCTCAAGATCGTGCTTCAACGACTGCGTGATCACAAGTTATATGCCAAGTTCAGTAAATGCGAGTTCTGGATTAATCAAGTTCCATTCCTGGTCAAATTATTTCAGCAGAAGGAATAGTTGTGGATCCGAGTAAAGTGGTACAAGTTCTCAAATGGCAATCTCCCACATCCGTACATGAAGTCCGTAGTTTCTTGGGTTTAGCAGGCTATTATCGGAGATTTGTTCCAAGTTTCTCAAAGATTGCTAAACCTATGACAGATTTATTAACGAAGGGCAACAAGTATATATGGAGTGAATCATGTGAGGAAGCCTTCAAAACTCTAGTGAAGCATCTCACAACAGCCCCGATCTCGGCTCAACCCGATACGACGAAATCTTTTGATCTTTATTGTGATGCATCCGGCATCGGATTGGGCTGCATACTTATGCAAGATGGAAGAGTAATTGCATATGGATCAAGGTAACTCCAAAATCATGAATACAACTATCCGACACATGATTAGAGTTGGCAGCAGTAGTTCTTGCATTGAAGATGTGGAGGCACTACTTAATGGGAAATCTAGTGCATCTCTACACAAATCATAAAAGTTTGAAGTACATATTCACTCAGAAGGAAGTAAATATGATACAATGGAGATGGTTAGAGTAAGTCAAAGACTATGAACTTGAGATTCATTATTATCCCGGCAAGGCCAATGTGGTTGCCAATGCATTTAGTCGAAAGTCTCACGTTCATAATTTGACCATCGGTCCTATGGAAGAAGATGAACCACGTCTGCGTGTGATTCCTTATGGAGCTTTGTATAACCTTGCTCTCATACCTACAATCAGAGAGGAGATTGTAGAGGCTTAGAAGAAACATAAGGGAATGTCTCATATTCAAAGAAGACTTAAAAGCGGAGAAATGAAATGTTTCCGGGAAGACGAACAAGGAACTCTATGGTTCAAAAATCGAATAGTGGTACACCGGGTCATGGACCTGCAGAAAAAGATTTTGGATGAGGCTCACTTGGCCAAATATTGAATCCACCCTGGCAACAATAAAATGTACCAAGATCTCCGTACTAAATTTTGGTGGACATGTATGAAGATAGAAATAGCGAAGTATATGTCTGAGTGTGACATGTGTTGGAGGGTAAAAGCTGATCACGTGAGGAAAAGCGGACTGCTGCAACCATTGAGGTTACCTGCATGGAAATGGGAAGATCTGAGTATGGATTTCATTGTCGGATTGCCTCTCACCTTTCACAAGCACGATTCCATTTGGGTGATCGTTGAATGGTTAACTAAGTCAGCACACTTTATTCCAGTGCATACCGCTTACAATGCAAAGAAATATGCGTACTTATACATATCAAGAATTATGTGCTTACATGGAGTTCCCCGCACCATTGTATCGGATAGAGGATCGCTGTTTGTTGCTCGTTCTTGGGAGCAGCTACATGCATCATTGGGAACAAAGTTAATTCGTAGTTCCGCATATCACCCTCAAACTGACGGACAAACTGAGAGGATAAATCAGATACTTGAGGATATGTTAAGAGCATGTGCTATACACCATGGTAAAAAAAGGGATCATCATTTACCATTGGCAGAATTCTTGTATAACAACGGATACCAGTCTAGTATCAAAATGGCACCCTATGAAGCTCTCTACGGCCAGAAGTGCCGCACACCACTTAACTGGTGTGAATCTAGTGAACGAGTGGTATATGGAATTGATCTGGTAAATGAAGTCGAAGAGCAAGCAAAAGTTATTCAAGCTAATCTCAGAGCCGCTCAATCTTGGCAAAAGATTTATGTGGATAAAAGGCGTCATCCTTTAAGCTTCAACATCAGAGACCACATATATCCCCTTGTCTATCCGATGAAAGGAATTCATCGATTTGGAGTGAAATGAATGTTGGCTCCACGATTCATCGGTCCATTTGCTATCACAGAAAGATGTGGTCCGGTTGCTTTCAGATTGGAGTTACCTAAAGCTCTAGCTAGCGTTCATAACATTTTCCACATATCCCAATTACGGAAATGTCTCAAACCCTCTACTGACATCCGCATTGAAGAATTGGAAGAATTGAAGCCGGATCTCACCTACGTTGAGCACCCAATCCAGATTATCGATGAAAAGTCTCGTGTCACAAGAAATCAGACAATGTGATTTTATAAAGTTCTATGGAGTAACCACACCATCGAGGAAGCGACATGGGAGAGTGAAGAATATCTCTGCACAAAGTACCCAAACATGTTATTGTCATATCTCCGGCAATCCCTCTACTGTTTCGTCTCTCTTTTGTAATCTAGGGACGAGATTCTTTTATGGGGGGAGGGATGTAAAATCCCAAAAATTCATAATGCAAAGTTCAGATAGGAGAATTTAAAAATTTGAATGGGAAAAAAGAAATCAAAATGGAAACTGAAAAATCAAACCAATTGAACCTTCAATATATTCAAAACATGCTCCTGTTCAAACTTTGCCAAAATAAAAATCTGAGTTCACCATTAAATTACAAATATTTCAAATAGCCTCTCTGCAAAATTCAGTGGCCCCATTGAATACCATTCAATTTCAAATTCAAATTTGAATTTAAATTGAAACTTGATCAATTAAAAGTTTTGAATTCAGAATCAGATCCTAGATATTTATTTGAGACTATCTACAAATTTTCATGAAATTTGGACCTTGTTTGGTGGTGGAATTAAAGGACAGAGAAGGGATAAGGAGGAGAGGGGTGGGACCCACTTGTCATCCAGTGAACCAGCACAACAGAGCAAAACGTGCTCTGTTTCTCTGCTCTTCCCATGGCGCTACCACACCTGCTGCATGTGCCACATCCCTATCAACAGCCTGGCCACAGCATGCCCCAACCTTCTTCCCATATCATCATCAATACACCATGACAGTTCATCTTTTCCTCTCTGCTTCCGTATGCTCTGTTCTTCTGCAACCCTCAAAGCTTCCGTGGAATCACGTTGGCGGACATCTTCGTTGGTTGCCTGCTGTACTGAGCTGGTGGACAGATGCACCGACGTCACCTCTACCTGCTCGACGAAAGCCGGTGCCGCTTTTGGCCTCCCAAACCCGAGCAAGGCGAGTGTTTCATTTCCGGAGCTCAAAACGATGCCGCCCCTGTTCAACGACGCCTGGACGTCTCCGTCCTTCATCCACTCAATAGAAACTGCAATAAGGTTCGCCCCAACCATGCGTTACTTTCCCCACGGGCCCTGGTTCAATCCGGGCACGGTTTAGCCGGAGTATGAAGTTTCACATTGGATGTAATTACAAATAGAGGAAATTTTGGCATCGAAATTCGAGTTCCACGTGTAAATATTTTTCAATCCAATTATTAAATATCTTCCTGATGTCCATACGAGTCCCCTGGATCAAAAATTGATGAAAATGATCAACTGAAGCCTCGGTTATTTGAGTTCTTGTACCCGCCATTTTGTTTTGACCTAGGTCACGGATGAACGTCAATGTTCAGCCCTTTTCTCCTCAATTTATATTCATATTCTTGATCAGCATTGACCCATGATGCTGTGAGACCAATTCTGTAGCAAAATTGTGCAGTATATGCTTCGGACGACCTCGCCGGAGCTGTGCCGTCCACCGCCGTCATCGCGGGGCATTCTTCGGCCATCTATGGCCTTCCCCGTGTGCACCAAAGCGTTCCCCGGGCCGTATTAGGCCCAGGTGACAAGTTTTGAGCACAATAGTGCCAGGGATATCGTCGCCGGCGACTGCGCCGCCGCGCTCCGGCGGCTGCTAGCCTCCAGCGCCGTCCATGCTGGAGGTTGAAGACAACCTCTGGGTGGTCCACCTGGCAGCCCCTATTTTCGTTCCATGATCATTATGTGGCAGGGGATTTCATGTGGCTGCTGGAAGACTTTATGGGCCACAGTGTTGCCTCAATCCCAGTGGACCAATTCAAACCCTAGGGTCCACTGTCAATGTTGGGATGATTTTCTAATAGGAAAATAAATGCAGATAATAGAAGAACTTTGGAAATTCACCATGGCCAGTAGAAATGTCCGAAAATTGTGAAATGAATTTCGTTGGATTCCCATGGAATGTACTTTGCAGTGGTGCAAATTATTGGCTATGAAAGTTCCTGGATTTTGCCTAATAATTCCCACAATGTAAATTATTAGGAATTAATTCCAGGTTATTTACTCATTAGAAAATTCTCAAGCATTGCCACAATCTTCCATTAAATATATTTGATGTCCAATAAAAATTTCAGAACCACTTGACTTCATTTACTGGAGAAAAGTTTGTTTCCTTTTTTATGTCCCTAGAAATAAGAAAAACAACAGAGAAATTTTCAGAATATTGTAGGAACCTGTAAATTTTATAACTCCATGTATAATGGTTAGAAAAATGTCAAACCAATTGTGTTGGATTCTATATGAATTCCTCTATACAGAAAACCTAGTTTGACCTATGCGAAAGCCCCTGTTTGTCCATGAAAATTCAGAGAAAGCTAAACACTTAAGAAATTTTGTAGACCAATATATTCCATTACTGTATCTGAAACTTACCTGGTTGTTCTTCCATGACCATATGAAGTCACTGTAATTTTCTCAGGCTCAGGGTACCTGTTGAACCTATATAAATTGAGATCACATCTCTATGTCAAAATCAATATCTATATCACTTCATATTTCCATTGCCTAAGTTCATCTTATTTCCTCTCTGTTGCTGTGAATTCCTGCAACAGAACTATAAGCCCTAGCTAGTATTAATCCTTTTTGAATTATAATCAACTTCAATTGTTACTTTGCTAAATTGCATTATTTTATTTGATGCATATGCATGACGGTAGTGATCGTGACGAAGGTGGCCAACAAGAAGCACAACCCGGAGCCGAGGATTTCTATATTGATTCTGGTGTGGTGTGATTTCTCGATGAATAGTACTAACTGATCGCCACTGACTTTTATTTCAACCGAAAGGCAAGCCCCGGTTTGCATTTAAGAAACTTTGCAAAGTTTTCATTTCTCTACACTATATGGAGGAGATGTATTGTGCATTAGGTCTTGTGCAATGAAACCCAATTGCATGACCAGAATAATCCATAGAGTGGTTTGGGTAGATTAATACTCCACAATTCGATATGCTATGCTTAATGTCTAGTTGGAGGAAACGGTAGAAGTCGAGAGGTTGGAACCTTCTCGCGAGACTAGCACTTGGTTTACACTGGATTGGGATTATGAGTTTAATTGTGAGGATTCACTTTAATGAATTGGAGACTGGGCAGGAGCGTAGGATGCAGCAGGACATGGTCCTGGTTGCGTAGTCCTGCCCGTGTCGATTAAGTCCCGTCTCGTGCTTGAACCTGTTGGACAAGTTTGAATTGTACCGGGTGCATACTGGCTATATGGGACCCAGGAAACCGATGTACCTTGAGGATCCTATGTTGGAACCATTTCAATCGGCTTAAGCTATCCGCTGTTAGTATCGTAGGAGTCATCTCGCTCATGAACATCTAACAATAGAGGTGCACCTTGAGCGAGCTTGCTATTCGGGTCAATCGAACTGTTTTGATGTAGTTGAATCTTGGGAAAGGTGGCTGCGTGCGACATCAGTAGAGTGTGCCGTCGCAACTCCGAGTATGGGCGTACGTGTCGTGCAATCCGGGTGTCTACTGTTTGCAATCACCGTCGCTCACGGTTATTTGAGCATACTTGGACACTGAGTCTTGATGTAGTTAGAAGTAAACATGCTTTATTGGTATTTGATACTTCTTGATATATAATTGTATTGCAAACTTGTATGCAATAGTTGTAGTGCAAACTAAATTTACTTTCTATAAAGACTTAACATGATGCTAAAAATGAAAGTAAGGATTTACATGTAGGCGTGTCCTTTATGCAAATTCAACTTCTGTATTTTAGAGTTTCCAACATGTAGAGTTTCATGCCTTAGGTGAGATGGTTAAGTCTTGCTGAGCGTTGTATATTATGGTGTACAATAGAATCATCTTGTGAAATAAAATATTTGTGTTGGTTATTTTGTATGGTTTTTCTTGTGTGCTGTTGGGTGCCGCATCGCACGACACCACCCAATGCGATTCCTGGAATGTGTGGACCCCGGTCCCCCAATGTGTGTTGTATGAGAATGCCGTCGACGTTCCATACGTTGACAGTGGACGTTGTCGAAGCAACTAGGCTCGAACAACTCCTAGGGGTCCGTCGTCGATGTCAAGAACATGGCAAAGGGTCCTTGGAGATTTCGGATGCAAGACTTGGACCTCAGAGCTATCACAGTAGCTACGAGTTCGGAGCAATCAAATATTCAAGACATTGCCAAATTCCTTATGGTAGATGTCCTCAATCAGTTGAGCGCATCTACCAGGGGGCCAACAAGATAAAGGCAAGGATACATTGAAGACAAAAATCGAATTCGAAAGGATTTCTTTCATTCATAATTTGGAGATTTATGAGATGAAGGTACAAAAGGGAAGGATCCTAGCTACTATAGTTCCGCTGGAAGTACGAAGCAACCTTCTGGGCGGCTTCTTGGATGCTTCCCCTGGCAGCTTCTTCCTCCTCGGCGATGGGTCCGTCAATCACCAGAGCTAAAGACATAGATGGATCTCGGCTTCGGAAGCATGTCAGCACATATTCTGCGACATTCTTCGCCAAGGATCTCCCCTCGGTCTCGAGATGGTCGCTTATTATGTCTTCCAGCACATCCACCTGTGGGGACCGGAATCTCGACATCCGAGGATCTCGTTGGGTGGTGTCGTGCGATGCGACACCCAACAGTATACAAGAACAGAACAAGAATAAAACACAAGACGAAGTCTTTTATTTGTCTTACAGCGAAAGTTTTACAATACTAGGGGAAAGAAAGAAATATATATATCATAGCTACGCTCTCAGCACTAGCTATGCAAAAGCAAAGTCACCCGTGCCCTGGATTCTTCGCACTAGCAACACGCAAGTCACAGCAGCGTGCAGGGTTCCCACTCGGCTGTACACCCTGGAGGGGGTACAACCTCATCATCAAACCCTTCATCAATTGTATAACCTGCAAAAACTCATTAACTGCAAATGTGAGCATAAGGCTCAGCAAGACTAACCCGTATCACTAGACATATGCAAAGGGGACACTAAACATAGGTAAGGTGAAGCATAAACGACTCGCCTACAATTGGATCCTTATAATCAGGTTTTAAGTAGCAAATGACATTCTCCAAGCACGGCACATCATGGCTTCCACAATCAAACAAGAAACGATTTGCCGATGATATGACATGCCCAGAGCACATAATGCTATTACAGCTAAAGTATGGGGAAACTGTAAACTTTAATGTGACTATCTCTAAATCATACAAGGTTGCAAGCAATTATAATTCAATACACCATATTTTTCTGACTTCTTTTGTATTTACTACGTCACCGCTCAGTGAACAAGTGGTACTCTATTACCGCGAGGGATGGTGATTGCAATCAGGACACACCCGGACAACACGACACATACATCATTCGGAAGTGCCAGTGAGTACACCTGTACCTACATAACACTTCAGTACTAGGCGTATATGCCACCTTTCACAAGAAACCCGAACGACGAGCCCGTCTCACCTCCGCAAACAGAAGGTCTCCGCACGGAACACCTCATGTGTCCGCCGATCGATTTACACCTTACTGTCCTCAACCCAACCCTATCGATGGTGAGTTGATGGGCCTCGACACCCCAGTTATTGAGTTACATCAGTTTATTGGATTTCGTATGTCCATTATGTCGCCGGTACAATTCAAGCTTGTCCGAAGGGGCTGCATAAGGACGGGCCTTAATCGACACAGGCAGGGCTATGCGACCGAGACTCAATTCTCACCACTTCCTATCCATCCCCAGCCCGGTCTCAGTTTTATTATATTAAGTCATTAACCAGTCCTGTGAGATATGCCCTACATTTCTCGCGAGTAGATTCCAACTACTCGACTTCTAGCGGATTTCCTATACATTAGCAAAGCAGTTACTACAGGTCAAACTGTAACTCGTTCCAACCAATCCCTGGGATTTTTGGTCATGCAAATGGAGTATCAATCATCCTAAAAGTAATGCACATTTCATATGCTAATCATCATAATGATAAAGTAAAATTTTATAAACGACTTAAATGCAAACCGGGGCTTGCCTAGTTGCAGCTTAGAGTCGGGGTCAATCTCTGGAAGGTGCTCTTCCAAGGCTTCTGGTTCCTCCTTGACTTCGGTCACTATACGATATGCATATAACATGCATATGAATGACATTGAAAAAAATTATTACAAAGACCATAATTTAACCCATGGTGATCATTATATGATAGGGACCTTAATTGGCTTTGGAACTTTGATGGTAGATACTAGGGAATATGATCAAAGCTCTTGCAAAGAACATGAGATGATCAAAGTATATTGTTGTCTCTAAAATTATGGCAAGTATTAAACTTCCAAGAATTTTAAAGAAGAAACTGTAGCTTGAACAGCTGCCAGTTGATAATCACGATAGAGGATGTTGTCCTGGTTCTAGCAAAATTTGTTTCATAAATTTCTAAGCTTTGGTGAAGGAGTTATTGAATTTCTAAGTTGGCAAGAATTTCTGGAATTATTTATATTTGAATTTTAGCTTTTAAGTAAATATTCAGTTTGTAACTGAATTAGGACTATGATATTAGGTCAATTAAATCCAAGATTTTTACAAGAAGTAGTATATGACAAAAGAAAGGTTCAGTCCAAATTTGGGACATAATAAAGCAACTGAACACCTGTAAAAAATCAATAACTAAAAAAGGTAATTGAACTATACGGAGGGTTAACCAGGTTCAATGGTTCCCAAACTTTTTCCGGTATTCAAGGATCGGAAAATGCAATTTATGTGAATTTTGGGGATTTTTCAAGTGGCAAGTTCATCGGGAAAATTTGCATTAGCATTTCGGAAGATTGTTTTATACAGAATTTAACTCTGAGTTTCACAGAACCTATCTGGCGCTGATAGAAACTAGAGCTCAAGGGCTTTCAAACAAAATTTGTTTGAATATTTTTGGAGCACTATACAGAAAGATATTGATTTTCAAACATTGGAAATGGTTCTGCACCAAAAGGGAAATTTCAAATTTTAAATTTGGCGCCAGGGCCCACTGGATTCAAAATCATCCAATCAGGGGCCAGCCACACCAGGGGTTATAAAGATTCCCACGTGGCCGCACTAGATCCCTAGCCACAGACTGATCTGGCGCCTATTTCACCCGCTGGCAAGTAGGACCCGTGTCCCGGTCTTCTTCCACCTCCAGTCACCGCTCGGACGGCGGCGTTCTCACCGGCGCGCGGCGGCGCTTTCGCCGACGATAGCTTCCAGCCCACAGGAGGCCTCGGGACTCGCCTCTCCCCCATATTTTTGTACGGGGAATACGATGGACCAACTCCCGACGGCGAGGGGTGACCGGAAAACTATTCCCGACGGCGGCGGCGGGTGTTAAGGTTTCGGTGAAGTGGAGACCCTCTATTCCCTAGCTAAACCTCTCAATTGAAAGCTCGGGAAGCATCGTGGATGCATGGGAAAGGCCTTAGGAGGGTCTAGAGCTCGTGCCATAGCCGGCAATACCGAAGTCGACGGTGAACCGAGCTCTAACCATAGCGGAAGGGAAAAACTCGACGAACTTGCTAATTAGTCATTGTTTCTTTCTGATTTTTGGAGGGAAGGTGCGCTAGGCCAGATAGATCATGTTATCTAACTGGATCAAAGAGATTTTGCGCATACAATCGGTATTAAACCGACGACCTAGCCTCAACGTTATAAAAGTGCTTCGGGATTTTAAAGAATATCGGAGCTAGGATGCATGATAGGAGTTCAAGCTTAACCAGAAGTTGCATGAGGTTGTTGAGCACCTTTTTGCTATAGACCGTGGAGGAAGATGATGCTTGTATCGACGGCGAGGCTGTGCGGCGTCGAGCAGCACGGGGGTGATTGCGGCGGTGACGAAACGGAGCGGCGCGGTGAAAAGTGAACGTGTGAGGGACTTCGGCCGACGGGGGGTGGTTTTATAGCCTCCACCGTGGTAGATAAGGACGCAGGGGGGGGGGTATCTGGAGGTGACCGATGGCCGATGGCACGCATGCAGCGTCACGGTGTCGCCCGGGGAGAGAAAACAGGGGCGGTGAATCGGTTTCACTGTCTGACCTGTGGGCCCCACCTCTCTCCCTTATCCCCTCCTCTAAATTCCAGCTAAAACATTGTCCAAAAATTCCCAAAATTTACAGGTAGGCTAAGAAAAATATGGGGAATCCAATCCTGCAATCAGATTTCAATTTGGACATAGTTTGCATCAAATGCAAATTCAAATCTGAATTCAAATATGGTTATAAACCTTATTGAATTAAATAGTATCTGAGGTCCAAAAATCTCCAAACTTTGAAACCAAGTTCCCTGAACCATAAAAGGTCTTAGGAAAAATTAGGGATTGGTTTGGGCAAAGTTTAGTGTAAAGCTCAATTTGATGTTGACGCGAAATGAATCTTTTGTACGTGTCCAAACAAATGGAAGATGTACTTAAAAAATCTTGAAAATTTTCTGAGAAGCTATTTAGATATTTAAGAGTCCAAGGAAAAATTTGGAGCCTTGGATTTGAATCTTTTTGGCAGGACATATTAGGCATAGCAACATAATCAAATTACATTTGTTTTGATTTTTATATTGCTGCCATATAATTTTCCCTAGCCATTGCAATCAATAACTTCCCAACTTTGTAGAAAGGTTTATTTAAAATGTTCTAGGGTTAGGGTGAAGTCAAGTCCTCATGTTGATAAGCTTAAAACATGAGTAGAAAGAAAACTTTTTTGTGAGGTCAAGTTTATGTGCACAATTATGTTGACCCCCATTATGTTTGATAAATCACTTGTAGTTGAACTTCCCATAAAAGGAAAAAGTGGCATTTTACATTCCTCCCCCCTTAAAAGAATCTCGTCCCGAGATTACAAAGGAAGGACAAAAGATAAAGATCTACCTAACATGTGCCGCTAACAAGTCCGGATAGTTCGTTTTAAGATATTCCTCGCTTTCCCATGTTGCTTCTTCAGCACCGTGGTTGCTCCACAAGACTTTGTAGAAATGCAAAGTGCGCTTGTGGTGCGAGTTTTCTCATCAATGATCTGGATTGGATGTTCGGAATATTTAAGATCTGGTTGGAGAGTTTCCAAATCCTCAATACATATATTCGTTGGGGCTTTGAGACATTTCTGCAACTGAGAAATGTGAAACACATTGTGGACCCCTGCCAGCGACGGCGGTAACTCCAATTGATATGCCACAGGTCCGCATCTTTTGATTATTGCGAACGGCCCAATAAAATGTGGAGCTATCTTTCCTCTTACTCCGAATCGATGAATTCCTTTCATCTGGGATACCCGGAGATAAACTTGATCTCCAATCTCGAAGTGAAGAGGTCGACGTCGTTTGTCCGCATAGTTCTTCTGACGAGACTGAGCGGCTTTGAGATTGGCTTGAATAAGACGTACTTGTTCTTCGGCTTCATTTATTAAGTCGATGCCATATACCACTCGTTCACCAGATTCGCACCAGTTCAAGGGTGTGCGACACTTCCGGCCATAAAGAGCTTCATATGGCGCCATCTGGACTAACATGGTAACTGTTGTTGTACGAAAATTCCGCCAATGGTAGATGATCATCCCAATTCCTACCATGGTGGATGGAACAGGCATGAAGCATATCCTCTAGCACTTGATTCTCCCGTTCGGTTTTTCCATCAGTCTAGGATGATAAGCCGAGCTTCGAATCAGTTTGGTACCCAATGCATCGTGGAGATGCTCCCAAAAGCGAGCAACAAAAATAGATCCACGATCTGAAATGATAGTGCGGGGTACTCCATATAGGCACAAAATTCTGGAGATATAAAGTTCTGCATACCGCTTTGCATCATAATCCACACTGACTGGTATGAAATGAGCTGATTTGGTCAATCGGTCAACGATCACCCAAATTGAGTCGTGCTTATGGAGAGTGGGAGGCAACCCAACAATGAAATCCATGCTGATATCCTCCCATTTCCAAGTCGGTATGCTTAAAGGTTGAAGCTGTCCAGCTGCCTTCATATGGTCGGCCTTAACTCGTCGACATGCATCACATTCGGATACATATTTTGCTACTTCTCTCTTCATCCGAGTGCACCAGAACGTCTTTCTCAAGTCTTGGTACATTTTGTTACTTACCGGATGGATGGAGTATTCGGATAAATGAGCTTCATCTAGTATCTTCTTCTGAAGTTCCATGTTTCGGGGTACCACTATGCGGTTTTTACCTTCATCGTCACATCAGAAACATTTCATCTCTCCCTTCTCCATTCTTTGTCGAATGTGCGACATCCCTTTGTCCTCCTTCTGAGCTGCCATGATATCCTCCCTGATAGTGGGAATGGGAGCTAGGTTGTAGAGTGCCCCATATGGAACCAAGTAGAGACTCAGTTCTTCTTCTCCCATTGAGGTAATGGAAAGATTGTTGGCATGGGACTTGCGGCTCAGAGCATCTGCGACTACATTTTCCTTACCGGGATGGTAGTGGATTTCAATCTCATAATCCTTGATTAATTCCAACCATCTACGTTGTCGCATATTCAAGTCTTTTTGTTTGATGATGTACTTCAAACTCTTGTGATCGGTGTAGAGATGTACAAGATTACCCAGTAGATAATGTATCCACATCTTCAGTGCTAGTACCACAGCAGCGAGTTCTAGATCATGAGTCGGATAGTGCTGCTCATGATTCCGAAGCTGCCGTGATCCATAAGCGATCACTCGTCTGTCTTGCATCAACACACAACCCAAACCAATTCCTGATGCATCACAATATACGTCAAAATATTTGGTTGTGTCCGGTTGAGCCAGTACTGGTGCCGTTGTGAGGTGTTTTACCAATGCCTGAAAACCTCCCTCACATGCCTCAGTCCATACATACTTCGTCCCCTTCTTCAGAAGTTCTGTCATTGGTTTAGCTATCTTGGAGAAACTGGGAATGAACCTCCGGTAATACCCAGCCAAACCTAGGAAACTTCAAACTTCATGTACAGACTTTGGAGACTCCCATTTTAGTACTTGCTTGGATCAACTGCAACCCCTTCTGCTGATATGATGTGCCCTAAAAATGGCACTTGGCTGATCCAGAATTCACACTTGCTGAACTTAGCATATAGCTGGTGGTCCCGTAATCGTTGAAGTACGATACGCAAGTGTTGATCATGTTCTTCTTCGGATTTTGAATACACAAGGATGTCGTCAATGAAGACCACGACAAACTTGTCTAATTCCGGCATGAACACCGAGTTCATGAGATAAATGAAATGAGCCGGTGCGTTGGTCAATTCGAAGGACATAACAAGGTATTCATACAGTCCATACCTCGTCGAGAATGCTGTCTTTGGTATGTCTTCTGGTCGGATTCTAATCTGATGATAACCAGAACGAAGATCCATCTTCGAAAATACTTTAGCACCCACTAGTTGATCGAAAAGAATATCAATGTGTGGTAGTGGATACTTGTTCTTGATAGTGACAGCATTGAGTGGACGATAGTCCACACACAGTCTCAATGTCTTATCTTTCTTCTCTACGACAATGCAGAACAACCCCATGGTGATGAACTTGGACAAATGAAACCCTTGTTCTTAGGTTCTGTTAACTGCTCTTTAAGTTCTGCAAGTTCCTTGGGTGCCATCTTGTAGGGTTGTCTTGAGATTGGCACTGTTCCTGGTACCAGTTCAATCTTGAACTCTATACCTCTTTCTGGGGGCATACTAGGAAGATCTTCGGGAAACACGTCCGGGTATTCACATACTACTGGAATATCCTTTAGTTCCATAACCTCGGTATTGTGAGTAGATGAATTCACTAGAATGGCTCTCTCAAGATTGAGGACCTGAGAGGGATGAAGTGGAGAATTTATATTTGAAGTGAAGTAAGATATATGGTTCCATCTAGGTTAAGTGGTATCCTAGGAACCAACTCATTTGTTATTGTTTTCCCTGCCGGAGTGCTAATCACATACGAAGTTTTTGTGGAGATTATAGGCAATCGATTTTTAATGACAAAAGACTTGCTAATGACATTGTGTGAAGCTCCGGAGTCAAAGAGTATGACTACGGGATGATCAAAGATAGAGAATGTACCCGTCAGTACGGGTGCGCCTTCCGGAACGTCCTCAATGGCGAGGTGGTGGACGTTGTCGAGTCTGGGAACTGGCTTCTTGGGCTGGTTGCAGGGTTCGTTGGCACCTTGGTATGATAACTGTCCTCCGCCCTGCCTACTCTGTAGGCAGTCCTTAGCGAAGTGCCCCATGCGTCCACACGTGAAAAACATGTACGGGGTTTGGCCGGTACGAATGGGAGGATGGAATCCCGGTGCACGTAGTTGTGGTGGAAGTGCACGTGGGATCATCCCCTGCTGTTGTTGCGGTCAGAAACCGGAGTTGCCAAACTGGCAACCACTGAACATTGGTGTTTGTGATGACGGTTGCCACCTCTGGCCAGATGGTGATGGATACACCATTTGATACTTCTGAGAAGCACCACCCCCGCTGCCCTGCGGAGCACTCCTCTTTTTATTGTCTGAGAACAGCTCTCGAGTAGCATCCTCTTGCATGATCGCGGCGTTGACAATGTCGTTGAAGCTGCTGCGATTGAACAAGACAAGCTTGTCCTTCATCTTGGGGTTCAACCCCCGGTAGAAGCACTCTCGCTTCCTGTCTTCCGTGTTCACTTGGTCCTGTGCATACTGGCCCAAGTGGTTGAAGGTTTTGGAGTACTCGTATGCGCTCCTTCCTCCCTGCTTCAGCTCCAAGAACTCTTGAAGCTTCCTCTTCATAATCCCGGGAGGGATATGGTAGGCGCAGAACGCCTCCCGGAATTCTGCCCAGTTAACGACATAGCCTGCGGGGCGTGCGCCGAGGTAGTTTGCCCACCACGCACCAGCAGAACCCTACAGTTGTTGAGCTGCGAACAGAGCCGTCTGTTGTTCGGTTATCTCGAGTAAACCGAACTTCCCATTAATGGTGTGGAGCCAGTTGTCCGCCTCCAAAGGTTTGTCGGCCTCTCTAAAGACTGGCCGATGTGTCGATGCAAAATCCGAGTAGGAACTCGGATATGACTGACGTGGCCCCTTAGCATGTCGCCCCCCTTGACAGGACGAGTGTTGTACAAGGGTCCGCAACAACTCGGTTTGCTCGTCGCGTGAGCCGAGTACTGCTGCGAGAACCTCCGCGAGACTTCTGGGAAGTGTAGGTGGAGGTGGTGGAGGTGGCTGCGTGTGGGGCATATTCTGCCCCAGGGGTGGTGTGTCATCCCCCTGCCCTCCACTTGAGCCTCCCACTTCCGAGGCTGTACGTGTACGCACCATGCTGCAATACCACGATTTACACCATAAGTCTCATTGCCTCAAGTTCATCCTTCCATATAAATAGTAATGCGGTAGACCACGATAGATAATATACAACATCAACATATATTGATAAAGTATAAGCTTTATAAAAGATATATTATCTCTGACCAAGTTTACAGTAGTAAACTCCAAAATGATGGACTCCCACTATGGAAATACATCTCTACTATACTTGGTCCCCATGAGATGTCGTACATATCTTGTCATTGTAGACATAAACACCACTACTCTTAATATGACACAAACATGGTCACACAAAAAAAAACACGAGCAACTATTAAACTATATGTTGCCCCGTGTCGGCAGAAGTGCTGCCACATCCCACTTCAATACGTCCTACTCGAAGTATTCAAGTTCCTCGGGATCTTCTTCTTCTTCTTCGTCCTCTGAAGGCAATTGTTCACCCATAATTAATGGTATATTATGGGCCGGTGTATTGGATACACCACTGGTTGTAATTGTGCCTCGGCCTCAATTACATTATCCTGCAGTTCTCCTGCCTTATACTCCCAATTTTGTGCTGTCTCAATGGCAGTGTCCCGCTCTTCAGTGACGACTAACAGCTGCTCTCGCTGTTGTTGCACTTCCAACTGACTTGCTTGCAGCTCACCACGAGCTTGCTGCAGTTCAGTGCGAGTCTGTCGTTGTGCGGCACGAGCTTTCCGTAGCCTAATGCGAGCATAATGCAATTGACTCTCGCACTTATCTAGCCGGTGATTTGCTGGGGCTATGAGCGAATGTAGACCCTCATTGATATAATCAAGGGTATCACCCCGCTCTGTTGCTTCCCGCAAGGCTTCGACTTGTTCCAAAATAATGGTGCCTTGTGTAGCAACTACCATATTGGAAGCAGCCGCAGATGTCCCAAGTGTCGTTGAGGTTGTGTCGCCATGCGGTGTATAGGCAGCAATCATACGACGTTGCCACTCAAATCCGGCCATACCACGGACTGGAATGAGGGCAAATTGAGTCCCTGCCATAGCATCCTGATGAAGCTCACAAAGCTTCATAAGTGCTTCGCCTGCAGCGATTGCCCAAGTGTCCTCTAACTGAGCTCCCTCAATGGTAACCGAGAAAGGAGCCCATCCATATTGACGTGGACTAGCTGGGATGTCTACCAAGATGGTGCACGACCGAACACCTCTGTCGATCGTTTCTCTACCCCAATAGCATGGCATCTCGATGAAGCCAAACTGCTGGAGCACTTCCCGTAGCATACATTGGAAATCCGGATGGTTAGTACAAGCGGAAAATACCCATCTCCGGTAGCAGCATCCTCACTTCCGTCATCTATAAAAAGAATACTGGAACAATGAGAAGGTTCCCAACTCTCCATAGTTTTAAGAAAATTTAAAACTAGAGCTATAATCGCAGTCTGTTCCAGCTGACCTCCCTGTATATATCCCACAGTCTCATACAGGAAACGTCAGAATCAAAGGTGGAGTTGAATACTAAAGTTGTAGTATACTTTTAAATCTTTTTAGATTGTACTCATACAGCTACATGTGAGCTAGAGAATAGAATCTATACAGGTTTTAAGTTGACCCATATTTTCTGGAAATTTTGACATAACCTCCCCTGTATATGTAGTGATGTCCACAATTTATACAGGGATATCATGACAATATTTGGAGGTAATGTCAAAATAAACTTTGTATAACATCAAGTTAAAAATCCAGAAGTAAAAGAGTTACCCCCCTGAAAAGTTTGTTATACAGGTATGGCACGTGAATTCACAAATAGGTGCAAACTGTTCCAAGTTCTGGACTGCCAGAACCAAGTTTGCGACAAATGGAATTAGACACCGTTATACCCAGATTCAGATCATGAATGTCAAATAAAGTTTATAGAAGACTCCCTAGGATTTCCAGAAATGTATATATGTGACTATGTCACTATTCTGGATTAAATGTTATAACTATCCAAACCAAACAGTTGAACTGACTGGTTTGCACCAGCAGTCCTGCAGTCCACTGTTTTGACTTCCAAATTTGATTTGACTCAAATTCGAATCTGGAAAAACTCTAAACATCAAACCTGTAGATCTGCCTCTTACCTTTCCATACATGTGTCACAGTAAGGCAGGAAATGCTTCTACAGTGAGTTAGGGCCATATTCCTGGAACTGGTACAATGGTTGGGTTATCTGGAGCAGTTTTTGTATACTCCAAATTTTAACGGATTATCAAACTTTTCTGCCTTGATGGTTAACAGAAAAGTTGTAGAGGTCTTCACGGAATTTCCATCAATATATGATACTCTCATGTTATCTATAAGATAACCAAGATTACAACCCGGCGAAGTCGAGCCAACTTCTGCCAGAAATCAAGAATCTTGATTCTATCTACCCTATCAAGTCGGAGTCCCTTTTTATGGAGTCCAAACCTACCAGCATCTGATATTTGGACTTTCCAACACATTATGCATCCATTCTGTCATTGGGGATGGTCTAGTATCATGTTTGATACTGACGGTACTACGTACTCACCAAAGAAAATTCTATCCGGTATATCCAGTCACGTCTATAGGTGGTTCCTATATCGTTCTCTCACAAACGACTTCTACACGGTCTTCTACCGTAGTTAATGCTGCAAAAGACACACAATCCACTTTCACACTTTCACACCTCAAGGGTGGTATGGGGAAGCACGACAGGTAGTCACAATAATACATATGAAAGTAAATGCATACGACTCTGGTGTGAGTCGCCCTCGAGCGAGGTCATGTCTCGAGGTACATGGCTGTAAATACGTCTGTACAGCAAAGACTCCCGTACGATCCGGCTTATACACGCTCGGGCATACGTGTTTCGCATGCTCCCATAGAACATGAATGGTTCTAGAGAGGCATACTATCAGGTTATACAGCACCCGACGGGGGCTCCCACTAACTTTGAAACACTCTGGGGTACCGCTTGTCATAGGTTCTCAGAAACATTGAAAGCTTCAGAGGCTCCTATTAACTTCCCGTGCCAAGCCACGAAAATTTCACATACCACTCCTCGTATGCTGAGCTTACCGAGATTGATCCGCTCTCGGTGGCGTACCTTACCTCTTACCTGACGTCGGGTCGTCGTTACAGAATATAATAACACATAGTTAGTTTACCACCTTTATATCTTATACTAATAATACTCCTTATAAGGGCATATAGCTAATTCCTCACTCAGATCCTAATTTTTTTGAAAATATGTTCTTTTCAAGTACACTGTTCCCAATGATGCTCTGATACCATGTCTGTGGGGACCGGAATCCCGACATCCGAGGATCTCATTGGGTGGTGTCGTGCGATGAGACACCCAAAAGTATACAAGAACAGAACGAGAATAAAACACAAGACGAAGTCTTTTATTTATCTTACAGCGGAAGTTTTACAATACTAGCGGAAGGAAAAAAATATATATATCATAGCTATGCTCTCAGCACTAGCTATGCAAAAGCAAAGTCACCCATGCCCTGGATGCTTCGCACTAGCAACACGCAAGTCACGACGGCGTGCAGGGTTCCCACTCGGCTGTACACCCTGGAGGGGGTGCAGCCTCATCATCAAACCCTTCATCAATTGTATAACCTGCAAAAACTCGTTAACTGCAAACGTGAGCATAAGGCTCAGCAAGACTAACCCGTCTCACTAAACATATGCAAAGGGGACACTAAACATAGGTAAGGTGAAGCATAAACGACTCGCCTACAATTGGATCCTTATAATCAGGTTTTAAGTAGCAAATGGCATTCTCCAAGCACGGCACATCATGGGTTCCACAATAAAACAAGAAACGCTTTGCCGATGATATGACATGCCCAGAGCACATAATGCTATTACAGCTAAAGTATGGGGAAACTGTAAACTTTAATGTGACCATATCTAAATCATACAAGGTTGCAAGCAATTATAATTCAATACAACATATTTTTTCTGACTTCTTTAGTATTTACTACGTCACCGCTCAGTGAACAAGTGGTACTCTATTACCACGAGGGACGGTTATTGCAATCAGGACACACCTGGACAACACAACACATACGTCGTTCGGAAGTGTCAAAGAGTACACCTGTACCTACATAACACTTCAGTACTAGGCGTATATGGCCACCTTTCACAAGAAACCCGAACGCCAAGCCCGTCTCACCTCCGCAAACAGAAGGTCTCCGCACGGAACACCTCATGTGTCCGCCGACCGATTTACACCTTACTGTCCTAAACCCACCCCTATCGATGGTGAGTTAATGGGCCTCGACACCCTAGTTATCGAGTTACGTCAGTTTATTGGATTCCATATGTCCATTATGTCGCCGGTACAATTCAAGCTTGTCTGAAGGGGCTGCATACGGACGGGCCTTAATCGACACAGGCAGGGCTATGTGACCGAGACTCAATTCTCGCCGCTTCCTATCCATCCCCTGCCCGGTCTCAGTTTTATTATATTAAGCCATTAACCAATCCTGTGAGATATGACCTACATTTCTCGCGAGTAGATTCCAACTACTCAACTTCTACCGGATTTCCTATACATTAGCAAAGCAGTTACTACAGGTCAAACTGTAACTCGTTCCAACCAATCCCTGGGATTTTTGGTCATGCAAATGGAGTATCAATCATCCTAAATGTAATGCACATTTCATATGCTAATCATCATAGTCATAAAGTAAAATTTTATAAACGACTTAAATGCAAACCGGGGCTTGCCTAGTTGCAGGTCAGAGTCGGGGTTAATCTCTAGAAGGTGCTCTTCCAAGGCTTCTAGTTCCTCCTCGACTTCGGTCACTATACGATATGCATATAACATGTATATGAATGACTTTGAAAAAAAATTATTACCAAGACCATAATTTAATCCATGTTGATAATTATATGATAGGGACCTTAATTGGCTTTGGAACTTTGATGGTAGATACTAGGGAATATGATCAAAGCTCTTGCAAAGAACAGGAGATGATCAAAGTATATTGTTGTCTCTAAAATTATGGCAAGTATTAAACTTCCAAGAATTGTAAAGAAGAAACTGTAGCTTGAACATAGCTGCCAGTTTATAATCATGATAGAGGAAGTTGTCCTGGTTCTAGCAAAATTTGTTTCATAAATTTCTAAGCTTTGGTGAAGGAGTTATTGAATTTCTAAGTTGGCAAGAATTTCTGGAATTATTTATATTTGAATTTTAGCTTTTAAATAAATATTCAGTTTGTAACTGAATTAGGACTATGATATTAGGTGAATTAAATCCAAGATTTTTACAGGAGGTAGTATATGATAAATGGAAGGTTCAGTCCAAATTTGGGACATAATAAAGCAACTGAACACCTGTAAAAATTCAATAACTGAAAAAGGTGATTGAACTATACAGAGGGTTAAACAGGTTCAATGGCTCCCAAACTTTTTCTAGTAGTCAATGATAGGACACTGCATTTTATGTGCAGTTTGGGGATTTTTCGAGTGGCACGTTCATCTAGAAAAATTGCATTTGCATTCGGGAAGATTGTTTTATACAGAATTTAACTATGAGTTTCACGGAACCTAATTGGTACTGATAGAAACTAGAGCTCAAGGGCTTTCAAACAAAATTTGTTCGAATATTTTTGGAGCAATCTACACAATGATATTGATTTTCAAACTTTGGAAATGGTTCTGCACCAAAAGGAAAATTTCAACTTTTAAATTTGGCGCCAGGGCCCACTGGATTCAAAATCATCCAATCAGGGGCCAGCCACACCGGGGGTTATAAAGATTCCCACGTGGCCACACTAGATCCCTAGCCAGA
This sequence comes from Tuctoria greenei, assembly GCA_036927565.1. Taxonomy (NCBI): domain Eukaryota; kingdom Viridiplantae; phylum Streptophyta; class Magnoliopsida; order Poales; family Poaceae; genus Tuctoria; species Tuctoria greenei. Next base: position 125,063,596 of record JAYESD010000001.1, read on the forward strand.
CTGATCCGACGCCTTTTTCACCTGCTGGCAAGTGGGACCCGCGTCCCGGTCTTCTTCCACCTCGAGTCACCGCTCGGACGGCGGCGTTCTCACCGCGCGCAGCGGCACTTTCGCCGGCGATAGCTTCCGGCCCACGGGAGGCCTCGGGACTCGCCACTCCCCCATATTTTTGCATGGGGAATACGATGGACCAACTCCCGACGGCGAGGGGTGACCGGAAAACTATTCCCGACGGCGGCGGCGGGTGTTAGGGTTTTGGTGAAGTGGAGACCCTCTATTCCCTATCTAAACCTCTCGATTGAAAGCTCGGGAAGCATCGTGGATGCATGGGAAAGGCCTTAGGAGGGTCTAGAGCTCGTGCCATAGCCGGCAATACCGAAGTCGACGGTGAACCGAGCTCTAACCATAGCGGAAGGGAAAAACTCGACGAACTTGCTAATTAGTCGATGTTTCTTTCTGATTTTTGGAGGGAAGGTGCTCTAGGCCACATATATCATGTTATCTAACTGGATCAAAGAGATTTTGCGCATACAATCAGAATTAAACCGACGACCTAGCCTCAACATTATAAAAGTGCTTTGGGATTTTAAAGAATACCGGAGCTAGGATGCATGATAGGAGTTCAAGCTTAACCAGAAGCTGCATGAGGTCGTTGCGCACCTTTTTGCTATAGACCATAGAGGATGATGATGCCTGTATCAACGGCGAGGCTGCGCAGCGTCGAGCGGCACGGGGGTGATTGCGGCAGCGACGAAACGGAGCGGCGCGGTGAAAAGTGAACGGGTGAGGGACTTCGACCGACGGGGGGGGGGGGGGGGGGGGTGGTTTTATAGCCTCCACCGTGGTAGATAAGGACGCAGGGGGGGGGGTAGCTGGAGGCGACCGATGGCCGACGGCGCGCTGGCGGCATGCAGCATCGTGGTGTCGCCCGAGGAGAGAAAACAGGGGCGGTGAATCGGTTTCACTGTCTGACCTGTGGGCCCCACCTCTCTCCTTATCCCCTCCTCTAAATTCCATCTAAAACATTGTCCAAAAATTACCAAAATTTACAGGTAGGCTAAGAAAAATATGGGGAATCCAATCCTGTAATCAGATTTCAATTTGGACATAGTTTGCATCAAATGCAAATTCAAATTTGAATTCAAATATGGGTATCAACCTTATTGAATTAAATAGTATCTGAGGTCCAAAAATCTCCAAACTTTGAAACCAAGTTCCCTGAACCATAAAAGGTCTTAGGAAAAATTAGGGATTGGTTTGGGCAAAGTTTAGTGTAAAGCTAAATTTGATGTTGACGCGAAATGAATCTTTTGTACGTGTCCAAACAAATGGAAGATGTACTTCGAAAATCTTGAAAATTTTCTGAGAAGCTATTTAGATATTTAAGAGTCCAAGGAAAAATATGGAGCCTTGGATTTGAATCTTTTTGGCAGGACCTATTAGGCATAGCAACATAATCAAATTACATTTGTTTTGATTTTTATATTGCTGCCATATAATTTGCCCTAGCCATTGCAATCAATAACTTCCCAACTTTGTAGTAAGGTTTATTTAAAATGTTCTAGGGTTAGGGTGAAGTCCAGTCCTCATGTTGATAAGCTTAAAACATGAGTAGAAAGAAAACTTTTTTTGTGAGGTCAAGTTTATGTGCACAATTATGTTGACCCCCATTATGTTTGATAAATCACTTGTAGTTGAACTTCCCATAAAAGGAAAATGTGGGATTTTACACCACCTTAGTTCTGGCGGAGTTGAGCGCCACCAAGGCTTTGTCCATCTTTGGCTCCGGGTCAGCCGGTCGGACCAGATTGAACCCCAGTGGCATTAGAGCGCCTTCTGCTCGCCCAAGGAAGTCCCAAACCTGCTGGGAATTAAATGCTCTCGTACCCCGGAGCTCCTCCAGTGACCTTCTTGCTGATGATAGCTCCGTAGAGCCCTTCCTCGAGAACCGCTCGACCTCTTTAGCATGCTGCTGAATCCGTTCAGCCAGCTGCCTCTCTTGGTCAGTGATTTGCCTCTCCTAGAGGTTCAAGCGATCTCGCTTCTCCGCAAGGTCCCTCTCCTTAGCCATCAGCTTGTTCTCCCTGGCAGAGACAACATTTTCTCTCTTGCTGACTCCTCCTACCAGCCATACTTGGTGCTTTCCTTTTTTCGCACCAGGACTTGAATTTCTCTACGCGGTCTGCCAAGTCCTGCTCACGGCGCTCTAACTTCTGAGAGATCTCAGCCTCTCTCATCTGGAGCTCGTACTCTTTATTATCTAAAGAATCTCAACACTTGAGGAGCTGTTCCCTCAAAGCATTGAGACTCTCCGAGTGATCATCTGCCAATTCATTAACTTTATTGGCATGCTCGTAGATCTCCCGAGTCTTTTCATCGAGGGCTTTTATTGCAGCCTCTCTTTCGTCCAACGTGTTGTTCAGACGCGTCTAACGAGCTTTCTATTGATGGCTGTTATATACCAGTTTCACCCATCAATGTAACTCAATTATGTGAAGGAATTGTCATTTATTACACACATTACCTTTCTATTTAACCTATTTCCACTTGTCCTTGGAGAAATAGTGCACGCATGGAATTATTGCATGAAATGAGGTAAAAGAGGGGGAGCAATCCTATAAAATACCATCCCAGCCAGTCAAGCGACGACATGTGGCACCACATGGATCAAATAGCCCACAATCATAAGTATCCGAGGTCATCCAATGGTGTATCACCCATGTCTATCAAGGGGACCCACATGGAATTGACCTGGAGGAAGCACACCGTAAAAGGAGCCAAGATCAAGTCTACTGACTAGGTCCGGACGCCAAATGCGGTCAACTTCCACATGTTGACTCCCTGTGTTGCCCTGATAATGATGAAGACTAATTCACGCGCTTTTGATGGCGGGAACCGACCCTTCTCAAGCTATAAATAGGACCCCCTACCCTCACTTCACACACACACCACTTGAGTATTCATCCATTGTATACAATATTCTCCATAGGTTTAGAGGAGTGTAGGCTGTTGAGAAGAGAGCCTCTAGCCCATAGTCCAAGTAGGAAAAGGAGTACAAGGAGTCTCTTCCCATTTCCTAATTGGGAAAAAGGTTTGTCTCTCATATTCCTATTTGTATTTGTGACTTTGCTCTTAATAAAGATGTTATCTTTAGTCTTTTGTTCATATACTTGGATGAAGCATTTCTTGTTTGACTGTGGATTCCATATATGTGGTAGGAGTAGTAGTTATGATTATGCTATACCATTCACATTATATCATCATAAACACTACAAACCCCCACTATAGTCAAATTAGTTATGACATGATTATGTTAATATGAATAACTTATGCTATGAGTTAACATTGGTTCAACGATGATTTAGTTCATTGCTCTAGGGTGGCTTGTGCCTAGGCTCTTATGGTAATTACTTAATATGCTAGCATGGTGCTAGATAGATAGGTAGCGTTGAATGTCTTGTAGACCCAAAAATTGAAGAGGTAGGCAGTAGGTGGTGACATCCCTATCTGTCTTTTTTAATCCTCCATGTTCAGCTATACCATAGGCTCTTGGCGGGAGTCGTCCTGGTATTGCTAGGGGTAAACCCGTGCCCGATGTGTTAATCCACTTAGCATGAGAATTCATAATTAATATGATCACCAGTAACTAACTCAGGCTATGTATATGTACATTAGAAGCACAGTAGGAGTATCTACCTAACTCTTAGCCTAGTCCCTCTTTACCTCATTTACCCCTTTAGGATAGAATTCTCTTGTGTGTGTTACACTACTTCCAAATTATCATTTATCCATCCTTTCTAGAATCCTACCTAGACCAACCTAGCCTCCCCATTTAATGATTGCTTTGCTTCCACCTAGCCTTCCTTTGGAAGAATATAAATGACACCCTTTGGGAATACTCTAAAAGGGGAAATGCTACATCGAAAGATTCTGTGCACTTGCGGATTTACATCTGTGATTTAAAAACTATCAACAACCATTTCTAGCACCACCGCTAGGGATGATTTGTTAGTAGTGCATAGGAAATATCAACAAGCATCTCTGGCGCTGTTGCCGGAGAAGGCAGTCGAAATATTACATGATTGAGTGAATAAGATAGGACCCTAGTAGGTTTTAGTAGGAACCCTTCTTGTTTTCGCATTTTATGTGAAAATAGGGTAGTGTATGTCTAGTTTCCACTTGCCAGAAAACTTTGTTGAAGATCCCCAATCCCATTCGAGAGATCGACCTCATGTCATTACTCCTTAGATTCTTCGTGCAGCAAAGCAAGCCAGCATAACGGCACCAACAACCGAAATGCCAATGGCCCAGAAGACCCTTCGTGAGTTTTCGGCTCCCTCTACTAACAATGTGTCTGTTGGTCCCACTGTTAACACGGGAGACATGAACTTCAAAATCAAGACTGGCCTAATCACTATGGTGCAAGCCAACCCATTTTGTGGAAAGTCTAACCAGGATCCAAGTGCTCACCTGCAACAGTTCCTTGAGATCTGCAGCACTTTCAAGATCAAGGATGTATCTCCTGATGCTGTCCGTTTTAGGCTGTTTCCATTCTCTCTTCTTGGGGGAGCGTAACAGTGGTTCTACGCAAACCAAAGTGTTGTAGACACTTGGGAAAAGTGTTCTATGGCATTCCTCGCCAAGTTTTTCCTGTTGGGCAAGACCAATGCCCTACGTGGAAGAATTTCTAGCTCCAAGCAAGATGCCAAGGTGTCTATTCCTGAGGCATGGGAAAGGCTTCAGGAGTACATCCTGGCCTGTCCCCACCATGGGATGGAAGACTGGCTAATTATCCAAAACTTCTACAACGGGCTGATCCCTTTCACTCGTGACCATGTTGATGTTGCTGCTTGAAGTGCCTTCTTCTCATTGATGGCTCCCAAAGCTAAAGATTTGATTGAGAAGATGGTATCAAACATGGGTTGGAGCGACAAGCGTCTCCTTACCCGTCAGCGAGGCATGCACACCTTGAAGGAGGTGGACATGATCACTGCCAAATTGGACCTCCTTATGAAGAACATTGATGGACAAGCCAATGGTGAGGTGTGTGGAAATGCCTATGCCCTAGACTCCCACATCACTTGTGAAGTCTGTGGCAACACGGGCCATATGGGCCGTGACTGCCAAGAAACCCATGGGGATGCCCTATGCTTAGCCAACAATGGAAACAAAACAATGGCTATCGTCTAGGAGGTCAAGGTTGGGGCCAACCACGCCCATTCTGTCAAGGAGGGTACAACAACAATGGCAATAATTGAAATCAACCTAACTTGAGAGAACTTGCCATTAGCTAGCTTAAGATCAATGATGCTCTATCCAAGAAGCTGTCGACTAATGACAAGACCCTAGCAAGCATTAATGCCAAGACCGAAGGACAATCCTCGACCTTCATGAATCAATTGAGCTTCAACAAGATGTCGGAAACTTAATTGGCTCAACTGGCAGCTGCTGTTTTTCCAGTGGAGAATAGCAAGATGCTAGGACAGCCTGAACCTCTCGTGGAATGTCAATATGATTTCTCTACACGGAGGCAACTAGCTGAAAGACCTTGGATGTCCTACAATATCATGCTCGATTGGGGCTCACCACTATGACAAGGCCCTTTGTGACTTTGGAGCAAGTGTGAGTGTGATGCCCAAGGTGGTTTTTGATCAGCTGAACTTCACGGAGCTTACTCCAACACCAATACAGCTCCAACTGGCTGGTTCTCCAGTCCATTATCCGGCAGATACCGTTGAGGATGTTCCGGTGAAAATCCGGAATTGCTTCATACCCGTGGATTTCGTGGTGCTGGACATGGAGGTAGAGAAGGATACATCGCTCATCCTTGGGCGAACGTTCCTTAGCACCACAAAGGCTCGCATAGATGTGGGAGCTGGAGAAATCCACTTCCATATCAATGGCATGGAGGAGAAGTTTAACTTTCTCCCAATGTTGGAGCAATGCTCCATGATCCGTATAAAGTATAGGCCAAATGCTAAACACATTGAAGAGGTAGAAATGACACCTCCAAAGGTGTACCTGCTCATTGCATTCACGAGTAATTTAATCTATGCGGAAAACCCGTCTTATCGTCCACTCCGACAACCCAAGAAGACGGAGAAGTCCGGGCCTCCCCAAGGGCCCAAGTCCACCAAACCTCCAAAAAAGGAATGGTGAAAGAAGCAAGACAAGCTGTCCGAGCCCATCTCTTTGGGCCTGGATGTCAATAAATGAAGAAGGAAGAATGTCCATCTCATCGGATGGTGGAGAGATCTAGACAATAGGTTAAATTTGTAGTTATCCTTTCCTTTATTTTTTTCTTTTCTCTTCATTTGGTTTTTTCCCATTTAGTTTGATTTTTCTCCACTGCATATTTGATTTTTCTTAGCAAGTTGAGAATCTTCTATTCTAAGCTATCATTTTTATTTCTTCATTTTTCAAAAAAGGAAATTGCTGGGTTTTGAAAAAAAAGGTTTTTATTCGAAAAACAAATTTTATGACCTACAAATGTGGTAATTCACCAACATGCTAATTTCATAGATGTTGGGGAGACACCTTCCAAAAGGGAGAACAGGGGGGCCCACATTGCAGTGCGGCCGACCCCCCTGTTCGACTCACATGGGGAAGGGCCCATTTGGCTCTCTCTCTTCCAATGGCTACATTTGGTTCCCTAGTGACCATTGGAGAGTGTACACTATAAATGGTGGCCATGAGGGGCACTCCTCTTCACACTTCACCTCATTTCATACCTCCCCAAAGTCACTCCATACTCACAATGTCTTTCTTGCTCTTAATTGAAGTACTCTTGCTCAAAATCTAACTCAAAAAGATTTGCTTTTATTTTCATTTGCAATTTGCTCTCAAGCTCTTCAAGGAAAAATTCGTCAGGGTTTTTTGCTTTTACTAACATCACCTCTTACGAGTTTTTGCCTTGTTGTGTTCTTGTTTGTTGTGGCCATGAAAGGAATGAAGAGGTTGTTTGGTAAGAGGAAGTAGGCTGCAAGCTCAATCCATGGTGGAGATTCAAGTGCACGCCCCTCTCTTGTTGCTACACCAAGTTCACGGAGGAGTGTAGGTGAGGACACTCCCATGGGTGAGAGAAGCAACCTGCACCAACTTTTTCATGACGACCTCGACATACAAAGTGAAGTTGAAGATCAAGCTCACAAGCTCCTACAAGATCATGAGATTTCTCATACGAAACCTTATGATCTAGATTTGATCTCCAAAACAGTTATGGATTCTGAATTCTTTTCCATTTGGCGTGAACTAGGATGGGCAAACTTTTCTCACATAAAGGAGAGAGGTTCATGCCTTATCTCCATGCAGTTCCTTTGCACAATCAAAATAGGATTTGATGGTATTTCTTTTAGATTTTTTCAAAAAGAATACAACATCCTATGGAAAGAATTAAGTGAAATCCTAGGCTTCCATAAACATTGTTTCCTAGATTTAGACGCTTTGCCTATGTTTAACAAACAAAGTTTTTGTCAAGACTTAACTAGTGAGGTCAGATGTAGTGCACCTTGGAATAGCCACTTACACAACCCTACTTTACGCTTCATGCATAGATGGGTGGCTATGACTATGTTCCCTAGAGGAGATGTAAGGGTAGTGCGTGAAGATGAGCTGAAAATTTTATTATCCATGGTTAAAAAGATAAAAGTCACTCCAGTTATTGCCATGATGACATAATAGTTAAATTAAATTCCAAGAATAGGGCCAATTGAATGCACTTCATTGATTACCCGTATAACTACTAGGGTTGGAGCACTAGAATATTCATCATTTGAGTATATTGAAAATGAAGGAGAATTGATTAATGAAGATTATTTAGTGCAAGGACATACCCTTAAGAATGATCAATATGGCTCTTTATTATTTTATTGTCATGGCTTTGTTAATGAAATTCGATTACTTAAGCCAGATTATCATTTGTACAAATGCCAGAGGCTAACCATTGACATTCTTCCCATCGAGGAAGCCTGAAGAAGTAATGTCTCTCGCAGGGTAACTAGAAGCCGTACAAGGAGAGCGGCTATGCCTCTGACAGCCTCCATGGTCCAAGAGTACAAAGAGGAAGAGAACCCATTGGGTGATGCACCCGGATGGACTCAACCTCCTTCGTATGAGACCGAAGGTCCGTCTTTGCATGGATGGCCAGGTGCTACATGGGAGACACCCCTATACACATCGAGCTCTAGCAGCTTGCCTCCAACATCTATGAGAATATGTCATTCCACTTCGGCTAGAAGTCATCGTGACTGTCGGTACCCTGCGTATCGGACAAGAAGTTCAAAAGAGTTCCGCTGTCAAGATTGAAGGCTTCCTCAGGCCCCACATATCATATTACAGCGGACTCGCATCCCTCATATGGATAGCTCTGGAGATTGACTCATGTAATGTAAATCCGGAGCTAACCTGCTGACACAGGGAAGCTCCGCGATCAACACGTGTATAATGACTCCGGACCTAACTCCCAGCAGAGGGAAGCTCCAGTGTTGACACTTGCACAGCGGTGCCGGAGCTACCTCCTCGCCAAGGGAAACTCCAGAGCTTCCACGTGTGGAGCCCCCGGACCTTCATCAACGTATACACTGGCAGATCTCCTTCTACACGGACATTCATGGGACAATCAAAGCGGCAGTTACAAGACCTAATTACGTGTCATTAATGCTATATTAATGATACACCATCAGTGTGCTGTCAATAGGGGTAACATAGCCATTAAGGCACGTTATCACACTATTAATCATGCTTAATACCCTTTAGGCAGTGTATTAGGACATTAAATATGCCAGGGCCACATGTCGGGCTAGGCAAGCTTTGTAACGGTCAGTCCTTAGAACTATAAAAGGGTTGTGCCACACGAACTCATGGACATCTGATCTGATCTGATCCGGGTGAACCTGCATACTAGTGAACACACTCATACAATACAACACAAACCCCGTGGAGTAGGGTATTATGTTCAGGCGGCCTGAACCACGTAAATCTCTGGTGTCATCATCTTGATCTTGATCTATGCGTACCCCAACCATATCAAGAATCTCCACGGGCTACACTTTAGTAGTACCTGGGAAAGTGTCATTGCTACGCATCAACATTTGGCACGCTAGGTAGGGGCCTGGTTGCGAAAAGACCAGAGCAACATCCAAACCAGAAGTCCAGACCTCTCCGGGAGGGTCCGAAATCACGTGAAGGCGTGTCTGGGTCCCAGCTCCCAGACACGGAACCTCAAAACGAAATGCTAGGAGATCAACCTCATTCGTCCGAGGAGGTTCACCTGGCTGACCAAGATGATATGGATCCTTCCGGTGAGGTCCAGGTTGAACAAGAAGGAGTTTTGGACCCCTTTGGAGGGTCCAAGAAGCACATCCTGAAGGTCCGAAACCCCCCAACAGGGTCCATGTCGATGGAGAAGAAGCTTCGGGTCCTTCTGAAAGGGTCCGGACCATCCAACGCCCCATCTACTTCATCAGTGAAGTACTCCATGACGCCAAGACAAGATACATTGAGGTGCATAAACTGCTTTACGCAGTTCTTATTGCCTCAAGGAAGCTTCGTCATTACTTCCAAGCCACGAAGTATCAGTGGTAACTTCTTTTCCGCTACGGGCTATTTTGCATAACCCTAATTCTACTTGGTACATTACAAAGTGGGTAGCAGAACTGGCCGAATTCGATCTAGAATTCATGTCAAGACAAGCAATCAAAAGTCAATCCTTGGCTAACTTCGTGGTGGAATGTACCCCTTCTCCATCAAACCCTGGGGGCCACATTGAGCAGAAACTAGAACCCAAAGTTCCAGAATTCACCGAGCCTCACTGGACCCTCTACTTTGACGGATCTGTGCAAAAGTAGGGGGCCGGAGCTGGAGTCCTTCTCCTGGTTCCGACTGGGCAGAAGATCAAGTACATGGTACACCTTGATTTCAAGGCAACCAACAACATGGCGGAGTATGAAGCTCTCATCTACAGACTCAAGGTGGCACTATCTTATGGTGTCAAACAGTTGTTGGTAAAGGGAGATTCACAACTCGTCATCAAACAAGTCAAAGATGAATGTTCCTGCAACAATCCCCAACTAGCTTCTTATCTACTTGAAGTCCAGAGGCTTCAGAAGGACTTCAATGTCCTGGATTTCCATCACGTTCAGCGTCTTCATAACGCTAAAGCCGACGAACTCTCGATGAAAGCCTCAACCGGAGCTCCGGCTCCTGATGGAATCTTCGTCCAGAGGTTGTCCAAACCAACAGCTCAGCCTGCCGAACTGAGTGAGGGGGGGCGAGACCAGCACCTCGAAGCTAGCTGTCCCGGTGGCCCTGCTACCATGGCGTCCACCAAGGTTTGTAGGTGCTGCCAGAAGCTCCGAGCACCCGGATGGACTCAACCTCCTTCGTATGAGACCGAAGGTCTGTCTTGGCATGGATGGCCAGGTGCCACATTGGAGCCACCCCTATCCACTTCAAGCTCTAGCAGCTTGCCACCAACATCCAAGAGAAGATGATGTTCCTCTTAAACTAGCAGTCATCATGACTATAGCCAAGGAATGACATATCTCACTAGACGTACGGAAGAACTTGAAGTGAGAACGGGTGGCTTCTACAACACTCTCGAAGGGCATGTCCAAGGTACCCAAGACTGGCAACAACACATGGATGCTCAATTCACCACCACCATCTCCAGGCTACTACAACAACAAGCTGATCTCACGGCATACTTCCATCATCAAGGGTTCAACCCTCATCATGGAGGTGAGTGAATAACAAGCTTGGGGGAGGACCCCCACTTGAGGTAAATTGTATCATAGCCCTTGCATATTTATTTTTCATTCACCCATCATCCACCTTGCATATAAAAAATGGGTAAGCAAAGTAGTATAGATTTGTTTTCAAATAAAATATGTGCAGTAAGAATGACTTGGAATTCACGTAGATGAAATGATGAATAGTTGCTCTGTTTTAATTTTCCTAAGTCTCTAGTTTGCAAATTACTACTCTCCAACATATTGCTCTCATTGGCTAAAATTGACTTTTGCCTTGATTTAGAAATTGTGGGTAGCAAAAGCTTAATCCATTCTAAGTTGTTTTGAGATATGATATAGTGATAGGGCTGCTATTCCTAGTTTGAAATGAAACTTGGATTTCCGTAGAAAATTCTAAAAAGATTTAAGTTACTCTCATTTTATTTGAAATACCTACCAAAGCCATATGATACAGTACATTGATAGACCTTATGCATATGCTATTTGTCTTCACATTGAGCTTTGTCAACCTAGTATAGACCTATGTGAGATTTCATTGATTACTTTTGAATTCAAGACTTCACTTGCACATGCTATACTTGTACACTAGAAGTAAGCAAATTCCTATCATATAACCATTCAACAATAAAAAGAGAAACTCCATATCATTCATGCTTAGTACTCTCTCCAAAATTTCTTGCATAAAAAGGGAGTAGAAGAAATGGCTACCAGAAAAAGAAAAAATGAGAAAAAGAGAAGTAGCCATGTTTCATCCCTGCAAAATAAGAGAGTCCACTAAAAAGGAGTCATCTCAATGTCCACATCCACCTCCATTCCATCACACATGCACAAGTCCTGAATCAAATTGTATTGAACTGATTTCTCCGAAGGCTTGCTTTTTTGACTTAGCAATATTATATGTTGCAAATATGCCAACTATATTCCCAACCAAGCTCCACATACAAAGCCTTATTTAGAAGTAGGATTAATTTAGGCACAATGCCTTGATGAGGAGATATTTCCACTACACATAAAGGAGAGACCAAGAGAATCAAATTGAGGTACTCAGAATCTAAATAGAACTCTCCAGAATTTGAGTGAAACTTAATTTCTAGGGTATGTGGGCTCCATTTGCTGTTCTATCTTTCAACCACCCATGAATAGGAGAAGGCATAAGCACAATAATGACTAGAGATGGGTGAAGTACCACACAAACTTTTACAATACAAGGTAGAATATTTTGTTGTAACATGGTACTTTTGATAAGTAGAACATTGTAGAAACTCCTGATCATCAACCTAAAGTCTTGACTTTGCACGGGACGAGCAAAGGATATGCTTGGGGGAGTTTGTTGACAGCTGTTATATACCAAATTCACCTGTCAATATAACTCAATTATGTGAAGGAATTGTCATTTCTTGCACACATCATCTTTCTATTTAACCTATTCCCACTTTTCCTTGGAGAAATAGGACATGCAGGGAATTATTACAGGAAATAAGGTAAAAGAGGGGGAGCAATCCTATAAAATACCATCCCAGCCAATCAAGCGAGGACATGTGGCACCACATGGATCAAATGGCATACAAACAGAAGTATCTGAGGCCATCCAACGGTGTATCACCCATATCAGTCAAGGGGACCCACCTGGAAGTGACCTGGAGGAAGCACACTGCAAAAGGAGCCAAGAGCAGGACGACCGACCCTCTAGTCGGCCGACTAGGTCCTGGCGCCGAACACGGTCAACTTCAACATGTTGACTCCCTATGGTGCCCTGATAATGGTGAAGACTTATTCGTGCACTTTTGATGGCGGGAACCGACCCTTATTAAGCTATAAATAGGACCTACTACCCTCACTTCACACACATAGACCACTTGAGTATTCATCCATTGTATACAATATTCTCCATAGGTTTAGAGGAGTGTAGGCTGTTGAGAGGAGAGCATCTAGTCCATAGTCCAAGTAGGAAAAGAAGTAGAAGGAGTCTCTTCCCAATTCCTAATTGGGAAAGGTATGACTCTTATATTCCTATTTGTATTTGTGACTTTGCTATTAATAAAGATGTTTTATTTAGTATTCTACTGTTCATATTCTTGGATGAAGCGTTTCTTGTTTGATTGTGGATTCCATACATGTGGTAGGAGTAGTAGTTATGATTATGCTATACCATTCTCATTATATCATCATAAACACTACAAACCCTCACTATAGTCTAAATAGCTATGACATGATTATGTTAATATGAATCACTCCTACTATGAATTAACATTGGTTCAACGATGATTTAGTTCATTGCCTTAGGATGGCTTGTGCCTAGGCTCTTAAGGCAATTACTTAATATGCTAGCATGGTGCTAGGATAGATAGGTAGCGTATAATGTCTCGTAGACCCACGGATTGAAGAGGTAGGCAGTAGGTAGTTACATCCCTATCTGTCCTTTGTGATCCTCCACATTCAGCTACGCCACACGCTCTTTGCGGGAGTCATCCTAGTATTGCTAGGGGTAAACCTGTGCCCGATGTGTTAAGCCACTTAGCATGATAATTCAAATTAATATGATCATTAGTAACTAACTTAGGCTATGTATATGTACATTAGAAGCACAGTAGGAGCATCTATGTAACTCTTAGCCTAGTCCCTCTTTACCTCATTAACCCTTTGGGATAGAATGCTCTTGTGTCTGTCACACTACCTACAAATTATCATTTAACCATTCTTGCTAGAACCCTACCTAGACCAACCTAGCCTCTCCATTTGATGATTGCTTTGATTTCACCTAGCCTTCCTTTGGGAGAATATAAATGACACCCTTTGGGAATACTCTACAAGGAGAAATGCTACATCGATAGATTATGTGTGCTTACGGATTTACATCTGTGATTTAAAAGCTATCGACAAGCATTTCTAGCACCACTGCTAGGGATGATTTGTTAGTAGTGCATACAAAATATCAGCACTTTCTCAACTTCCAGCCAATCCCTTAGGTCTGCTAACCGACACTGCGTCAACTTTGTTTTGAAGTAGAGCAGCTTGCGCTAGTGCCTTAGGGTGTCACGCTCATCCTCATATCCATGGGGATTGGCTGGTAGTCGAAGGCGAGCTCGACTTGGCGGAGGCTCGAGTAGGCGTTGTCAATCGACATATCCATGGGGATTGGCTCAGGATCTGCCTGAGGCTCCTCTGGCTCCCTCGAGTCTTCTGGAATAGTTGTAAGTGCCCATGGCACAAGCATGGACTCCAACAGCTCAACATCTATGGCACTATGTTTAGGGAGCTCATCGATCTCCGGCGTAGACGTAGAAGATCCCGCAGCTGGATCTTCAGGTACCGGTGAGCTAGGTTGCTTCGGCGGCGCCCATTGTCAACGTATGAAACATCAACGACGGCCCCCCTGGGTGTTGTTAGAGCTTGTTGCTTCGATAGCATCCACTGTCAATGTATGAAACATCGTCGGCGGGCCCCCAGGGTGATGCCAGAGTTAGGTGATCTGGCAGTCGTCATAGACAATTATTCTTTTTTCCTGCAAATAAGAGATAACAAAAGCAATAAAATTCATCCTCTTGCCTATAGCATATTCGCAGCTTATTATCCTTCTTTGAATTTTATATCCTAACAAATCTCATTGTGACAACATAAGTATATTGATTAGACTTCCTTAGGTTTGTATACATTTCGGACCCGCCTTACTGAGACCCACAAGAATAGGTAGAGTGGCGTACTTAGGGTGCTGGATCAGGCTAAGTCGATAGTGCACTCTGGACCTGTCATTGGCACTGGTTTTTGAATGTGGCCTAGAGGGGGGGTGAATAGTCCTTTTTAAATTTTGTCAGAACCTGCAACACTTAACAACCCGATCAAATCTCGAGATATCGGACTAGTCCGGTCAAGTGCGGACTAGTCCGGTGTGTACCGACTAGGTTAATCAAGTTTGATCAATTAATTTGATTCTAGGATGTATGCAGCGGAAATATACTTTTAATTGAAGTGTTACAAGATTATGAACTAGGGTATACAACAAGTCAATCTTATATTTGATGTTTCAACGTAAAGTAATCAAGACTGATTAAAACCCTAGATTGATATGATGTATAAGAACGATAAACACAAAGTAAGAACACAAGCAATTTATCCTGTGGTTTGGTTCCCACAGAGGCAACCTACATCCACGTTGAGCAGTCCACAAAAGGACCAGGTCTTCTCCAACCCTACCCTCGTTGGATCACCACGAAGGCCAATCCTCTTCACTTATCACAAAGGGTAAATAACCAAATTCAAGGGGCCTTACCACACATTGAGGGCTCCCCTAGATTACAACAACAACTCCATCAAGAACACACTCGAAAGATTACAATGAAAATCATAGGAGTGTGTTAGGGAATCAAACCAAGAGCTCAATGAGTGATGAATCATGTCTCTCCAATGTTCTAAAGTGTATCCTCAAGGGATTGATCTTTGTTGCTTTTGATTTCGTGGAGAGATGTGTTTTTGAGGCTCTTTGGAGGTGTGACGGCGCAGGGGGTCGAGAGAGGTAAAAGTTGGGCCATGCACATCTATTCATATCGGGTTCCTAAAAGTGACCGTTAGGGTTTAGGAATATCGTACTAGTCCTTGGTGGACACCGGACTAGTCTGGTGTGCCATGTGTAGCAAACCCTAAGTGTCCCGAAATATCGGACTAGTCCGGCTAGAAGCGGACTTGTCCGATTTCGCTTCTGGAAATCTTCGGAAAAGTCCAATAATCACCGGACTTGTCCGGATCAGTGAAACCCTAAGTGAATTGGATGGCAAGTCCGCACTTGGAGGACTTGTCCGATTTAGGTCAGATGGTTTTCGGACTAGTTCGTGCCAATATCGGACTTGTCTGATTTTCATCAGACTGATATCGGACTAGTCCGTTGTGTGGTCGGACTTGTCCGATTTTGTGCAACTTGTGAAGTGTTTTGAGGACTGGTCCGCACTGGGGAGGACTAGTCCGATTCTAGTCAGAGAGATATTGGACTTGTCCATGGTGATATCGGACTTGTCCGATCTTGTGCAGAGAGGTATCGGACTAGTCCGGTGTCAGTTGGACTAGTCCGGTCCTCTATAAACATGTGCAATAAGTGTGATTATTTGTGCTTGAGCTCTTGGGGTGTGTTTCCTTAACACACTCCATACACAATGATCTACTACACTTGTTCCTTGATCTCTTTTCCACATTGCTCCTCATTCTCCCTTCTTTTTGGCTCTTTGCTCATTTTCTCATTAAATCCTGTGCTCATCTAAACAAAGTAGTTTGGAACTCATTTGCTTGTCATAAATCATCCAAAACCCACAAGGGGTTCCTAGATGCACTTTCAATCTCCCCCTTTTTGGTGATTGATGACAACCAATTGAGATTTCACAAAATATGATAAAAAGTTGAGATTTTCATAAAGTATGCACATATGAGTTTAAAATACATTAAGCAATGAAAACATGGTCCATATGTGCATTCTTTATGGTGGGATGCATAACTAAGTGCATTAAAACAATGAGAATGACATAATTGAAATTAACACACCAACAACAAGCATATATGTCATTCTAGGAGCAAAATAACAGATTTCATCAATTACTTCACAAGTAGCTTAAAACATTGCATCACAGGACCATAAGTATCATAAGAGCATATTAAACGTTTTACAACCCAGAAAAATAGACAAAAAAGCATAACAAGAAGCTCTCCTCGTATCCTATAGCTAAGACCTAAGACCTAAGACTTCCCCTCAATCTCTCCCCCTTTGGCATCCAGACACCAAAAAGAAGTAGAGGAGGGACATAAAGTCTTCAAGCCTCGCTGTTGGTCGTCTCATTGTCTTCATCTTCATCTTCGGGCTGATGATGAGGAGGAGGAGGAACGGAGCCACTCAAACCCCCAATGCCAAAATAGGCAAGCTCTGAGGGAGTCAAGGGCCCGAGCTTGGTGTAGTCAGAGTCGGAATCTTCAGAAATTACTAGAGATCCAATGGGCTCGATCTCCAGTTTTCGACAAATTTGCTTCACATTTTCCTTGACATACTTCAAGTCTTCCTTTCTTCTCTTGTTAAGCTTGTGGGCCTTTACCTCGTCCTTTCTGCAGGAGGCAAAGATAGCAGTCAGGTACTTGAAGATGCCACTTGCAGATCCTTTTTGAGGAGTTGCCCTAGTGGCAGGGGCAGCCCCGACATCTCCACTTGCTCTCGCTGGAGCCTCTGCACTAGAAGCAGGAGAGGGAGCAGCTTGAACATTTGCTTGTTGAGGCTTCTGAGGCCTCAATGGTGTGTTCTCCAAATCTTTGATGAATTCGATGCCTGTGACCTTCTCAATCATGAATATGAGGTAGGGGGCATAGCCACAGGATCTGTTGGGGGTGCTAGAGATGTTGACCATATCGTTCCAGATATAGTCACATACATCAAACTTGTGGTCTTTGCTTATGACCTTCATCAAGGTCCGGAGATAGCCCTGTACACTCCCTGCATCCCCATCCTTCGGGCAATTGTCTTCCTCAACACCCAGTTAAGCACCACAAAGAAGGGCTTCATGTTCTTTGTGGAGGGAGGACAAAGAACCCTAACTATGAGACAAATGGAGTTGCTCAATGCAAAAACTAGCCTAACAGCAATGTAATACATCAAGGACACTAGTATTAGGTGAAGGAAGCTAGGCTATTTGATCAACAATGAAGAAAATGGAGATTTCTAGGGTTTGGGGGAAAATTATCGAAAAAAAATCGCTTGAAACTCGGAGAGGAGGGTGTTGAAGGGCGGACAAGTCCGTGGACTTCAATCCCTAAGCCATGGAGCTTAATTTCCACCCAAACTTGGAGCTTTTTGATGGAGGAGTCACCAAATCGCCTTGGGGAGCTCGAGCGAGGAGAGAGAAAGCTTGAGGCAAGTGTGGGGGTGAGGAAATTAGGGTTTGGCGGCGGCTAGGGTTATGGACACGAAAAATCGAACAAGTCCAAAAATGACCCGACTAGTCCGAACTTTTCCAGAGGCTATATCGGACTAGTCTGTGGTTCGCCGGACTAGTCCGGCCTAACCGGCGCTCTGCGGACTAGTCTGCATGGGCGGACTGGTCCGGGTGACCATGGACTAGTCCGTGGTCACCAGGGATGAACTTTTTAGCCCATTCGTATATATTCGAAGGTACTTATTTAGAAAATAGGGAGGCAAATCAAATCAAATAATCTTGATGAATATGATCAGTAAGCATACAACAATCAAGCAATGATCATAATTCACAAAGATCTAGTAATTGACATAGTTTTTTCGGAAAAATTGAGAGAGATGATTTTCACAATCCAATCAACATATTTTGAAGAATTCATACAGGTATGCAAATTTTCAAGCCACATTCCGAGCATCAAGGATGTTTAGTTCATTTTGAAGCTCGCAAAAGCGTTTTTCATCAAGTGGCTTGGTGAATTTGTTGGCTAATTGCTTTTCGGTGTTGACATGGGAAATGTCTATATCTCCTTTCATGGAGAGGTCTCTTAAGAAGTGATGCCGAATGTCTATGTGCTTGGTCCTAGAGTGCTCAACTGGATTATGGGCAATTTTAATGGCACTCTCATTATCACAAAGGAGTGGAATACGGTTCATATTGTAACCGTAATCCCTTAGAATTTGTCGCATCGAAAGGAGTTGTGCACAACAACTCCCGGCTGCAACATACTCCGCTTTGACCGTGCATAAGGCAACTGAGTTTTGTTTCTTGGAGGACCAAGAAACTAGGGATCTACCTAGGAATTGGCATGTACCTGAGGTACTTTTTCTATCTACTTTGCATTCGGCATAATCTGCATCGAAACCAATGAGATTGAATTTGGAGCCTTTTGGATACCAAAGACCAAGGTTGGGTGTATGAACTAAATATCTCAAGATCCTTTATACGGCTGTCAAGTGACACTCCTTAGGATCGGCTTGAAAACTTGCACACAAACATACACTCAACATAATGTCTGGCCTAGATGCACATAAATAGAGTAGAGATCCAATCATGGAACGATATACCTTTTGATCAACGCTAGGTCCACCTTCATTGAGATCCAAGTGGCCATTCGTTGCCATAGGAGTTTCTATGGGCTTCGCCTTGTCCATTCCAAACTTCTTGAGTATGTCTTGAGTGTACTTAGTTTGACTTATGAACGTCCCTTCCTTTTGTTGCCTCACTTGGAATCCCAAGAAGTACTTTAGCTCTCCCATCATAGACATCTCAAACCTATTTGTCATAATTTTACTAAACTCCCCACAAAAAGATTTGTTAGTTGAACCAAAGATTATATCATCAACATATATTTGACAAACAAATAGATCATTGTCAAAATCATTTGTAAACAATGTATAATCTACTTTACCAATCTTAAAGCCATTTTCAATTAAGAAATATCTAAGACACTAATACCAAGCTCTAAGAGCTTGTTTGAGGCTGTAGAGAGCCTTACACAATTTAAATACGTGGTCAGGGAACTATTCATCTTCAAACTCGGGGGGCTGCTCCACATACACCTTCTCCTTGATTGGTCCGTTGAGGAAGGCGCTTTTCACATCCATTTGATAGAGCTTGAAATCATGGTGAGTAGCATATGCAAGCAATATTCTAGTGGACTCAAGTCTAGCTACGGGAGCAAAGGTTTCATCAAAATCCAAACCTTCTACTTGTGAATACCCTTTGGCCACAAGTCGTGCATTGTTTCTTGTCACCACCCCGTGTTCGTCTTTGTAAAAGCCCGCTTTTTGGAAGAACAAAAACGCACAAATGCAAACTTAAGAATTTTGAAAACGGACTTGGAAATCCAAACTCACATGAACCATATGAGTTAACCAATGTTCACTTAAAATAGGGACTTGTTAAAATTTTACATACAGAACATGTTTGCTAATGTATTTGGAACTTAAGGTGTAAACTCCTTAATTTCCAAGTATTCACATTTTCAATGAAAAAATTAAAGGAGAAAAGAAAGCAAAATAGAGAGAAAGAAAAAGGAATTATTCCAACCCTAAAATGGGACATCCAAAAATATTCAAATATCATGCCGTAAATTTTTCCATGACCTTCTAATATTCCAAGTAGACTCTCGGTAAAGTTTCAAAATTTTTGAAGCACGTTTCCCATTTATTGGACACGTACTGAGAGTTTAATCAACGTCGACTTCAAATTTAAACGTCGTGCTCAACCTTGTCCAAATCAACTCCAAATTTTTCCTGAGGTCCCTTATGGTTCAAAAAGGTTAACTTCAAAGTTTCAGGATTTTGAACCTAATCTTCTATTTATTTCCTTGAGTCAAGTATCACCACTTGAATTCAAATTCAAATCTGAGTTCAAATTCAACTTGCTCAGTTTTGGAATCTGATTGCACCATAAAATTCTCCACATTTTATTTAGTCACTGGGCAAAATTTGACTATTTTTGAAGCATGCTTGCTAGCCCTATTGGAATTTTGGAAAGAAGAAGAGGGAAGTGGGTCCCACAGGTGGTCCCCACCAGTCAGGTCGGCACCGGCTTCCTCTCTCCTCCCCTGCCTCCACGCAGGTGCGTGCATGTGCCACCGCGATAGCCACCGCGACGTCGCACCGGTCCTTATCCCCAGCGCCGTGCCTCCTCCCGGTCCTACCCACGACACTCGGCCGCCTCCTGGCCTCCAGCTCGTGCCCCTCAGCGCCGTGCGCCGCTCGGCCTGGCCGCTCGCCTTGCCTCCGGCTGCAGCGCCCCCGTACCGCGTGCCTCCCTCGCCGTGCTCGACCGCTGCGCGCGCCCGTGCGCCGCACCTTCTCCTCTCCCGGCTCTGCACACCGCCGGCCGTCCACGGCGCCGCATCCCCTAGGCCCGCGCGCCTCCTCCTCGCCAGCCCTGCGTCCCGCCGCCGCTCGCCCCTGGCGCTTCACTCCCAGCCGGCCCCTGCCTCGCCCGGCTCCTCCCCGCCGCCTGCAGCGCGCACCCCTGGCCAACCTGCCGCTCGCCGGGCAGCGCCGAGCCGCCAAGCTCCTCGCCGCCTCCTCCGACGCGCAGCCACGACCGCCTCTCCAGCTTCCTCCGGCCGCCACGACGTGCTGTTCGCGCTCGCACCACCGTTCTGCTTCCTCCAGCCATGGTCATGCTCAAAGTGGCATGCTCCGCTGTTGCCCCCGTGCTGATGGCCGCCTACTGCTCGTCCTCGCCATGCCACCGAGGTGCTAGCTGCGTCGCCCGCACACCTCCCGCATGTCCGCGTCATGCTGCCGCGTTCCGGCTCTCACCACTGTCCAAAACCGGTTGGTTCTCCTACCCAACGCCGACACCCGGCATCGTCACCCCATTCCGCACCGTGGCTATGTCTTGGAAGCAAGTCCATTGTTTGGCGCGATGGATAAAATTCGGGAACACGCCTTTGACACAATGGTATCGACCATTAATACAAGGTTAGCTCTTATTTTGCAAGGGTGATTGGATCAGTGACTGCAACCTAGGTGTTCGATGAAATGGTTACATGGCGAAACTAAGTGTGTTGCTGTTCAATGTTGGTCTATGGATGTAGGTCTGTTGTGGTGTGGCAAATCGAACAAGATAAGTGCCAAGGTGCCCTTTGAATGGTGATGAAGCGACAGAAATCAAGTGCACACCTTAGTTGTTCGGCGAAATGCCTACAAGGTGAGCCTTGCACTGAAATATCTTGCTTGACGTCACCGACGTCCGTTCGTCGTGATCGCTAATGATACACATGTGTCGTCAAGTCGTACATCCAGTTTCTGCATTGATATCATTCCTATAGGAGTCCTTAAGTTGACCTCCTTTGTCGTTTGTAACACGTTGGCATATCCGTGCGTGTGCTCCTCCATGAGCTGCGTCGACGTCGTTGACTACATGACGTCGTCGTGACGCTCGGAGCCATCATCGTGTCCTGGTATCGAGATGAAGGATGCGTGTAACGTACATGATGCTAGAACACAACCACAACACAACGGTCGACAATCGTTTAACCAAATTAGGGTTTAGTCGAGGCGAGGCTCGTCGAGGCGAGGCTCGTCGAGGCGAGACTCGTCGAGTCCTGGGTGTAGCCAGGGTGCTCGATGAAATGCCTTCTAGGTCAAACCAAGTGGTTCGGTGATCACCGATGACCTAGGGTTGAGTAATGTGAGAACGTTGCGACCGACAAGGAAAACTAGACCAAGGGAAACCTTGGATAAGAGTTTCTTGTTCAGGTCGACGATGTTTCCTAACCGTCTGCGGAATTTCTTAACTAGGTATGCCGTCTCATCGATGGCAGGTTTGTTGAGTCGCTTATCAACAACCGAGTCGACATCACCAACCTTGTGACTCATAAGGTGGTGTTCGGGAGTCTGTTCACCACTATTGACGAGTTCGCGTCGATGTGGACGTCGCTAATCCGATCTTCTCGAGATGGCAAAGCATGCCTTCACGACAAGGTCTCGCATCATGTTTAAGTCCCAAAAGCTTATCGAGCTCATCTGGACAAGCTTGCGGGAGACACTACATTAGTGTCGTCGTGTAAGCACTTGAATGATGCTCAAGAAGCTTGCCGTAGAAACTACTTTACCTAAAAGTCAGTTGAACGTTTTCTTGGTACTCATGCTAGGTTAACAGTGCTTGTTATGACTCTTTGAGTCTAAACAATGTTGATCTCACTTCACTCCCAAGTGTCGCTAGAGTTTCACCCTGGTTCATCCGTATCAGAACCCTGTGACCACACTTGTCACGTAATTAGGTTTACTCCTTAATGAGTTTGTGTAACTTCATTGGTCGACTTCCAGGTCACAACCTCTTGTTGCACAGTTCACTCATGCCTTAAGCTTTCAATGCTCCATCTTGATCGCTTAGTCTTCCTTACATCACACAGTCCATTAATGCTTCTTCACCATTCTACCTTATCATCCTTAAGTGGCATAGCATCGAGTGTTGAGTGCCAAGTTGCAATGTGTGCTTACGTTGTACCTTTCAATTCACATCTCGATACTACGATGACCACTTGACTCCATCCTTTGTTCATCCACACAACAGAGGCATATCTGTCCTTCCTAGTCAAACTCTTCATTCTTAGAGTTTACACAACCCCGTGGAGTCTATTATTAAATTACTTAAATACTTATATGCATATCATGTCGATAGGAACGTGCTGATAGGTGATCGACAAGAAACTTCGCTTGGAAGAGAAGGCCAAGGTGTTCACACTGAAGTTCCATGGCAGGTTCTCCGGAGGAAGACCAAGCCCTAACAATTGACATTTATTTGAGTCGCAAACTAAGGCAAGCCCCGGTTTGCATTTAAAAGCTTTACAGAGTTTTTACAGTCTTTATCACCTTACGTCATAAGTTTGATGTGTGCATTACGTATAGGGTGATTGATGCTCCACTTGCATGGCCAAAATTCCCAGGGATTGGTTGGAACGAGTTACAATTTGACCTGTAGTAACTGCTTTGCTAATGCATAGGAAATCCGGTAGAAGTCAAGTAGTTGGAATCTACTTGCGAGAGATGTAGGACATATCTCACAGGATTGGTTAGTTAGAAAAATGGCTTAATATAATGAAATTGAGACCGGGCAGGGAATGGAATAGAAGCGGCGAGAAGTGAGTCTCGGTCGCATAGCCCTGGCTGTGTCGATTAAGGCCCGCTTCGTGTGCGGCCCCTTCGGACAAGCTTGAATTGTACCGGCAACATAATGGACATATGGAATCCAATAAAATGACGTAGCTTGGTCACTTGGGTGTCGAGGCATACCGTTCCATTTTATAGGTGTGGGTTGAGGGCAGCAAGGTGTAAATCCGCTGGTGGGCACGTCAGAGTACGCCCCATGCAGGGACCTCCTGCTCATGACGGATCGACTGGTTCAACATTTGAGTGTCTCGCAAAAGGTGGCCATATACGCCTGGTACTGAAGTGTTATGTAGGTACGGGTGTGCTCGCTGACACTTCCGAACGACGTATGTGTCGTGTTGTCCGGGTGTGTCCTGATTGCAATCAGCGTCCCTCGCGGTAATAGAGTACCACTTGTTCACTGCGCCGTGACGTAGTAAATACTAAAGAAGCCAGAAAATCATATTGTATTGAATTATAATTACTTTGCAACCTTGCATGATTTAGAGATAGTATAATTAAAAGTTTACAGTTTCCCCGTACTTTAGCTGTAATAGCATTACGTGCTTTGGGCATTTCATATCATCGGCAAAGCGTTTCTTGTTTGATTGTGGAGTCTATGATGTGCCGTGCCCGAAGAATGTCGTTTGCTACTTAAAACATAATTATAAGGATCCACTTGTAGGCGAGTCTATTTATGCTATTCCTTACCTATGTTAGTATTCATCCTGCATATGTCTAGTGAGACAGTTAAGTCTTGCTGAGCCTTATGCTCACGTTTGCACTTTAACGATTTTTGCAGGTATTAGTTTTATTTCTGCTGTTCAGGTTGTACATGAGACTCGAGGTGTCGAGATAAATATCATGTGAACTACGCCGCTGCTGAATGTTCTTCTTGTTGCTAGTGAGAATCGTCCTAGGGCATGGACGTCTTCTCTCCTGCTTTGTTAGGTGACATTATGAGTATATACTTTCCGCTGCGTGTGTACTTCTATTGTACACTCTTTTGTAAACTCTTCTTATTATAAAATAAAAACTTTATATGTTTTGGTATCCTTTTTGTGTGTGCTGTTAGGTGCCGCATCGCACGGCATCACCCAATGAGATCCTCAGATGTGTGGACTCCGGTCCTCACAGACATGGTGTCAGAGCTTCGTTGGGAATAGCACGCTCGAAAAGAGCCTATTTTCGAAAACTCCGAAGTAGTCGAGTGAGGATTAGCTATATGCCCATTAAGGACTATTACTAGTATAAGTTATAAAGGTGGTGAACTAACTTGTTATATTATTCTGTAACGACGCTCCGTCTTCAAGGTAAGAGGTAAGGTACGCCGCCGAGAGCGGATCAATCTCGGTAAGCTCTGCATACGAGATGTGGTATGTGATATTTCTGTGGCTTAGCACAGAAAGTTAATATGAGTCTCTGAAACTTTCCATGTTTCTGAGAACATATGACACGCGGTACCCCAGCGTGACACAAAATTAGTGGGAGCCCCCGTTGGGTGGTGTATAACCCGATAGTGTGTATCTCTAGAACTATTCATGTTCTATGGGATCATGCGAAACACGTATGCCCGAGTGTGTATAAGCCGGTTCGTACGGGAGTCTTTGCTGTACAGACGTATTTACAGCCATGTACCTCAAGACATGACTTCGCTCGAGGGCGACTCATACCAGAGTCGTATGCATTTACTTTTGATTATATCTTATTGTGACTGTCTGTCGTGTTTCCCCGTGCCGCCCTTGAGGTGTGAAGGTGTGAAAGGGGATTGTTTGTCTTCTGCAGGTACACTAACTCTGGTAGCGACCCATGTAGAAAACGTTTGCGAGTGATCGATATTAGAACCACCTATAGCCGTATCCGGATATACCGGGTTAGACTTTTCTTTTGGTAAGGCACGTAGTACCGTCAGTATACCACTTGATACTTTGACCATCCCCCACGAAAGAAATGGCTTCATATTCATATTAAGTCCAAGTATCAGTTGCTGATATCTTATGGACAAGGTAAAATGTTTCTCTTCAAGAGTAGGTGAACCAAAGTCCTTTGCTCCTGGCGAGAGTTTAGCTCGACTTCACCGGAGTAAGATTTTGGTTAAGCATGAAGATCCATAGTGTTATGCTATGGATAAGAAGGTCGCCAAGTCTCTTTTAAGATTCCATTTAGTTCCAAAGAAAATTATTAGTTGTGAATTAAGTTCTAGCCATCGGACTTGAGTTTTGAGCTAAGTTTCAAAATTTGAGTTTGTTCCCAAATTCTTGTGTTTCGAAGCCGGTGAGTTCTGTTTTCGAACAGAATTGACCTGACTTTGAAATTCCATATCTCTTCAACCTGAAGGGCTATGAATGTAATTGAATACTTTTTAGAAAGCTTTTGAAGTCTTCTATAAGTTTCCTATTGATCTCCAAGCCAAAAGACCTTTGTATGGTGATGATAATGCACCGTTATCACAGCAGCTGCTGTTCTGAAACTACACGGACCAGCATCTGAATTTTTGCCATATTTCTTTGTAGAAAGCTCTTCTATTCCAATATGATACATTTCTGGAAAGGGGAAGAGCTATTCTACAACTTTGTTATTCAGTGATACCTCAAATTCAGTTTAAAACTAATTAAAAACAGAGTTGAAGATAGTACATGTATATAGGTGCTATCTGAAACAGCCAGAAAAATTTTGAACTTTGAACAGCCATAACTGTTAAACTAGAAATGCAACCTAGGCATATTTATACATGCCTGGAAAGATTAAAAAATCCTCTACCAGCTTCCTATTCAACACGAAGGCTAAAACTCGCAATAACCAAGTCTAAATTGAAGTATCGTTTAAGGTGTCGAAACAGTTCAGAATATGGACCGTCTGTTTCGATTATAATTCCCAGTAAACTTATTGAATGGCTTCGTATTTTACATTTCTGGGATCCTGAGAATGTATGCAACAAGTTTGCTATGTATTACTTTTGCAGATATTGATGTTTGTATATCTGAAAATTGTGGACAAAATCAGCCTTAAACAAAGGAGATGCTGTCCAAATTTTCAGAAAAACTATCAACTTGCAAATGCCATATCTTCTCAACCAGAAGTGCTACGAGGGCAAGTAAATACTCTTTAGAAAGATTTGGAAGTCCTCTGCAAGTTTTCTGTCCAGCTCAAGACCAAAATCCTTCTCTAAGTGGGTGAAATTTGGATAATCGCAGAGACTGTCCAGGCACACCCAAACTGGACAGCAATCTGTACACCTCTGAATTTAATACATAACTCGCAGACCCTTGACCCAATGGTGTCGCGCGAGTAACCGTTGGAAAGGTTAGAGAGTCAGATACAAGTTTTGCAATTGGCTCCAGACCTGAATCGGTCATCTACGTATTCCAAATCGAGTTTGAATACAGAGTGGTCAATCTGAACTGAATTCAGTTCTGAATACTGAAATTTTACCTGACTTCAAAAATTCATATCTTTTGAACCAGAACTGATGTGAAGACAATTAAGTACATTCTGTAAAGCTGATTATGTTGGATGCAACCTTGTAAATAAGAATATTTCCAGATTTCCATCAGAACAGTCTGAAAACTGTAGATCAAAACTGGTACTTTTTAAGCAGGTTCTGCTGAAAGTGCACAAAATTCTGCTGACTTTAAAATAGCATAACTTGCAAACCAGAGAAGATCTAGAGGCAAACCAATACTTTTTAGAAAGGTCTTGATGTGTAATTTAACTTTGTTATGCACCTCGAGATCTGATTTTGCCATTTACTGGATCAAAGTCGAGTTTGCGTCCAGGCTGGTCGTTTGTCACCATAGCCTGGCCAGTTTGAATCTTTTGGTTTTTGTTAGGCATTCGGCTCTCGATTTCAATTCGAGGAGTGTCGTAACCAACCAAGAGTTAGGACTCAACTAATTACCAAGTTGAATAGAGTGTTTAACTCATTTAAAGCCTTTTTCCTTGGATAGGTATAATAGTGTCTGATTTATGTGACTTGCCACATCACATCTTGTGATGTTGAGCGCAGGTCGCAATTACTCGAGTTGCATCTCGTCTTCCCATGAGGATTGTTTGAAGTACGCTTCAACATCCTGGTTTGGAACTTTAAGGGGGAAGGCGATCACTCAAGTAAATGTGTTGTTCAACCATCAACCTTGGTTACAACAAGTCGTGTCAACAAGAAGACGATCAAGTAAGATTACATCTTCAAGAGGATCCAACATCCACCACCAGATTGAGTTACTCAAAGAAGAAGTGTGACTTCAACTCCACTAAAGTGATCACTAAGGATATCAGTTCCTCTTGCCAAATCAAAGCGAAGGTTAAGTGAAGCATCACTAGAGACATATAGTTAGTTGTTTTTCTTCTGATGAAGATACAATCAAGTTGAGTAGAACATGCACAAGCTTTCGAAAGGTCGAGGTAACGTGGTATATTTCCCACATTCCTTGTCAATCGTTCTGTTATGAATTCCTTAACTATGGTCGAGTCATGAAGGTAACTCTACTCATTGAGTGTCTTTCACGACCACGGTGTCCAATCCTTGCAAATCATCAGACAGTACTTGAGTTTTGTGGGTGTGGTTCATTTAGTCTTGCTCAAACTATAAAAGCTACTGCACCATGCATGTGCACCATTTGCATCATACATCTGCATCATTTGCACCATACATATGCACCATTTGCACCATACCATGTGCATATTCATTGCACCATACAACATATGATGCATCATGAAACATCATTACCAATGTAACACCAATGATGGAATGCATCATAATACTAAAATTTAGAGCAAGATTGTGTACCCCATTCAAACTATTCTAAGGTGTCTAATGACTACGATCATTTCACCATATTCATTTTACTTCTTACATTGTTGATCTTCTTTCTATTGAGTGATACCTGGGCAACCAATCACTCAACCCCCCTTGCAACTAAACAAACACTTGAACTTCCATCCTTGACTTGTTTAGGTTCAAGTACCTTGATTGTTGCAACTATACCGTTCATCATCGAGTGGTCATCAGTTCGATGATCAACCTTGTCAAATCCATGAAATTTCCTTCCTCGCGAGGATATCATTCGATTATCAACCTCGTGAAACTCTTTGGGTCCATCTAAGATCTTGTGTTGGTATATGGTAACCTTGATACACCAAGAACCTTGGAGTTACCACATGAATGAGTTCTTTGCTGTGTTGAAACATATGAGGATACTGAATCCTTAAATCCTCGTGTGCCACCGCAAAGGGTCTTCATCTTCTGTTTCCATTGTTTGAAGACGTTGATATACCCAAAAACCTTATAGTCGCCATATCTTCAGTATTCCTGCTGTTTTGATTACATAAGAGTGTTGAGTGTCTTGCTACGCTTATGCTACGGCTAAGAAATCCTATGGTTGACTAAACATCAAACGAGGTTAATGATTGTTGTTTAACCTCGTAAACCATCTTAACTCATGTCAAGGGAAATACCACATCAAGTTATAAGGACCTATGAAAAACCAAACAAGCAACCAAGAATCAATGCAAGGATAGTTTCAAACTATCATGATGACCTAGATAAGCAAAGAACAAGTGCAAATTCTTCAAATCAAGACTAGGACAGAACAAGATGTCACGCTAGTGTAAGAGTACAACAATAAAGGATCAATACCAGACGTGAGAGTTTTACGACGTGATATTGTCATGTCGAGCATCCTGTCAAGGTTTTCAACCTAAAGACTGGAATCACTTGAAGCAAACTTTAGAATTTCTTAATATGCCTAAAGATAATCACTATTTCGTGGAACCCAAGTCTTTAAGGGCATTGTCATTTTCCTTAGTCAATGACCCTCTTTTGCGAATCGTTCCCTCATCGTTTCTGTTATTCTACTTGCTAGAATCTCGGGACGAGATTCCTTTAAGGGGGAAGGATTGTAAAAGCCCGCTTTTCGGAAGAACAAAAATGCACAATGCGAACTTAAAAATTCTGAAAATTGACTTGGAAATCCAAACTCATGTGAACCATATGAGTTAACCAATGTTCACTTAAAATAGGGACTTGTTAAAATTTTACATACAGAACATGTTTGCTAATGTATTTGGAGCTTAAGGTGTAAACTCCTTAATTTCCAAGTATTCACATTTTCAATGAAAAAAATTAAAGGAGAAAAGAAAGCAAAATATAGAGAAAGAAAAAGGAATTATTCCAACCCTAAAATGGGACATCCAAAAATATTCAAATCTCATGCCGTAAATTTTTCCATGACCTTCTAATATTCCAAATAGACTCTCGGTAAAGTTCAAAAATTTTTGAAGCACGTTTCCCATTTATTGGACACGTACTGAGAGTTTAATCAACGTCGACTTCAAATTTAAACTTCGTGCTCAACATTGTCCAAATCAACTCCAAATTTTTCGTGAGGTCCATTATGGTTCAAAAAGGTTAACTTCAAAGTTTCAGGATTTTTGAACCTAATCTACTATTTATATCCTTGAGTCAAGTATCACCACTTGAATTCAAATTCAAATCTGAGTTCAAATTCAACTTGCCCAGTTTTGGAATCTGATTGCACCATAAAATGATCCACATTTTATTTAGTCACTGGGCCAAATTTGACTATTTTTGAAGCATGCTTGCTAGCCCTATTGGAATTTTGGAAAGAAGGAGAGGGAAGTGGGTCCCACAGGTGGTCCCCACCAGTCAGGTCGGCACCGGCTTCCTCTCTCCTCCCCTGCCTCCACGCAGGCGTGTGCATGTGCCACCGCGATGGCCACCATGACATCGCACCGGTCCTTATCCCCAGCGCCGTGCCTCCTCCCGGTCCTACCCACAACACTCGGCCGCCTCCTCGCCTCCAGCTCGCGCCCCTCAGTGCCGTGCGCCGCTCGGCCTGGCCGCTCGCCTTGCCTCCGGCCGCAGCACCCCCGTATCGCGCGCCTCTCTCGCCGTGCCCGACTGCCGCGCGCGCCCGTGTGCCGCGCCTTCTCCTCTCCCAGCTCTGCACACCGCCGGTCGTCCACAGCGCCGCATCCCCCAGGCCCGCGCGCCTCCTCCTCGCCGGCCCTGCGTCCCGCCGTCGCTCGCCCCCTGGCGCTTCACTCCCAGCCGGCCCCTGCCTCGCCCGGCTCCTCCTCGCCGCCTGCAGTGCGCACCCCTGGCCAGCCTGCCGCTCGCTGGGCAGCGCCGAGCCGCCAAGCGCCTCGCCGCCTCCTCCGACACGCAGCCACGGCCGCCTCTCCAGCTTCCTCCGGCCGCCACGACGTGCTGTTTGCGCCCGCACCGCCGTTCTGCTTCCTCCAGCCATGGTCATGCTCAAAGTGGCATGCTCCGCTGTTGCCGTGCCCTGGCGCTATTGCTGCCGCGCCGATGGCCGCCTACTGCTTGTCCTCGCCATGCCACCGAGGTGCTAGCCCCATCGCCCGCACACCTCCCGTGTGTCCGCGTCATGCTGCCGCGTTCTGGCTCTCCCCACTGTCCAAAACCCGCTGGGTCTCCTACCCAACGCCGACACCCGGCATCGTCACCCTGTTCCACACCGTGGCTATGTCTTGGAAGCAAGGCCATTGTTTGGCATGATGGATAAAATTCGGGAACACGCCTTTGGCACAATGGTATCAACCATTAATCCAAGGTTAGCTCTTATTTTGCAAGAGTGATTGGATCGGTGACAGCGGCCTAGGTGTTCGATGAAATGGTTACATGGCGAAACTAAGTGTGTTGCTGTTCAATGTTGGTCTATGGATGTAGGTCTGTTGTGGTGTGGCAAATCGACCAAGATAAGTGCCAAGGTGCCCTTTGAATGGTGATGAAGCGACGGAAATCAAGTGCACACCCTATTTGTTCGGCAAAATGCCTACAAGGTGAGCCTTGCAGTGAAATATCTTGCTTGATGTCACCGACGTCCGTTCGTCATGATCGCTAATGATACACATGTGTCGTCAAGTCGTACGTCCAGTTTCCGCATTGATATCATTCCTATAGGAGTCCTTAAGTTGTCCTCCTTTGTCGTTTGTAACACGTTGGCATATCCGTGCGTGCGCTCCACCATGAGCCGCCTCAATGTTGTTGACCACATGACGTCGTCGTGACGCTCCGAGCCGTCATTGTGTCCTGGCATCGAGATGAAGGATGACCGTAACGTACATGATGCTAGAACACAACCACAACACAACAGTCGACAATCGTTTAACCAAATTAGGGTTTAGTCGAGGCGAGACTCGTCGAGTCCTGGGTGTAGCCAGGGTGCTTGATGAAATGCCTTCTAGGTCAAACCAAGTGGTTCGGTGATCACCGATGACCTTGGGTTGAGTAATGCGAGAACTTTGCGACCGACAAGGAAAACTAGACCAAGGGAAACCTTGGATAAGAGTTTCTTGTTCAGGTCGACGATGTTTCCTAATAATCCGCGGAATTGCTTAACTAGGTATGCCGTCTCATCGACGACAAGTTTGTTGAGTCGCTTACCAACAACCGAGTCGACATCACCAACCTTGTGACTCATAAGGTGGTGTTCGGGAGTCTGTTCACCACTATTGACGAGTCCGGGTCGATGTGGACGTCGCTATTCCGATCTTCTCGAGATGGCAAAGCATGCCTTCACGGCAAGGTCTCGCATCATGTTTAAGTCCCGAAATCTTATCGAGCTCATCTGGACAAGCTTGCGGGAGACACTACATTAGTGTCGTCGTGTAAGCACTTGAACGATGCTCAAGAAGCTTGCTGTAGAAACTACATTACCTAGAAGTCAGTTGAACGTTGTCTTGGTACTCATGCTAGGTTAGCAGTGCTTGTTATGACTCTTTGAGTCTAAACAATGTTGATCTCACTTCACTCCCAAGTATCGCTAGAGTTTCACCCTGGTTCATCCGTATCAGAACCCTATGACCACACTTGTCACGTAATTAGGTTTACTCCTTAATGAGTTTGTGTAACTTCATTGGTCGACTTCCAAGTCACAACCTCTTGTTGCCAAGTTCACTCATGCCTTAAGCATTCAATGCTCCATCTTGATCGCTTAGTCTTCCTTACATCACACAGTCCAGTAATGCTTCTTCACCATTCTACCTTATCATCCTTAAGTGGCATAGCATCGAGTGTTGAGTGCCAAGTTGCAATGTGTGCTTACGTTGCACCTTTCAATTCACATCTCGATACTACGATGACCACTTGACTCCATCCTTTGTTCATCCACCCAACAGAGGCGTATCTGTCCTTCCTAGTCAAACACTTCATTCTTAGAGTTTACACAACCCCGTGGAGTCCATTCTTAAATTACTTAATTACTTAATTACTTATATGCATATCATGTCGATAGGAACGTGCTGATAGGTGATCGACAAGAAACTTTGCTTGGAGGAGAAGGCCAAGGTGTTCCCACTGAAGTTTCATGGCAGGTTCTCCGGAGGAAGACCAAGCCCTAACAATTGACATTTATTCGAGTCGCAAACTAAGGCAAGCCCCGATTTGCATTTAAAAGCATTCCAGAGTTTTTACAGTCTTTATCACCTTACGTCATAAGTTTGATGTGTGAATTATGTATAGGGTGATTGATGCTCCACTTGCATGGCCAAAATTCCCAAGGATTGGTTGGAACGAGTTACAGTTTGACCTGTAGTAACTGCTTTGCTAATGCATAGGAAATCCGGTAGAAGTCGAGTAGTTGGAATCTACTCGCGAGATATGTAGGACATATCTCAAAGGATTGGTCAGATAGAAAAATGGCTTAATATAATGAAATTGAGACCAGGCAGGGAATGGATAGGAAGCGACGAGAAGTGAGTCTCGGTCGCATAGCCCTGCCTGTGTCGATTAAGGCCCGCTTCGTGTGCGGCCCCTTCGGACAAGCTTGAATTGTACCGGCAACATAATGGACATATGGAATCCAATAAACCGATGTAGCTTGGTCACTTGGGTGTCGAGGCATACCGTTCCGTTTTATATGTGTGGGTTGAGGGCAGCAAGGTGTAAATCCTCTGGTGGGCACGTCAGAGTACGCCCCACGCAGGGACCTCCTGCTCGTGACGGATCGACTGGTTCGGCATTTGAGTGTCTCGCGAAAGGTGGCCATATACGCCTAGTACTGAAGTGTTATGTAGGTACGGGTGTGCTCGCTGACACTTCCGAACGACGTATGTGTCGTGTTGTCCGGGTGTGTCCTGATTGCAATCACCGTCCCTCGCGGTAATAGAGTACCACTTGTTCACTGCACCGTGACGTAGTAAATACTAAAGAAGCCAGAAAATCATATTGTATTGAATTATAATTACTTTGCAACCTTGCATGATTTAGAGATAGTATAATTAAAACTTTACAGTTTCCCCATACTTTAGCTGTAATAGCATTACGTGCTTTGGGCATGTCATATCATCATCAAAGCGTTTCTTGTTTGATTGTGGAGTCTATGATGTGTCGTGCCCGAAGAATGTCGTTTGCTACTTAAAACATGATTATAAGGATCCACTTGTAGGCGAGTCTATTTATGCTATTCCTTACCTATGTTAGTATTCACCCTGCATATGTCTAGTGAGACGGTTAAGCCTTGCTGAGCCTTATGCTCACGTTTGCGCTTTAACGATTTTTGCAGGTATTAGTTTTATTTCTGTTGTTCAGGTTGTACATGAGACTCGAGGTGTCGAGATAAATCTCATGTGAACTACGCCGCTGCTGAATGTTCTTCTTGTTGCTAGTGAGAATCGTCCTAGGGCATGGACGTCTTCTCTCCTGCTTAGTTAGGTGAGATTATGAGTCTATACTTTCCGCTCCGTGTGTACTTCTATTGTACACTCTTTTTTAAACTCTTCTTATTATAAAATAAAAACTTTATATGTTTTGGTATCCTTTTTGTGTGTGCTGTTAGGTGCCGCATCGCACGGCATCACCCAATGAGATCCTCGGATGTGTGGTCTCCGGTCCTCACAGTCTTGTTTGTTGCGGAAGACCCATTTGGTGTCGATGTTGGATTTGGGTCTTTCGACTAGTTCCCACACCTCATTCCATTTTAAATTGTTGAGTTGTTCTTGCATGGCCACTACCCAATCCAGATCCTTCAATGCATCCTCAACCCTGCGTGGTTCCAAAAAGGACACAAACGAGTAATGCTGACAAAAATTAGCTATGCGAGATCGAGTAGTTACTCCCTTTTGGATGTCACTGATGATGTTGTCGATTGGGTGATCCTTTTGTACGCATTGGTGTACTCTTGGGTGTGGTACTTGCTGTCTTGAATCTTCATGATCATCTTCTTCTCCCCCTAAATGGTTGCCCTCAATGACTTGTTGATCATCTTCGCTTTCTTGAAGTTGATCTTGTATGTAAGTTCCCCCTTTATCATTGGCCTCCTCTTGTGGTTCATTTTCCTCATGCATATGTAGAGGTGGCTCTTGTGGTCGAACTTCGCCTAACGCCATTCTTCTCAATGCTTGACAAGGAGCTTCTTCTTTATCTAGCACACATGGATCAACTTGCTCCTTTTGGGAGCCATTAGTTTCATCGAACACTATGTCACGTGCTACTTCAACAAGTCCAGAGGTCTTGTTGTAGACACGATAGGCGTAAGTGTTTGAATCATAACCAAGCAAGAAACATTCATCGGACTTTGAAGCGAACTTTGAAGTCCTAGGCTTCTTGTTCAAAATATAGAATTTGTAACCGAAAACTCAAAAATATGAAATATTAGGCTTGTTACCGGTGAGTAGCTCATAGGATGTCTTCTTGATTAGTCGATGAAGATAAAGTCAATTTATAACGTGGCAAGCGGTGTTGTCCGCTTCCGCCCAAAATCGATCCGAGGTCTTGTACTCATCGAGCATTGTTCTAGCCATCTCTATGAGGGTTCAGTTCTTCCTTTTGGCAACTCCGTTTTGTTGAGGGGAGTAAGGAGCTGAAAACTCCTGCTTTATGCCTTCTTCATCTAGGTACTCTTCCACTTGTGTGTTCTTGAACTCTGTGTCGTTGTCGCTTCGAATGTTCTTGATTGTCAATGAGAATTCATTTTGAGCTTGCTTGAAGAACTTTTTGAGTATTCCTTGTGTTTCTGACTTATCATGTAAAAAGAAAACCCAAGTGAAGCGAGAAAAATCATCAACAACTACTAAACCATATTTTTTACCGCCGATGCTTATGTAGGCAATTGGACCGAATAAGTCCATGTGAAGTAGCTCGAGCGGCCTTGTTGTAGTCATGATGTTCTTCGCAGGATGGGGTGCTCCAACTTGCTTCCCGGCTTGGCACGCGCTACAAGGCCTGTCTTTCTCAAAAACAAAATCCTTCAAACCTCGGATGTGATCGCCCTTGAGGAGTTTTTTAAAATTCCTCATACCAACATGCGCTAGCCGTCTATGCCACAGCCAACCCATGTTGGTCTTTGCAATCAAGCATGTGTCAAGTTCGGCTTTATCCTTGTTGATGTCAACAAGGTAAAGCTTTCCCTTTAACATACCCTTGAAGGCAATGGAACCATCACTCCTCCTAGAGACGGTCACACTCTCGTTAGTGAACAAGCGATTATAACCTTTGTCACATAATTGAGATATGGACAGCAGGTTATAATCTAAGGAATCAACATGTAATACGTGAGAAAGAGTGTGCTTACATGATATGGCAATTTTACCGATACCGAGCACCTTTCCTTGACTATTGTCTCCAAAATAGATGCCCTCGTTTGGATCCTCATTTTCTTCATACTCAACAAACATTCTTCTTTCTTCGGTCATATGGTTGGTGCAGCCACTGTCTAGCACCCATTTGGATCCACCGGAGGAATAAGCCTGCAAAAACAAATTATGCCTTGGTTTTAGGTACCCAAGCTTGCTTGGGTCCTTTTATGTTAGTCACAAGGGATTTGGGCACCCACACATGAGATTTGGTGTTCTCATGGTGTGGTCCAACATAATGAGCATAAACTTTTCCATAATTACTTCTCGTTAAGACATAAGATGCATTGAAAGTCCTAAATAGCAATTGTTGTTGTTTATACACAGGACTAGTCTGGGAGATCGTACTTGTCCGGAAGACCGGACTTGTCCGGACCCTGACCGGACTAGTTCGGTGATCATGTGTGTTGGATTTATTAATTTTGGATTTTCCAGTTTGAGAGGGCCTTCCCTTTACAAAGACATTGCTCTCCTTGTTATTCTTATGGATTTTAGCATGTTGCTTTTCACCATAAGGATAACCAATGCCATATTTGACATTTGGAGGTCTTGTGACCAAGTATGCACTACGTGCATATTTGTTCTTCTCCTTGTCAAATATGCCATTTTGTGAAGGATGCTTGTCCTTGGTAGAGGTTGACTTGTCTCTTAAACTGGTGTCAACTTTACCACAGTACAAGTAGAAGCAACTTCCATTTTAATTGGTTGAGAAGGTGAACTTGAAGAGGATGAAGGGTCACCTTGCTTGAGTGACTCAACTTGCACTTCAAGGATCTTGTTAACCTTGATTAGGTTATCAAGTTCTTCCTTGACTGTAGCATTTGAGTCGCTTAACTCCAAGCAAGCTTCCTTGCTTGAAGCTAATTCAAGTTCTAGTGACTTGCTTCGCTCCTTTTCAAGTTCTAGAAGCTTGTCAAGTTCGACATATTCCTCCTTTTGGGAGATAATCATGTCTTCTTGACGATGTATCAACTTCTCCTTCTCAACAAGTTGATCAAGTAAGAATTTCATTTTTGCGGCTGTTTTCTTATCTAATCCAATGAGCATATCTTCATTATCACTATTAATTTCACTGTCACTGGAATAGGAATGCACGGAAGAGGGTTTTGTAGTTACCTTGCATTTACCTTCCTTTGCCATGAGGCAAGTGCCGTTCCCCTTCCATGCGTTGAGTGTAGGGAAGAGAGTGGACTTCTTGGATGTCTTCTCGATGGCTATGCTAGCCATCTCTTCTACTTCTTCGGATGAGGACTCATCAGTTGAGTCCCACTGTTTCCCTATATGCGCTTGTTCGGCTTGTTTCTTCTTCTTGAAAAATTATATGTGTTGAGGCTTTGCTTCTTTGGTCTTCTTCTTGTTCTCTTCGTTTGGGCAATCAACTATAAAGTTGCTATACTCACCACAATTATAGCATGCCCGCCTCAACTTTGACTTTGATCTTTCCTTGTACTTTCCTTCACTTGATTTAGCGCCTTATCTCTTCTTCATCATCATGTTGAATTTCTTCATGAATAGTATCATGTCATCTTCATGGAAGTCACTGCTTTCATCATCACCATCTTCTTCTAGTTGAGCTTCTCGAGCTTCTTTAGACAAGGGCTTAAGGGTGGACTTTAGAGCGACCCCTTTCTTCTTTGCCGAGGTGAGGTCGGCAATTTCCTTAACATGTTTAGCTTGTTTTTCCATCATTTCAAAGTTGATGATTTTCCCAAGTAGCTCATCCAGGGTCATCTTCTTGTATCCGGGGCTTTCTCGTATCATTGAGCATAGGTGACATTGCGAGGCATGAAGGCTCTAAGGATGAGCTTCACTACCTCGTGGTCGTTCCACTTCTTGCTTCCATATGGTCGCACCTTGTTGATGAGCGTCTTTAATCAGTTGTACATGTCTTGTGGCGAATCATCTTCTTCGATTGCGAACCTTCCCCGCTCGCCTTCAATCATCTCGATCTTTGCTTCTCGCACATGACGATCGCCTTCATGTGTGGTTTGCAATGTATCCCATATTTCTTTTGCGATCTCGAGTCCATCCACTTTTGTAAACTCATCGCGACTGAGCGATGAGGTGATAACTGCAGCAGCTTGAGCATTTCGATGGATCGCTTGCTCTTGGCTAGGTGTGAGCTCCTCATCATCATCAGGGATATCTATTCCTGTGCATACTATGTGCCACAAACTTGGATTGAGAGAAATTAAATGCATTTTCATGTTTTGCCTCCACATTGAGTAGTCATTTCCGTCAAAATTGTGGGGACCGGGGTCCACACATCCGAGGATCTCATTGGGTGGTGTCGTGCGATGCGACAACCAACAGTTTACAAGAATAGAACCAGAATAATGTACAATACCAAGTCTTTTATTTACTACACAGCGGAAGTTTTCACAATACTAGCGGATGTAAAGAAATATATACATACCATAGCTACGCTCTCAGCACTAGCTATGCAAAAAGCAAAGTTTTCCATGCCAGGGATACTTTGCACTAGCAACACTCAAACTATGGCGGCGTGCAGGGTTCCCACTCGGCTGTACACCCTGGAGGGGGTGTTGCCTCATCGTCAAACCCATTCTCAAAAGGGTAACCTGCAAAAACTCGTTAACTGCAAACGTGAGCTTAAGGCTCAGCAAGACTTAACCGTCTCACTAGACAGATGCATGGGGACACTAAACATAGGTAAGGAATAGCATAAATAACTCGCCTACAAGTGGATCCTTATAACCAAGTTTTAAGTAGCAAATGACATTCCCTGAGCACGGCACATCATGGGCTCCACAATCAAACAAGAAACGCTTTACCGATGATATGACATGCCCAAAGCACATAATGCTATTACAGCTAAAGTATGGGGAAATTGTAAATCTTTAGTTATACTATCTCTAAACCAAACAAAGTTGCAAAGTAAATATAATTCAATATCATATGACTTTCCTGACTTTTTTAGTATTTACTACATCACCGCTCAGTGAACAAGCGGTACTCTATTACTGCGAGGGACAGTGATTGCAATCAAGACACACCCGGACAACACGACACATACGTCGTTCGGAAGTGTCAGCGAGCACACCTGTACCTACATAACACTTCAGTACTAGGCGTATATGGCCACCTTTCACAAGAAACTCAAATGCTGAGCCCGTCTCACCTCCGCAAACAGAAGGTCTCCGCACGGAACACCTCATGTGTCCGCCGACCGATTTACACCTTACTGTCCTCAACCCACCCCTATCGATGGTGAGTTAATGGGTCTCAACATCCCAGTTATCAAGTTACATCAGTTTATTGGATTCCATATGTCCATTATATTGCCGGTACAATTCAAGCTTGTCCGAAGGGGCCGCACACGACGCGGGCCTTAATCGACACAGGCAGAGCTATGCGACCGAGACTCACTTCTCGCCGCTTCCTAGCCATTCCCTGCCCGGTCTCAATTTCATTATATTAAGCCATTTTCCATTCAACCAATCCTGTGAGATACATCTCTTGCGAGTAGATTCCAACTACTCGACTTCTACCGGATCTCCTATGCATTAGCAAAGCAGTTACTACAGGTCAAACTGTAACTCGTGCCAAATAAACCCCTGGGATTTTTGGTCATGCAAGTGGAGTATCATTCACCCTAGACGTAATGCACAATTCATATACTACTCATCATAGTGATAAAGCAAAAGTTTATAAACGACTTAAATGCAAACCAGGGCTTGCCTTGTTGCAGGTCAGGTTCTGAGTTAAAAATTGGAAGGTTCTCTTCCAAGGCTTCTGGCTCCTCCTCGACTTCGGTCACTATACGATATGCAGATAACATGGATATATAAATGACTTTGAAATTTATTTATTTTAAGACCATAAATTAATTCATGGTGATCACTATATGACAGGGATCTTGATTGGCTTTGGAACTTCGATGGTAGATACTAGGGAATATGATCAAAGCACTTGCAAAGAACAGGAGATGATCATAGCAGATTGTGGTCTCCGAAAGTATGGCAAGCAGATCAACTTCCAAAAATTTCCGAGAGGAAACTGTAGCTTGAACCTAGCTAACAGTTGATAATCAAGATGGAGGGAGTGGTTCTGGTCTTAGCAAAATTTGCTTCAAAATTTTCTAAGCTGTGGGGAAGGAGTTATTGTATTTCTAATTCGGCAAGAATTTCTGAACTTACTTTATAATTGAGTTTCTAGATATTAATTCAATATTTAGTTTGTAACTGATTTAGGACTGGCATAGTAGGTTAATTAAATCTAAGACTTTAACAGGGGCTAGGGTATGACTAAAGGAAGACTCAGTAAAATTTTGTGATCTACTAAAGCAACCTAATAGCTGTGAAAATTTAATAGCTGAAAAAGGAAATTGAATTATACAGAGAGTTAAACAGGTGCTATGCCTCCCAAATTTTGCCTGATAATCAAGAATAGGATAATAAATTTTATGTGAATTTTGGGGATTTTTACTGTGGATATCTTGTCTGGAAAAATTTCATTTGCATTAGGAAAGATTATTTTCTACAGAATTTAACTCTGAGTTTCACAGAACCTAATTGGTATTGACAGAAACTAGAGCTCGAGAGCTTTCGAACAAAATTTGTTTGAAGAATTTTGGAGTATTCTACAGAAAGTTATGGATTTTCTAAGTTGGAGCCTATTCTGGAATAATTTCCTAATTTGATTTAACTCGTGGGCCCCACTGTTTTAAAATGAACCAATAGTATTTAAACCACACGGGGGCCACAGATTCCCACCGCGTAGCCACAGCAAATCCCGTGGCCACACCTGATCCGACGGGATTTACCGCCGCTGACACGCGGGACCCGCCGCGTCGTCTTCTACCTCCCGACGCGGGCGGCGCGCGGGGTTCCCGCGGCGGTGCTCTCCGGCGAGCCTCGCCGCCGGCCAATCCAACGCACCAGAATCGCGGAAACTTGCCGCCTGGGGGTTTTTGGGGTCGCTGAGCACGGTGGTGAGGTCAGTGGGTCTTGAAACTCGCCGGAAAAGGTCGTGCGACGGCGGTGGCGGCGATGAGCGCTCGGGCAACCTAGAGCTCTCTATAGAGTAGCTCAAATCACTCGGGAATTGCTCCAAAACCTTTCTGGGATGATGGAGTTCATGGATATGGGCGCAGAAGGGGAGTGAGTTGCCGGGAATCATGAGTTCGACGGTGAACCGAGGTTTTCTCACCGGCGGCGAGCAAAACTCGAAATTCAGAGCCGTTGCTTGACGATCCTTAAAGGTTTTTGCTCAGACAGGATCGCTAGGGCCTATAGAAACTATCTCTAAGTAATTGCAAAGGATGATTGCTTGCCAAAAAGGATTTTGACATGAAATCATAGCTAGCTATCTACCCTCGGCCGTAGAGGAAACGAACAATATCTTGCTCAGGCTTCAACGATAAGGGAAATGGTTTGTACCACGAGCTAGAGTTTGATCAGGCGCACCTTTTTGCTCTTTGGCGCTAGGCTTGAAACGGCGTGGAACGGAGGCACGCCGCGGAGCAGTGGCGAGCGGCGGCGAT
Source organism: Tuctoria greenei (assembly GCA_036927565.1). Classification (NCBI taxonomy): domain Eukaryota; kingdom Viridiplantae; phylum Streptophyta; class Magnoliopsida; order Poales; family Poaceae; genus Tuctoria; species Tuctoria greenei. The sequence continues at coordinate 125,105,021 of JAYESD010000001.1, forward strand.
GGCGCGCGGCGGAAGAAAAATGGCGAGGCAGTGGAGCTGTGATCGGGGATGAGGATTAAAGGGGGCTTCGGCCGGCCTTTTATAGAGCCGCGGCGAGCAGGCAGGCAGCTCGCTGGAGCTGCATGCGCGCGCGGTGTCGAGCGGGGGCGTGGCGGTGCAGAGGTGTCGGGGTTTAGCTGATCCGTTTAAAAGGGGAGCTGACATGTGGGGCCCACTGTCCAGTGATTCTCCCCACAGCTCAGTTACTAATTCATTTAAAAATAGAAGATCAACTCCAAAAATCATGAAATTTTGTGGAGATGGCAAATGAATTATTCTGAACACAATGGTGAATTCAATTCTTATGTTTAAAGAAGTTGGAGAAGAATTAAAAATTCAGATTTGAATTTGATTCAAATTTGCTACGCACCTCAATAAAAATAGTAGATGAGTTTCTAAAATTTTGAAACTTTGTAAGCATGCTATTTGAGGAATTTGGGAGTTCATGGAAAAATTTAGAGCCCTTAATTTGAATATTTGGTTTAGAGCTTATTAGGGCTTCATTGTGCATTGCTTACTAATCCTTATCTAAAAATTCTTATTCTTAAAAGGTGAATAGAATATAATTTGGATTCATGGTGAAGTCCAATACCTATGATAAAAGAATCTAACAAAGAGTGCAAGATAAGTTTTGGATGGCATAGTTCATGTGTACCATTATATTGGAGATCCAAAATAGTTGATCACAAAACCCATATGAACTTAACATGCCATAAATGTGGGGTTTTACATTCCTCCCCCCTTAAAAGAATCTCGTCCCGAGATTACAAAAGAAGGCAAAGGAAAAAGGATCTATCGAACATATGCCGCTAATAAGTCCGGATAGTTCGTTCTAAGATACTCCTCGCTTTCCCACGTGGCTTCTTCCGCACTGTGGTTGCTCCACAAAACCTTATAGAAATGCAAGGTGCGGCTTCTTGTGGTGCGAGTCTTTTCATCGATGATCTGAATTGGATGCTCGGAATAGGTGAGATCTGGTTGGAGAGCTTCCAAATCCTCTATGCGGACATCAGCGGGAGTTTTAAGACACTTTCGTAACTGAGAAACGTGGAACACATTGTGAACCCCTGAAAGTGACGGTGGTAACTCTAATTGATATGCCACAGGTCCGCATTGTGCTAGGATTGCGAATGGCCCAATAAAACGTGGGGCTAGCTTCCCTTTCATTCCGAATCGATGGATACCTTTCATAGGGGATACCCGAAGATAAACTTGATCTCCAATTTTGAAGTGAAGAGGTCGACGTCGTTTGTCCGCGTAGCTCTTCTGACGAGACTGAGCAGCTTTGAGATTCGCCTGAATAGTGCGAACTCGATCCTCGGCGTCATTTACTAAGTCGATGCCGTACACTGCCCGTTCACCTGATTCGCACCAGTTCAAGGGTGTGCGACACTTTCGGCCATAGAGAGCTTCATAGGGCGCCATCTGGATGCTAGCTTGGTAACCGTTGTTGTATGAAAACTCCGCCAAAGGTAGATGATCATCCCAGTTCTTGCCCTGGTGGATGGCACAGGCACGAAGCATGTCTTCTAGCACTTGATTCACCCGTTCGGTCTGACCATCGGTCTGAGGATGATAGGCCGAGCTCCGAATTAACTTGGTTCCCAGTGCAGCGTGGAGATGCTCCCAGAATCGCGAAACAAATACAGCTCCACGATCTGAGATGATGGTACAGGGTACACCATGTAGACATATTATTCTGGAGATATAAATTTCCGCATATCGCCTCGCATCGTATGCCACGCGGACCGGTATGAAATGAGCCGATTTGGTCAATCGGTCAACGATCACCCAAATGGAGTCGTGTTTATGGAGAGTGGGAGGCAACCCAACAATGAAATCCATACTGATATCCTCCCATTTCCAAGTCGGTATGCTTAAAGGTTGAAGCTGTCCAGCTGCCTTCATATGGTCGGCCTTTACTCGCCGGCACGTATCACACTCGGACACGTAATTAGCTACTTCTCTCTTCATCCGAGTCCACCAGAATTTCTTCTTCAAATCTTGGTACATCTTGTTGCTTCCCGGATGAATGGAATACTTGGACAAATGAGCTTCGTCCAGTATCTTCTTTCTAAGTTCCATGTTTCGGGGTACCACTATACGGTCGTTAAACCAGATGGTACCCTCTTTGTCACTATGGAAACATTTCATTTCCCCCTTTATCATTCTTTGTCGAATATGCGACATCCCCTTGTCTTCCTTTTGAGCTGCTACAATATCCTCCCTGATGGTAGGAATGAGAGCTAGGTTGTAGAGTGCTGCATATGGAACCAAGTAAAGACTCTGTCCTTCTTTACCTTCCATTGTGGTGAGGGAAAGATTGTTGACATGGGACTTGCGGCTCAGTGCATCGGCGACTACATTCGCCTTGCCTGGATGGTAGTGGATCTCAATCTCATAATCCTTGATCAATTCTAACCATCGCCTTTGTCGCATATTCAAATCCTTCTGGGTGAAGATGTATTTCAAGCTTTTGTGATCAGTGTAGAGGTGTACTAAATTACCCAGTAGATAATGCCTCCACATCTTCAATGCTAGCACCACAGCAGCCAGCTCAAGATCATGAGTCGGGTAGTGCTGCTCGTGGTTCCGAAGCTGTCGCGATCCATACGCGATCACTCTTCGCTCTTGCATTAATACACAACCTAAACCAATCCCAGATGCGTCGCAAAAGACCTCAAATGCTTTGGTTGTGTCTGGTTGGGCTAAAACTGGTGCCGTTGTAAGGTGTTTCACCAATGCTTTGAAACCTGCCTCACATGCCTCAGTCCATACATACTTTTGTCCTTTCTTCAGAAGTTCTGTCATTGGTTTAGCTATTTTGGAGAAACTGGGTATAAACCTCCGGTAATATCCTGCTAAACCCAGGAAACTTCGGACTTCATGTACAGACTTTGGAGACTCCCATTTGAGGACTTGCTTGATCTTGCTTGGATCAACTGCAATACCTTCTGCTGAAATGATGTGCCCTAAAAATGGCACCTGGTTGATCCAGAATTCACACTTGCTGAACTTAGCATACAACTGATGGTCCCGTAATCGCTGAAGCACAATATGCAAGTGTTGAGCATGTTCTTCTACGGATTTGGAATACACAAGTATATCGTCAATGAAGACCACGACGAACTTGTCCAATTCCGGCATGAACACTGAGTTCATGAGATACATGAAATGAGCCGGGGCGTTGGTTAACCCGAAGGACATAACCAGGTACTCATACAGTCCATACCTTGTTGAGAATGCTGTCTTGGATATATCTTCTGGTCGGATTCTAATTTGATGATAACCAGAACGAAGATCCATCTTCGAAAACACTTTAGCACCCACTAATTGATCGAAAAGAATATCAATGCGCGGTAGTGGGTACTTGTTCTTGATGGTGACAGCATTAAGTGGACGATAGTCTACACACAGCCTCAAGGTCTTATCTTTCTTTTCTACAAACAGTGCAGAACAACCCCATGGTGATGAACTTGGACGAATAAAACCTTTGCTTTCAAGTTCAGTTAATTGTTCCTTCAGTTCTACAAGTTCCTTAGGTGCCATCTTGTAGGGTGGCCTTGAAATTGGCACTGTTCCTGGTGCAAGTTCAATCTTGAACTCTATATCTCTCTCTGGGGGCATACCAGGAAGATCTTCAGGAAATACGTCGGGGTATTCACATACTACCGGAATATCCTTAAGTTCCATAACCTCGGTGTTGTGAGTGGATGGGTCTAATGGAATGATGTTCTCAAGAGTGAGAACCTGGGGCTGATGGAGTGGAGAGTTTAGATAAATTTTTCGAGGAACGATATCAAGGATAGCACCATGGTATTGCAACCATGCCATTCCTAAGATGATATCTAGCTTTTGATGTTCTAATATCAGAAATGAAGTAAGATATATGGTTCCATCTAGGTTAAGTGGGATTCCAGGAACCAATTTATTTGTTACCGTTTTCCCGGCTGGAGTGCTAATCACATATGGGGTTTTTGTGGAGATAACAGGCAATTGACTTTTAACGACAAAAGATTTACTAATGACATTGTGTGAAGCTCCGGAGTCAAAGAGTATGACTACGGGTTGATTGAAGATAGAGAACGTACCCGTGAGCACGGGTGCGCCTTCTGGAACGTCCTCGATAGCGAGGTGGTGGATGTTGCCGGGTCTGGTGGCTAGCTTCTTGGGCTGGTTGCGGGGTTGGTTGGCCCCCTGGTAAGATGATTGCCCTCCGCTTTGTCGATTCTGCGGACAATCCTTGGCGAAGTGCCCCGTACGTCCACACGTGAAACACGTGTACGGGGTTTGGCCAATGCGAAGGGGAGGACGGAATCCCGGTGCACGTGGTGGAGGTGGAAGTGCACGTGGAACCATCCCCTGTTGTTGCTGCGGCCGAAATCCGCCGTTGTTGAACTGACGACCACGGAACATTGGTGGTCGCGATGGCGGCTGCCACCTTTGGCCGGATGGTGATCGATACACCATACGGTACTTCTGAGGAGCACCACCTCCGCTGCTCTGTGGAGCACCCCTCTTCTTTTTATCGGAGGACAGCTCGCGCGTAGCGTCCTCCTGCATGATAGCGGCATTGACTATGTCGTTGAAGTTGCCGCGGTTGAACAGAGCAAGCTTGTCCTTCAACTTGGGGTTCAAACCCCGGTAGAAACATTCCCGCTTCCGATCTTCGGTATTCACTTGGTCCTGAGCATATTGGGCCAAGTGGTTGAATGATTTGGAATATTCGTATGCACTCCTTCCTCCTTGCCTTAGCTCCAAGAACTCTTGAAGCTTCCTCCTCATAATCCCGGGAGGGATGTGGTAGGCGCGAAATGCCTCCCGGAATTCGGTCCAGCTTACGACATGACCTGCGGGGCGTGCGGCAAGGTAATTGGCCCACCACGCACCGGCAGACCCCTGCAGTTGTTGCGCTGCAAACAATGTCTTCTGTTGTTCGGTTACCGCGAGTAAACCGAACTTTCCTTCAATGGTGCGGAGCCAGTTATCCGCGTCCAACGGTTCATCGGCTTCTCTGAATACCGGTGGGTGTGTCGATGAGAAATCAGAGTAGGAACTCTGAAATTGCTGACGCGGTCCATCATCCTGTCGTCCCCCTTGACGGGACGAGTGCTGCACCAACGTCCGCAGTAACTCGGTTTGCTCGTCACGCGAGCTGAGCACTGCAGCGAGAACCTCCGCGAGACTCCTGGGGAGTGTGGTTGGAGGTGGTGGAGGTGGTTGCGTCTGAGGCGTATTCTGCCCCGGGGGTGGTGTGTCATCCCCCTGTCCTCCACTAGATCCTCCTACCTCTGAGGCTGTACGAGTACGCACCATACTGCAATATAATGAATAACACGGTAAGTCCCATTGCCTCAAGTTTATCCTCCCTTAGAAATGCGGTAGACAATAATAGACGATGCATAACATTTACATATATTGATAAAGCACAAACTTTATACAAAATATATCATCTCAAGACCAAGTTTACAGTAGTAAACCCAAAATGATGGACCCCCTTTATGGAAATGCATCTCTACCATACTTGGCCTTCCTGACATGTCATACTCATCTAATTAGCTAGACACCACAACCATTACTCTTAATATGACACAAACATGGTCACAAAAGAGAAACACTAGCAACCATTTAACTATATGCCGCCCGGTGTTGGCGAAAGTGCTACCACATCTAACTTCAATGCGCTCTACTCGACGTATTCAAGTTCCTCTGGGTCTTCCTCTTCTTCTTCATCTTCAGGGCTAGGCACCTCTGATACGGGTGCTGGAGTAGAAGCTGATACATCGTTCAACATCAACGTCTTCTTGGCAGCCATAGCTTGCCAATCTGTCTGTATCATAAACATCCCCCAGGCCTCATTCTCTTGCTGAGCCTGTTCACAGCTGGTCTTCTAGCTCTGAGCTTCTACTCTGGACTGATCCCTGTCTGCAGTCACCACGTTCAACTGTGTGTCCCGTTGGTGCCCATAAAGTAGGCTTGCCTCCAGATCAATATCTCTCTCTAGAGTCTCCTGGCGAGACGCGGCCAAATCCATAACAGCGTCATGCCATTGATTCTCCCTAAGGTTCAAACGATGATTAAGAGGAGCCATCATATCCCTAAGCCCGTCATTTGCCCACTCAAAGTGATTTGCTCGCTTCATGGCTTGCTTCAGATTGTTTGTCAATTCTTTTATGCATGTCCGCTGATTACCCTTTCCGTGATGTGAGGCTGCTGCATACATCGCTAAGGCTGTTGCGGATGTTTCGCCATGCTCTCCCACCTCCGCAAGCAAGCGGGTTGCCCAGGCCTCAGAAGCTCTGCCGTTGACTGGAAAGAACTCATACGGGGTACCCACCAGATGACGGTAATGGAGTTTGCAAAACCTCCCTATGGCAACACTTGCGGCGTAGCTCCATGTTTCTTCTAATATCAATCCTTTGATCTTGATGGAGTATGGAGCCCATCCGAGGTGCGGTGGACCGGCAGGCACATCGACGTAGATGGTGCAACTCCACATACCGCCCTCCTGGAACTTCTTGCCCCAATAGCTAGGTAACACCAAATAGCCAAACTGGCCGAGCAACCGTGCAAACACGTCCGGAAAACCGGCGTGCCCGGTGCATGTTGAGAACACCCATCCATTAGGCAACTGAATTCTTGGTGCTGCCATCTGTGGACAAATATACCCGAATGTCAATACACCGTTTAAGTATTCGACCCAATCATTGGTGATGTGGGACAAAAAGAAATATCCATAATCAATTGGTTCAGTCAAAGCTGCAATCTGGAAATGAGTACAGTTCTGGTTTATCTGACCTATCTGCAGTAACCCGTAAGTTTCATACAGAAGAAGTCCGAACTAAACTTTATGTTGAATACAAAAATTGTAGTACACTTCAAAACCTTTCCAGATTGTACTCATACAGCCACTGTTGAACTAGTATGAACAATCTATACCAGTTTTAAATTGACTCAAGGGTTCTGAAAATTTTGACAGAACCTCCCCTGTATATGGGCTTATCTCCACATTCTATACAGGTTCATCATGATAAGATATTGAGGTAGTGTCAAAATAAACATTGAGTAACGTCGTGTTAACAATCCAGAACTAAAGAAGTTCCACCACGACAACCTTGTCATGAAGGTATTATGCATTAATTCACAATTATGTGCAAACTGTTCCAAGTTCTGGACTGCAGGAACCAAATTTGGGACAAATGGAATTAGGCATAGCTACACCTAGATTTAGGTCAGGAGTGATAAATAAAGTTGATAGATGACTTCCTAAGCTTTCCAGAAAGGTATATGCGTAACCATATCACTGTTCTGGATTAGGGGTTATAATTATCCAAACTCAACAGTAAAGCTGACTGGTTTGCATCAGCAGTCATGCAGTTTACTGTGCTGTCTTCCCAATTTGGTTAAACTCCAATTAAAATCAGGAAGGACTCCCCAAAACAAACTCGTGAATCTCCACCTACACTTCTCAAACATATACCCCAATAAGGTAGGGGATTTTTCTACAGTGAGTTATGGCAAGAATACAGAAACGGTACAAAGGTGGGTTCATATGGAGTAATTACAGTAAACCCCAGTTTTCAACAGATTAACAAGCTTTTCTGTCTTTATGGTCAACGGAAAAGTTGGAGAGACCTTCACGAGCTTTCCATCCATGTAGGATACTCTCATGATATCTAAGTGCTAACCAAGATTACAACCTGGCGAAGTTGAGCTACTTCTGCCAGAAAACAAGAATCTTGGTTCTATCCACCTTATCAAGTCGAGCCCGAAATTATCAGTATCTGATAGTCGGACTTTCTCAAAACACAATGCAACCATTCTGTCGGTGGGGAGGGTCTAGTATCATGTTTGATACTGACGGTACTACGTGCCTCACGAAAGGAAATTCTATCCGGTACATCCGGTTACGTCTATAGGTGGTTCCTATATCGTTCCCTCGCAAACGGCTTCTACACGGGTTGCTACCGGGGTTAGGTTACCTGCAGAAGACAAACAATCCCCTTTCACACCTTCGCACTTCAAGGGCGACACGGGGAAACATGGCAGGCAGTCACAATAATATATAACTAAAAGTAAATGCATACGACTCTGGCGTGAGTCGTCCTCGAGCGAGGCCATGTCTCGAGGTACATGGCTGTAAATACGTCTGTACAGCAAAGACTCCCGTACGATCCGGCTTATACACGCTCGGGCATACGTGTTCGCATGTTCTCATAGATATGAGAACACACTATCGGGTTACATACCACCCGACGGGGTTTCCCTCTAACTTTGTGTCACGCTGGGGTACCGCGTGTCATATGTTCTTTAGAAACATGGAAAGTTTCAAAGACTCATATTGACTTTCCGTGCCAAGCCACGGAAATTTCACATACCACCTCTCGTATGCTGAGCTTACCGAGATTGATCCGCTCTCGGTGGCGTACCTTACCTCTTACCTGATGTCGGAGCGTCGTTACAGAATATAATAACACATAGTTAGTTTACCACCTTTATATCTTATACTAATAATACTCCTTATAACGGCATATAACTAATTCCTCACTCAAGTTCCTAATTTTTGAAAATAAGTTCTTTTCCGGTACACTGTTCCCAACGAAGCTCTGATACCATGTCTGTGGGGACCGGGGTCCACACATCCGAGGATCTCATTGGGTGGTGTCGTGCGATGCGACACCCAACAGTTTACAAGAATAGAACCAGAATAATGTACAATACCAAGTCTTTTATTTACTACACAGCGGAAGTTTTCACAATACTAGCGGATGTAAAGAAATATATACATACCATAGCTACGCTCTCAGCACTAGCTATGCAAAAAGCAAAGTTTTCCATGCCAGGGATACTTTGCACTAGCAACACTCAAACTATGGCGGCGTGCAGGGTTCCCACTCGGCTGTACACCCTGGAGGGGGTGTTGCCTCATCGTCAAACCCATTCTCAAAAGGGTAACCTGCAAAAACTCGTTAACTGCAAACGTGAGCTTAAGGCTCAGCAAGACTTAACCGTCTCACTAGACAGATGCATGGGGACACTAAACATAGGTAAGGAATAGCATAAATAACTCGCCTACAAGTGGATCCTTATAACCAAGTTTTAAGTAGCAAATGACATTCCCTGAGCACGGCACATCATGGGCTCCACAATCAAACAAGAAACGCTTTACCGATGATATGACATGCCCAAAGCACATAATGCTATTACAGCTAAAGTATGGGGAAATTGTAAATCTTTAGTTATACTATCTCTAAACCAAACAAAGTTGCAAAGTAAATATAATTCAATATCATCTGACTTTCCTGACTTCTTTAGTATTTACTACGTCACCGCTCAGTGAACAAGCGGTACTCTATTACTGCGAGGGACAGTGATTGCAATCAAGACACACCCGGACAACACGACACATACGTCGTTCGGAAGTGTCAGCGAGCACACCTGTACCTACATAACACTTCAGTACTAGGCGTATATGGCCACCTTTCACAAGAAACTCAAATGCTGAGCCCGTCTCACCTCCGCAAACAGAAGGTCTCCGCACGGAACACCTCATGTGTCCGCCGACCGATTTACACCTTACTGTCCTCAACCCACCCCTATCGATGGTGAGTTAATGGGTCTCAACATCCCAGTTATCAAGTTACATCAGTTTATTGGATTCCATATGTCCATTATATTGCCGGTACAATTCAAGCTTGTCCGAAGGGGCCGCACACGATGCGGGCCTTAATCGACACAGGCAGAGCTATGCGACCGAGACTCACTTCTCGCCGCTTCCTAGCCATTCCCTGCCCGGTCTCAATTTCATTATATTAAGCCATTTTCCATTCAACCAATCCTGTGAGATACATCTCTCGCGAGTAGATTCCAACTACTCGACTTCTACCGGATCTCCTATGCATTAGCAAAGCAGTTACTACAGGTCAAACTGTAACTCGTGCCAAATAAACCCCTGGGATTTTTGGTCATGCAAGTGGAGTATCATTCACCCTAGACGTAATGCACAATTCATATACTACTCATCATAGTGATAAAGCAAAAGTTTATAAACGACTTAAATGCAAACCGGGGCTTGCCTTGTTGCAGGTCAGGTTCTGAGTTAAAAATTGGAAGGTTCTCTTCCAAGGCTTCTGGCTCCTCCTCGACTTCGGTCACTATACGATATGCAGATAACATGGATATATAAATGACTTTGAAATTTATTTATTTTAAGACCATAAATTAATTCATGGTGATCACTATATGACAGGGATCTTGATTGGCTTTGGAACTTCGATGGTAGATACTAGGGAATATGATCAAAGCTCTTGCAAAGAACAGGAGATGATCATAGCAGATTGTGGTCTCCGAAAGTATGGCAAGCAGATCAACTTCCAAAAATTTCCGAGAGGAAACTGTAGCTTGAACCTAGCTAACAGTTGATAATCAAGATGGAGGGAGTGGTTCTGGTCTTAGCAAAATTTGCTTCAAAATTTTCTAAGCTGTGGGGAAGGAGTTATTGTATTTCTAATTCGGCAAGAATTTCTGAACTTACTTTATAATTGAGTTTCTAGATATTAATTCAATATTTAGTTTGTAACTGATTTAGGACTGGCATAGTAGGTTAATTAAATCTAAGACTTTAACAGGGGCTAGGGTATGACTAAAGGAAGACTCAGTAAAATTTTGGGATCTACTAAAGCAACCTAATAGCTGTGAAAATTTAATAGCTGAAAAAGGAAATTGAATTATACAGAGAGTTAAACAGGTGCTATGGCTCCCAAATTTTGCCTGATAATCAAGAATAGGATAATAAATTTTATGTGAATTTTGGGGATTTTTCCTGTGGATATCTTGTCTGGAAAAATTTCATTTGCATTAGGAAAGATTATTTTCTACAGAATTTAACTCTGAGTTTCACAGAACCTAATTGGTATTGGCAGAAACTAGAGCTCGAGGGCTTTCGAACAAAATTTGTTTGAAGAATTTTGGAGTATTCTACAGAAAGTTATGGATTTTCTAAGTTGGAGCCTATTCTGGAATAATTTCCTAATTTGATTTAACTCGTGGGCCCCACTGTTTTAAAATGAACCAATAGTATTTAAACCACACGGGGGCCACAGATTCCCACCGCGTAGCCACAGCAAATCCCGTGGCCACACCTGATCCGACGGGATTTACCGCCGCTGACACGCGGGACCCGCCGCGTCGTCTTCTACCTCCCGACGCGGGCGGCGCGCGGGGTTCCCGCGGCGGTGCTCTCCGGCGAGCCTCGCCGCCGGCCAATCCAACGCACCAGAATCGCGGAAACTTGCCGCCTGGGGGTTTTTGGGGTCGCTGAGCACGGTGGTGAGGTCAGTGGGTCTTGAAACTCGCCGGAAAAGGTCGTGCGACGGCGGTGGCGGCGATGAGCGCTCGGGCAACCTAGAGCTCTCTATAGAGTAGCTCAAATCACTCGGGAATTGCTCCAAAACCTTTCTGGGATGATGGAGTTCATGGATATGGGCGCAGAAGGGGAGTGAGTTGCCGGGAATCATGAGTTCGACGGTGAACCGAGGTTTTCTCACCGGCGGCGAGCAAAACTCGAAATTCAGAGCCGTTGCTTGACGATCCTTAAAGGTTTTTGCTCAGACAGGATCGCTAGGGCCTATAGAAACTATCTCTAAGTAATTGCAAAGGATGATTGATTGCCGAAAAGGAATTTGACATGAAATCATAGCTAGCTATCTACCCTCGGCCGTAGAGGAAACGAACAATATCTTGCTCAGGCTTCAACGATAAGGGAAATGGTTTGTACCACGAGCTAGAGTTTGATCAGGCGCACCTTTTTGCTCTTTGGAGCTAGGCTTGAAACGGCGTGGAACGGCGGCACGCCGCGGAGCAGTGGCGAGCGGCGGCGATGGCGCGCGGCGGAAGAAAAATGGCGAGGCAGTGGAGCTGTGATCGGGGATGAGGATTAAAGGGGGCTTCGGCCGGCCTTTTATAGAGCCGCGGCGAGCAGGCAGGCAGCTCGCTGGAGCTGCATGCGCGCGCGGTGTCGAGCGGGGGCGCGGCGGTGCAGAGGTGTCGGGGTTGAGCTGATCCGTTTAAAAGGGGAGCTGACATGTGGGGCCCACTGTCCAGTGATTCTCCCCACAGCTCAGTTACTAATTCATTTAAAAATAGAAGATCAACTCCAAAAATCATGAAATTTTGTGGAGATGGCAAATGAATTATTCTGAACACAATGGTGAATTCAATTCTTATGTTTAAAGAAGTTGGAGAAGAATTAAAAATTCAGATTTGAATTTGATTCAAATTTGCTACGCACCTCAATAAAAATAGTAGATGAGTTTCTAAAATTTTGAAACTTTGTAAGCATGCTATTTGAGGAATTTGGGAGTTCATGGAAAAATTTAGAGCCCTTAATTTGAATATTTGGTTTAGAGCTTATTAGGGCTTCATTGTGCATTGCTTACTAATCCTTATCTAAAAATTCTTATTCTTAAAAGGTGAATAGAATATAATTTGGATTCATGGTGAAGTCCAATACCTATGATAAAAGAATCTAACAAAGAGTGCAAGATAAGTTTTGGATGGCATAGTTCATGTGTACCATTATATTGGAGATCCAAAATAGTTGATCACAAAACCCATATGAACTTAACATGCCATAAAAGTGGGGTTTTACAAAAATGTGGGGCTTTTCCAAGTGGAATAGATAGATAATGACTATTGTCAGAACTTAGGCGATCATAGTTAAAAGGATATTGGGAGTAGTCGGTGTGACTAGTCCCCTTCTTTCTCTTTTCAACTTCGATTTTCACCTTTCCCTTGGAAAGGGTTCTCTTCCTTAGGAGCGCCTTGAGTTCGAGTGTCTCCTCATCGTCATCCTCGAAGTCTTGAATGGCTTCAAGGAGCTTCTCCATTTTCTGGTTCTTGTCTTCTTCAACCTTCTGTTGGTTGTTGCTCTTGTGTACGTCCTTCATGCCCGACAGGATCTCTTCCAGCGATTAGTCTCCTTCTTGAAGAACCTTGCTCTGATACCAATTGAATGTGGTCTAGAGGGGGGTGAATAGGCCTTTTTGAATTTTGTCGGAACCTGCAACACTTCTCAACCAAATCAGATCTCGAGATATCGGACTAGTCCGGTCAAGTGCGGACTAGTCCGGTGTGTACCGACTAGGTTAATCAAGTTTGATCAATTAATTTGATTCTAGGATGTATGCATCAGAAATATACTTGTAATTGAAGTGTTACAAGATTATGAACTAGGGTATACCACAAGTCAATCTTATATTTGATGTTTCAATGTAAATTAATCAGGATTGACTGAAACCCTAGATTCATATGATGTATAAGAACGACGAACGCAAAGTAAGAACACAAGGATTTTATCCCGTGGTTCGGTTCCCACGGAGGCAACCTACATCCACGTTGAAGAGTCCACAAAAGGACCGGGTCTTCTCCAACCCTGCCCTCGTCGGATCGCCACGAAGGCCAATCCTCTTCACTTCTCACAAAGGGTAAATAACCAAATTCAAGGGGCCTTCTCACACGTTGAGGGCTCCCCTAGATTACAACAAGAACTCCACCAAGAACACACTCGAAAGATTACAATGAAAATCACTGGAGTGTGTTAGGGAATCAAACCAAGAGCTCAATGAGTGATGAATCGTGTCTCTCCATTGTTCCAAAGTGTATCCTCAAGGGATTGATCTTTGTTTCTTTTGATTTCGCGGAGAGTTGTGTTTTTGAGGGTCTTGGGAGGTGTGACGGCGTAGGGAGTCGAGAGAGGTCAAAGTTGGGCCGTGCACATCTATTTATATGGGGTTCCTAAAAGTGACCGTTAGAGTTTAGGAATATCAGACTAGTCCGTGGTGGACACCGGACTAGTCTGGTGTGCTGTGTGTAGCAAACCCCAAGTGTCCCAAAATATCGGACTAGTCCGGCTAGAAGCGGACATGTCCGATTTCACTTCTGGAAATCTAGACTAGTCCGATAATCATCGGACTTGTCCGGATCTGTGAAACCCTAAGTGAATTGGGTGACAAGTCCGCACTTGGAGGACTTGTCCGATTTAGGTCAGAGGGTTTTCGGACTAGTCCGTGCCAATATCGGACTTGTCCGATTTTCATCAGACTGATATCAGACTAGTCTGTTGTGTGGTCGGACTTGTCCGATTTTGTGCAACTTGTGAAGTGTTTTGAGGACTAGTCCGCACTGGGGAGGACTAGTCCGATTCTAGTCAGAGAGATATCGGGCTAGTCTGTGGTGATATCGGACTTGTCCAATCTCATGCAGAGAGATATCGGACTTGTGCGATCTCGTGCAGAGAGATATCGGACTAGTCCGGTCCTATATAAACTTGTGCAATGTGTGTGATTATTTGTGCTTGAGCTCTTGGGTGTGTTTCCTTAACACACTCCATACACAATGATCTACTACACTTGTTCCTTGAGCTCTTTTCCACATTGCTCCTCATTTTCCCTTCTTTTTGGCTCTTTGCTCATTTTCTCATTAAAACCCATGCTCATCTCAACAAAGTAGTTAGAATCTCATTTGCTTGTCATAAATCATCCAAAACCCACAAGGGATTCCTAGATGCACTTTCAGTTTTCAAGCGAGTAGGCAATCCAACAATACTATTATCCAATAGAAGATTACTAATAAAACTTATATATCACATGAATTTCTAGGACCAATTTTCAAGTGGATTGCACAACATGCTATAGACAAGAAGGTAAAAGATGGTAAAATAATAAGCATGCGCAAAGTAAATGCACGTAGAATCTGTTTTCATATAAAGGTATTTCATTATAGGTCCGAATAACAGGGGAATGCAAGGACACACTTAAAGTACAAAACCAAGTTTCATCTTGGACCAATCAGATTATGTTCATAGACTCTATGAGATACATTTTATACAAATATAGACTCACCTTCATGCTACTAAGTATAGAACTTTTGGAGATGCTCAATATTCCAGGGGTTGGGAAATGTTATCCCATCCTCTTTTGCCAAATAGGTGCATTCGGGGCGCAAAACTTTGCTAACTCGGAAGGGACCTTCCCAGCTGGGGGAAAGTTTGTTCATCCCTTCACGAGTGAGTATTCGCCGCAGCACCAGATCGCCTTCTTCCAACTGCCGATTGCGCATATTCCTTTGATGATAACGCCAAAGCGCCTAGCGGTATCGCACGTTTTGGACAGCTGCTTGGCATCTTGCCTCGTCGATGTGGTCTAAGTCATCACGTCAGAGTTTGTCCTGCGTGGCTTCGTTGTGGGTCCAGACTCAAAGAGACCCCATGGTGATTTCCGAAGGAATGACGACTTCATCTTCGTATACAATGAAGATGGGTGTTTCTCCTGTTGCCCAGCTGAATGTGGCCTAGAGGGGGGTGAATAGGCCTTTTTGATTTTTAGTCGGATCCTACAACACTTAACAAATTGATCAAACCCCGAGATATCGGACTAGTCCGGTATAGTGCGGACTAGTCTGGTGCGTGCTGACTAAATTGATCAGGTTTGATCGATTATCTTGATCATAGGATGTATGCAGCAGAAATATACTTGTAATTGAAGTGTCACACTACTATGAACTAGGATGTAGCACAAGTTAATCTTATATTCAATGTTTCAACAGAAAGCGAACAAGATTGATTGAAACCCTAGATTGATATGAAAGAGTAAGAACAATATACGCAAAGTAAGAACACAAGTTCTTTATCCCGTGGTTTGGTTTCCACAGAGGCAACCTACGTCCACGCTGAGAGGTCCACAAAAGGATCGGGTCTTCTCCAACCCTACCCTCGCCGGATCGCCAAGGATGCCAATCCTCTTCACTAATCACAAAGGGCAAATAACTGAATTCAAGGGGCCTTCTCAGAAGTTGAGGGCTCCCCAAGAGTACAAGATGAACATCACCAAGAACACACTCTTAAGATTACAATGAAAACCATATGAGTGTGTTAGGGAATCAAACAAAGAGCTCAATGAGTGAAGAACCGTGTCTCTCCTTGGATCTAAAGTGTATCCTCAAAGGATCAAGCTTTATTGCGTTGGATTGCGTGGAGAGATGAGTTTTGTAGGCTCTTGGAAGGTGTGACGGCGCATGGTGTCGAGAGATGTGAAAGATGGGCCGTGCACACCTATTTATATGGGGTTCCCAAAAGTTACCGTTAGGGTTTAGAAAGTTTAGACTAGTCCGTGGTGGACACCGGACTAGTCCGGTGTGCTGCGTGGAGGAAACCCTAGGTGTCCCAAAATATCGGACTTGTCCGAAGTGAGAGCGGACTAGTCCGATTTGGTTCTGGAAATCTTCGGACTAGTCCGATGAATATCGGACTTGTCCGAATAAGTGAAACCCTTAGTGAATTTGTGGAACAAGTCCACACTTGGAGGACTTGTCCGAATTAGGTCAGAGGGATTTTGGACTAGTCCGTGCTAATATCGGACTTGTCCAGTTGACATCATAATGATATCGTACTAGTCTGTTGTGTTATCGAACTTGTCTGATTTTATGCAACTGGTGAAGTGTTTGGGGAACTAGTCTGCACTGGGGAGGACTAGTCCGATTCTAGTCAGAGAGATATCGGAGTAGTCCGTGGTGAAATCGGACTAGTCCGGTCAGTGAAAAACTGGACTGTGAGGATAAGTCTGCATTGTGAGGACTTGTCCGATCTTGTGCAGAAAGATATCGGACTAGTCTGGGGTTAGTCGGACTTGTCCAGTCCTGTATAAATTTGTGCAATGTGTGAGATTATTTGTGCTTGAGCTCTTGGGGTGTGTTTCCTTAACACACTCCATACACAATGATCTACTACACTTGGTTCTTGAGCTCTTTTCCATATTGCTTCTCATTCTCCTTTCTTTTTGGCACTTTGTTCATTCTCTCATTAGAACCTGTGCTCATCTCAACAATGTGGTTGGGATCTCATTTGCTTGTCATAAATCAACCAAAACCAACAAGGGATTCCTAGATGGACTTTCAATCTCCCCCTTTTTGGTGATTGATGACAACCAATTGAGAGTTCACAAAATATGATAAAAAGTTGAGATTTTCAAAAAGTGTGCACATATGAGTTTGAAACACATTAAGCAAGGAAAACATAAGTCATATGTGCACTCTTTATGGTGGGATGCAAAACTAAGTATGTATAAGCGATAATCATGATGAGAATGACATAATTGACATCGATACATCAAGAACAAGCATATATGTCATTTTTATAGCAAAATCACAGATTTCATCAATATCTTCATAAGCAGTTGATGACATTGCATCACAATACTAAAAGCACCAAAACAGCATGATATAAGTCCTACAACCCACAAAGAGACAAAAGATACAAAAAGATAGATCTCCTCGCAGCCTACAACTAAAGCCTAAGACTCCCCCTCAATCTCTCCCCCTTTGGCATCAAGACACCAAAAATAAGGAGAGGAGGCACCTAATGTCTTCAAGCCTCGCTGTCGGTCCTCTCATCGTCTTCATCTTCATTATCGGCCTGAGGAGGAGGAGGAACGATACCACTCATGTCCCCAACGCCAAAATAGGCAAGCTCAGAGGGAGTCAAGGGAACGAGCTCGGTGAAATCAGAATCAGAATCATCAGAAATGACTGGAGATCCAATTGGTTCGATCTCCAGCTTTTGGCAGATGTGCTTCACATTCTCCTTGACATATCGCATATCGGCCTTTCTCCTCTTGCTCATCTTATGAGTGTTCACTTCCCCCTTCTTGCAAGAGGCAAAGATAGCTGACAAGTACTTCAATATGCCACTTGGTGACCCCTTTTGAGGAGGGGCCCTAGTGACAGGAGCATCCCTAGCATCTCCACTAGCTCTCACTGGAGCCTCTGCACTGGAAGCAGGAGATGAAGGAGCTTGAACACTTGCTTGTTGAGGCTTCTGGGGCCTCAAGGGGGTGTGCTCCACATCCTTGACGAACTCGATACATGTGACCTTCTCAATCATAAACATGAGGTAGGGGGCATAGCCACATGATCTGTTTGGCGTGCAAGAGATATTGACCATGTCGTTCCATATGTAGTCAAAGACATCAAACTTTCTATCTTTGCTTATGACCTTCATCAAGGTCCTGGGGTAGCCTTGCACACTTCCTACATCCCCATCCTTGGGGGCAATGGTCTTCCTAAGGATACGGTTGAGCACCACAAAGAAGGGCTTCCTGTTCTTGGTTGAAAGAGGATTGAACTTTGATTGGGTTCATAGAGAAACTTCATCCTGTCCTTCTCAATGACACCAATGTTGTGAATTATCAAGTTGTCATTGATGGAGGTGTCAAGATGAAGCAATCTTTCAAATTCTTCATATGTAATGGTGTACTTGGATCCATGAGTCATCCATGTCACCCTTTCTTCCTCATCACTGGCAAAGTGATATGTCACATAGAATTGGGCAATGACTTCATCATTCCAGTTGATTTTTGAAGGCAAAGAGATCGTTCAAGCCATGCCTTTCTATTGCCTCGACTACCTCCACAAAAGGTGAGCAACCCTTCTTCTCAAAGTGTGCCCAATCTATCCATTGGCTGTGCACAACTGGGGTCTTCATTGGGAGATAGATAGTCTTGTAAAAATATGCATGAAAATTACTCCAGAATCTCCCATCAGCAACCTGCTTGGGTCGGTTGTAACAATCCACATTTCTGAACTTCGCAGTCGTGTAGCTGCCCTTTCCATTGAATTTCTCCTCAGCGGGATCCCGAGCCCCTTCCCTTGGGGCTGACATCTTGAGGGGGCCAATCGGGCCCGTTGCAATCCCTTTGCCCTTGCCCTTTGCTTGGCGAGCACTTGCGGAGCTAGGGCCACCACCAGCAGAAGCCTTGGAAGCAGTCTTCTTGGCGAGCACCTTTCGTCGAGCCTGGGGAGGAGAAGGAGCCGGCTCAGATGGGCACTCTTGGCGCTTCTTTCTTTGGCCCGTCGAGGACCAAAGCACGACTTTGTTGTCCATCTCGGCCTCGAAATAGAAGATTTCGTCCTTGGTGCTCGACACTGTCCTGAGAATGGATTTCACAAGGTATTTATGAGAATATATTACAAGGAATTGCATTCGAGGAATAGGAAGTTAGGGTTTAGTTCAGAAAAATCAGACTAGTGCGGTGTACAGACACGGACTTGTCCGTGCATGGACTGGACTAGTCCGATATTCAACCTCTAAAACCCTAACTATGAGACCAAAGGTGATACCTAATGTACAAATAGCTTATCATGAATGTAATACATCAAGGAATCATGTATATGGTGAAAGGAACTAAGGTATTTGATCAACAACGAAGGAAATTGCAATATCTAGGGTTTGGGATGAGATTTCACCGAAAGTGCTCGATTCTTGAGAATGAAGGGATTGAAAGTGCGGACAAGTCCGTGGTCTTGAATCCCTAAGCAATGAAGGTTGATTTCCAACAAAACGCGGAGAGTTTTGATGGAGGATGAAGGAAATCGCCTTGGGGAGCTCGAGCGTGGAGAGAGAAAGCTTGAGGCAAGTGTGAGGGTGAAGGGGATTAGGGTTTGGCGGCGGCTAGGGTTACGGAGACGAAAAATCGGACTTGTCCAAAAATGATCGGACTAGTCCAAACTTTTCCAGAGCCTATATCGGACTGGTCCGTGGTCGGTCGGACTAGTCCGGACCTACAGTCACTCTGCGAACTAGTCTGAATGGGCGGACTAGTCCGGGCAACCACAGACTAGTCTGTGGTCACAAGGGAAGAAATACTTAGCCCATTCGTATATATTCGAATGTACTTATTAAGAAAATAGGGAGGCAAAGAAAATCAAATAATCTTGATGAATATGATCAGTAAGCATACAACAATCAAACTATGACCATAATTCACCAAGATCTAGTAATTGACATAGTTTTTCGAAAAAATTTGAGAGAGATGATTTTCACAACACAATCAATGAATTTTGAAGATAGCATTCAGGTGTACAAGATTTCAAGCCACACTCCGAGCATCGAGGATATTTAGTTCATTTCGGAGTTCGCAAAAGCGTTTTTCATCAAGTGGCTTGGTGAATATGTCGGCTAGTTGTTTTCCTGTGTTGACATGTGAAATGGCTATATCTCCCTTCATTGAGTGGTCTCTCAAAAAGTGATGCCGGATGTCTATGTTTTTGTCCCTAGAGTGCTCAACGGTATTATGGGCAATCTTAATTGCACTCTCATTATCACAAAGGAGTCGAATATGGTTCATGTTGTAACCGTATTCCCTTAGAGTCTGTCGCATCCAAAGGAGTTGTGCACAACAACTCCCGGCTGCAACATCTCCGCTTCGGCCGTGGATAAGGCAATGGAGTTTTGTTTCTTGGAGGACCAAGAAACAAGGGATGTACCTAGGAATTAGCAGGTGTCGGAGGTACTTTTTCTATCTACTCTGCACCCGGCATAATCTGCATCAGAATAACCAATGATATTGAATTTGGAACCTTTAGGGTACCAAAAGCCTAGGTTTGGTGTATGAACTAAATACTGCAAGATTCTCTTTACGGCGGTCAAATGACACTCTTTTGGGTTGGCTTGAAACCTTGCACACAAAAATACACTCAACATAATGTCTGGCCTAGATGCACATAAGTATAGTAGAGATCCAATCATGGAGCGATATACCTTTTGATCGATGTTTGGTCCATCTTCATTGAGATTCAAGTGGTCATTCGTTGCCATGGGAGTCTTTATAGGCTTCGCCTTGTCCATTCCAAACTTCTTGAGAATGTCTTGGGTGTACTTAGTTTGACTTATGAACGTCCCTTCCTTTTGTTGCCTCACTTGGAATCCCAAGAAGTACTTTAGCTCTCCCATCATAGACATCTCAAACCTATCTGTCATAATCTTACGAAATTCCTCACAAAAATATTTGTTAGTTGAACCAAAGATAATATCATCAACATAAATTTGACAAATAATGATATCATTGTCAGAGTTCTTTGTGAACAATGTATAGTCTACTTTACCGATCTTAAAACCATTTTCAATTAAGGAAATCTCTAAGACACTCATACCAAGCTCTAGGAGCTTGTTTGAGGCCGTAGAGAGCCCTACGCAATTTAAAGACGTGGTCATGGAACTCTTCATCTTCAAATCCGGGGGTTGCTCCACATACACCTCCTCCTTCATTGGTCCGTTGAGGAAGGCGCTTTTCACATCCATTTGATAGAGCTTGAAATCATGGTGAGTAGCATATGCAAGTAATATTCTAATAGACTCAAGTCTAGCTACGGGAGCAAAGGTTTCATCAAAATCAAAACCTTTGACTTGTGAAACACTTTGGCCACAAGTCATGCCTTATTCCTTGTCACCACCCCGTGTTCGTCTTGTTTGTTGCGGAAGACCCATTTGGTGCCGACGATGTTAAATTTGGGTCTTTAGACTAGTTCCCACACCTCGTTCCGCTTGAAGTTGTTGAGTTCTTCTTGCATGGCCACTACCCAATCCGGATCCTTCAATGCATCCTCAATCCTGCGCGGTTCCAAAAAGGATACAAATAAATAATGCTCACAAAAGTTAGCTATTCGAGATCTAGTAGTTACTCCCTTTTCGATGTCACCGGTGATGTTATCGATTGGGTGATCCCTTTGTACGCATTGGTGTACTCTTGGTTGTGGCACTTGCGGTCATGAATCTTCATGGTCATCTTCTTGTCCCCCTAGATGGTTGCCCTCATTTACTTGTTGATCATTTTTGTCTTCTTGAGGTTGATCTTGTATGTAAGCTCCCCCTTGATCATTGGCCTCCTCTTGTGGTTCATCTTCCTCATGCATATGTAGAGGTGGTTCTTGCAGTCGAACTTCTCCCAACGCCATTCTTCTCAATGCTTGACAAGGAGATTCTTCTCTATCTAGCACACATGGATCAACTTGCGGGAGCCATTAGTTTCATCGAACACTACGTCACGTGCTACTTCAACAAGTCCGGAGGTCTTGTTGAAGACACAATAGGCGTAAGTGTTTGAATCATAACGAAGCAAGAAACCTTCATCGGGCTTCGAAGCAAACTTTGAAGTCCTAGGCTTCTTGTTCAAAATATAGCATTTAGATCCAAAAACTAGAAAATATGAGATATTTGTTACTGATGAGTAGCTCATAGGATGTCTTCTTGAGTAGTCGATGAATATAAAGTCGATTTATGGCGTGGCAAGCGATGTTAACCGCTTCTACCCAAAATTGATCCGAGGTCTTGTACTCATCGAGCATTGTTCTCGCCATCTCTATGATGGTTCGGTTCTTCCTTTCAGCAACTCCGTTTTGTTGAGGGGAGTAAGGTACTGAATACTCATGCTTTATGCCTTCTTTATCTAGGTACTCCTCAACTTGTGTGTTCTTGAACTTCGTACCATTGTCGCTTCGAATGTTCTTGATTGTCAATGAAAACTCATTTTAAGCATGCTTGAAAAACTTCTTCAAGGTTCCTTAAGTTTTTGTATTATCACGCAAAAAGAAAACACAAGTGAAGCGAGAAAAATCATCAACAACTACTAAGCCATATTTGTAACCG
The DNA here is from genome assembly GCA_036927565.1 of Tuctoria greenei. Taxonomy (NCBI): domain Eukaryota; kingdom Viridiplantae; phylum Streptophyta; class Magnoliopsida; order Poales; family Poaceae; genus Tuctoria; species Tuctoria greenei. Next base: position 125,127,534 of record JAYESD010000001.1, read on the forward strand.
CCGATGCTTATGTAAGCAATTGGACGAAAAGATCCATGTGAAGTAGTTCGAGCGGTCTTGTTGTAGTCATGACATTCTTCGCAGGATGAGGTGCTCCAACCTGCTTCCCGGCTTGGCACACGCTACAAGGTCTGTCTTTCTAAAAAACAACATCCTTCAAACCTCGGATGTGATCGCCCTTGAGGAGTTTTTGAAGATTCCTCATACCAACATGCGCTATCCGTCTATGCCACAGCCAACCCATGTTGCTCTTTGCAATCAAGCATGTGTCACGTTCGGCTTTATCTTTGTTGAAGTCAACAAGGTAAAGATTTCTCTTTAACATACCCTTGAATGCAATGGAACCATCACTCCTCCTAGAGACGGTCACACCCTCATTAGTGAATAGGCAATTATAACCTTTGTAACATAATTGAGATATGGACAACAGGTTATAATCTAAGGAATCAACATGTAACACATGAGAGAGAGTATGTTGAGATGATATGGCAATTTTACCGGTACCGAGCACCTTTCCTTGACTATTGTCTCTGAAATAGATGCCCTCGCTTGGATCCTCATTTTCTTCATACTCAACGAACATCCTTCTTTCTCCGATCATATGGTTGGTGTAACCACTGTCTAGCACCCATTTAGATCCACCGGAGGAATAGAACTACAAAAACAAATCAAGCTTTTGTTTTAGGTACCCAAGCTTGCTTGGGTCCATGGAGGTTAGTTACAAGAGATTTGGGCACCCACACATGAGACTTGGTGTTCCAAGGCGTGGCCCAACATAGTGAGCATAAATTTTACCAGAATTACTTCTCATGAAAATAGAAGATGCATCAAAAGTTCTAAATAGCAACTGTTGTTGTTTACATACAGGACTAGTCTGGGAGATCAGACTTGTCCGGAGGACCGGACTTGTCCGTGTCCGGACCGGACTAGTCCGGTGATCATATGTGTTGAATGTGTTAACTTTGGACTTTCCAGCTTGAGAGGGTTTTCCCTTTACAAAGGCAATGCTTTCCTTGTTATTTTTATGTCTTCTAGCATATTGCTTTTCACCATAAGAATAACCAATGCCATATTTGACATTAGGAGGTCTTGTGACCAAGTATGCACTACGTGCATATTTGATCTTCTCCTTGTAAAATATGACACTTTGGGCAGGATGCTTATCCTTGGTAGAGGTTGACTTGTCTTTCAAGCTAGTGTCAACTTTACCACATACACAAGTAGAAGCAGTTTTAGTTTTAAGGGGTTGAGAAGGCGAGCTTGAAGAGGATGAAGGGTCACTTTGCTTGAGTGACTCAACTTGTACCTCAAGGATCTTGTTAACCTTGATTAGGTTAGCAAGTTCGTCCTTGATTGTAGCATTTGAGTTGCTTAACTCCAGGCAAGCTTGCTTGAAGCTAACTCAAGCTCTAGTGACTTGCTTCGCTCCTTTTCAAGTTCTAGAAGCTTGTCAAGTTCAACATATTCCTCCTCTTGGGAGATAATCATATCCTCTTGACGGTTTATCAACTTCTCCTTCTCAACAAGCTGATAAGGTAGAGATTTCATTTTCGGAGCTGTTTTCTTATCTAAGCCAATGTGCATATCTTCATTATCACTAGCAATTTCACTATCACTAGAATAGGGATGCAAGGAAGAGGATTTGGTTGTTTCCTTTCGTTTACCTTCCTTTGCTATGAGGCAAGTGTCGTTCCCCTTCCACGTGCTGAGAGTGGGGAAGAGAGTGGACTTCTTGGATGTCTTCTCGATGGCTATGCTAGCCACCTCCTCTTCTTCTTCTTCAGATGAGCACCCATCATTTTAGTCCCACTCCTTCCCTAGAAGCGCTTGTTCAGCTTGCTTCTTCTTCTTGAAGAATTTCTTGGGTTTAGACTTTGCTTCCTTGGTCTTCTTCTTGTTTTCTTCATATGGGCAATCAACTATAAAGTGGTCATATTCACCACAGTTATAGCATGCCCACCTCAACTTCGGTCTTAATTTTTCCTTGTACTTCCCTTCACTTGATTTAGCCCCTTGTCTTTTCTTCATCATCCTTTTGAATTTCTTCATGAATAGTATCATGTCATCTTCATCCATGTTGCTGCTCTCATCATCATAGTCTTCTTCTAGTTGAGCTTCTTGAGCTTCTTTAGACAAGGGCTTGAGAGTGGACTTTAAAGCGACCCCTTTCTTCTTTGCCGAGGTGAGGTCAGCAATCTCTTTGACATGCTTCGCCTACTTTTCCATCATCTCAAAATTGATGATCTTCCCAAGTAGCTCATCCGGGGTCATTTTCTTGTACCCAGGGCTTTCTCTGATCATCGAGCACAAGGTGACATTGTGAAGCATGAAAGCTCTAAGAATGAGATTCACAACCTCATGGTCGTTCCACTTCTAGCTTCCGTATGCTCTAACCTTGTTGATGAGCGTCTTTAGCCGGTTGTACAAGACTTGTGGCGACTCATCTTCTTCGATGGCAAATCTTCCCAATTCGCCTTTGATTATCTCGATCTTAGCCTCTCGCACATGACGATCACCTTCATGTGCAGTTTGCAAAGTGTCCCAGATTTCCTTTGCAATCTCGAGTCCGCCCACCTTTGTGAACTCGTCCCAACTATGTGATGAGGTGATGACTACAGCAGCTTGGGCATTTCGATGGATTCCTTGCTCTTGGCTAGGTGTGAGCTCCTCATCATCATCGAGGATATCTATTCCTTTAACCACATTGTGCCACAAACTTGGATTGAGAGAAATCAAGTGCATTTTCATGTTCTGCCTCCACATTGAGTAGTCATTGCCATCAAAGTGTGGGGATTTTCCATGTGGAATAGATAGGTAGTGATTATTGCTAGAATTAAGACGATCGTAAATGAAAGGATATCGGGAGTAGTCGGTATGACTACTCCCCTTCTTCTTCTTCTCATCTTCGATTTGCACCTTTTCCCTTGGAGAGGGTGTTCTTCCTTAGGAGCACCTTGAGTTCCAACGTCTCCTCATTGTCATCCTCGAAGTCTTGAATGGCTTCGTGGAGCCTCTCCAATTTTTGGTTCTTTTCTTCTTCAACCTTCCCTTGGTTGATGCTCTTGTGTACGTCCTTCATGTCTGACATGATCTCTTCGAGCGATTAGTCTCCTTTTGAAGAAACCTGCTCTGATACCAATTGAATGTGGCCTAGAGGGGGGTGAATAGGCTTTTTTATTTTTAGTCGGATCCTGTAACACTTAACAAATTGATCAAATCCCAAGATATCAGACTAGTCCGGTATAGTGCGGACTAGTCCTGTGCGTGCCGACTAAATTGATCAAGTTTGATCGATTATCTCGATTCTAGGATGTATGCAGTGGAAATATACTTGTAATTGAAGTGTCACACTACTATGAACTAGGATGTAGCACAAGTTAATCTTATATTCAATATTTCAACATAAACCGAACAAGATTGATTGAAACCCGAGATTGATATGAAAGAGTAAGAACAATATACGCAAAGTAAGAACACAAGTTCTTTATCCCGTGGTTCGGTTCCCACAGTGGCAACATATGTCCATGTTCAGGAGTCCACAAAAGGATCGGTCTTCTCAAACCCTACCCTCGTCGGATCGTCACGAAGGCCAATCCTCTACACTAATCACAAATGGAAAATAACCGAATTCAAGGGGTCTTCTCACAAGTTGAGGGCTCCGCAAGATCACAAGATGAACACCACCAAGAACACACTCTTATGATTACAATGAAAACCGCAGGAGTGTGTTAGGGAATAAAACCAAGAGCTCAATGAGTGAAGAACCGTGTCTCTCCTTGGATCTAAAGTGTATCCTCAAAGGATCAAGCTTTCTTGCGTTGGATTGCATGGAGAGATGAGTTTTCTAGGCTCTTGGAAGGTGTGACACTGCAGGGTGTCGAGAGATGAGAAAGATGGGCCGTGCACACCTATTTATATGGGGTTTCCAAAAGTTACCATTAGGGTTTAGAAAAATTAAACTAGTCCATGGTGGACAATGGACTAGTCCGGTGTGCTGCGTGTAGGAAACCCTAGGTGTCCCAAAATATCGGACTTGTTTGAAGTGAGAGCGAACTAGTCCGATTTGGTTCTGGAAATCTTCGAACTAGTCTGATGAATATCGGACTTGTCCGGATAAGTGAAACCCTTAGTGAATTTGGGGAACAAGTCCGCACTTGGAGGACTTGTCCGAATTAGGTCAGAGGGATTTCAGACTAGTTCATGCTAATATCGGACTTGTCTGATTAACATCAGAAAGATATCAGACTAGTCCGATGTGTTATCAGACTTGTCCAATTTTATGCAACTGGTTTGGGAGACTAGACCGAATTGGGGAGGACTAGTCCGATTCTAGTCAGAGAGATATCAGACTAGTCCGTGGTGATATCGGACTAGTCCGTTCGGTGAAAAACTGGACTGTGAGGACAAGTCCGCATTGTGAGGACTTGTCCGATCTTGTGCAGAAAGATATCGGACTAGTCCGGGGTTAGTCAGACTAGTCCGGTCCTGTATATTGTGCAATGTGTGAGATTATTTGTGCTTGAGCTCTTGGGGTGTTTTTCCTTAACACACTCCATCCACAATGATCTACTACACTTGGTTCTTGAGCTCTTTTCCATATTGCTTCTCATTCTCCTTTCTCTTTGGCACTTTGTTCGTTCTCTCATTAGAATTTGTGCTCAACACAACAATGTGGATAGGATCTCATTTGCTTGTCATAAATCAACTAAAACCCATAAGGGATTCCTTCATGCACTTTCACCGGCTGTGTGTTGTACGGCTCGCCCACAATGCAGATGAAAGCTCTTCTATCCAGTTGGCGCCATGGTTCTTCAAGTGTTCATTAGTGCCCGTCTTGTGTCCCTTGAAAATTTCTGCGTTTGCTCTCTCAGCTTGGCCATTGCTTGCCAAATGAGCTACTAATGCATAACTGACTGTTATTGGGTTCTTCGCAATACTCTTGGAAAGCTACACTTGTGAATTGGGTTCTGTTGTCAGTGATGACACTTTTCGGAACTCCAAATCTGCAAAAAATTGACTTCAAGAATTTGATGGCAGATTGCTTATCTATTGTCAAAACTGGAGTAGCTTCTGACCACTTTGTGAACTTGTTGATGGCGATGTATAAGAACTTCTACCCTCCGACGGCTTTTGGGAAAGGTCCCAAATATCCATCCCCCACACAGCGAATGGCCATGAGGGAGTAGTCATTTGCAGTGACTGAGCCAGTGTATGAATTTGCTACGTGTGGAACTAGCACGCTTCCCATTTCTTGACCAGCTCGACTGCATTTTGGAGTGTTTTAGACACTTCCCTTGGTACTACTAAGAAGTAGTCCGCAAAGGTTCGTATTTAGGCAGGGAGCAAAATCAAGATCCAAGAGCAAGGTGACACAAGGGGTTTTACATGGTTCAAGACACCTGAGCGTAATACTCTACTCCACGAGATGTGTGTTGTATGAGAATGTTGTCGATGTTGCATACGTTGACAGTGGACGCCGTCGAAGCAACTAGGCTTCGACAGCTCCCAAGGGACCCGCCATCGACGTCAAGAACGTGGCAAAGGGTCCTTGGAGATTTCAGATGCAAGACTTGGACATCGGAGCTATCACAGTAGCTACGAGTTTGGAGCAATCAAATATTCAAGACATTGCTAAATTCCTTATGGTAGATGTCCTCAATCAATTGAGCGCATATATCAGGGGGCCAACAAGATAAAGGAAATGATACATCGAAGACAAAAATGGAATTCAAAAGGATTTCATTCATTCAAAATTTAGAGATTTACAGGATGAAGGTACAAAAGGGAAGGATCCTAGCTACTAGAGTTTTGTTGGAAGTACGAAGCTACCTTCTGGGCGGCTTCTTGGATGCTTGCCTTAGCAGCTTCTTCCTCCTCGGTGATGGGTCCGTCAATCATCGGAGCTTAAGAAATAGAGGGATCCCAACTTCGGAAGCATGTCATCCCATATTCTACGACATTCTTCGCCAAGGATCTCCCCTCGGTCTCGAGCTGGTCGCCTATCACGTCTTCCAGCAGATCCAACTTAGTTCCGACAGAGTTGAGCACCACTAAGGCTTTCTCCATCTCTGGCTTCGGGTCAGCCGGTCGGACGGGACTGAACCCAAGTGTCATTAGAGTGCCTTCCGCTCGCCCTAGGAAGTACCAGACCTACTGGGACTCAATTGCTCTCGTACCCCGGAGCTCCTCCAGTGACCTTCTTGCGGATGATAGCTTCGCAGAGCCCTCCTTCGAGAACCACTTGACCTATTTAGCATGCTGCTGAATCCATTCAGCCAACAACCTCTCTTGGTTAGCGATTTGCCTCTTGTGGAGGTTCAAGTGGTCTCGCTTCTCCGCAAAGTCCCCCTCATTAGCCTTCACCTTGTTCTCCCTGGCAAAGACAACACTTTGTCTCTTGCTGACTCCTTCTCTTGCCAGCCATACTTGATGCTTTTCTTTTGTGCACTAGGACTTGAATTTCCCTAAGTGGTCAGCCATGTCCTGTTCACTGCACTCTAACTTCTGAGACATCTCAGCCTCTCTCATCTGGAGCTCATCCTCCTTATTATCTAAAGAATCTCGATGCTTGAGGAGTTGTTCCCTCAAAGCATTGAGACTCTTCGAGAGATCATCTGCCAATTCATTGGCTTTCTTGGCATGGTCGTAGATCTCCTGAGTCTTGTCATTGAGGGCTTTTATTGCAGCCTCTCTTTTATCCAGCGTGTTGTTCAGATGCGTCTGACGAGCTTTCTCAGCCTCCAGCCAATCCCTTAGGTCCATTAGACGAGATTGCATCAACTTTGTTTTGAAGTAGAGTAGCTTGAACCAACGCTTTAGGGTGTCACACTCATCCTCCAGGGTCTTTCGCTCGTAGTCGAAGGCAAACTGGACTTGGCAGATGTTCTAGCAGACGTTGTCAATCCCCATATCCAGGGGTCTGGCTCAGGACCTGCCCGAGGCTCCTCTGGCTACCCCTAGTTTTCTGGAATAGTTATCGGGTCCATGGCACAAGCATGGACTTCGACATCTCAACATATGTGGCACTGAGTTCCGGGAGCTCATCGATTTCCAGCACAAACGTAGAAGGTCCCACAGCTGGATCTTCAGGTACCGGCGAGCTAGGTTGCTTCAACGGCGCCCACTGTCAATGTATGAAACGTCGACGGCGGGCCCCCTGGGTGATGTCGGAGTTAGGTGATCTGGCGGCACCCATCATAGAAAATTATTCTTTTATCCTGCACATAAGAGACAAGAGAAGCAATAAATTCGTCATCTTTCCTATAGCTTATTTGTGGCTTATTATCCTTCTTTGAATTTTAGATCCTAACAGAACTCATTGTGACAACATAAGTATACCGATTAGACTTATGTCTGTATGATTTTCGGACCCACCTTACTGAGACCCACCTGAATTGGTAGAGTGGCGTACTTAGGGTGCTGGACCAGGCTAAGTCGATAGCACACTCCGAGACTGTCATTGGCATTGGTTTTCAAGCGAGTAGGCCATCCAGCAATATTATGATCCAATAGAAGATTACCATTAAACTTATATATCACATGAATTTCTAGGACTAACTTTCAAGTGGATTGCACAACATTGCTATTGACAAGAAGGTAAAACATGGTAAAATAATGAGCATGCGCAAAGTAAATGCATGTAGAATCTGTTTTCATATCAATGTATTTCATTATAGGCCCGAATAACAGGGGAATACAAGGACACACTTAAAGTACATGACCAAGTTAAGTGCGCTATTCATCTTGGACCAACCTGACTGTGTTCATAGACTCTATGAGATACATTTTATACAAATACAGGCTCACCTCCCTGCTACTAAGTATAGAACTTACGAAGATGCTCAATATTCTAGGGGTTGGGAAGTTATAGCCCATCCTCTGTTGCCAAACGAACGCATCCAGGGTGGGAAACTTTGATAACTCGGAAGGGACCTTCCTAGCTAGGGGAAAGTTCGTTCATACCTTCATGAGTGAGTATTCGCCGCAATACCAGATCGCCTCCTTCCAACTGCCGATTGTGCACATGCCTTTGATGATAGTGCAGGAGCGCCTAGCGGTATCACACATTTTGGACAGCTGCTTGGCACCTTGCCTCGTTGATGAGGTCCAATTCATCACATCGGATCTGGTCCTGCGTGGCTTCGTCGTAGGTCCAGACTCGGAGAGACCCCATGCCAATTTCCGGAGGAATGACAGCTTCGACTTCGTATACCATGAAGAAGGGTGTTTCTCCTGTTGCTCGACTGCGTGTTGTCCGGCTCGCACACAATGTAGATGGAAGATCTTCTATCCAATTGGCACCATGCTTCATCAAGTGCTCATCAGTGCACGTCTAGAGTCCATTGAGAATTCCGCGTTTGCTCTCTCGCTTGGCCATTGCTTGTTAGATAAGCTACTGATGCATAGCTGACTGTTATGTCAAGGTCTACGCAATACTCTTGGAAAGCTGCACTTGTGAATTGGGTTCCATTGTCAGTGATGACTCTGTTTTGTAAGACCTATGTGTGCTGAATACATTGGCTTGTAGTGAATACACTTGCTTTGACGATAAAAGTTTTGAATATCACCAAAACACCTTTTTATTAAGGTCCGACTAGTTTTGGTTAGCTTCGGTGAGTTTTGTCTTTAGCTTCGACATGTCTTTGATAGCTCCGGCGTATTTTTGCTATGCTCCAAGTTGATTTTTCTAGCTCCAGCTTTTGGGTTTACTAGTTTTGGAAAGTTCCGGCGCTAGGTTCTACTAGCTCTTGTTAGCTCCGGCTCAAGGTCCGAAACTTGACCGCAATGCTTCTGTTTTTCATTTCCAATGTTTCATACTTGCTTTACATCTCTGGAAAGATTTCTTAGTATTCATTTGCTAAGTCTTTGGTGCGTTTTTGGTTGACATGGATGATATCCTGTTACTTTGATTTTGCAACATGCTTATGTGAGGTTCTCACGTAAGGTGTTGTGTTCGGAACTAACTTGAGTCAAGTCGAGGACTTGGGCTCGTATGGATTGGTTGTTTATTCATGTGCAGGTGTTGCTTGAGTTCAAGACATGGCTGGTGATGGGATCTATTGGACTAGTCTCAGGGAGGAGATGAGGTTCCAACAACAAAATTCAAGAGGAATTGTGGTTGAGCTGATCAGGAGGTCGAGCATGATGATTGAATCAAGGGCAGTGCATATGAAGGTATCATGGATGTCATTGGAAGATGTTTGCACGTGTGCAAGGAGTTCATGGACGTGGCTACATGGTTCCGAGACGTGATGAAGAGATGTGGACGTAAAAATTTGGTCGGAAAGGTCCAACCGACTAGGTTATGGACTCAGGCCGCGGCTGAGTCGGGTTTGACTCAAATATGGAAAGATTTGAGTTGGTTATGATAGGATTTCGTGTGGGTCACGAATTTGAGTTGTTTAGGAATGTGGGATACATTCCTAAGGTGTTTGGAAGTCTTAAGATTGCTTCTATCTGCGTATAGAAGAATCCTAAGCAGTTATGGAAAGTTACGATTCGTGAACAGAGTAGGATTAGGTTCCTGATTTGAGTTGAGTTGGCTTTCGAGCTGGTTATATAAGCAAGGGAGCCCAGAGCTCGTGGTGCACGACTTTGTAGCTGTTCCTCTTATGTTCTATTGAATAAAATTCGTAGTTTGAAGGAACTTTTATGCCTTGTTCGTCCGACTTGTTCCAGACAAGTTTTACTCGTCAAGTTTCTGGACAGCACTACCTTTCGTTGGTGGTTTTATCATAACTCGAGTTTTACAGATCCAATTGACGTGATTCTTTTTCGGTTGTCTTCACAACTTGATTATATATCATATGTCAAAATTTCACGGTCATTGGATTTGTGGTTTCTGATCTACACGAGTTTATTTGCAGCATTCCAAAAACAATTTTTCTTAGGTAGTTCAGATTGACCTTTGTTCGATCTTTCGATCATAACTTGAGTTTCTCTTGACGGAATTGAGTGATTCTTCTTGTGTTGTCTTCGTGACTTGATTATCTCTGATATCTATCGGTTTTGTCACGGTGAAAAACGTTTAGATTAGTCTCGCACACGATTTCTTTAACAGATCGTTTTTCTTCCGAAGGGGGTTGGGGTTTAATTGTTTCCGCTGCGTAAGATTTTTAAATCTACCATTCACCCCCCTCTGGTAGCTTTTCACGTGCTCTTCAATCCTACAATTGGTATAAAAGCCAAGGTGCTCTAATCTTTATGATTTGCACGTGTTTTTGACTAATCATCATGGAGAAGTACTCTGTCAAACCTTGTGTGTTCGCTGGTATTGATTTTCAGGTTTGGAAGGCACACATGGAGGCTTTCATCCAGGCACAAGGCTTTGCAATATGGGAGAAGGTATACAAGCCTTACGAAGTGCCATCAAACGATCAAGTTACAGATACAAATATGAGATATGTCGACAACAACAAGGCTCGGAACTTTATCATACAAGGATTAACACAAAACGACTTCGACCGTGTTGCACACCTCCGATCTGCATACGATGTATGGAAAGCACTTTGTGACTATAACGAAGGATCCAACACGATCAAAGAGGTAAGACAAGACATGTTCAAGAAATAATACATGCGCTTCGACATGCAACCCGATGAGTCTATTGATGACCTTTTTGCCCGCTTTAATAAGATTCTTAGCAAATTGCGTAGTGTCAATGTTCATTTTTCAGATGCTGAAAATGCTAGGCAATTGCTAAGTGCATTAGATATGTCAATTTGGGAGATGAAAGTCACATCTATTCGTGAATCTACTGACATGAGTTCACTTACCTTAGATGTGCTATATTCCAAGTTAAAAACTCATGAAATTGACATAATCTCACGTAAGAAACCCAACAAGTTTATTGCTTTTGTTTCTCAACGTGACATGCCTAGTTCCGATCAAACATCATCTTGTGGTAGACTTCCTTTGCTGTCCTCTCTAACCCTTGAACAGATTGAGGAGTTTCCAGAGGAGGAGTTAGCGCTCATCTCTACCCGATTCTCAAAAGCATTGCAAAATGTGAGAACTAGAAGGAGAGGAAGCTCCGGACCTCAACGATGCTTTAAATGTGGTAAGACAAGACATTTTCGTTCAGATTGCCCTAACCTTTCAGGTCCTACTTCCCGGGATGAAAAGAAAACAAGAATGAAGCACTCTTCTACAAAAGATACGAAGAAAAAGAAGGGTTTTCACTACAGGAAAAGCGATCATTTGCGACGACTATATTTATTTGCGATGGCCAGCCGTCGCAAATAGAATAAATTGCGACGGCCCGCCTCTGGCCGTCGCAAATAACATGGCCATCACAAATAAGAGCTTATTTGCGACGGCCAACCCCAGAGCCGTCGCAAATAAAAACTTATTTGCGACGGCCAACCCTAGTACCATCGCAAATAAGGCAGCCGTCGCAAATAAGTGTTTATTTGCGACGGCTGCTAAAAGGGCCGTCGCAAGTAACGTTAATTGCGATAGCCACGTGGTCGGGCCGTCGCAATTTAAGGGTCCGTCGCAAATAAGGGCCTTCATCCCGACCCGACTCTTCATTCTCGTCCAATCACGACTCATTGCCCCCGCCGCCCTCCGCCTCCCCGCGCCGCCGCCCGAGCGCGCCCCGCCGCCGCAGCCCGAGCGCGCTGCGCCGCCGCCGCCCTCCACGCACCACGCCGCCCGAGCGCGCCCTGCCGCCGCGGCCCGAGCGCGCTGCGCCGCCGCCGCCCGAGCGCGCCGCGCCGCCGCCCTCCGCCTCCCCGCGCCGCCACCCGAGCGCGTCGCGCCGCCGCCCCGCCCGAGAGCCCTGCCCGAGGCCCGGCCTCTTCGCCGCCCAAGCGCCCCGGCGGCCCCGTCCTCCCCGTCGTCGCCGCCCGCGCGCCCCGGCGACCTCGCCGCCCGCGCGCCCCGGCCTCCCTGCCGTCCCCGCACCCCGGCCTCCTCGTCGTCGCCGATCGTCAAGTAACCCCCTTGTTTAGTTGTTAATGATGTTGATTATGCAAATTTGTTGTGGATTTCATGATATTTGATGTGGATTGTTCAATCTTCAAATGATTGTTGATCGAATGAGTAGAAATTGTTGCTCGATCTTGATGTTAATTATGCTTAGTTGTTAATGATGTTGGTTATGCAAATTTGTTGATAATGTTGTTGATTATGTAGATGTTAAGCATGCTTATGTTTTGCTTTAGTATTCTTAATGTTTATGTTCATTGCTGCTTATTGTTATTGAATTAAGTTATTAAATGTTCAAATTTTGATTAGTTGTTATGTTTCTTTTAGCATGTTTAATGTTCTTTATATATATAAATATATATATATATATATATATATATATATATATATATATATATATATATATATATATATACATAAGTGGGTTAAAACCAGCACAATCCGATTATAGCGCGTTAAAAGTTGATTATAGTCAAGCATTAAAAGTTGATTATTGTCGTAACGTATGCGTCAAGATGATCACAGAGGCGAACAACGATAATGTGGACGGCCCTGACTATGAAACTTTCAACTCTGACCCACTTTTCTCCTCACTCTCGTGCTCTTTCCTCATTCATAAATGATTTATAAATGAACATGAGCAACGTAACCTATAGCAACTGATTACCCATTTCGGATCGGCACGTCTCACATGCCATTGGCATGTGAGACGTGCAGGTTCGGAATTGTCCCTTTTTGGACAGACTCGGAGTGACCGAGGGCGCGTGGCTTGTGACGAGACGCGGGTCCGGATTTGGACGAGATTTCGGTGGTGTAACCCTGTTGTTCTCTGCTGCACCATTTTTGGGCATGCAGTGGAGAACAGCGGGGTTATGCTGCCAAAATTTCGTTCGAATCCGGATCACACGTCTCGTCATGAGCACGCTCCGCTCGGTCACTCTTGGGTGGCTTTAGGATCTATCTGCCTAGGTTGTAGGGCCGTGACATAACACAACAATACATTAACGATAATTTCTTTCGTGTTAAACTGCAGAGCCAAACATGGGTGAAGACCGCAGTTGGATGTATACTGGCTGGAAGAGTAGAACTGGTGGTCACTCCGATGAGTGGTATATCAAGTTAGATCAATTTTTGGATCGAGCATTTTCGTTGTCAACGGAAGATATGGTGTGGTTCCCATGTACAAAATGCCGGAACTCCAAGCTTTTGAGAAGATTGGAGCTTTCGTTTCACTTATGTCGAAACGGTTTCACTCCACAATATGAAGTGTGGACCTTTCACGGCGAGACTAATTCTCGAGTCATAGCAGAAGTGGATGAGGATGATGATATAACAGAGGTTGATAGGATGGGTGAGATGCTAGAAGCTCTGGAAGCGGAGGATCCTCTTACAAATGAGGCAGAGAAGTTCTTCGAGGAGCTGAAGAAATCACAAGAGCCGTTGCATGAACACACGGTTGTGACCATACTTGCTTTCTTGACCAGATTTATGGCAATTAAGTCCAAGTACTTTTTTTCCATCAACTGCTACAATGATCTCATGAAATTGATCTGCGATATCCTTCCACAACCTCACAAAGCGCCACCAGATATGTATCACTCAAAGATCAAGATATCTGGTCTGGGTATGAAGTATGAGAAAATCGATGTGTGCCCAGACAACTGCATGCTATTCTGGAAAGAGCACGCCAATGAGAAGATGTGCTTGAAATGTGGTAAATCGAGGTATGTCGAAGTTGTTAATGACGATGGCGATAATGTGATGACAGAAGTCTCACATAAGCAGCTTCGTTACTTGCCTGTGACACCTCGGTTGAAGCGGATGTTTCTCTCAAAAAGAACCACAAGACACATGAGATGGCACAAAGAAGATAAACGTGAGAACAAAGAATTCTTGACACATCCGTCCGACGGTGATGCATGGAAGGCGCTAGACCGTTTTGATCCAGATTTCTCTCGTGATGCAAGGAATGTTCGCATCGGATTAGCGACAGACGGATTCTCACCGTCCAATACGAACGCCACACCATACTCATGTTGGCCTGTCTTTGTCATTCCGTACAACCTGCCACCTGCTCTTTGTACGAAGAACGAGTTCATGTTTCTCAGCCTCATTGTACCTGGACCTGATCATCCCGGGTCACGTCTCAACGTGATGTTAAAACCGCTGATCAAAGAATTGAAAGTCTTGTGGACAGGAGTCGAAGCGTACGACAGTTACAAGAAGCAGAAATTCAACCTTCGAGCTGCTTATTTGTGGTCCGTCCATGATTTGCCGACATACGACATGTTTTCCGGATGGAGCACTCACGGTCGTCTGACGTGTCCGATATGTGCTTCAGACACGGATTGCTTTCGACTAACTCATGGAGGCAAAATATCTTACTTCGATTGTCACAGACGTTGGCTGCCCTCGAATCATATATTTAGGCAGCAGAGGCATGTCTTTCGAAAGAACACTGTTTTTACTAAAGGACCACCGAAGCGTCTCAACGGGTCAGAAATTTCTGATATGTTGGACAAATTGGTGCCTGATGAAGGTCGTCCTAGATATTTCGTAGGTTATGGAGAGGAACACAATTGGACTCACATATGTGGACTTTGGGAGCTACCATATGTGAAGTCATTGATTCTAATGCACAACATTGATGTCATGCATCAGGAGCGTAATATGAGCGAAAGTATCATAAGCACTTGCATGGATATGCCTGGCAAAATGAAAGACAATTATAAAGCTAGACTAGATTTGGCAGACATTTGTCACTGTCCAACTCTTGAAATCTCCAAAAGTGGTGGAAAGCCACGTGCTTCTTTCTGTCTCCGATCGAAAGAAAAGAAAGAAGTTATGAAATGGATGAAAACTTTGAAATTCCCAGATGGTTACGCAGCTAGCCTGAAACGAGCGGTAAATGTTAACACAGGAAATCTCACTGGGTTGAAGAGTCATGATTATCACATTATAATGGAAAGACTCCTACCTGTTATGTTCCGAGGCTATCTAGATGATGCGGTGTGGAAGGTTTTAGCCGAGCTCAGCTATTTCTATATACAACTTTGTGCTAAAGAAATTAAGATCGGGATGATGGATAAGTTAGAGAAGGAGATACCCATACTTTTATGTAAGATGGAAATTTTTTTTCCACCGGGTTTCTTCAATCCAATGCAACATCTGCTTATCCATCTTCCATTCGAAGCTAAAGTTGGCGGTCCTGTGCAACATAGGTGGATGTATCACATTGAAAGAGCGCTACGATATCTGAAACCAATGGTTGGCAACAGGGCAAGGGTGGAAGGGTGCATCGCTGAATCATATGCTCTTAAGGAAGTAGGATACTTTTCAAGTGTCTACTTTGCGGAAGAAAACAATATCAATACTTCGGCGATGCGGTACAATGTGGAAGAAACACCCCCTCTAAGCGACCTTTCCATTTTTCAAACAAGAGGCGCCACCGTTGGTAGCTACACGACCTACGTGCTATCCGAACATGAAAGGACTGTTGCTTTACTCTACATGTACGCAAATATAGAAGGCATGCAAGAATACTTCGAGTAAGTGTTTCTCCTATGTTTATGCTAATCGATATATTTTGCTACACATGTACTCTAAAAGATGTTTTTTCATGTTCAGCGAGTTCACAGACAATATTGGCCACATAGGCATCAACCTACGGCCAAACAAGTAGAAGTGATGCGAAAGGAAGGAATAAATGGGAGGCAGAGTTTTCTATCCTGGTTTCGAGAATATGTAATATTCTCTCGTCTTCTATGTATTATAAATTACTATTATTAAAGAAGTATTATTTTAACTCACGATCATTTATGATAGTGTCGGACTCACAATGTCCATGAAGATTTGCGGCATCTATCTTATGGATTGGTGAATGTTAGAAGCTATGGTCGATATGACGTAAATGGCTTCCGATTCCGTACAACTCATTTTGAAGCTCATCGTCCTCTCGCGGCAACATCAAATTCCGGTGTTGTGACAAGAGCAATGGACACTCAAGGGAACTTAACCGATTATTATGGGATCATTAACAAAATCCTTGAATTTACTTTTACCGGAAATAAGACCCTTCGAGTTGTCTTCTTTGACTGTGACTGGTTTGATCATACTCATGGAACTCGAGAAAACCAATTTGGAATGGTGGAAGTGAAACATAAGGACCTACTACGAGGTTACGATACATTTGTTCTTGCGCATCAAGTTGAACAAGTGTATTATCTACCTTATCCATGCACGAAGCTCAGTGCTTGGTGGGTGGTATATAAGGTGAATCCTCGTGAGCGGCTATATACTCCTGGGGATGATGGTTACCATGATAGCGAAGACGTTGAAGAAGTGTACCAAGAAGAAGAGTTGCCAGACACTTTTATCGTCAAGCTTGGTGCAGGACTCTATCAATTAGTTGGAGATGTTGAAGACGTTGAAGATTTAGAGGCAGATGATATGCGAAAACGAAAATTAGAACAGGCCACGTTGGAAGATCGTTGGGCTGGTTTAAGGAGTAGGGCACAGACACATGACAATGATGTTGATGAATTTTGAAAGTGACGACAAGTAATGTTTTCTTGAAGATAGTAACATGAATTTTATATATTTTATTTGCATATTTACTAATTATCTAATTATAATAGGATGGCGTCAAAGAAGGGTAAGAAGGTGCCGCCGACGAGGGGGTTCTACCCCTATAGACCTGAGGACGCTTTCGTTGGTGCCTCGTCGACTGGCAGCAGACGCTCTCAGCTGCTGGGGCACGTTCAGACCAGCTCTAGAGCTTCGTCACAGGTAAATGTCACTCGTTTTTGACAAATTCTTTAAATTCAATTTCACATTAAACTTACTTATGAATCATTTGAATGTTGTAGTCCTCACCGGCTGACTCAGAGGTTGCGGCGCCTTCGGTGAGCCAGCCCTCAGCGTGTCAGCCCTCGGCGAGCCAGCCCTCGGTGAGCCAGCCCTCGGCCAGCCAGCCCCCGACTGGCGATGAGTTTGTTCCTGAGGCCTTTGACTCGGCTGGTGAGGAGCCGTCTGGGTCACCTGAAGTGGCACCCCAGCAGACGCGGAGGACGAGGAGGACTCACTTTGTCAGTCCTCCTGCGGTCCCTTCACAGAGGATCATGATTCGTCCAGTCGGAGACAGGTAATAAAAATTATAGTGTTCAATTTTAGTTTCTTTTGATTACTTAAGTAATTAATGCATAAATATCTTGCAGGGTTTGGGACGACACGTCTTTCACCAGTGAGAGACACCATAGACCAGTGAACGGTGTCCTCAGGTCCATAGTGCTTTGCACTATCCCGGGGTCATCGACGGGGTGCCTGCTCTTTCGTGAGAGGACTACGCACGTGTTCATCACCAGGAGCACGGCAACCTTCAGGAGGCCGTATGGGCCGATTTTATGGTAAGTATGTTAAAAAAGTTTCTAAGTTTCAACTCTTAAACTCTTTTAGTGAACACCTCTTCAATATATTTTTTATCACAGGCAAGATATACTTTAGAGGACCCAACGACCATCGCCAGTTTGAGGATGCGAGGCGAGTGTTTCACTACAACGCTGCCAAAGCGCTTCGACAAGCTTTGTCGAACACCCGCGTTCAACTTGTTAATGAGCACTTGAAGGCGCACCAGCAGCCCGTGCTACACTTCCAGCAAGCGAGCAAGATGCACCTGACGGAAGAGGAGTACGCGCAGGTACGTGGAGTGTAGTAAGTATTTTTATTTTGATAATTTTCTCGATGGTATTTTTAATGACTTCCAACTATGTGCAGGGCCATGTGAGCTAGTTTCAGGGTCGGACCGATGCATTTCGGGCCCTTTGTCGCTACTGGGCTAGCGATGAATTTAAAGCTAAGTCTGAGAAGGCTCGAGACTGCAGAGGGGTCGAGGGGAAGAGCAGGCACGGGCAAGATAACCACTTGCGTTTAGCTAAACGCATGGTAAGTGTGTGTAACTTATGTTTATATATTAATAATATATTGTTTGTACTAACACGTATTGACAGGAGCGCGAGACGGGGGTGCCGCCCACCCCTGCTGAGGTCTGGAAGAGAGGTCACAGGGACCCTTCTCAGCCGACGGGGTGCAGTCAGGCTGCAGCCGAGCGGTTGGTAAGTTTAGAAAGCATTCATATTAAATATAACTATATAGATTGTTGAACTTACACAGTTTTCTTGTTTTGCAGGCTAAGTACGGGGAGGAGGCCAGGAAGATACATGGCGAGGATTTCGATTGGGAACGTCAACCGATCGATCCTCAAGCCGCGTATGCAACAGGTGGTTGAAAAGCACACGGAAGGTGAGTTTACAAGTCATTTTATCGTTTTCAATTCAAAGTATTCAAGATATTTCAATTTCATATTACTGACTCTCTTTTTTATAGGCTCGCCATATTCGACGGAATCGTTGACTCTAGGGCGGGAAGACCTGCGAGAGGCAGCTCCACGCAGGCTTCTTCGGTGGGCACGACTAGTCGTCGTGCCTCCCAGAGGGACATTGAGATGCAGTCCCTCTTCAGGCGTCAGGAGGAGTCGGAACGCCAAAGGATCATGATGGAGGCCACGATCCAAAGCCAGGCAGCAGCGTTGGCGCAGATGCGGGAAGCAATGGAGGTAACAAAATAAAAACTAAAGTTCTCATTAATTCAGCGTAAATGACTTACTAATAGATAGCATTTAATGTTTGCAATGACAGGCCATGGCTTGGGCGCAAGGTCTGGGAATCCAGCTACCGGTACTACCACCGGTCCTTCCTGGCGATCCTTCTTCAGCGGGTCAGGTAAGTTTCTATGTAATCCTTCTTCTCCAGCGTAATTAGATTGAGATAGATGAAAGAGAGAGATAGTTAAATAGAAGAAAATGATTGAGATAGAAGAAAGAGAGAGATAGAAGAAAGAGAGACAGAAGAAAGAGTGAAATATAGTTAGATAGAGTAAGAGGGGAATGAAGAGAGAGAGTAAGATGTAGATGGAGATAGAGAGAGGGCAAGATAGACGGAGGGAGATGTAGATGGAGATAGAGGGAGGAAGATAGAGGGAAAATGATAGCAATAGAGAGATAAAGTGAGAGAGAAAGATAGAGTGAGAGACAAAGAGAGAAATGAAACGAGAGAGGAAGAGAGGGTGATCTAGATGAAGATAGAGGGAGAGGGAGGGAGAGAGATGTTGATGCATTTATATTCTAACTCTAAGTTTTATTAATTGCAGGGATCCATGACGGCTGCACAAACGCCGCCGCCTTCGCTACCGCCGCCTGGAATGAGGCGCGACGACGACGACTTCGACTTCGGAGGTGGCTCCGCAGGTCAGATGGGCGAGTGAGCCCTTTTATTTACTTTGTTGATGATGATGTGAGATGTATCGGAATTTTAGTTTGTGATTGTGATGATGTTTGTGTATGTTGTGTATATATTGTGTATATTGTGTTTGTTGTGATTCTGGCCATCGAGCCGGGTAGTATTTTCTGTTTTTAAAAAAAATAAAAAACCTTCTTTGCGACGACTTTTTATACAGTACCGTCGCAAATAAGGACACAAGCCGTCGCAATTAAACCACTGTTATTTGCGACGGCCTGGCCGTCGCAAATAAGCATTAATTGCGATGGCCCGGCCGTCGCAAATTTCGTCGTGGGTCCCAGAGGAGGACACGTGGGCCCTACCCACTGAACTTATTTGCGACGGGTGGGCTGTCGCAAATAGAGGCACTTAATTGCGATAGCCTGGCCGTCGCAAATAAGCTTATTTGCGAGGTCGTATTTGCGACGGCCAGAAGCCGTCGCAAATAAGAAAAGCCGTCGCAAATAGCTTATTTGCGACGGCATTTGGCTTATTTGCGACGGCCCCGGCCGTCGCAAATCGTCGGGATTCCTGTAGTGTTTACAGGACGTCAATTGGTGAGCAGTTTTATCTCAGCACTCCAGGAACTTGGCTCAAGCGACGTGGACATTGGAAGTGATGAAGATGAAGATTATTTGGCAAACTTGTGCTTCATGGCGAACAAGTCAAGATCAAGTATGGAGGAGGCAGAACACAATAGCGACAATGAAGCGGTATGTCCTACTTGCGAAGAAATGTGTGATGCTATTTCTCGTGCCACTGTTATTGTTAAGAAAAAGGACAAAAAGCTGAGGGACAATGCTGTTAAAATTGAGTCACTAGAATCTGAAATTAATCGTTTGAAATCCTTGATTCCTGGTGATGATTCTTGTTCCTCATGTGACTTAATATATGAACAATTGTCCTCCCTAAGAAGTGCACATACCTCCACACATGATAAACTTGAACTTGAAATTGAAAAGAACAAAAAGCTTGCTGCACTTAATATTGGAAACTTAAAAGATGCTTCTTGTTCTACAATTGATTTGCATTGTTCTAGTTGTGATGATCTTGATAAGAAACTGCAAGATGCTATGAATGAAACTCTATATTGAACAATGCTTTACGTTTTCATGAAGTTAAATATTGTTCCAATTGCAAATTAAAAGGAAAAACTTCATGTGAAAATTGCCTTGATCTGTCCAATAAACTTGATAACATGCATAAGACATTTGATCGGTTTTGTAATGGGAATAAGAACCTAAACTTGCTGCTGAATACATCCAAGTATTGCAATGATAGAACTGGTTTAGGTTTTGATTCTCATGCTCATGCCAAGGCACATCCACCTAAAAGTATAAAGTCATTAGGAAGTGTTTTGATTCAAACAGTTCCTAAACAAAAAGAAGTGGTTTTCAAATCTGCAGGAATATTGTCTCATTCGGTTTCAAATAAAAATGTTGTTTGCTCATCTAGACATGAACACAAAGTTAAATTTCATTGTACCTATTGTGGTAGAGATGGTCATGTCATAGATTTTTGTTATAGACTAGCTAAACAACAGAAAAGGGAAAGAATGGTTGCTAGATCTCATAACTTTCATGCAAAATTTGCTGCACATAATGAACCAAATGTACAACCTGCTGTTTTGAGTAAAAAACATTCAAAGTTTACCTCCGGACCTTCTGTTTTTGCCTCCGAAGCTACTGATTTTTGTGCTACACAAGTAACACCTTATAGGTAAATAGTTAAGAATAAAAAATCTCAAACTTTGACTCATAAACCTGCTGTTTTGTCTCGGCTTTCGCATGCTTTTCCTGCTGCACGTCGCGTGACTCAGTACTAGATTCCTAAATGCCTTTTGACTAACCCCAGTATTGAGTCATCGACGTATTGTGCTTCTATGTAGGTTACACATTTGAGGAAGAAGAACATTTGGATTGTGGATTCAGGTTGCTCACGCCACATGACCGGTAACAAAAATTGGTTCTCCTCCCTCTCTTCTGTGTCATGTGTAGAGAATGTTACTTTTGCTGATAATTCTTCAACTCCTATAATTGCTAAGGGTTCAGTGAGAGTAAATGATCACTACACTTTGAAGGATGTGGCACTTGTCAAAAATTTGAAATACAACTTGCTTTCTATTTCACAATTGCTAGATGAAAATCTGGAAATTATTTTTAATAAAAACTGCTGCAAAGTTGTAAGTTCAAATAGTGAGATTATTTTTAACATGTATCGGTTTGGAAGAGTTTTTAAAGCTGATTTTGATATGTCTTCCTCTAAGCATAGGTGTCTAGTTGCTAATGATTCAATGGACCTATATTTTTGGCATCGTAGACTTGGTCACGTAGGCTTTGATCACCTAACGCGTGTTAGTGCTCTTGATCGCATACGTGGGCTGCCTAAGCTTAAAGGGGACAAAGAAATTGTGTGCTCTTCTTGTAGACATGCTAAGATGGTTGCAGGTTCACATACTCCTCTCACAATGATCACGACAACTGAACCATGTCAACTTTTGCATCTTGACACCGTAGGACCTTCACGTGTTCAATCCTTCGGAGGTAAATGGTATGTACTTGTGATTGTTGATGATTATTTTAGATACTCTTGGGTTTACTTTATGGCGTCTAAGAATGAAGTTTTTAGTCACTTTGGAACTTTATTTCTTATATTATCAATTGATTATCTAGGATCTTTAAAAGCAATTAGAAGTGATAATGGAACTGAATTTAAAAATCAATCTTTTGATCACTTTTGTGCTGAAAATAGTATAGATCATCAATTTTCTTCATCATATGTACCTCAACAAAACGGTGTTGTAGAAAGAAAGAACAGAACCTTAGTTGAGATGGCTAAGACTATGCTTGATGAATATCAAACTCCTAGGAAATTTTGGGCTGATGCGTTAGCAACCGCTTGTTATGTCTAAAATCGTGTTTTCTTGCGTGCTAAGCTAGATAAAACACCATATGAGCTCCGGTTTGGACATAGGTCTAGTGTTACACACTTTCGGGTCTTTGGATGCAAATGCTTTGTTAAGAAACATGGTAATCTTGATAAATTTGAACCAAGATCCATTGATGGAATGTTTCTTGGTTATCCATCTCATACTAGAGGCTACCGTGTGCTTTTACTTGACACTAACAAAATTGTGGAGACTTGTGAAGTGTCTTCTGATGAAGCTAGCCCAGGTACTAGCTCAAACATTGCAGGTCCAGATCCATATCCGCAGGGGGGAGCATTTTCGTTGAAGATGAGGAAGAATTGGAGCTGCTGCCCGAAAATTCAGCAGCTAAAGACTTTGGTTCAGCTCCGGATGTTAATTCTCAACCAGCACCAACAAGCATCAATGCTGATTCAAATCATCCTCAAGTCACAAGCTCATCGATTTGTGATGAACATGAAGAAGAAGAAGCTTGTGACACATCTGTTCCCCTATGGTTTAACAAAGATCATCCCCCACAACAGATGATTGGAAGCTTGCACAAACGAGTCACACGGTCCAGGTTTTGCGATCCAAACTCTTATGCTCATTCTGATTTTGTTGCTTCTTTTGAACCCAAATATATATCACACACACTCACTAATGAATCTTGGATTATTGCCATGCAAGAAGAGTTAGAAAATTTTGAAAGAAATAATGTTTGGAAACTTGTACCTCCATCTCAAGGTCACACTTTAATTGGAACTAAATGGGTATTTTAAAAATAAACAAAGTGAGGATGGGGTTGTGGTTAGGAATAAGGCTAGGTTGGTTGCTCAAGGTTTCACTCAAGTTGAAGGTCTAGATCTTGATGAAACTTTTGCTCCTGTTGCTAGATTAGAAGCCGTAAGAATTTTGTTAGCTTTTGCTGCATCTATTGGTGTTAAGCTATATCAAATGTATGTTAAAAGTGATTTTCTTAATGGCTACATAGATGAGGAGGTTTATGTGAAACAACCACCGGGTTTTGAAAATCCAGATTTTCCTAATCATATTTACAAACTGTCTCAAACAAGCCCCTAGAGCATGGTATGATAGGTTAAAAACATTCTTACTTGAAAAGGGGTTTATCATGGGAAAGGTTGATAAAACTCTTTTTGTGCTTAAACGTGGCAATGACTCATTATTCGTTCAAGTGTATGTGGATAATATTATCTTTGGTTGTGTTTCTCATGATCTTGTGTCCAAGTTTTCAGCTATGATGAGTTCAGAATTTGAGATGAGTATGATGGGAGAACTCACGTACTTTTTGGGGCTGCAAATCAAGCAAACCAAGGGGGGTACCTTTGTGCATCAAACGAAGTATACAAAATATCTTCTAAGGCGCTCAACATGGACAAAAGCAAGCCTCTTCGGACACCAATGGGAACAGCAACAACACTTGAACTTGATGAAGATGGTGAACCAGTGGATCAAAAAGAATATAGAAGCATGATCGGATCACTTTTATACCTCACGGCATCAAGACCAGACATACAATTCAGCGTATGTCTTTGTGCACGGTTTCACGCCTCCCCACGTGCTTCACATCGTCAAGCAATCAAAAGGATTCTCAGGTACTTACATAGAACTCAAGAATTTGAAAATTTACTTCCTTCTTCCTCAACTGTTACTTTGAAAGCTTTTTCCGATGCTGTTTTTGGATGTTGTAGGATTGATAGGAAAAGTACTTCTGGTGCTTGTCATTTTCTTGGTAATTCACTTGTTGCTTGGTCCTCTAGAAAACAAAATTCAGTTGCACAATCCACAGCCGAATCTGAATATGTAGCTGCTGCTAGTGCTTGCTCACAAATCCTTTGGATTGTTCAAACACTTAAGGACTATGGGGTTGATCTAGATAGTGTTCCACTTTTTGTGATAACACTAGTGCCATTTGCATTGCTAAAAACCCCGTGCAACATTCTAGAACTAAGCACATTGACATTAGGTATCACTTTCTCCGTGATAATGTTGAAAAAGGAAACATTGTGCTTCACCATGTAGATACCGAACAACAATTGGCTGACATTTTTACAAAACCTTTGTATTTCACTCGTTTTTGTTACATTCATAGTGAAATAGGGGTTATGCATCCTCATGGTTCAAATTGAGGGGGAGTTTTGAAACTTGGGAAGTCTATGTGTGAATCTGAAATTAAAATAATATGAGCATAGTATTTCATACATATATGACTTTGTGATTCCTTTTACATGCTGAAAGTTCTTACTACATTACTCGTGTTATACATTTTGTAGTTTTTGCCATGTCTAGTAATTGGAATAATTACTTACACTAAAACTGGTCATGGTCAAACTTTTTTTGCTGTTTTGAACTTGTTACATGTTCACAAGTGCTTTTAATCATTAAGAATTAATCAAGTAATCAACTCACATGTTGAGTTTTTATGAACAAATATAAATTAAGAAAATATCAAGAGAATATGTATGCATCGCACTTCTTCTTTTGAGATGGCTTATCATTGCACTTAGATATGAACTTGGAAGAAGTTGTGTATGACTAAAACCATGTCCTTAAACTTCTGATTGTCAAATGACATAGGCTTGGCTTGGTTTGTTAGAATAAGGCAGATGCGCATATAATCTCTTGCAAATATCATATGATCTAAATTTATGCTTTGAAAAATAATAAAATGCAGCAACTAGTGTCATGATTTCAGGTTTTGAAATAGTTAAGCTTGTGAGATCATGACTTGCTTAAATTGAAAATTACATTTGATCTCTAGCATGGCTTACACTACTTTATGTATCTCATTGATGTGATAATGTAAGGTACCCGATAGTATGGCTTGGATGAGCTTTGTTTATATTTATATGTTATAATATGCTCATAACAACTAAAGGGGGAGAGATAATTTGTTTATATGCTCATGACTTGCTGAATACATTGTCAAAGGGGGAGAGATAAGCATGAAGAGAAAGAGAATATGTGCATAAGGAGAGATAATACAGGGGGAGAGATATTTTCTTCTCATTTTACTTTTGATTTACAAAGGGGGAGAAATTGCCTTCAAAACATTTATGTGAATAAGCCAATGTTCGAATTTTAAATGGTGTTGCCAATGCATTCATCAAGGGGGAGATTGTAAGACCTATGTGTGCTGAATACATTGGCTTGTAGTGAATACACTTGCTTTGACAATAAAAGTTTTGAATATCACCAAAACAACTTTTTATTAAGGTCCAACTAGTTTTGGTTAGCTTCAGTGAGTTTTGTCTTTAGCTCCGACATGTATTTGATAGCTCCGGCATATTTTTGCTAAGCTCCAAGTTGATTTTTCTAGCTCCGTCTTTTGGGTTTACTAGTTTTGGTAAGTTCCGGCGCTAGGTTCTACTAGCTTTTGTTAGCTTCGGCTCAAGGTCCGGGTTGCTCTGGCAAGGTCCGAAACTTGACCGCAATGCTTCTGTTTTTCATTTGCAATGTTTCGTACTTGCTTTACATCTCTGGAAAGATTGCTTAGTATTCATTTGCTAAGTATTTGGAGCATTTTTGGTTGACATGGATGATATCGTGTTACTATGGTTTTGCAGCATGCTTATGTGAGGTTCTCACGTAAGGTGTTGTGTTCGGAACTAACTTGAGTCAAGTCGAGGACTTGGGCTCGTATGGATTGGTTGTCTATTCATGTGCAGGTGTTGCTTGAGTTCAAGACATGGCTGGTGATGGGATCCATTGGACTAGTCTCAGGGAGGAGATGAGGTTCCAACAACCAAATTCAGGAGGAATTGTGGTTGAGCTGATCAGGAGGTCGCGCAGGATGATTGAATCAAGGTTAGTGCATATGAAGGTATCGTTGCCGTCATTGGAAGATGTTTACACGTGTGCAAGGAGTGCATGGACGTGGCTACATGGTTCCGAGATGTGATGAAGAGATGTGGACGTAAAAAGTTGGTCGGAAAGGTCCAACCGACTAGGTTATGGACTCAGGCTGCGGCTGAGTCGGGTTTGACTCAAATATGGAAAGATTTGAGTTGGTTATAATAGGATTTCGTGTGGGTCACGAATTTGAGTTCTTTAGGAATGTGGGATACGTTCCTAAGGTGTTTGGAAGTCTTAAGATTGCTTCTATCTGCGTATAGAAGAATCCTAAGCAGTTATGGAAAGTTACGATTTGTGAACAGAGTAGGATTAGGTTCCTGATTTGAGTTGAGTTGGCTTTCGAGCTGGTTATATAAGCAAGGGAGCCCAGAGCTCGTGGTGCACGACTTTGGGGCTTTTCCTCTTGTGTTCTATTGAATAAAATTCGTAGTTTGAAGGAACTTTTGTGCCTTGTTCGTCCGACTTGTTCCAGACAAGTTTTACTCGTCGAGTTTCTGGACAGCACTACCTTTCGTCGGTGGTTTTATCATAACTCGAGTTTTAAAGATCCAATTGACGTTATTCTTTTTGGTTTGTCTTCACAACTTGATTATATATCATATGTCAAAATTTCACGGTCATTGGATTTGTGGTTTCTGATCTACACGAGTTTCTTTGCAGCATTCCAGAAACTGTTTTTTCTCGGGTAGGTCAGATTGACCTTTGTTCGATCTTTCGATCATAACTTGAGTTTCTCTCGACGGAATTGAGTGATTATTCTTGTGTTGTCTTCGTGAATTGATTCTCTCTGATATCTAGCACTTTTGTCACGGTGAAACACGTTTAGATTAGTCTCACACACGATTTCTTTAACAGATCGTTTTTCTGCCGAAGGGGTTGGGGTTTAATTGTTTCCGCTGCGTAAGATTTTAAAATCTACCATTCACCCCCCTCTGGTATATTTTCACGTGCTCTTCGATCCTACATGTTTGGAGCTCCAAATTTGCATACAATGGACTTCAAGAATTTGATGGCAGATTGCATGTTGATTGTCACAACTGAAGTAGCTTTTGGCCACTTTGTGAACCTGTCGAGGGCGACGTATAAGAACCGGTATTCTCCAATGGCTTTTGCGAGAGGTCCCAAAATATCCACCCCTCACATAGCGGATGGCCATGAGGGAGGAATCATTTGCGGTGACTACGCTAGTATATGAATTTGCTTCGTGTGGAACTGGCACGCTTTGCATTGCTTGACCAGCTCGAATGCATCCTGGAGTGATGTAGGCTAGTAAAAAACTATGCTGGAAGGCCTTACCGACTAGCGTGCAGGATGATGCATGGTTCCCACACTCGCCTCCATGGATCGCTGCGAGAAGTTCGCAGACCTCCTCTCAAGAAATGCACCGCATTGGAATGTCGTTGGCACCACGTCGATATGGATCCCATTCTACCAACGTGTATCTTTTAGACAATCTGACAATTCGCTTAGCGGACACACCATATTTAGGAAGGATATTGTCTTTCTAGTTGTCTCGGACCTCTGAGATCCATGCATCGGGACTGTCTTGAGCTTCTGAATCTTGTGCACTAGGTTGCTCAGAGCATCCTGTAGCGCCTACGATCCTTGGTGGACACCACGGTAACAGGGCCACCGGGACCGCTAGCTTTGGGTGCTGGTCCTGCCCCCATCACTCTGTTCAGCACACTGAGTAGAAGGTGCCGGTAATCTCCTGACGAAAATCCTGTTAGTGCCTAAGCCCCAGTTGAATCTTTTGTCGAGAGATTGTCATCTTTGGCGTTGTTGAGACACTGAACATGGTAGGGATCCAGGACTTGGAAATCTTACTGCAACTTCTGGACTTCCAGCAAATATGCAGAAAGCTGAGTGTTATTGTAACTACATCCACCTTTTACTTGTTTGATGATGAGTTGCGAATCTCCCTTCACCAGTAGCTGCCGAACGCCATATGATAGCACCACTATTGACGACTGTTATATACCAATTTCACCCGATAATATAACTCAATTATGTGAAGGAAATATCATTTCTTGTACCCATCACCTTTCTATTTAACCTATTTCCACTTGTACTTGGAGAAATTGGTGCATGCAGGCATTTTACACATAATTGAAGTGAAACAAGGGGATGTATCCCATAAAATATCATCCCAGCCAATCAAGTGCCGACATGTGGCACCAAATGGATCAAATGGCCAACAAAAAAAGTATCCAAGGCCATCCAACGGTGTAGCACCCATATCAGGGATGGGACCCACCTGGAAGTCACCCCGAGAAAGCACATACCGTTTGGAGGACTTACCAGGTCAGCCGACCCCCCTAGTCGGATGACCCGGTCTTTCCTCCAAACTCAGTCAACTTCAGCGTGTTGGCTCCTCCCGGCTTGAAGAAGTTAGTGGTGACTGACTCGTGCGCTTTTGGTGGCGGGAACCAACTCTTCTCCAATCTATAAATAGGACCCCTCACCCCTCACATCAACACACACCATTTTAGCATCATTCTATTGTATACACTTGTTCTCTTATACCTTAGTGGAGTTAGGCTATAGGGAGAAGAGCCTCTAGTCCCAAGTCCAAATTGGGAAAGGTATGGCTTATGTATCTTTTCTTATATTTGTGACTTTATGCATAATAAAGATATTATCTTTAGTCTTCTCTTATTCATATACTTGGATGAAGCGCTTCTTTTTTATTGTGGATTCCATGTATGTGGTAGGTATAGTCTTTATGATCATGCCCTAATGTCATTATACTATCATCATAAACACTATAAACCCCCACTATAGTCTAATTAGCTATGATATGATCATGTTAATAAGAATGCCCTATGCTATGTTTCAACGTTGGTTCAATGATGTTTAGGTTAGTCATTGCCTTAGGATGACTTGTGCTGCAGCTCCTAAGGTATTTACTTAATGTGCTAGCATGGTGCTAGGATAGTTATGTAATGTTGGATGTCTCGTAGACCCTCGGATTGAAGAGGTAGGCAGTAGGTGGTGACAGTCCTATTTGTCCTTTGTAATCGTCTACATTCGGCTATGCCACAGGATCTTGGCGGGAGTCGTCCTAGTATTGCTAGGGGTAAACCCGTGCCCGATATGTTGAACAACTTAGCATAATAATTCACCATTGACATGCTCATTAGTACCTAACCTAGGATATGTATATGTATAATAGAAGCATTGTAGGAGAAACTCCCCAATCCATAGTCTAATCTCCATTAGGACCCATTTACCCTTAGAGTAGATTGCTTAGGTGTGTGTCACACTACCCTAATTATCATGTTTCCACTGTCTTGATAATTGATTAGTATCCCATAGCTTGATTATAAGAGTAGTGTCTACTTTACTCCATTGCCTTCCTTTAGGATAAATATGATAACCTTGGGAATACTCCTGTGTGAAATGCTACACGGCTGTTTCTGTGCGCTTGTGGACCTCATCTTTTTCGACAGATGATCTGTGACATAAGAAACTTTACAAGCAATTCTGGCGTCGTTGCCGGAGAAGGCAAAGGAAGTGAAGGATAGCTATCACTTGTGATTAAGCTATAAGTACTAGTAGTTATTAGACAGGATTACCCTTGTTTGTTTTCTCCTTTTTTGGTGAAAACAGGGTAGTGTTGGCTACCCCATTCCATGGGATGGCCAACGAGGACGCTAGTACTCGACTGCAAGATGATTGAAGTCGTACCTCAACAAATGTCTGCTAGGCAACACCATTTCCTTTTGCTGAAAGAATTTCAGCTTCCAGTAGGGACCAAAGTCATCCATCCCTAAGCTTGGGGGAGGCTCCAAGAGTTCTTCTTGGTTTGCCTCCACCATAGGGTGGATATTTGGCCCTTCATCTAACACTCATGTCATGGGTTGGCTTCACCAATCCATGACCACACTAGTACTGGAGATGAAGGAGTCCTATTCTCATTTATCATAAATGAGAATATGGTCTCTACTCAAGGGGTGGATCAAAGAGTGCTCTAGTTCCTTTAGATTGGCATGCACACCACATAACAAGGTGGATATGCTATCTAAGGAACTACACCTCCCATTGAAGTATCATGAAGATCAAGCCATTGGAGAAGTGTTTGGATGGTGCAAGCCATGGATATTCAAATGATTTATGAAAATCCATGTCAACATGTGGCACTTGGGGAATCATTTCCCTAAGACCCACAAGGATTCATCCTTTCAAACACAACTCCAATGGCTATCACCAACAAGGAGGTCAAGGGTGGAATCAATATTACCCTTTTAATCTAGGAGGCTATAGGGATTTCATGGGATTTAAGTTCAACTAGCCTACCTTGGAGTATCTTGTCCATGGCCAAGGAAGAAATCAAGGAAACATTTACATGAAGCTCTTGGCCAAGTACAAGAATCTTAAAGATCATTCAAGATCCAAGATGTCCCACAATCATTTTTTTTGGGATTCCTACCCTTCGACCAAGCCTATGCAACCTAGGGCAAGTGAGATTGTGGATGAAGCGTTTCTTGTTTGATTGTGGTGTCCACATGTCATTATGCCCAAGGAAGCTTTTGATCCATGATCAAAGTATGGGTTGACCTTAAGGAATATCAAGAAGTTTGAAGTGACACCCCTAAAGAAGGACAAGTCTGACCATGTTCAAGAAAGAATATCTTCAAGAGGGAAAAACCGTCACTACATCAACAAGTCCTCATCAAGACGATAGAGAGTCTACGGCCAACATGTGATCCACATGTCCAACTAACATACCAAAGGATATTTGGCATGTCAATCAAGATAAGTTGTCCACATCTTCAACTCCGGGATTGGACGAGAAATCATTGCACTAAACAGGACAGAGGTAAGTCTCACTCATCGGACTTTAAAAATTCAGTGAGTCCTTGACAATAGGTTAATTGGTAGTTATCTCATATTTGATTTCCCAATTGCATATTTGAAATTCCCATCAATCTTTGCACTTGCATTTAGCATGTTTGAATTTCCACACTTGCATGTTGGATTTAAAATTTCCAACCATCATAAAACGAAATTTTTGAATTAGGAAATAAATTTATTTTGATATGAACCATGGGCGTAACCACTTGAATTCATCTTCCTAATTCAAAGCAAAAATATTTCCCCTAATATTCAATGCATTTTCAAGTTGTTTCAAGTTGGGCAAAACAATTTGGCAAAGGGTACAACATGCTTTTGACCTAACATAACCCATTTTCGAGTTGTTTTGTTTGTTCTTGATTTTAGTGCAGCCAAGAATAAATTTGCAAAGAGGTTGGAAGGCTCCATCAATCACATATCCCTCCATACATCTCATTTTGAGTTCATGGTGGAGGAATACTCAAGAAGGTGGTCCAATTGAGGAACAAGATGAAAGTCATTCAAACTCCAACCTCAACTTGGCAAAAAACATTGAACATGAAGGCTACACCAAAATTCATGGTTGTGAGTTTCTCACTCAACAACCTTCAACCCGGACTACTCTTCAATTAAGGTACAAATTCAAACTTTCCATCGTTTGAAGTGCATTAGGATTGAATGATTTTTGCTTACATTGGTAAGGAAGGTTTACACCTTCTCATCATTCAATTCTTATGCATCCTCATGAGAGTAAGTGTTGGCATTACTCTTTTTGATTCTTTGAAAAGGAATGTCACCTTACTTGGGAATAAATTTAAATAAGTACCTAGAATTTCATAAGCATTGCTAAAATTGACTTCAACATATTTTGCCTAGGTAATTCTTATGGAATGACTTAATGGTTGAATTGGTATGTAGCAACCTAGGAATAGTGATGTCCATAATTTTGATTTGAAACTCATTCATGCAAGGATCACTAAAGTTCAAATTCCTAGGCAAGAAATTAAAAATGTTCAAGAGGATAAAATTGAGAATCTTGTTTGCCATGATCCAATTGATAAATATTTTCTCTTGTATAAAAACCATGATGGTTAGAAATTTTATAAGATGAAGGGATCCATATAGTGTATTCATATCACTTGCATTGTTATGAGTACGATCTTTAGAACATGTGCAAATTGATTTATCCATAAAGCCCCACTCCTATCAATGATTCATACATTGATACAATAGAAATTGGACTCAATGCATCTTTGGTCTTGTTCTTCCCCATGCATACAATTGAAGATTCGGTTACCTAACCCGAAAATTCATTTGTACAAGTATTAGGAGCTAAACATCCCTCTCTATCATAGAGAGGAAGTTTGCAGGAGTAAAATGACTATGCAGGCATTCAAAGATCAGATTGTTGGAATCCCTAGAGGATTCCATTTCAACATCTCTTGGCCAAGTAGTAAATTAGGATGGTTGCTACCTATCGAAAATTAAGCCCGAAGGTCAGCCATAACTATACGAGGCCGGAGATTTGACATGGAAACCCTCCGTGAGCAACCAATGGGCTGCCACAAATATGTGAGAGCATTATGCTCTCAACTATTCTAAGCACTCATTCAAGCTCAAGGGAATTGCCACCATCATTGGTTGTAAGTTATTCCTTGTGGCTAAAAGGTATGATGTACCTTAACCTAGGAATGACAAGATCGCATTTAATGTATATTGGGTGCAAGTTGTTCCTATGTGGCCAGAAGGTATTTTATACCTTAGCAAAGGAACAACGGATCACACTCAACCCTTGTTGAGTGCACGTCATCCCTTTGTGGTTATGGGTATGTTGTACCTCAGCCAAGGAATAACGGATCGTACTCAACACATGTTGGGTACATGTCACTGCTTTGTGGCTAAAGGTTATCATTACCTTAGCCAACGATTGACGGATCACACCCAATGCATGAGAGGTACAAGTTATTCCTATAGTGCAAGAAGGTATGATACACCTTAGCCAAAGAATGATGGTACAGACTCAACACATTTTGAGTTCACATCATGCCTTTGTAGCTAAGGGTTATCACTACCTTAGCTAAGGAATAACAAGGTACATCCAACCTATGGAAACCTTGAGTTGTGGATGAGTGACATTGACAACACACTCCTTGACCACACTCGTGGAGTCCATGGAAGGCAACCCAACATCGACACTCAACCCCTCCAATGCCAAAGCCATGATGCAACAATGTTAGGCCAACCTCATGGCTTGCATCCGTCGTGAGGGTTTCAACCCCTATCGCGGACCTTGACCAAGAACAGGCTTGGGGGAGGACCCCCCCCCCCCCCACTTGAGGTAACTTGTATCACACCCTTTGCATATTTATTTTCCATTAACCCATCATCCACCTTGCATATAAAAAAACTTGAAAATAAGTAGAGTAGTTTTGGTTTCAAAATAAAATAAAAGATGTGTCGTAAGAATGGTTTGGAATTCACATAGATGAAATGATGAATAGTTGCTCTGCTTTAATTTTCCTAAGTCCCTAGTTTACAACTTACTTCTCTCCAAAATATTGCTTTCATTGGCTAGAATTACTTTTGCCTTGATTTAGAAATTGTGGGTAGCAAAAGCTTAATCCACTTCCAAGTTGTTGTGAGATATGATATAGTGATAGGGCTGCTATTCCTAGTTTGAAAGTGAAACTTAGATTTTCGGAGAAATTCTAAAAAGATTTAAGTCACTCTCATTTGATTGGAAATACCTACCAAAACCATATGATACATTACATAGATAGACCTTATGCATATGCTATTTGTCTACACATTTAGCTTTGTCAAACTAGTATAGACCTATGTGAGATTTCATTCATTACTTTTTGAATTCAAGACTTCACTTGCACATGCTATACTTCTACACTAGAAGTAAGCAAAATCCTATCATATCACCATTCCAAAATAAAAAGAGAAACTCCATACCATTCATGCTAGTACTTTCTCCAAAAGTTTATTGCATAAAAGGGAGTAGAAGACATGGCTACAAAAAAAAGAAAAAGAAAATGCATGCTTACATCATAAGTATGAGAAAAAAAGGAAAAAATAAAAAGGAAAAGTAGCCATGTTTCATCCGTGCAAAATAAGAGAGTCTACATAAATAGGAGTCAACTTAAATATCCACATCCACTTCATTCCATCACACATGCACAAGTCTTGAATCAAAATTGTTTTGAATTGATTTTTCATAAGGCTTGCTCTTTTGACATAGCAACATTATGTGTTGCAAATATGCCTACTATATTCCCTACCAAGCTCACATACAAGACTTATGTAGAGGTAGGATGAATTTAGGCAAAATGCCTTCGTGAGGATATATTTCACTACACACAAAGGAGAGACTCGAGAGAATCAAATTGAGATACTTAAAATCTAAATGTAACTCTTCGGAATTTGAGTGGAACTTGATTTCTAGAGTATGTGTGGTCCATTTGCTGTTCTATCTTTCAACCATCTATGAATAGGAGATGGCATAAGCCCCATAATGACTTAAGATGGGTGAAGTACCATGCCAACATTTGCAATAATAGGTAGAGTATTTTGTTGTGCACATAGTACTTTTGAAAAATAGAACATTGTAGCAACTCCTGATCATCAACCTAAAGTCTTAACTTTGCTCGGGACGAGCAAAGGATAAGCTTGGGGGAGTTTGTTGATGGCTGTTATATACCAATTTCATCTGTCAATATAACTCAATTGTGTGAAGAAAATATCATTTCTTGCACACATCATCTTTCTATTTAACCTATTTCCAATTGTACTTGGAGAAATTGGTACATGCAGGCATTTTACACAAAATTGAAGTGAAACAAGGGGATGGATCCTATAAAATATCATCCCAGCCAATCAAGCACCGACATGTGGCACGACATGGATAAAATGAGCTACAAACAGAAGTATCTGAGGCCATGCAACGGTGTAGCACCCATATCAAGGGATGAGACCCACCTGGAAGTCACCCCAAGAAAGCATAGAATGTTTTGAGGACTTACCAGGTCGACCAACCCCCCTAGTCGGCCAACCTGGTCTTTCCTCCAAACTCGGTCAGCTTCCATGTGTTGGATCCTCCAAACTTGAAGAGGTCAGTGGTTACTAATTCGCGCGCTTTTGGTGGCAGGAACTGACCCTTCTCCAATCTTTAAATAGGTCCCCTCACCCCTCACTTCAATACACACCACTTGAGCATCATTCTATCGTATACACTAGTTCTCTTAGACCTTAGTGGAGTTAGGCTATAGGGAGGAGAGCCTCTAGTCCCAAGTCCAAAATAGGAAAGGTATGGCTTATGTATCTTTTCTTATATTTGTGACTTTATGTATAATAAAGATATTATCTTCAGTCTTCTCTTATTCATACACTTGGATGAAACATTTCTTGTTTGATTGTGGATTCCATGTA
The DNA here is from genome assembly GCA_036927565.1 of Tuctoria greenei. Classification (NCBI taxonomy): domain Eukaryota; kingdom Viridiplantae; phylum Streptophyta; class Magnoliopsida; order Poales; family Poaceae; genus Tuctoria; species Tuctoria greenei. The sequence continues at coordinate 125,162,847 of JAYESD010000001.1, forward strand.
TGTGGTAGGTATAGTCTTTATGATCATGCCCTAATGTCATTATAATATTATCATAAACATTATAAACCCCCACTATAGTCTAATTAGCTATGATATGATCATGTTAATATTAATGCCCTATGCTATGTTTCAATGTTGGTTCGATGATTTTTAGGTTAGTCATTGCCTTAGGGATGGCTTCTGCTGCAGCTCCTATGGTATTTACTTAATATGAAAGCATGGTGCTAGGATAGTTAAGTAGTGTTCGATGTCTTGTAGACCCATTGTCTGAAAAAGTAGACGGTAGGTGGTGACAGCCCTATCTGTCCTTTGTAATCCTCCACTTTCGGCTATGCCACAGACTCTTGGCGGGGGTCGTCCTAGTATTGCTAGGGGTAAACCCGTGCCTGATATGTTGAACAACTTAGCATAAGGATTCACCATTCACATGATCATTAGTACCTAACCTATGCTATGTATATGTATACTAGAAGCATTGTAGGAGCAACTCCCCAATACTTATTCTAACCTCCATTAGGACCCATTTACCCTGAGAGTAGATTGCTTAGGTGTGTGTCACACTACTCTCATTATCATCTTAACTGTGTCTTAATAATTGATTAGTATCCCATAGCTTGATTATAAGAGTAGTGTCTACTTTACTCCATTGCCTTCCTTTGGGATAAATACAATACCCTTGAGAATACTCTTAAGTGAAATCCTAGACGATAGTTTCCGTGCGCTTGTGGACCTCATCTCTTTCAAGAGATGATCTATGACGTAAGAAACATCAATAGCCACCTTGAGTCCGAAGATGAGAGCTTCATATTTTTTTCATGTTGTTGGTTGCCCTGAAGTCGAGGCGTACAATGTACTTGACCTTCTCCCCAGTCGGAGCAAGGAGAAGGATTCGAGCTTCATCACCCTCCTTCTGCATGGAGCGATCGAAGAAGAGAGTCTAGTGAGGCTTAGTGAAGACCCGGACCCTAGGTTCCGGCTTCTGCTTGCTGAGGCCCCCGGAGTTGATGAAGAAGGTGTCTACTCCGCCAAGAAGTCAGCCAACGCCTGGATCTTGATTGCATGTTGACGCAGGAATTCGAGATCAAATTCTATCAGCTCTACAGCCCACTTGGCGATATTTCCCGTTGAATTGGGGTTATGCAAAATAGCATGGAATGGATATGATGATAACACTGATATCTTGTGGGCTTGGAAGTAATGATGTAGCTTCCTTGAGGCAATAAGAACTGCGTACAACAGCTTATGCACCCCAATGTATCGAGTCTTGGCGTCATGAAGTACTTCAATGATGAAGTATACTAGCCGCTAAACAGTTTAGACCCTTCGGGGGGGGGGGGGGGGGGGAGTCCGAAGTTTCTTCTTCATCAACCTGGACCCTACCAGAGGGGTCCGGATCTTCTTGTTGAGCAGTAGTTACTCTCTCGGATGAGAGGTTGATTCACAGGCATCTTGCCTTTAGGATCCGGGCCTGGGGCCTGGGACCCAAACTCACTTCAGGTAGCTCCAGACACTCCTGGAGGAGTCTAAGCTCCTGAGATGAAGATGTATCTGTACTTTCCGCTACTAGGACCATGCTAACAATCTCTGTAGTTGCAGTGATGTAAAGTAGACGAGGCTCACCAAATTCTGAAGCTACCATAATTGGTAGTGTTGTGAGGAGCTGCTGGAGCTCATGGAACGCCTTCTATGCTTCTTCTGACTAATGGAATGGTCCAGACTTCCTCAATAGCTTGAAGAAGGGAAGCGCTCGCTCTACCAGCCTTGAGATGAACCGGCTGAGCGAAGTTAGACAGCCAATAATCTTTTAGACATCCCCAATTCTAGCTGGAGGCTGTATGGCTTTGATGGCTTTTATCATGGCCGAATTTGCTTCAATTCCTCGGTGGGTCACAAATAAACCAAGAAGCCTTTCGGAGTTAACCCTGAAGTCACACTTATCAGGGTTGAGGTTCGTGCGCGTCGGGCGCAGCTTGTCAAAGACAGGTTCAAGGTTGTCGAGCAGTGAATCTTTGTTCTTCACCTTGACAACGATGTCATCGACATAGACTTCCACTAGGTCCCGAGTGAGCTCCCCAAAGGTTTTGTGCATAGCTCACACAAAGGTGGAAAGTACATATTTTGGGACCATAAGGAATTGCTGTATAATAGTAAAGACCATCTATCATAATGAAAGCAGTGTGCTCTTCATCTTCCTTAGACATTCGAATTTGATGAAAACCGAAATATGCGTCTAAGAAACATAAAAGCTCACAGCCAGAGGTAGAATCCACTATTTGATCTATTTGTTGTAGTGGAAAAGGGTCTTTTGGACATGCCTTATTCAAAGTGGTGTAGTCGATGCACATCTAAAGCTTCCCACTAGCCTTTGGCATGATGACCAGGTTTGCCAGCCACCACGGATGATGTACCTCCCGGATGAATCCAGCGTCAAGAAGCTTTTTTACTTCTTCTCAAATGAAGTTTTGATGCTCAACAGATTGCTTCCGGGCTTCTGTTGTATAGGTTGTGCGTCAGGGTAGATCTTCAGATGATGCTCGATCACATCCCTGGGGATCAAAGGAATTTGTGACAGTTGCCATGCAGACATGTCGACATTTGCCCGGAGAAAAGTGACAAGTGCGAGTTCCTATTTGTCACTTAGACCTCCCAATATATGAGTGGTCTGAGTGGCATCAGAATCGATTTGGACGGCTTTGACGGGAACGCCAGTGTCGTGCTTGGCTGCACACTTGGTGCAACGGTTGAGCCGCGCTGGCGCGAGCTCGAAGGTTGCTGAGCATATTGCTCCTTGCCGGATTCAGCTCCTTGCTCTACTACAAGCGCATGAAGTTTTTCCAGTGCAACAACTCCAGCAGTGCGATCCCCTTGAATCCGAAGGACACCTGACGGATTTGGCATCTTCAACACATGGTAGCCATAGTGGGCCACTGCCATGAACCTATATAGGGATGGCCTTCCTAGGATGGCATTGAAGGGTAAGTTGATGTGTGCCACATCAAACACCAGCTTCTGGGACCAGTAGTTCTCCTGTGTCTCGAAGGTTACTGGGAGAGTAATAGAACTGAGAGGTGTGATAGCTCCTAGACCCACTCCGAAGAATGGGCGTGAGGGCCTGAGGTCCTGAGGCTGAGCTAGAGCTTCACCAAAGCCGCGAAGCTGATCAGATTGAGGGTCGCACCACCATCCACCAAGACATGGAAGAGCTGGATATTGTTGATAGTCTGGGAGACAATCAGGAGCAATTGTCCAGCTCCTGCCATGTTCTTCGAATATTCAGAAGCATCAAAGGTGATGGGAGTGTCCATCCACTTCCGATGAGGCTCCGCCTTGGTGGTGGGAGCAGCAGCAGCCATCTCTCGACGCAAAGTTTTCACAATGCGTCGAGAGTCTTCCGACGTTCATTTTCGGGTTGGTGTCTGAGTCGTCGACGGTGTTGTAGACCACCTTTAACGCCTTATTGGCATCTTTTAAGCCTATCTCCTTATAAGACAGAGCTTCGTCGACTTTTTTTTTCCTTCCCGCTGGCGGAATGGTGTTTCATCTTGACGCTTGTTGTTGCGTTGAGCAAGCCTGTTGATCTCACGACAGTCTTCAAGCTTGTAGGCCATAGACTTGTGGATAGGATACCACATCTTGTCACCATGTTCAGACGATGATTGAGGTTGCTTATTGGGGCGTGGGACCTGGCCACCTGGTGCTGCGGCACCGGCAGCTGTAGGTGTGTCAGCAAGTGACTTCTTGCCACTTGACTTCTTTTTCTTGCTGCCACTGCTGTTGGCAGTAGCTCCGGCTTTGGAGGCAGAGTAACCAGCCTCCGCAGCTGGTTTGAAGTGCATCTCACAGCCCTCCACAGCTCTGGTACATTTGTCAGCTAGGCTGAAGAGTTACGTGACACTGTTGACATCCTTAGTTGCCAGCTTCTCTAGCATCTTCTTATCTCAAACTCCCTGTCAGAACGCAACAACGATAGAAACATTAGATAGAAGGGATGGTGTTCCATACCTGAGAGAATCGCTGGATGAAAGATTGCAGTGACTCTCCCGACTTCAGTTGTACAGCAAAAAGGTCCAGCTTGGTGCCAGGCTGGGTGTAGAATCTCCCGAAGTTGGCGGTGAACTGGCAACAAAGTCCCCCCCACTTGTAGATGGAGTCAGGGGGTAAGCTCATAAACCAGGACCTAGCAGTCCCGGTCAAAGCCACTGGGAAGTAATTGGTCATGACGGCCTCATTCCCTCCTGATGCAAGGATAGCAGTGGAGTAAATTTGAAAAAAAAAATTGATGGGGTTGATTGTCTCATCATATTTCTCCGGCAAATAAGGCTAGAACTTGGGTGGAACTCCACCATGCAGAGATGTAAGGCAAGGAGTGAACAGCCGCCTGCAACTCCCAGAGTAGAAGGGTTTTCACGAGCAAGTCGTATCTCACGACTACGCTCGATGTTGATGCGGCCATCTTGCCTTACGTATCGGCGGTCGAGCTCCAACCGGAGATCTTTAGTTGGGAGCCTCGACGCCGTATGAGTACGACGAGCCCCTGAGGGTAGAGACATAGCGTGCTGAGAGGGCGCATGTATCCTGAGGGTAGAGACATATCCCCTGGGGGTAGGAGAAAGCCTTCCAGACAAGGTCCTATTACGTGAAGGTGCTTGTCATGTATGGGGCAGACCCTGGTTGTTGAGCGTTGTTGGTGCAGCTGCAACCAGATGCTCAACATCGGCACAACATTGTTCCAGCGTAGCTGGAGGAGCTCCCAGCACTGAAGGACACCGCAGAAGAGTCCACGCTGCGTTCAACATGTTCTCTGGGTTGTTGGTCGATTTCGTGACCGACGCAAAGTCACCATTCTTCTATCCAGCGTTCACTACTGCAGCAAGTGGCGGTGGTGGTGGAATAAAGTTCATTGGGACAATGTTGGTCGGCTGCTGAGCATTGGAGGTATTTCCACCACTTGCTTGTGTAGCCGGTCCATTCGAAGTGGCATCAGAGTTCACCATCTTGAAGATCTTGAAGAGCTCCCCTACCTGGCGCGCCAGATGTTGAAGTGTGCCAATGACACTTCCCCGATACTACTAAGATGTAGTCTGTAGAGGTTCGTATTTAGGTAGGGAGAAAAATCAAGATCCAAGAGCAAGGTGACACGAGGGGTTTTACGTGGCTCGGGCCGCCTGAGCGTAATACCCTACTCCACGGGATGTGTGTCGTATGAGAATGCGTAAGCCTGAGCTTAGTAGTGAGCGTGTATGGATCACTTGTTTTCTACCGTGCAGTGCAACCCTTTTATATGCGAAGGACTGGCAGTTACAGTATGTGCCCTGGTCCGACAGGTGGCCCTGGCTGTCATAACCACCATATACCCGATCTATGCTGTTAAAGGGAGGTTAATACTGCTATAACGTACCTTAATGGCAGTGTTACCGACCTTGATAGTGCTCTAATCGTGTGTCACTAATATGGCATTAATGACGCATTAATCAGGTCTTGTAATGGCCGATTGATAGCCCTTGAATGCCCGCGCTGTTTGAGATCCAGAAGTCTCCCTGTTGTAGACATAGATCTGGACGCGTGACACATGGTATCTCTGAAGCTTCCCTCTGTGGGGAGGTAGGTCCGACACGTCGCAACACTGGAGGTTCCCCTATCGGGGAGGAAGGTCCGGCACCCTGGGACACGTGGTAGCATTGGAGCCACCCTAAGGAGGGAGGTAGGTCCGGTACTGCAAGACAAGTGGCAAGGCCAGAGGCACCCTAAGGAGGGAGGCAGAGCCGGCACTACAAGACACGTGTTGCCTTCGGAAGTCCACAATACTCGAAGATTGAACTCAACGCATCTTCTTTTGGTACGAAGGGATACCTGGTATGCAGTGTATCGACAGTTACTATATTAAGTAACAACGGTCCGACGTCAGGTAAGAGGTAAGGTACGCCACCGCAAGATGATCAATTGTGGTAAGCTCACCATACGAGAAGTGGTACGTTATTGTTCCTTATGGCTTGGCAAGGGAGTTAATATGAGTATCTGAACCTCTTCATGGTTCTTGGAATATATGAAAACGCTGCCCCCTGCGTGCTTCAGGCAAAAGCGAGGATACCCCATCGTGTGGTCAAAAATGAGATAATAGGCAACTCTTGAACATTCAATGTTCAAATGGCCATACACAGCGCTGGCCATCGACGTGCCTCAGCTTTTATGCGGCAGTAGGTGGTATCTGTCGGGTTGATAAAATTGCCGTAAGTGACGACCCGTTCGCGCTCTACTCAAGTCCCCTGTTGTGTTGTGTTGAAATGTGACCATGTTTCTCGAGATGTGTTCTCCTCAAGGAAGACCTATATGAAACATACAGGGCATTAGTTTCGGTGACTGATAATATATTATTGTGACTGCCTGAAATGATCGCTCGTGTGGGCTGTGCCGTACGGCACCATAATTTGTGATCTGTAAATTGAGTGTCTTATGTAGTTACGCTAAATATGTGAACGTATTGCGAGTAGAAACATTTGTGAGTGACCGTATTTAGTGACACCGTTGATATGTATATGCCGTAATATACCGGTTAGGTTTTTCTTTGGTGAGGAACGTAGTACCGACATATTTCTCATCAATACCTCATTCTTTCAGTGATAAACTTAACCACTTTACTGTCCAACAAGTCAAAACATAAATCCAGATCTAAAATTGTGAGTTTTGAGATCAATACTAGCTGTTGGGCTCTGATTTTAAACTAAGATTCAAATAAGAGTTTAGTTGCAACTCAAACTTTTCAAAAACAAAGTGTTCTTGTCGTGAGCAGAAATTTTTTTGAAACTTGAAAAGCCCTAACTCCAAGTAGTTTCTACCAATGAAGGTGTATAATACATGTCTTAAAGGATATGAGAGTCCTCTACAACTTTGCTTTTGACCTCTAGGACAAAATCTCAAATTAAGGTAGTAAAAATGTCCAAATTGTAGAACCTATTATAGAAACAAGACAGTTTTTGTATAACTACGGAAACTGACAATAACTCACTGTAGAAAATTCAATATGTTCATATGATACCATTATGGAATCGATGAGAGATATGAGTTACCTTTGTAATTTAAAGACTCTTTGAATTTGTGAGACCTATGTGTGTTGAATACATTGGCTATTATGATAAAAGTTTTGAATATTGCCTAAACACCCTTTTCAACAAGGCCCGACAATAAGTCCGACTTGTTTTGTGTAGCTTAGCCAAGGTCCAACGGTAGGTCTGGCATGCTTTGGGTAGCTCCGACAAGGTCCAACAATAGATTCGACATGTTTTGGGTAGCTTCAGCAAGGTTTGACGATAGGTCCGACATGTTTTAGGTCCGACACGTTCTTTGGATTCGATACTCTTGGGAATACTCCTTAAGGGAAGTGCTACAACGGTATTTCCGTGCGCTTGCGGATAACTCTATGGTGTTAAGAAATACCAACAAGCATTTCTGGCGCCGTTACCGGGGAACAATTGCTGTTAATCTTCGAACCAAGATCACCTTCGTATCATATCCCCTTTATCTATCATGTTACCTTTCTTATTCTTACCTTACCACCACCATATAAATGGAGCAACCCACCATTCTTTCTTACTCTGCTCTGAATGGCAAGTTCTATGAGCCACCGCCTTCGGCGGAACCTATTTGTTCAACCAGCTATGAACTTTGCCCTGGCTTTATAGCCATGGTTCGGGAACAATCATTCCCGGGAACGGATTGTGAAAACCCTTACCACCATCTACGAGAGTTCTAACAATTGTGTCCATGCATTCTATTCAAAGACATGGCACATGAAACTCTCAAATAGAAGTTGTTTCCTTTTTCCCTCAAGGAAAAAGCCAAACAATGGTACAACCACTACGTTTGGAAGACAAACAGTGATTGGAGCGAATTACGAGACAGATTTTGTCTTGCTTTCTTTCCTATTGCCCGAATTGTTTCCTTACGAAAGGAAGTACTATGCTTCCAACAGATGGAGAAAGAATCCATAGGTGCAGCTTGGGACATATTTTCTCTTTTGAAAAATTCTGGCCCAGGTTTGTTAACCCCTGATCCAATGCTTTTGCAACATTTCTTCAAGGGATTGAACAAAGAGTCTGCCCTATATCTTGACATTAAGTCCGGAGGATCTTTCCTCCATAAGACTCCAGAGGAAGACAAGGATCTTCTGGACAGAATTCTAGAAAATTCTTCCTTCATTATGGGTCTTAATGAGCCTCCCCAAGAGGAAGTCATGTCAAGAACAGAGGATACACTCTTGGACAAGGATGAACCCATTTCTTGTTTACCCCAAGCCTTGCCAGAGGAATCCTCTCCCGAACCTGAAACTATGAAGGTAGAATAAATTCAACCCTCGCAGTTTCCATTTTACTTCGAGGAAGAGCTTTTTGAAGATTATGGAAATACCTCGAAGTATTGTTGCTATAGGAAACCTTCATTGCCACCAACTCCACCTGAACCACCTGACGGGGTGTTCATCCGTCAGACGGTCAAGGAGTTGACCTCTATCCTAAGGAGGGAGTGGATAGCTGAAGTCGAGAATTCACCCAAAATTCTTCGGATGACCTCACCCTTGGCTACCATTTTATGTTCTATTAGAGGGACACCAATGAGAATCCTATACAACCCTTCTGTTGGAGCAAATCTCATTTCCGATTCTTGTGCTCTCGCCATTCTTGGCGATGTGCCATTGGAACCAACACGTAAATCCTTCTGAGATTCTTTTGGAACCATTCTTGAAGGATGTCGGGTTCAGCAACAAGTGTCTGTTAGACACAAAGATTTTGAGGCTCTCCTAGATTTTCACGTGTTCGAAATACAATATTTTGACATCATGATAGGGATTCCCATAGAGAAATTTCTCATGGAAGTTCATTTGGAAGGAAGCCTCAATATCAATCATGGAGGGAGAAATTTTTCAATGCCTATTCTGCATTCAAAGAACACATCTGTAGAATCTCCCATCCAAGATGAGCCAATGGAGGAGGTTAGGACTCTTCAATTTTTAGAACCCCCTAAAATTGAAGGAGAAGAAGACTTTGTCCAAGAGGAGGATGAATTTCAGGAGGAAATTGAATTGCCAAAAGAAGAGCCCTCCCCAAAACCTCCTGTTGAGCTCAAGATTCTACCTCCAGGCTTACGTTATGCCTTTCTAAATGGCGATTTGGAAGCCCCTGTCATCATAAGTGACAAGCTTTCAGATGATGAAACGCTCAAACTCATAGCCATGTTAGAAAGACATAGAGCTGTTTTTGGATATTCACACTAGGATCTCAAGGGAATTAGCCCAGCGTTATGCACCCATCGTATTCCTATTGACCCTGAGAGTGTCCCCTCAAGGGAACCTCAAAGGCGATTGAATAATGCGATGCGGGAAGTTGTCAAGAATGAAGTCTTGAAACTTCTGCATGCCGGGATTATTTACCCTGTTCCTCATAGTGAATGGGTAAGTCCAGTTCAAGTAGTGCCTAAGAAGGGAGGTATGACGGTTGTTCAAAATGAGAGGAATGGATTAATTCCTCAACGGACCGTCACGGGATGGAGGATGTGCATTGACTACTGAAAACTTAACAAGGCAACAAGGAAAGACTATTTTCCATTGCCCTTCATCGATGAGATGTTAGAGCGATTGGCAAAACACTCTTACTTCTGTTTCCTTAATGGGTATTCGGGATATCATCAAATTCCTATCCATCCCGATGATCAAAGTAAGACCATGTTCACATGTCCTTACGGGACCTATTCCTACCGGCGTATGTCCTTTGGACTGTGTAACGCTCCTGCATCTTTCTAGAGATGCATGAGTCTATATTTTCAGACATGATCGAGGATATCATGGATGTTTTCATGGATGATTTCTCCGTCCATGGAAAAACTTTTGATCATTGTCTAGAAAATTTAGACAGGGTCTTACAAAGATGCTAGGAGAAGGACCTTGTGCTTAATTGGGAAAAGTGCCATTTCATGGTCCGAGAAGGCATCGTTCTCGGACACTTGGTGTCCGAGAGAGGGATAGAGGTGGACAAAGCTAAAATTGAAGTTATTGAAAAACATCCACCTGCTATCAATGTTAAGGAAATCCGCAACTTTTTAGGTCATGCGGGGTTCTACCGATGATTTATCAAGGATTTCTGCAAAATTGCTAGACCCCTCACCAACCTATTAGCTAAAGAAGCTCCCTTTGATTTCAATGAAGAATGCCTTAAATCATTTTATATACTCAAAAAGGCACTCATCTTAGCTCCAATTATCCAACCTCCTGACTGGATGCTGCCATTCGAAATCATGTGTGATGCTAGTGACTTTGCTGTTGGTGCGGTCTTAGGACAAACCAAAGATAAAAGCATCATGCAATAGCCTACGCTAGCAAAACTCTGGCAGGAGCCCAACTCAATTATGCCACAACTGAGAAAGAGCTCCTAGCAGTAGTTTTTGCTATCGACAAGTTTAGATCCTATTTGGTTGGAGCAAAGCTCATAGTCTACACAGACCGTGTTGCTTTGACATATCTGATTACCAAAAAAGATGCTAAACCCAGGCTAATTCAATGGATTCTTCTACTCCAAGAATTTGATCTGGAAATAAGAGATAAGAAAGGAGTAGAGAATTCAGTAGTAGATCATCTTTCACGTATGGAAGTCGCACAAACCATGGACATACCTATAAATGACTTCCTACGAGATGATATGCTCCTCAAGGTGACAGACTCTCACCCTTGGTATGCGGATATCGTGAACTTTATGGTCACGAGATACGTACCACCAGGGGAGAACAAAAAGAAACTCATTTATGAGAGTCGTAGACACCTTTGGAATGACCCTTACCTCTATCGAGTATGTGCAAATGGATTTCTTAGAAGGTGCGTCCCATCAATCGAAGGCACCAAAATTATAGAGAAATGCCATGCTGGCCCCTATGGTGGTCATTACGGTGTTTACCGTACTCAGGCAAAGATCTGGCAGAGTGGATTCTATTGGCCTTGAATGTATGAAGATACCAAGGAATTCATTCGCAGATGTTGGAAACGCCAGAAGCATGAAGGAATCTCTGCTTGTAATGCGATGCCCCTAACATACAATCTCCAAGTGAAATTATTTGATGTATGCGGTATTGATTTCATGGGACCTTTTCCTAGGTCTTATGATTGCGAGTATATTCTGGTTGCCATCGACTATGTGTCAAAATTGTTAGAAGCATTACCATGCAAAAATGCTGATTCCAAGCAAGCAAGAAAAATGTTCCATGAGGTCATTTTCTCACACTTTGGAACTCCCCGTATGGTCATAAGTGATGGAGGGTCTCATTTCATAGATAAGACCTTCTGAAACATTTTATGGGAACTTGGAGTCCAGCATAACATTGCTACCCCATACCACCCACAAACAAGTGGTCAAGCAGAAACATCTAATAAGAAAATTAAGAATATTCTGCAAAAGACTGTCTTGGAAACGGGAACGGGATGGAAGCAAAAGCTACCCGACGCGTTGTGGGCATATCGTACTACCTACAAGACACCTATCGGCATGTCTCCTTTCCAACTTGTCTATGGGAAGACTTGCCATCTTCCCGTAGAATTGGAAAATAGAGCGTATTGGGCCATCAAGCGGTGGAACATGAATCTTAATGAAGCTGGGAATCACCGATTAAAGCAAATTTCTGAGTTGGAGGAATGGAGAGATTAGGCGTACCACAGTGCAAGGATTTATAAAGAGAGAACCAAAAGATGGCACGATAAGAGGATTACGTCGAAATAGTTCAAACCTAGAGATAAAGTTTTACTCTTTAACTCTATGGTTAAACTCTTTGGACATGGGAAGCCTAGAAGTAAATGGGAAGGACCCTTCACTGTAGTAGAGACTTCATCCCATGGAGCAATCACACTCCAAGGTGATGAGGGTCAACTATTCAAAGTTAATGGGCACCGACTCAAATTATTTCTCGATTCCCAGTAGGATACAGAAAAAGAATTTGACGTGGTAAATCTAATCGATTTCCATGCCATTTGTTTCGATTCTATTTAAATCCTACGTGTCCAACTAATGGGCCCATCCAATTTTTCTTCTAGAAGGCCCATTTGATCGACCAGAGAAAATTTGGCCCAAACAGAGCTGAAAAGGGTTCGGCCAAACCCTAGGGTCGGCCAACCTTCTCTTCGCGCCGTTCGCGTTCTGTTTTCTCGTGTTTATCCTCCCCGATATCTTCCACAAAATCCTCGGTGAAATGCATCGTTCCCCGCCTATTTAAAGGATGGAAACAGAGAGGAAAGCTGCACCTCATTGAATAATCATCTTCCTCCCATCCTTGTCATGGCCAACAAGAAGACTGTGCCTCATGCCTCCTCCAGGTCAACCTTCCACCTGAGCGGAGACATTAAGCTGGCCAATGACAAACATTCCCTCGCCATGGAGTCCGTCATGGCGATCGATGTAAAGCCTCTTGCCATGATCCCGCCTGCGACGACTCCGCGCGGGCAGAACCCTACACCTCGTAGCGCTATCCGGTCGCTCTCCCCTCGGAGAACGCCAATGAAATCGATGACGCCAGGGCGTTCGACTTTGGCTGGGCTAAGCCCGGTTAGGACACGTCTTTTCCGCGGAAAAGACAAGGCTCTCCCGTCGTTGCAGCCTAGCGAGGAGTTCATGTATACATTGAAGACTAAGACGGGCGATGTAGTGAGCCATCACTGCAAGACGCCCACCTGTACCTCGTTGGAATGCATGGGAGATCGCTTTCTTATCCACGGGGTGCGCAAACCCGAAGGAGGCTACGCTAAGGGCCTATTCAAGCGCATGGATAATCTGGCAATGGAGGAGTCGACAGGATCGTCGCCCTCCAAGATTAGACGACACATCCCTCCACCTGCCATCAACGGGCCTCCCAGTCAGTTTGAGGGCAGCGATGAGGATTCTCCTCGTGCCCCTATAGTGGCACAGCTGAACAAGGAGTTCGCTTCTCTCTGCTTGGAGAACAAGAAGCTAACTAACTTGGTGGCTGAAGGGTGCATTGAGAGGGCGGAACTGAAGGACAAATTCATGGCCCACAAAGAGGATATTGACGGTGTTCGCCGTGGCATGAGCGCCAAGCTGCGGCGCATGTGCAATGCCGTCGGGGAGCCCGACATCTACAACGCACCGTAGTTTAGATGTCCTGACAGCATAGGATGCTTACTACTTAGGATTTTTTTTAATCTTTTGTTTTCCAAAGCTAGGTTGAATAATGTAAGCATCCCCATATTTTGAATTCAATAAAGTGAACTTACCGATTCATCTAACACCGGTAAAGTTCCCCCTTTAGTTTATTTTGTTGAATAAAGAATTCAGGAAACAAGTGTGGGGGAAACATGTCCCCAGGTCACGAAATCCCGACGTGAAAAATTAACGTTGCATATCAAAACACGTCGCGACCGAATGAGCAAAACGACCCGACAAAACACAGCCACAACAGAGCCAACAGGAGGTCGGCCGAACCCCCTAGTCGGCCGACCTGTTCTGTGCTCCGTACGACTCCGTTTCGCTCCAGAAAATCGGTTTGGATTTCCTATCCCCACTTTTATGTGCTACCCTGCTGTTTGAGTTGATTTTATATTTTTCATTGCATATCTAAATGAATCAACTCAACAAATTAAAATTAAATTTGGTAGTCAAGAATTTTCTTAAGCTGAAAATTTGAATACTTTATATGTCAATTAATTACCTTGTTTATGATTCCCATAGTTCAATAGGAAAAACACATCATCTAGGTATTTGACTAGTGTGATATGGTAAATGAGTTCCTTAGAAATCATCCTATTGCTTGAAATTGATTTTGACATTTGTAACTATTTGAAGTCTTGGACTTTGCCTAAATCTCTCATTGGAAATTTATATACCCACCAAGGCCATATGATATATTCGTTGAAAACCACAAGCATATGCCACTTTTCTTTTCATTGAACTTTGTCAAACCCATGACCCAATTGAGTGACATGCATGAACATTTTGAATTGGAAACTCTTGTGCACTCCATTCATCCAAAGTTTCTCACATTGAGAGTTTGCATCCATCGATTATACATCCTACAAAAAGAAACTCCATACAATACAAATGAAAGCCTCTCTAAAAAAATAAAAAGGAGTAGAAGACATGGCTACAAGAAAAAAAAAAGAAAAAGCATATACTCTTGAAAAATAGTAAGAATGCTTAAAAAAAAGTAGTAGCCATGTTTCATCCTTAAGAGAGAGCAAATTCATGGGAATTATCACCTCGCCACTCCATTCCATTCATGTGCACAAGAATTTTCTCTTCACTTTGTTCATTGCATAAGTCTCTCATAGGATCAAGTTTTTGACTTACTAACATATGAATTGCAAATGTGTGCCACATTCATCCCTACCAAGCTCCACATATAGCCACTTTTAGTATAGGGACAAGAATTGGCAAAACATGCCACGGTGAGGACTCAAACACTTTGAGAGATTCCAATCGACATGGCAAGGGCAAAAGTTCCTATGAATTTCAAATATAGCAATTGCCAAATCATTTAAGTAGGGAATGATCCAAGGGAACTTCATTCTAACCATTCCACTTTTCAAACACCCAAGATTGATGTGGTAGCCACATACACAAAGGGAATCCATGAATTCAGGTCTAAGTTGAAATATCTAGTATCCTTATTTTCTACCTTATAGCAATTTCATGACAACATTCTAGTTCTTCTTGCCTTCACTCGAGGACGAGCAAAGGACTAAGTGTGGGGGAGTTTGTTGATAGTCCTTAAGTACCACATTTTGACCGTCAATTCACCTCATAATGTGCATAAAAGAAACACAAAACATAGTGGTAGGGTTATACACTATCCCAATTCCACAAGTGTTGGTGTTTATTTGCATGTAGGTGAATTATTACCCAAAATACCAAAACATGCAAGGATGAATCCATGAAAATGGATCTTAACGAATCAGACGATGACACGTGGCAACGCATGGATCAAATGGCACACAAACAGAAGAATACGAGGAGATCCACTGGTGTTGCACCCATATATATCAAGATGGCCCACCTGGAAGCCACCTGGAGGAAGCACTCCCAAAGGGGAGCCCTGACCAGGTCGGCTGAACCCCATGGTCGGCCGACCTCTTCCTGGCGCCAAACTCGATCGAACAACACGTGTTGGCTCCTACCGGCACCCTAGAGTCAATGGTGACTGATTCGCGCACAAACTGTGCCAGGAACCAACCCTTCTCCACCTATAAATAGACCCCCTCACCTCACTTCTCAGACACACCAAAATTTGAGAATAGTGCTACACTCCAAAGGTTTAGAGTAGTCCTAGAGGCTGCCAAAGTAGAAGGAGAGTGTGGTGAAGAGTCTAGGAGAAGGAGGCTTGGGCTTGTCAAGTCCCTCTTCTACACTTGTACCACTACAAAAGTTTTACTCAATCAAGTAAGCCTTTGTGAATTCAATACAAGTTTGATCTTTTATTCTTAGTAGTTTGCATAAGTATTTACTTGTGGGTTCACTGCTTTAATTCATTAGAGGCTCTAGTTGTAGCTTGTGTTCGAAACAACTAGAGTAGTGACTTAGAACGTAAGCGTGGTGCTTAGGTTATAAATCATCAGTGGATATCTCGTAGACCCACAGATTGAAGAGGTAGGCAGTAGGTGATGACAGCCCTATCTGTCCTCCGTAATCCTCCACGTTCGTCTATGCCATAGGCTCTTGGCGGAAGTCGTCCTAGAATTGCTAGGAGTAAGCCCGTGCCCAAAGCAAGCATCTACTGCAAACTACCTTGAATTAGGATCAATACTTTGAATTCCTCTCTGTTCCTTGCCTACCAAACATCTTTGTGACCTTGGGTGAGCTAGTTCAAAAGATTAGCACACACGTTCTTTGGATTCGATACCCTTGGGAATACTCCTTAAGGGGAAGTGCTACAACGGTATTTCCATGCGCTTGCGGATAACTCTGTGGTGTTAAGAAATACCAACACTTACATAGAGTCGGGTCTCTTCAAATCCTTTCCCTTGTCGAGTCACCACACAAGGCCGACTTGATTCCACTATCACGGGTAATCACCAAGTTGGTGGGGCAACGTCACACGTTGGGGGATCCCAGAAGATATGCATCAGAAAAATGATCGAATACACTCTAAAAGATTACAATTAATGCAATAGTGTAGAAATATAAAACCTCAATAGCTCAATGATGCGTAGACAATGATCTACCAATCCCAAATCTGAATTCCCAAAGGATCTTACTTTTGAGGATCTTAGGTTCATGGGGAGATCTGTTTTTGTGCTCATGGCATAGGTGACGGCACTAGGGTTTCAGTTGTGAACAGTAGAATATGAGTTATGTTTGTGTGGGGTCGTCGATCTCCTATTTATAGTGTTTCCAAAAATATTACCACTAGGGATCCCGACGGCCGGACTAGTCCGTACAAGGTACCGGACTTGTCCGGTGAGCTATGTAAAGTCGGCGTGAAATATGCAGCACACTAGAAACCCAAATATGTGTGAGGTATACCAGATTAGTCTGGTAGGAGTCCAGACTTATCCGGTTCCCTATGAATTGGAACATCATAAACCTTCACCGACTAGTTCGGTCCATAAATGGACTTATACAGTATGATGTGTTATGAATCATCAGAGAGTTCAACAGACTAGTCCGTTCTCTGAACAGACTTGTCCGGTGCATAGTATATTGAGTTTACAGAAAGTTAAACGGACTGGTCCAATCCAAAAATGGACTAGTCCGATGCACTGTGAAGTGAGGTTCCAAAAATTTGATCGGACTAGTACGGTGCACTGTGAAGTGAGACAACAGGGAGTTGAACAGACTGGTCCGGTCCATGAACGTACTAGTCTGGTGCTCACTTAATTTTAAGATTGATTTTGAGACCCTTACCCCTACGCAAAGACTTGAGCTCTTGGGATGTGTCTATCACACACATCCTATACAATTAAGTCTACTTTGCGCTTCGTTCATAAGTTGGTATTTTCTCTTTCTTGATCACTTCATTTTCACTTTTTGAATGCACTAAACTATCTTATTTGAGTTGACCTGCATTCATCTCAACAAGTTCATTAGGATCTCAATTCTTTTGTCAAACCCACAAGGGATTGGCTAGATGCACTTTCAATCTCCCCCTTCTTGGTGATTGATGACAACCAATTAAGATTTCACAATTAAGAGTAAAAAGATGATTTTCATAAAGCGTGCATATATGAGAATGAGTAACAATAACTTATCACATATATGCACTCTTTATGGTGAGGTGCCTATACAGTGTGTGATCAAATGATGTGATGAGCAAAAGATAAAAACTTAACAATTATAGCAACAATCATCACATTAACATTTAAACTATGCATCACACATTAAATAAAGTAGGAACATCCACAAGAGATTACAATAATTTTAAATTGAGATACATGTCCTCGATCACAAGTCCTTAAGGCTACAAAAATAAGCTACTAGTCTCAATCTCTCTCCCTTTGGCATCAAGGCATCAAAAAGGGAAAACGGAGGGGAATCACTTATCGCCTCTATCTTCATCTTCTTCTTCATCTTCTCGTGGTTGCGAAGGAGGAGGAGGAGGAGCGGAGACGCCAGCTAGTCCAAATGAAGCCAACTCTTGCTCTGAGAGTGGTGCCATCTCTGTGATATCCTCTTCAGAATCTTCAAAAATTTGAGGTGACCCCACTGACTCAATCTCTACATCTCACAGATGGCCTTAATGTTGGTCTTCACGTATCTTTGATGTCTTTTGCTAGCCAAACTCTCCTTTTACTGCTTAATTTCCACTTTGCGGCAAGATGCAAAGATGGAGGAAAGAATTTTTAGCGCACCACTGGGGGACTCTCTAGAGGGTGGAGGAGCAGGAGTAGCAGCTTGAGTCCTTGTGCCTTCATGAGCCCTCTTAGATCTTTGTTCTTCTGCAAGTAAGGTAGGAGCAGAGGGAACAGTGTAGATTGTAGGCTTCTAGGGCTTGAGACCAGTGTGAGGAACATCCTTAAGAAACTCAAGTCCTTTCACCTTCTCAATCATATACATGATATAGGGTGCATAGCCACATGACCTATTTGGAGTAATGGAGATATTCACAATGTCATTGTAGATGTATTCAAAGACATTGAAGGTCCTTCTCTTGCTTATCACCTTGATCAAGGTCATTAGTGAATGTGGCCTAGAGGGGGGGTGAATAGGCCTTTTTGAATTTTAGTCGGAACCTGCAACAATCAGCAACTTCATAATATTGAGAAATTGGACTAGTCCAGTTGTGTGCGGACTAGTCCGGTGCGTGCGGACTAGGTTGATCTAGTTAGATCAATGATCTCAATACCAGCACTGTACGCAGCGGAATATATTATGTAACTTGAAGGTATTGAGTCAATGAAATTAAATGTAGCACAAACTAACTTTGGTTTCAATGTTTTAACATAAGATATGCAAGATCCAGTAAACCCTAGAACGTGATATGAAAAACTATGAACAAGATTGACACAAGAGTTTATCCCGTGGTTTAGTTCCCACAGAGGCAACCTACGTCCACGTTGAGGAGCCCACGAAAGGACCGGGTCTTCTCCAATCCTACCCTCGTTGAATCGCCACGGAGGCTGATTCTCTTCCACTAATCACAAAGGGTAAATCACCAAGTTCAAGGGGCATTCTCACAAGTTGAGGGCTCCCCAAGATTACAAATCAAACACCACCAAGAACACACTCATAAGATCCACAATAAAACAACAGGAGTGTGTTAGAGAATCAAACCCAAGATCTCAAGACGTGAGAATCGTGTCTCTCATTTGATCAAAAGTTAATCCTCAAGGATTTGATCTTTCTTGCGATGGATTGTATGGAGAGATGTGTTTTCTAGGCTCTTCGAGGGTGTGATGGCGCTGAGAGTCGAGAGAGATGAAAGTAGGGCATGCACATCTATTTATATGGAGGTTTCTAAAGGTTACCGTTAGGGTTTCAAGAGTCCGGACTAGTCTGTGGTGGAGACCGGGATAGTCCGGTGTGCAGCGTGTAGGAAACCCTAAGTTCTCAGGAATATTAGACTTGTCCAGCTTTGGGTGGACTGGTCCAATTTTGGCTCTGGAGAAGTTTGGACTAGTCCGGCACATATCGGACTAGTCCGGCTGTGGTGAACCCCTTAGTGAATTTTGGGACAAGTCCGTACTTGGACTTGTCCGATTTTAGTAAGAGAGGTTATCGGACTAGTCTGGATATTATCAGACTTGTCCGATTTTGTGCAAAGTTGTGAAGTGTTAAGCACTAGTCTGCACTGGGGAGGACTAGTCCGATCTTAGTGAAAAAGATATCGGACTAATCCGTGGTGATATCAGACTAGTCCGGTCTGTGAAAATCTGGACTGTGCAGACAAGTCCGCACTAGGAGGACTTGTCCGATTTTGAACGGAGGGATTATCAGACTAGTCCAGGGTATATCGGACTAGTCCGGTCGTGTGTAAATTTGTGTAGTGAATGAGTTTTCTTGTTCTTGAGCTATTGTGGTGTGTTTCTCCAACACACTCCATACACACTGATCAAATCTATTCAGCTCTTGAGCTCTTTTCCATATAGATCCTCATTCTCCTTTCTTTTTGTGCTTTCTTCATAATTTCATTAAAACCTGCGCTCATCTCAACATTTTGGTTAGGATCTCATTTGTTTGTCATAAATCAACCAAAACCCACAAGAGATGCCTAGATGCACTTTCAATCTCCACCTTTTTGGTGATTGATGACAACCAAATGAGATTTCATAAAATATGATAAAAATACAAAATTTTCATAAAGTGTGCACATATGAGTTTCGAACAAGTTAAGCAATGGAAACATAGGGCATATGTGCACTCTTTATGGTGGGGTGTAAAACTACGTGAGTGTGAGCAATAATCGTGATGAGAATGAAATGATTGACATGGAAATACCAATATCAGGCATATATGTCACATCCAAAGCAAAATCACAGATTATCTCAAATCATCATCACAAAAATCATAACATAAGCATAAACATAGTCATTCCATCAAACCACAATACTAAAGGTAGATATAACAAAATTAAAGTTTTACAACCCAAAAGAGACACAAAAAGATACACAAATGGAGCTCTCATCTCTTAACCTACAGCTAGGATCTAGTGACTCCCCCTCAATCTCTCCACGTTTGGCATGAAGACACAAAAAAGAATGAGAGGAGGGATCTAGTGGCTCATTCCTCGCTGTCGGTCCTCTCCTCATCTTCATCTTCAGGTTGAGTAGGAGGAGGAGGAGCGGATCCACTCGAGGTACCCCCAATGCCAAAGTAAGCAAGCTCGAAGGGAGTAAAAGGTCCAAGCTCAGTGAAATCAGAGGCTAAATCTTCAGAGATTACAGGGGATCCAATAGGCTCGATCTCCAGCTTCTGGCAAATATGCTTGACATCTTCTTTGACATACCTCATATCTACCTTCCTCGCCTTGTTTAGCTTGTGAAGCTTTACCTCAGCCTTCTTGCATGATCCAAAAATGGTTGCCAAGTACTTCAAGATTCCACTAGGAGACCCTTTTTGGGGAGGGGACCTAGTGGTGGGAGCAGTCCTATCATCTCCTTGAGCTCTCCTCAGAGCCTCTTCACTGGACACCGGAGATGGAGCAGCTTGGAAAGTGGCTTGGCGAGGCTTCTGGGGCCTCAAAGGAGTGTGCTCCACATACTTCACGAACTCGATTCGTGTAACCTTCTCAATCATAAATATCAAGTAAGGGGCATAGCCACAAGATCTGTTTGGTGTGCAAGAGATGTTGACCATGTCATTC
Source organism: Tuctoria greenei (assembly GCA_036927565.1). NCBI lineage: Eukaryota > Viridiplantae > Streptophyta > Magnoliopsida > Poales > Poaceae > Tuctoria > Tuctoria greenei. The sequence continues at coordinate 125,183,619 of JAYESD010000001.1, forward strand.
CAAATGTAGTCAAAGATATCGAACTTCCGGTTCATGCCAATCACCTTCATTAGGGTCCTCAAGTATCCTTGCACACTTCCTGCATCTTAGTCCTTGAGAGCTATTGTCTTCCTCAGCACCCTATTAAGAACCATGAAGAAGGGCTTCATGTTCTTAGTCGATGGAGGGGTGTACTTCAGGCTACTATCATAGAGGAAGTCCATCTTATCCTTTCCCAAGACACCAATGTTGTGGATAGTCACCTCATTGTTGCCGGTATCTTCTAGGTGAAGGAGTCTCGCAAAATCATCATAGGTAATAGTGTACTTGGATCCATGTGTCATCCAAGTCACTCTCTCCTCTTCATCACTAGCAAAGAAGCATGTGGCATAGAACTTAGCAATAATCTCATCGTTCCAGTTATATCTGAAGGAAAACAGATCCTTCAGTCCATGCCTAGCTAAAGCCTCCACCCCTTGATCAAAGGCACCACAACTCTTCCTTTCAAAGTGATTCCTGTCAACCCACTAGCCGCAAACAACTAGTGTCTTCATGGTGAGGTATACAGAGTTATAATAGTTTGCGTGAAAGTTGCTCCAAAATCTGGCATCGGCCGCCTTCTTAGACCAGCTGTAGCAATCCACAAATCTGAGCTTGGAAGCTGTATCTCTTCCCTTTCCATTGAACTTCTCCTTAGAGGAATCCCTGGTCCCCTGCCTCAGAGCTGCCATCTTGAGAGGGTTGATTGGGCCCAAGGCAATTCCCATTCCCTTTCCCTTAGCTTGGCGAAAAGGCGTCGATCTAGGGCCAGCTGCATCCTTTGCCTTAGACGCAGGCTTCTTGGCTAGAACTTTCCGCCGCACCTGAGGTGGAGAAGGTGCCGGCTCAGAGGGATGCTCTTGCCTCTTCTTCCCTTGGCCCGTTGAGGACCGAAGCAAAGAGTATTTTTCCAACTCGGCCTCAAAATCAAAAATCTCATCATTGCAGCTTGACATGGTCCTGAGAGGGAATTATACAGTGTATGTATGAGAATTGATGGCATGGAAGTGCCTTGAGTAGTTAGAAATTCGTGTTGAATTCAGTTGAAAATCGGACTTGTCTGGTGTACAGGTACGGACTAGTCTGATATTCATCACTTCAAACCCTAACTATGAGACAAATGGTGTTGCTCAATGCAAAACTAGCATAGCATGGATGTAATACAGCAAGGAAGCATCTATTAGCTGAAAGGAACTAGGCTATTTGATACAAAACAGAAAAATTCAAAGTTTCTAGGGTTTGGGGGGAAATTTACCAAAATTCTTCGATTCTTGATGAGGGAGGAGTTGGAGGTGCGAACAAGTCCATGGTCTTCAATCCCCTAGCAATGGAGATCGATTTCCACCCAAACTTGAAGAGATTTGATGGAGAAATCGCCAAATTGCCTTGGGGGCTCTCGAGTGAAGAGAGAGAATGTGAGCTGAGTTGTGAGGATGAAGGAGATTAGGTTTTGGTAGTGCCTAGGGTTATGGAGTCGAAAAATCGGACTAGTCCGTGGTCTACCGGACTAGTCCAGACTACTGGATACTCTGCAGACTAGTCTGCAGTAGGCGGATGTTGGTACCCTGCGTACCGTATACCCCTTGGGACTACAAAAAGACCAAAGGAACTTCACCTGTCTGAGTTGAAGACCTGCAAAAGCCCCACGTGTCATACGGGACTGGACCTGCTTCCCATCTATGGTTAGTCCTGGTGCTGCCACGTGTATACAGCAACCGGACCTACATCCCACACATGAGATAGCTCTGGGCTAAACACGTGTGCAACACCCCCGGACCTAACCCCCGACAGAGGGAAGCTCCGGGCCCAACACGTGTACATCTACGCCGGACCTGCCCATCCCAGACGGAAAGCTTCGAAGCTGCCACGTGTCCAATCATCGGACCTTCAGCCTCAACTATCAGACTGGTGGACCCCCAACGGCTCGGACCCTCAAGGGTCAACCAAAGACTTCAAGACCCGATTAAGTGTCATTAATACCATATTAATGACGCATGATCGGAAGGCTCTTAATACCAGTAACGGCACTGTCAAGGCCCATTACCATGCTATTAAGAAAAATTAACCTCATTAATTGTGTATTAAGCATCAGTAACTGCCAGGGCCACATGTCAGGCTAGGCTAATGGTGTAACGACCAGTCCTTGTACTATAAAAGGACTGGTCGATGATACACAGAGGAGGCTTCTGTCGACTCCTCTGACACGTACTCTCAAGTACTCAGACGCTCAATACAACACTACACACCCCGTGGAGTAGGGTATTACGCTCAGGCAGCCCGAACCACGTAAATCCCTATGTCTACTTGCCATCGTGTTCTGAATCTCTGCGTGCCCAATACCGAACTACAAACTCCGGGGGCTACCAACAGTAGTACCGAGAGAATTGTCGGATCAACACTCCGACAGCTGGCGCGCCAAGTAGGGGCACCCAAGATTCAAACATGGTGAACTCCACTGCTGGATCGTCAAACGGCAACCCTGTTGTACAACCTGCTGAGGCAATCCCTCCAACATGCAGCCGCCAGCAGGTGTTGTGGCTCCAGCAGGAGCCATGCCACTGCCGCCACCTTCCGCACCGGCGAATCAAGCTGGACAGCAGGATGGAGCATCTGCGTCGGTCACGGCATCGGCTAACAACAACCCTGAACACGCGCTCCATGCCACGCGTGCTCTTCTCCAACGCCCACCACCTCCAGGTGCATCCCAGGGTGCAATGGAGCAATGGAGGGCTGATGTGGAATATTTGGTTGCAGCAGAAGCCGATCGCATCAGCAATGAAGGTCCTCCCCCCTCGGCATAGGCCCCATTGCAGCATCAGACTGTGTCGGGCAGACTTGGTCTGTACGCTTCCCAGCATAGGAGGCGTGCTACGTCTCAACAAGCTACGTCGCTGCCTCCTGGAGCGCGACACACCCATACGGTAACTAGGCTTTCAACTCACGACCTCCGGGTGGAGCTTGATCGCAGTAACCGTCAACAAGATGGCCGCGTCCATATCAAGCGCGTTCGCGAAAGGCGAGAGGCTCGGGACAGTCCTGCTCCTAAGGGAGTAGGAGGGGGCTGTTCTGCCCTGGCCATGCACCTACACATGGTCAGATGGCCACAAAAGTTTCGGCCTCACCTGCTGGAGAAATTTGACGGGAATGTCAATCCCGCTGAATTTCTCCAAATCTACTCCACCACGATCCTTGCGGCCGGAGGCAACGAGGCCGTAATGGCCAACTACTTCCCCGTGGCTTTAACTAGGACTGCCAGGTCCTGGTTCATGAGCCTTCCGCCTGACTCCATCAACAGTTCGGCAGAACTGTGCCAACAGTTCACCGCCAATTTCGGGAGTTCATACACCCGACCAGGCATCGAACTGGACCTTTTTGCTGTCAAGCAAAACAGGGAGAGTCCCTTCAATCTTTCATCCAGAGGTTCTCCCATGTACAAAACACTATTCCTTCTATCTCTAGTGCCTCTGTTATTGTGGCATTTAGACAGGGCATACGAGACAAGAAGATGCTGGAGAAGCTGGTGACCAAGGAGATCACTAGCATCACGGAACTCTTCAGCTTGGCAGACAAATGTGCCAAAGCTGCGGAGGGTCGTGAAATGCACTCCCAACCACCTCCGGAGGACAATAAAAAATCCTCCAAGGGTGAAGCCACTACCTCTGGGAGTGGTAAAAAGAAAAAAAAGTCCAACGGCAAGAAAAGGCCATCGGCCGGCACACCAACTGCTGCAGCTGCTGCAGCCCCGGGTGGCCGGGAGCCACGCCGCGAAAAATGTCCTCTACCATCGTCTGAAGACGGAGGCAGCTCCAAGATGTGGTGTCCTATACACAAGTCAAACAGCCACTATCTGGAATGCTGCCGGGAGGTCCAGAACCTTGTTGAGCGCTACAACAAGCGCTGGGAAGAAGTTCCTTTCCATCAAGGGGAAGGAAAACAGAAAGTCGACGAAGCTCCGGCTGAAGAGGAGTTAGGCTTTCAGGACCGTAAAATGGTCTTGAAGGTTGTTTACACCTTCGTCGACGATGACTGTGACTTCACCGACAATGAATGTCGGAAAACCATGAACCCCATCATTGGTGGTTCCTGGGACATCACCTCCCACCGTGTCATCAAGACCATGCGGCGGGACATGTCCTCAGTAGCTCCTACTGCCAGGACGGAGCCGCACCGGAAGTGGATGGACACTGCCATCACTTTTGATGCTTCAGACTGCCCTCAAAATATGATCGGAGCTGGCCAACTCCCATTGATGGTATCTCCGACCATCAACAACATCCAACTCCACCATGTAATTGTGGACGGAGGTTCGGGGCTGAACTTCATAAGCTTCGAAGCTTTTGTCAAGCTTCAGCTCCGACCTTCGGACCTTTGCCCCTCCCGACCTTTCTCCGGAGTAGGTCTGGGGGCCATAACCCCACTCGGTGCAATTACTCTTCCGGTGACCTTCGGGACCCGGGAGAATTACCGTACTGAGAAGTTGGTCTTCGACGTGGCGCAGATCAACTTACCCTTCAATGCCATTTTGGGCAGGATAGCCTTATACAAGTTCATGGCTGCAGCTCATTATGGCTACTCGGTGTTGAAGATGCCAACACCAGTCGATGTTTTCCAGATCCGTGGAGATCGCACCGCCGGAGTGACAGCTCTAGAAGAACTCCACGTGCTTGCTACAGCACACGAGGAAGAATCCGGAAAGGATCAAGCTCCTAAACCCCCGAGCATTCGTCATCGAGGCTCAACTTCTGCACCTCGCGTGCAACCAAGCGGCGACACCGACATTCCCATCAAAGTCGTCCAAATCGGTTCCGATGCCGCTCAGACCACCCGTATATTGGGAGGTCTGAATGACAAATAGGAACTCGCGCTCATCACTTTCCTCCAGGCTAATGTCGACGTGTTTGCCTGACAACCATCGCAAATGCCTAGGATCCCTAGGGAAGTGATTGAGCATAATCTGAAGATCTATCCTGACGATCGGCCCATACATCAGAAGCCTCAGAAGCAATCAGTAGAGCGACAGAACTTCACACGACAAGAAGTGAAGAAGTTGCTCGAAGCTGGGTTCATCCGAGAAGTATTCCATCCAAAATGGCTGGCAAACCCAGTCGTTGTACCCAAGGCCGGCGGGAACCTTCGAATGTGTATCGACTACACTACACTGAATAAGGCATGTCCAAAGGATCCATTCCCACTACCTAGAATAGATTAGATAGTGGATTCCACCTCCGGGTGTGAATTACTGTGCTTCCTAGACGCATATTCTGGGTACCATCAAATCAGAATGTCTAGGGAAGATGGAGAGCATACCTCCTTCATCACAGTAGATGAATTATATTGTTACACTGCCATGCCTTTCAGTCTCAAAAATGCTCCTTCAACATTTGTACGAGCTATGTACAAACTTTTTGAGAGCTTATTAGAGACGTAGTGGAAGTGTATGTCGATGATATCGTTGTCAAGATCAAGAACAAGGAGTCATTCCTTAACACCTTGCAAGCTGTCTTCGACAAGTTCCGAGTCACTCGCACAAAGCTGAACCCGAACAAGTGTGTCTTCGGGGTTAGCTCCGAAAAACTTCTTGGTTTCTTGATAAACCACCGAGGCATAGAAGCAAACCCGGCGAAGATAAAAGCTATTGAAGACATGCGGCCACCAGCCCACATCAAGGACGTCCAGAAGCTGACTGGATGTCTAGCTGCCCTCAGCCGGTTCATCTCAAGACTGGCAGAACGGGCGCTACCCTTCTTCAAGCTATTGAGGAAGTCCGGACCATTCCAATGGTCTGAAGAAGTGGAGAAGGCATTCCAGGAGCTGAAGCAGCTCCTCACCACCCTACCAACCTTGGTAGCTCTGAACCCTTGTGAGCCACTCTTGCTTTACATTTCAGCAACTAACGAAGTTGTCAGCATGGTCCTGGTTGCGGAAAGACCAGAACCATCTCCAGTTCAGGAATCCAGACCCCTTCGGGAGGGTCAAGAGCTACCTAAAGTCGAGTATGGGTCCCAGCTCCCAGACCCGAATCCTCAAGGAGAGAATCCGGATCATCCATCTTCTTCAAATGAAGGAGTTACTACCGCTGAACAAGAAGGTTTGGACCCCTCCGGGAGGGTCCAGATCACTTCAGAAGAAGCTCCGGGTTCCTCCAACCGGAACCCGGAAGTAACCGAACAAGATCCGGACCCCTCGGGGAGGGTCCGGATAGATGACGAGGAAGCTTTGGGCCCCTCCGGGAGGGTCCGAACAGTCCAGCGCCCAGTGTACATCATCAGGGAATGACTCCATGACGCCAAGACTCGGTACCTAGAGGTGCAAAAGTTGCTCTATGCAGTTCTTATTGCCTCTAGGAAGCTCTGACATCACTTCCAAGCTCACAAGATTTCAGTGGTAACCTCTTATCCACTGCGTGCAATCTTGCATAACCCCAATTCCACAGGGAACATTGCAAAGTGGGCAACAGAATTAGCCGAGTTTGACCTTGAATTCGTTACAAGACAAGCGATCAAGAGTCAAGCATTGGTGGACTTCGTGGCGGAATGGACCCCCTCTCCATCGAATACTGGGGGCCCCAGTGAGCAGAAGTCGGAACCCAAGGTTCCGATCTTCACTAAGCCTCACTGGACTCTCTACTTCGATGGCTCCATGCAGAAGCAGGGGGCCGGAGCTGGAGTCCTTCTCCTCGCTTCGACCGGGGAGAAGGTTAAATACATGGTGCACCTTGACTTCGAGGCGACCAACAACATGGCGGATTATGAAGCACTAATTTATGGACTTAAGGTGGCACTATCATATGGTGTCAAGCAGCTGTTGGTAAAGGGTGATTCACAGCTTGTTGTAAAACAAGTCAAATGTGAATGTTGCTGCAACAACCCTCAACTAGCTGCATACCTACTTGAAGTCCAGAAGCTTCAGAAGGACTTCGACATCCTGAATCTTTGCCATGTCCAGCGTCTCAACAACGCTGAAGCCGAGGAACTCTCGACGAAAGATTCAACTGGGGATCTGGCTCCCGATGGAACCTTCGTCCGGAGGTTGTCTAAACATATAGCTAGCCTGCTGAACTGAGCGAAGGGGGCGAGACCGGCACCTCGAAGCTGGCGGTCCCGATGGCACTGTTACCATGGCGTCCATCAAGGGTCGTAGGTGCTGCAGAAAGCTCCGAGCAACCCTGCACGCAAGACTCAAATCCTCAAGCTAGTTCCTATGCATGGATCTCAGAGATCCGGATCTACTTGAAAGACAATTTCCTTCCTGAAGATAATGTATCCGCTGACCGAATAGTCAGATTGGCTAAAAGATACACACTGGTAGAAGGGGATCTCTACCGGCGTGGTGCCAATGGAGTTCTAATGCAGTGCGTTACAAGGGAAGAAGGTTGCAAGATTCTCGTGGAAATCAATGGAGGCGAGTGTGGGAACCACGCGTCTTCCCGCACGCTGGTCGGTAAAGCCTTTCGGCATGGCATCTACTGGCCTACAGCGCTCCAGGATGCAACTGAGCTAGTGAAGAAATGTGAAGCATGCTTGTGACAATAAACAAGCAATCAGCTATCAACTTCTTGCAGTCCATCGTATGCAGATTTTGAGTCCCAAGCAAGATCATAACTGATAATGGGACCCAGTTCACAAGCTCTGCATTCCAAGGATATTGCGAAGACCTCGGCATTCAGGTCAACTATGCCTCCGTAGCTCACCCAGCAAGCAACGCCGAAGCCGAGAGAGCAAATGCAGAAATCCTAAAAGGACTCAAGACGCGCACATATGAGCGCCTGAAAAGACATGGAGCTAACTGGATCAAAGAGCTTCCACCCACACTGTGGGCCAACAGGACAACTCCAAACCGATCAACTAGAGAGACACCCTTCTTCCTGGTGTACGGAGCTGAAGCAGTCCTTCCTCCGGAAATCACCTTGGGGTCGCTTCGGGTCCGGACCTTCGACGATTCCACGCAGGACCAGCTCCGATGTGAAGACCTTGACCTCCTTGAAGAGGGAAGGTGCCGAGCAGCTGTTCCGAATGCCCGATACCGCTAAGCTCTTCGACGCTATCACCAACGGCATGTTCACAGCCGACAGCTTGAGGAAGGCGATCTGGTGCTACGGAGAATACAATCCAGAGATGGGTTAAAAAACTTTCCCCCAGCTGGGAAGGACCCTTCTGAGTGATCAAAGTATCCTGTCCCGGATGCGTTCGCTTGGCAACCGAGGATGGGACACCTCTCCCTAATCCTTGGAACATTGAACCTCCGTAAGTTCTACGCTTAATATCACGGAGGTGAGTCTGTAGTTACATGTGATGTATGTTATAGAGTCATTGTACAAAGTCAGGTAGCTCCTCCGGGAGAACAGTCAGACCTTCCCCGGAAGGTCCGCAAAGTTCAGGCAACACTTGTAATAGTCTCAGAGCTAAAAGTGTAGCTAGCTACCTTAGGTCAAACGAGAAACAAAACTTACTTAGCCTGGTTCCGTACCCTAAGAGTATACTTGTTACCCTTGTACCCTGGACCTATAATGAAAGACATCATTATGTGAAAACAGACTCCACATGCATTTATTTTGTACAGGCTCAATATTTTTTATTTTTCTCTTTCTTGTCTATAACAAAGTTGTGCAATTCTTAAGAAACTTTAGCTCGACCAGTTCATGTGCAATTCGAGTTGCATCGTCTATTCTACTGGGTCTAAACATTGTTAATGGTCTACTCGTCTAAATGCCGCCAAGCCAATCTAGGGCCGGAGTGTGCTATCGACTTAGCCTGGTCATGCACCCTAAGTACACCACTCTACCTACACCCCGGCAGGCCGAGGTAAGGCGAGTCCACAAACGATCGGACCTGGAGGAAACAAGCCAGTGCACTTGATTGTATTTAGAATTGTGTTCCATCTAAAACTTTCTCGGGAATAGTAAGTCGCTGTTGAGTTATAGACAGGAAATGGATTTTACTGTTTTCCTTGACTTCAGTGTGCAGGGAAAATATTGATCCCATGATGATGGTGAATGACCGGAGCTACCAAATCTCTGACATCCCCTAAGGTGGCTTTCATCGATGTTCCAAACATTGATAACGAGCGTCTCTGGAGCTACTAAGCTCCGGTAAAGCAAGGGGGCCGACCGTCAACGTGAAGAAACGATAGTGGGAAGACTCCATAGTGGGGATTGCTGTCGACACACCACGTGTTGACAGAGGTCACTACCGGAGCTACTAAGCTCCGACATCCCAGAGGACTAACCGTCGATGCTCCACGCATTGATGGAGACTGCTGCCGGAGCTACTAAGCTCCGACGATGGTCACTGCCGGAGCTAATTAGCTCCGACATCCTCAGGGGGCCTCTACTATCGAAGACTTCGTACCTACATTCTACAAGTTCGAAGCACGTAAGTCTTCAACAACTATTACATCCTCTTGGTACATGTTCAAAATCAAATTGTGTACATCTACCAGGGGGCCAAGTGAGACAAAGGTGTTGAAGACAAAAAATGAAATTCAGAAAAACTTGGATTTCATTCATCTGGAGACAAGAGATTACAAAATTGGAGAAAAAGAAGAAAGAATACAAGCGGGAGCTACAAAGAGAGAGTCCTAGACCCTATGGAAGAATGAGGCGACCTTCTGGCCAACCACCAACATGCTGGCTTGGGCGGCTTCTCCCTCTCCGTCGATGTAGCCTTTAAGCACCGGGTCCATTGAGAACTGAGGGTCTCGGCTTGTGTAGCACGTCAGCACGTATTCTGCGATGTTCTTCGCCAGGGATTGTCCCTCGGTTTCTAGCTGGTCCGCGATGACGTCGCCCATCTTGGTGAGCTTGTTGCCTGCCGAACTCAACGCCTGTAATGCCTGGTCCAGCTCCAGGTCTGGATCATCTGGACGCATGGGGATAAAACCCATTAGCGTCAGCGCGTCGTTGGCTTTGCCCAGGCTGTCCCAAACTTGTTGGGACTCCACAGCCCTCGAGCCTCGCATCTCCTCCAAGGATCTTTTGGTCGTCGCAATCTCCGAATTCTCATTGGCAAGGCGCTCAACCTCTTTGGCGTTCTGCTGAATCTTTTCAGCATCCTGCCTTTTGAGTTTACCGAGCTCCTCCTCCTTGAGGTGGATCTTGTTCCAGCGGTCGACCAGGTCCTTCTCCTGGCCCCACACCTTCTTCTCCCTGGCAGCAATTTCATCCTCCCTCTTGTGGAGGTCTTGTCCTCGCTGCTAGGCCTTCTTCTCCTCTTTCTCGTAGCGCTCATCCAACTTCTTGGTGCGCTCCGCGAGACTCTTGTCACCCAGAGTCAGCCTCTGAGTAAGCTCTTCCTCCCTCTTCACGAGGTCATCCCGCAGCTCTAGGAGTTTTTGCTCTTCATCTTCGAGCTTTTTCTCCCGCTCCTCAAGGGCCTCCCAGCGCTTGACAAGGCTGTCGTGGATGGCGCTGAGCTTCTCCCCGCGATCATTCGCCGCGTTATTAGCAGCTACGGCCTATTCGTGGATGGCCCGGGACTGGTTGTCGATCGCACCATGCTTTCCCTCTCGTCCAGCAGCTTACCCCGTGACTCTAACCAGACCTTCTCATTCTTTACCCACTCCTTGTCGTCAGCCACCCTCGACTGCGCCAGCTTGGTCTCGAATTGGAGCCGGTTGCGCCACATCCTAAGAGTTCGGCGCTCCTCCTCCAGGGCCTTGTTGTCATGGTAAAAAGCCAGCTGGACCTGACGAAGACTGGAGAAGGCGTTGTCAATAGACAACGACAGAGGGATCAGTTCCGGACCTGCCGGGGTCCTCTCCGCTGGCTCCAGCGGGTTCTCCGTGACAAAAATTGGGTCCCACTCTACGAGAGCGGTCCCCTGGGCTTCCACGGCACTATGGCCGTCCTCCGGGATAGCCTCGGCCACCGCCGAGGAAGGTCCTACAACAGATGTTTCAACCTCCGGAGTTGGTTCTGAAGGTCCTGCCGCTGGGTCATCAACAACTGGCCCCTTAGGCGGGGGGCCGGCAGCTTCGTCTTGGCACCCTGGCTCATGCGCGGGCACCTCAGGGACCACCACCTCCAAGGCAGGCGTTGAAGATTCGGCTGGAGCTGAAGCCACTTCCGGCTCCGACGCTGGCGCCTCCTCCATCGTCGGCTCAGGTGCTGGCGCTTCGACCGTCATGGTGGTGGGAGCAGTTGTTGGTACCTTACGTACCGAATACCCCTTGAGATCGCAAAGATCACAAGGAAACTCCATCTACCAGATTTGAAGACCTCCGAAGTCCCCACATGTCAGTCGTAACCGGACCTGCTTCCCTAACATGGTTAGTCCCAGGACCGCCACGTGTATCATAAGACCGGAGCTATCGCCCCATATGGGAAAGCTCCGGACGGAATACCAGTATGGCATCCCCGGACCTAACCCCAGACTGAGGGAAGCTCCGGTACTGACACGTGTCCAGCAGCACCGGACCTACACGTCCACGACTGTAAGCTCCAAAGGTGCCATGTGGCTAAACCGCCGGACCTTCAACTTCAACAATCAGGCTGGTGGACCCCTAACAGTTTCGGACCTTCGAAGAGCAATCAAAGACTTCAAGACCCAATTAAGTGTCATTAATGCCATATTAATGACACACGATCGGATGGCCTTAATACCGGTAACGGCACCGTTAAGGCATGTTACCAGGCTATTAAGGGTAATTAACCTCATTAATTGTGTATCAAACATGTGTAACCGCCGGGGCCACATGTCAGGCCAGGCTAACGATATAATGACCGATCCTTGTACTATAAAAGGACCGGTCGACGATACACAAGGGACGGTTTTCAGACCACTACTGAACTCTCTGAGCTAGACAAGCTTCTTCTTCTGGAGCTTCTTCTAGACTCACATGCTCAACACAACACCAACACACCCCGTGGAGTAGGGTATTACGCTCGGGTGGCCCGAACCACGTAAATCTCTATGTCCATTTGTCTTTCACCTTCTTGAATCTCTGTGTGCCCATTACCGAACTACAACTCCTCGATCTACCAACGGTTGTGTCGGGAGATCTGCCGGATCCAAACACCGACAGTTGGCGCGCCAGGTAGGGGGTGCTCGAGATTTCAAGTATGGTGAACTCAGTTGCTGGATCATCCAACGGCAACCCTGCTATTCAACCTGCTGGGGGCAATCCCTCCAACATGCAGCAACTAGCAGGTGCCATGGCTCCAGCAGGAGTCATGCCTCCACCGCCACCACCTGCATTGGCACATCAAGATGGGTAGCGTGACGGTGCATCGGCGTTGGTCACCGCATCGGCGAATAACAACAACCCTGAACACGCGCTCCATGCAGCGCGTGCTCTCCTCCAACGTCCACCACCTCCAGGTGCATCCCAGGGTGCAATGGAGCAGTGGAGGGCTGATGTGGAACATCTGGTTGCAGCAGCAGCCGACTGCATCAGCAACCAAGGTCCTCCACCTTTGGGGCGGGCCCCATCGTAGCGCTGGACCGTGTCAGGCAGACTTGGTCCGCACGCTTCCCAAAATAGGAGGTGTGCTGCATCTCAGCAAGTTACGTCGCTACCTTCCGGGGCGCGGCACACTCATACGGTAACCAGGCTTTCAACTCATGACCTCTGGGCGGAGCTTGATTGCCGTTACCGTCAACAGGACGGCTGTGTCAATATCGAGCGTGCTCACGATAGGTGGGAGGCTCAAGACAGTCCTGCTCCCGAGGGAGTAGGAGGAGGTTGTTTTGCTCTGGCCATGCACCTACGCATGGTCAGATGGCCACAAAAGTTCCGGCCTCACCTGCCGGAGAAATTTGACGGGACTGTTAATCCCGCTGAGTTTCTCCAGATTTACTCCACTGCAATCCTTGCGGCCGGAGGTAATGAGGCCGTAATGGCCAACTACTTCCCAGTGGCCTTGACTGGGACCGCCAGGTCCTGATTCATGAGCCTCCCTCACAACTCCATCAATAGTTGGGAGGAATTGTGCCAAAAGTTCACCGCCAATTTCATGAGTTCATACACCCAACCAGGCACCGAACTAGACCTTTTCGCAGTGGTGCTGAAGGGGGGGGGGGGGAATCCCTGTGCTCATTCGTCCAGAGGTTCTCCCAGGTACGAAACACTATTCCTTCTATCTCTAGCGCCTCTATTATCATGGCATTTAGACAGGGCGTACGAGATAAGAAGATGTTGGAGAAGCTGGCGATCAAGGAGATCACCAGTGTCACGGAGCTCTTCAGCTTGGCAGACAAGTGTGCCAAAGTTGCGGAGGGCCGTGAAATGCACTCCAAACCACCTCCGGAGGATGATAAAAAATCCTCCAAAGGCGAAGCCACTACCTCCCAGAGTGGCAAAAAGAAGAAAAAGTCCAACGGCAAGAAGAAGCCGTCGGTCAGCACATCTACTGCTGCAGCTTTGGGTGGCCGGGGGCCACGCCCCAAGAAACGACCTCGGCTGTCTTTTGAAGATGGTGGCAACTCCAAAGTGTGGTGTCCTATCCACAAGTCAAACAGCCACAACTTGGAGGACTGCCGGGAGGTCCAAAACCTTGTCGGGCGCTACAACAAGTGTCGGGAAGAAGTTCCTTTCCGCCAGGGGGAAGGGAAACAGAAGGTCGATGAAGCTCCAGCTGAAGAGGAGTTAGGCTTCCAGGACCCTAAAAAGGTACTGAAGGTTGTTTACACCTCCGTCGACGACGACTTCGATGTCTCCGACAATGAGCGTCGAAAGACCATGAACACCATCTTTGGTGGTTCGTGGGACATCTCCTCCCGCCGTGTCCTCAAGACCATAAGGCGGGACATGGCCTCAGTAGCTCCTACAGCCAGGGCGGAGCCTCATCAAAAGTGGATGGACACCACCATCACTTTTGATGCTTCAGACTGCCCTCGGAACATGATCGGAGCTGGTCAATTACCTTTGATGGTATCTCCGACCATAAATAACATCCAACTCCACCATGTAATGGTGGACAGAGGTTCGGGGCTGAACCTTATAAGTTTCGAAGCTTTCGTCAAGCTTTAGCTCCGACCTTCGGACCTTCGCCCCTCCCGACCTTTCTCTGGAGTAGGTCCGGGGACCATAACCCAACTTGGTGCCATTACTCTCCCTGTGACCTTCAGTACTCGGGAGAATTATTGCACTGAGAAGTTGATCTTTGACGTCGCTCAGATCAACTTACCTTTCAACGCCATTTTGGGCAGGCCCGCCTTGTACAAGTTCATGGCTGCTGCTCATTATGGATACCTGGTGTTGAAGATGCCAACACTAGCTGGTGTTCTCCGAATCCGCAAAGACCACACTGCCAGAGTGACTGCTCTGGAAGAACTTCATACGTTTGCTACAACGTAGGAGGAAGAATCCAGGCAGGAACAAGCTCTGAAACCCCCGAGCATTCATCAACGAGGCTCAACCTCCGCACCTCGCGTGCAACCAAGCTGCGACACCGACATCCCCGTGAAAGTCGTCCAAATCGGTTTCGATGCCACTTAGACCACCCGTATATCGGGAGGTCTGAATGACAAATAGGAACTTGCGCTCATCACTTTCCTCCGGGCTAATGTCGACGTGTTTGCCTGACAACCGTCACAAATGCGTGGGATCCCTAGGGAAGTGATTGAGCATAATATGAGGATCTATCCTGACGCTCGGCCCATACATCAGAAGCCTCGGAAGCAATCAGTAGAGCGACAGAACTTCACACGACAAGAAGTGAAGAAGTTGCTCGAAGCTGGGTTCATCCGAGAAGTCTTCCATCCAAAATGGCTGGTAAACCCAGTCATTGTACCCAAGGCCGGCGGGAAGCTTCGGATGTGTATCGACTACACAACACTAAATAAGGCATGCCCAAAACATCCATTCCCGCTAACTAGAATAGATCAGATAGTGGATTCCACCTCCAGGTGTGAATTACTGTGTTTCCTAGACGCATATTCTGGGTACCATCAAATCAAAATGTCTAGGGAAGATGAAGAACAAACTTCTTTTATCGCAGTAGATGGATTGTACTGCTATACTGCCATGCCATTTGGTCTCAAGAATGCAGCTTCAACATTTGTACGAGCTATGTACAAAACCTTTGGAGAGCTCATCAGAGACGTAGTGGAAGTGTATGTTGATGACATCGTCGTCAAGATCAAGGACAAGGAGTCACTCTTTGACACTTTGCAAGATGTCTTCGACAAGTTGTGAGTCACTCGCACGAAGCTGAACCCACACAATTGCGTCTTCAGGGTTAGCTCCAGAAAGCTTCTTGGTTTCCTGGTAAACCACCGGGGCATAGAGGCAAATCCGGCGAAGATCAAAGCCATTGAGCATATGCGGCCACCAGCCCACATTAAGGACGTTAAGAAGCTGACTGGATGTCTAGCCGCCCTCAGCTGGTTCATCTCAAGACTGGCGGAAAGGGCGCTACCCTTCTTCAAGCTATTGAGGAAGTCCGGAGCATTCCAATGGTCTGAAGAAGCAAAAAAGGTGTTCCAGTAGCTAAAGCAGCTCCTCACCACTCTACCAACCTTGGTAGCTCCGAACCCTGGTGAGCCCTTACTGCTTTACATTTCAGCAACCGACGAGGTTGTCAGCATGGTCTTGGTTGCGGAGAGACCAGAACCATCCCAAGCTCAGGAATCCAGACCCCTCCGGGAGGGTCCGGAGGTTCCTGAAGATGAGTCTGGGTCCCAACCACCAGACTTGGATCTACAGGTAGTTATTCCAGAAGATTTGGACCCCTCCGAGAGGGTCCAGGTCGCTCCAGTAGAAGCTCTGGGTTCCTTCAGCAAGGGCCCGGAGGTCCCCGAAGCAGGTCTGGACCCCTCCGAGAGGGTTCGGGTCGATGTGGAGGAAGCTCCGAGCCCCTTCAGGAGGGTCCGGATAATCCAGCGCCCAGTGTACTTCATCAGCGAAGTACTACATGATGCCAAGACTCGATACCTAGAGGTACACAAGCTGCTCTATGCAGTTCTCATCGCCTCCAAGAAGCTTCGCCATTACTTCCAAGCTCACAAGATCTCAGTGGTGACCTCTTATCCACTGCGTGCGATCTTGCATAATCCCAACTCTACTGGGAGCATTGTAAAGTGGGCAGCAGAATTGGCCGAATTCGATCTTGAATTCGTCCTAAGACAAGCGATCAAGAGTCAAGCATTGGCAGACTTCGTGGCGGAAAGGACCCCCTCCCCATCAAACCCTGGGGGCCCTAGTGAGTAGAAGCCAGAACTCAAGGCTCCGGTCTTCACCGAGCCTCACTGGACCTTCTACTTTGACGGCTCCATGCAAAAGCAAGGGGTCGGAGCTGGAGTCCTTCTCCTCGCTCCAACCGGGGAGAAGGTAAAATACATGGTCCACCTTGACTTCAAGGCAACCAAGTATGAAGCACTCATTTATGGACTGAAGGTGGCACTATCATATGGTGTCAAGCAGCTGTTGGTCAAGGGAGATTTGCAACTCATTATTAAACAGGTGAAGGGTGAATGCTCCTGTAACAATCCTCAACTAGTTGCTTACCTCCTTGAAGTCCAGAGGCTTCAGAAGGACTTCGAAGTCCTGGATCTCCACCATGTCCATAATGCTGAAGCTAACGAACTCTCGACGAAAGCGTCAACCGGAGCTCCGGCTCCTGACAAAACCTTCGTCCGGAGGTTGTCAAAACCCACAGCTCATCCTGCCGAACTGAGCGAAGGGGGCGAGACCAGCATCCCGAAGCTGGGGGTCCCGATGGCCCTATTACCATGGCAGCCATCAAGGGTCGTAGGTGCTGCTGGAAGCTCCGAGCAACCCAACACGCAAGAGTCAAATGCTCAAGCTAGCTTTGATGCATGGATCTCGAAGATCCGGAGCTACATGAAAGACAATATCCTTCCTGACGATGATGTATGCGTTGACCGGATAGTCAGATTGGCTAAAAGATACACGCTAGTAGAAGGGGATCTCTACCGGCCCAGTGCCAATGGCGTCCTAATGCGGTGCATCACAAGGGAAGAAGGTTGCGAGCTCCTTGCAGAAATCCATAGAGGTGAGTGTGGGAACCACGCGTCTTCCCACATGCTGGTCGGTAAAGCCTTCTGGCATGGCTTTTACTGGCCTACAGCGCTCCAGGATGCAACTGAGCTGGTGAAGAAATGCGAAGCATGCTAGTTCCATGCAAAGAAAATTCACACACCAGCTCAGCCTCTACAAATGATACCTCCTACATGGCCTTTCGCTATGTGGGGGATGGACATCTTGGGACCTTTCCCAAGAGCCGTCGGAGGTTACAAGTTCTTGTATGTTGCCATTGACAAGTTCACCAAATGACTGGAAGCAACTCCAGTTGTGACAATAAACAAGCAATCAGCTATCAACTTCTTGCAGTCCATCGTATGCAGATTCGGAGTCCCCAACAAAATCATAACAGATAATAGGACACAATTTACAAGCTCTGCTTTCCAATGATACTGCGAATACCTCAGCATCCAAGTCAGCTACGCCTCCGTAGCTCTCCCGGCAAGCAATGGCCAAGCCGAGAGAACAAATGCAGAAATCCTGAAAGGACTCAAGACGCGCACATATGAGCACCTAAAAAAACATGGAGCCAACTGGATCGAAGAGCTTCCGCCCACTCTATGGGCCAACAGGACAACTCCAAATCGGTCAACTGGAGAGACACCCTTCTTCCTGGTGTACGGAGCAGAAGCAATCCTTCATTCGGAAATCACCTTGAGGTCGCTTTGGGTCCTGACCTCCGACGAAGCCACACAGGACCAGCTCCGACGTGAAGACCTTGACCTCCTTGAAGAGGGAAGGTGCCGAGCAGCTGTTCCGAATGCCCGATACCGCCATGCTATTCGGCGCTATCACCAACGGCATGTTCACAGCCGACAGCTCGAGGAAGGCGATCTGGTGCTACAGAGAATACAATCCAAAGACGGGTTAAACAAACTCCCCCCAGCTGAGAAGGACCCTTCCGAGTGATCAAAATATCCCGTCCCAGATGCGTTCGCTTGGCAACCGAGGATGGGACATCTCTCCCAAATCCTTGGAACATTAAGCACCTCCGTAAGTTCTACGCTTAATATCACGGAGGTGAGTCTGTAATTACATGCGATGTATGTTATAGAGTCATTGTACAGAGTTGGGTAGCTCCTCCGGGAGGGCAGCTAGACCTACCCCGTTAGGTCCGCAACGTCCATGCAACACTTGTCACAGTCTCAGAACTAAAAGTGTAGCTAGCTACCTTGGGTCAAATGAGAAATGAAACACACTTAGCCTGGTTTCGTACCTTAAGAGTCTACTTGTTTCCCCTGTACCTCGGACCTATAATGAAAGACATCATTGTGTGAAAACAGACTCCACGTGCATTTACTTTGTACATGCTCAATATTTTTTTATTTTTCTCTTTCTTGTCTATAACAAAGTTGTGCAGTTCTTAAGAAATTTTAGCTAGACCAATTTATGTACAATTCGAGTTGCATTGTCTATTCTTTCGGGTCCAAATATTGTTGATGGTCTACACGTCTGAATGTTGCCAAGTCAATCTAGGGCTGGAGTGTGCTATCGACATAGCCTGGTCATGCACCCTAAGTACGCCACTCTACCTACACCCCGACAGGCCAAAGTAAGGCGAGTCTAGAAATGATCGGACCTGAAGGAAACAAGACGGCACTCTTGATTGTCTTTAGAATTTTGTTCGACCTAAAACATTCTCGAGAATAGTAAGCCGCAATGAAGTTATAGATAGGAAACAAATTTTACTGTTTTTCTTGACTTCAGTGTGTAGGAAAAATAAATATTTCATGATGATGGTGAATGAAGCCAGAGCTGCCAAAGCTCTGACATCCTCTAGGCGGCTTGTGGTCGATGTTCAAACATTGACATCGAGCATTGCTAGAGCTACTTAGCTCCGGTAAAGCTAGGGGGCATGCCGTCAATGTGAAGATGGTGGAAAGACTCTAAAGTGGAGTCTGCCGTTGACACACCATGTGTTGACAGAGATCACTGCCGGAGCTACCAAGCTCCGACACCCCAAAGGGCTAACCATCGATGCTTTACGCGTTGATGGAGACTACTGCCAGAGCTACTAAGCTTCAGTGATGGTCAATGCCGGAGCCACTAAGCTCCGACAGCCTCAGGGGGCCTACACTATCGAAGACTTCGGACCTACATTCTACAAGTTCGAAGCACGCAAGTCTTCAACAAATTGTTACATCTTCTTGGTACATGTTCACAATCAAATTGTGTACATCTACCAGGGGCCAAGTGAGACAAAGATGTTGAAGACAAAAAATGAAATTCATAAAAAATTTTGGATTTCATTCATCTGGAGACAAGAGATTACAAAATTGGTGAAGAAGAAGAGAGAATACAAGCGGGAGCTACAGAGAAATGGTCCTAGACCCTATGGAAGAACTGGGCGACCTTCTGGGCCACCTCTGACACGTTGGCTCGGGCGACTTCACCCTCTCCTTTGATGGGGCCTTCAAGCACCGGGTCCGGAGGGAATCGAGGGTCCCGGTTGGTGTAGCACGTCAGCACGAACTCTGCAATGTTCTTCGCCGGGGACTATCCCTCAGTTTCCAGCTGGTCCGCGATGACATCGCCCATCTTGGTGAGCTTGTTGTCTGCTGAACTCAGCGCCTCCAACGCCTGGTCTAGCTCTAGCTCCGGATCATCCAGACGCACGGGACTGAAGTTCATAGGCATCAGCACATCATTGGCCTTGCCCAGGAAGTCCCAAACTTGTTGCAACTCCGCAACCCTTGCGCTACGCATCTCTGCCAAGGATCTTTTGGCTACCGCAAGCTTCGAGCTCTCCCGATCAAGACGCTCCACCTCTTTGGCATTCTGCTGAATCTTTTTAGCAACTTGCCTTTCGAGTTTGCTGAGCTCTTCCTCCCAGAGGTGGATCTCATTCCGGCAGTTGACCAGATCCTTCTCTCGGCCCCGCACTTTCTTCTCCCTGGCGGCGATGACAATCTCCTGCTTGTAGAGATCTTGCCCTCGCTCCTAGGCCTTCTTCTCCTCCTCCTCGCAATGCTCCTCCAATTTCTTGGTGCGTTCTTTGAGGCTCTTGTCAGCAAGAGCTGTCTTTTGGACATGCTCTTCCTCCCTCTTCACTAATTCATCCCGCAACTCCAGGAATTTTTGCTCCTCATCTTCGAGCCTTCTCTCGCGAGCTTCAAGAGCCTCCCAATGCTTGATGAGACTATCGTGGATGGTGGCGAGCATTTCTTGGCGATCATCCGCTGCGCTATTTGCAGCCTTGGCCTGCTCATAGATGGCCTGGGACTGGTGGTGAAGGGATTGCGTCATGCTTTCCCTCTCATCCAACAGCTTACCCCAATACTCCAAGCGGACCTTCTCCCTTTGCACCCACTCCTTGTCGTCAGCCAGCCTCGAATGCGCCAGCTTGGTCTCGAAATGGAGTCGGTTGCGCCACATCCTAAGGGTTTGGCGCTCCTCCTTGAGGGCCTTGCTGTCGTGGTAGAAAGCCAGCTAGACCTGGCGAAGACTGGAGCAGGCGTTGTCAATAGGCAACAATAGGAGGATCGGGTCCGGACCTGCTGGGGTCCTCTCCGTTGGCTCTAGCGGATCTTCAGTGACAAAAATTGGGTCCCACTCTACAAGAGTGGTCCCCGGAGCTTCCACAGCACTAGGGCCGTCCTCAAGGATAGCCTTGGTCGCCGCAGAGGAAGTACATGCAGTAGAAGTTTCAACCTCCGGAATTGACTCCGAAGGTCCCGTCGCCAGGTCATCAACAACTGGCCCCTCAGGCGGGGGCCATCAGCTTCATCTTTGCACCCTGGCTCAGCAGCGGCCGCCTCCGGGATCACCACTTCCAAAACAGGTGGTGAAGGTTCGGTCGGAGCAGAAGCTACTTCTGGCTCCGGCGCAGGTGCCTCCTCCACCGCTGGATCGGGTGCTAGCGCTTCGACCATCATGGGCTTAGGCGCTGACGCTTCGACCACCAAAGGCTCAGGCGCCGATACCTCTGCAGCAATAGGCTCCGACGCCAGAACCTCTTCAACGACCGGCTCCATAGCCGGAACTTCTGCAGCAACCGGCTCTACCGCCAGAGCTTCCTCGACAAACAGCTCAAGTGTCGGAGCCTCATCAACACCCGGCTCCACCGTCGGGACCTCATCAAGCACCGGCTCGACTGTCGGGGCTTCAACAACATCCGGCTCTAGGGCCGGAATCGCAGCTACCACCGGCTCTGCGGCCGTAGCATCCAACATCTCAGCATCCAAGCCCGGAGCTTCAACCTCCAAGGCTGGTGCCGCTGATACATCTTCATTCCCGTGGTCTGGCACTACCACGGGAGCTTCTGGGGATGAGTCTAGGTCCAAGACAACGACAGTCAGCGCCGGGGCTACCGCAGCCTCAGCCGCCTCTTGGGGCGGCGCCAAAATCTGAGCCGGAGCTTCAGCTTGCACAGCCTCAACCGCTGCTGTATGGACCGGAGCATCAGCCCTTTTCTTAGGCACGCTGTGGATGAAGGACGAAGAAACTCAAAATACAGACATAACAATAAAACAACTAGCTGAGGTAAATAATCAAAAATTACCTCGGAAGGCTTCCACACCAGTTAGCACTTAACCTCTTCTTCGGACACTCCGAACTGGCCCCAGCCGCCACTGGCGTGGTGGTCTCGGAGGGTCCCCCAGAGCTTGCTGCTGCTATCGGCGTTGTCCTGGTCGAGGCCCCCCTCGACCGAGAAGGACCTCCGGACCCAGAGCCCTCAACTGGCCCTTGTGATGGAGTCACACGGCCGGAGCTAGCACCCCGGGAAGATGCCGCTGCTGGAGTAGATGCCGCCGTTGAAGACCTCCCCCTCCGGGGAGAAGGAGCCGCCGTGGAAGAAGCAGGACTAACAGACCTTCCGTCAGCATGCTTCAACTTCCTCTTACGGCTCGAGGGCTCGGCCAACTCCTTGCCCTTGCCTACGAATTCGGTTCTTGGCTTAGGGGCGGGAACGGAGCAGCCTTCAGGAGCTTCAGAGATCGCCAACCCGGTGGTCGAACGCCTCTCAACGACGCCAAGGTCATCAAGCACCGATATCGTCCGTCGGAGCTCCCTACTGAACTTTGCCTCCATGTTCAGAGGGAGGAAAGCTGTCGGCAGGGCCAAGTCCTCACCCTCGACGTCGATGTCGTGCTGGAACTTCTTGAGGTGGAACTCCAAAGTTGCACCCTCCATGTTGGACTTCAAACCGGTCTCAATCCGGTCGTCGTCTAGCATACTATTGAGGGCCCAAGCAAACTTCTCCCTCCTCTTCAGCGGAGCCCACCTGTTGGTCAGGAAGTTGCAAAACACCGCCTGAGGATTCACCCCTCCTTCCATGCACAGGCGGATCCTGGTCAGAGCAGGGTTGAAGGCGTCTTACAACATCGGAGCTTCACTCCAAACTGCAGTGTCGATGTTGGGGAGGCCTTCCGGCAACTCCAGCTTCTTGTGCTCCTCCACCCTGATGACAATCCAATCCTTCTTCCAGTCGTACCACTTCCCAGAAGAGAATGACCGCAATTACTTGTACGGGCACTTCTTGCGCTTCACAAAATAGTAGAAGCCAAGGTACTCGTCACTCCTGCCCGTAGTTTGGACAGTGAAGAAGGTGCGGAAGAGCTCAATGCAGGGGGGAATGCCCACCCACATCTCGCAGAAGTGGACAAAGATTGACACCAGGAGAATGGAGTGTGGCCAAGGTGGTATAGCTGCAGACCATAGAAGTCTAGCAGCATCAAGAAGAAAGAGGATAAAGGCGAGATCAGCCCCACCATGGCGTACGCGGAGAAGTACACCATGTCGCCGGCATGTTCCTTCTAGAACAGAAGCTTGCCGGCGTGGACCAAGTGGTTGAAGAAGTCAGGGGACCATCCCATGAGGGCTCGGACCTTCTTCAAATCATCATCGGTCTTCAGTTGGCTCTGGCGGAGACCCAACTCCATCGGGGCACATCGAGGCAAGAGAGGAAAAGCAAGCGAAAGTTTGGAAGGTTTGAGCACAAGTTCGAATGAAAGGCGTAAAGAACCCCAAACGGTGCGTGCTTTCCTTATTAAGTAAGCCCCCACAACGCTTGTATGGAAATCGCAGAGGAGCCGACGATACCAGTCAAAAACTTCACCTCACCAATGACAAGGGGGCCCAGGGCCACCCCGACTATCAAGTCGAGGTCTTTACCCCAAGTGAACGGTTGTCATCATGAAAGGCGGGAAACCCGAAGGCGGCGGCCTGACAGGGCGCGCGGAACCGATACGATTTTCGTATCGGGAACCGGCGGCCTTCAATTGCGTGAGATCCGCACGCTGAGATCTCACCTGCCGCCTCTTGGATATGCCACGCGGCGGAGGTTTAACTAAAAACTATCTCCAACGGCACGTCCGAAGACCCACGGCTCAAAAACCGAAGAATGGACCCACCTCCGGCGGAATGACTTCATCCAAAAGGTCTCTCCCGAAGGTGGGCCCAGAGGGCCATTGTCGGTACCCTACGTACCGGATACCCCTTGAGATTGCAAAGATCACAAGGAAACTCCATCTACCAGATTTGAAGACCTCCGAAGGCCCCACATGTCAGGCGTAACTGGACCTGCTTCCCCAACATGGTTAGTCCCAGGACCGCCACGTGTAACATAAGACGGGAGCTATCGCCCACATATGGGAAAGCTCCGGACGGAATACCAGTTTGGCATCCCAGGACCTAACCCCAGACAGAGGGAAGCTCCGGTACTGACACGTGTCCAGCAGAACCGGACCTACCTGTCCACAATGGTAAGCTCCGGAGCTGCCACGTGGCTGAACCACTGGACTTTCAACTTCAAGAATCAGGCTGGTGGACCCCTAACAGCTCCGGACCTTCATGGAGCAATCAAAGACTTCAAGACCCGATTAAGTGTCATTAATGTCATATTAATGACACACAATTGGATGGCCATTAATACTGGTAACAGCACTGTTAAGGCCCGTTACCAAGCTATTAAGGGTAATTAACCTCATTAATTGTGTATCAAACATGTGTAACCGTCGGGGCCACATGTCGGGCCAGACTAACGATGTAATGACTGATCCTTGTACTATAAAAGGACCAGTCGACGATACAGAAGGGATGGTTTTCAGACCACTACGGAACTCCTTGAGCTAGACGAGCTTCATCTTCTGGAGCTTCTTCTAGACTCACATGCTCAATACAACACCAACACACCCTGTGGAGTAGGGTATTACGCTCAGGCAGCCCGAACCACGTAAATCTCTGTGTCCATTTGTCTTTCACAGATTATCTCAAATCATCATCACAAAAATCATAACATAAGCATAAACATAGTCATTCCATCAAACCACAATACTAAAGGTAGATATAACAAAATTAAAGTTTTACAACCCAAAAGAGACACAAAAATATACACAAATGGAGCTCTCATCTCTTAACCTACAGCTAGGATCTAGTGACTTCCCCTCAATCTCTCCACGTTTGGCATGAAGACATCAAAAAGAAGGAGAGGAGGGATCTAGTGGCTCATTGCTCGCTGTCGGTCCTCTCCTCATCATCATCTTCATCTTCAGGTTGAGTAGGAGGAGGAGGAGCTGATCCACTCGAGGTACACCCAATGCCAAAGTAAGCAAGCTCGGAGGGAGTAAAAGGTCCAAGCTCAGTGAAATCAGAGGCTAAATCTTCAGAGATTACAGGGGATCCAATAGGCTTGATCTACAGCTTCTGGCAAATATGCTTGACATCTTCTTTGACATACCTCATATCTGCCTTCCCCGCCTTGTTTAGCTCGTGAAGCTTTACCTCAGCCTTCTTGCATGATCCAAAAATGGTTGCCAAGTACTTCAAGATTCCACTAGGAGACCCTTTTTGGGGAGGGGCCCTAGTGGTGGGAGCAGTCCTCGTATCTCCTTGAGCTCTCCTTAGAGCCTCTTCACTGGCACCGAAGATGGAGCAGCTTGGAAAGTGGCTTGGCGAGGCTTCTTGGGCCTCAAAGGAGTGTGCTCCACATACTTCACAAACTCGATTCCTGTGACCTTCTCAATCATAAATATCAAGTAAGGGGGCATAGCCACAGGATCTGTTCGGTGTGCAAGAGATGTTGACCATGTCATTCCAAATGTAGTCGAAGATATCAAACTTCTGGTTCTTGCTAATCACCTTCATTAGGGTCCTCAAGTATCCTTGCACACTTCCTGCATCTTAGTCTTTTGAAGCTATTGTCTTCCTCTGCACCCTATTAAGAACCATGAAAAAGGGCTTCATGTTCTTAGTCGATGGAGGGGTGTACTTCAAGCTACTATCATAGAGGAAGTCCATCTTATCATTTCCCAAGACACCAATGTTATGGATAGTCAGCTCATTTTTGCCGGTGTCTTCTAGGTGAAGGAGTCTCGCAAGATCATCATAGGTAATAGCGTACTTGGATCCATGTGTCATCCAAGTCACTCTCTCCTCCTCATCACTAGCAAAGAAGCATGTGGCATAGAACTGAGCAATAATCTCATTGTTCCAGTTATATCTGAAGGCAAACAGATCCTTCAATCCATGCCTAGCTAAAGCCTCCACCACTTGATCAAAGGCACAATAGCTCTTCCTTTCAAAGTGATTCTAGTCAATCCACTGGATGCGGACAACTAGAGTCTTCATGGTGAGGTACACAGAGTTATAATAGTTTGCGTGAATGTTGCTCCAAAATTTGGCATCGGCCGCCTTCTTGGACAGGCTGTAGCAATCCACAAATCTGAGCTTGGAAGCCGTATCTCTTCCCTTGCCATTGAACTTCTCCTCGAAGGAATCCCTGGTCCCCTGCCTCGGAGCTGCCATCTTGAGAGGGCCGATTGGGCCCAAGGCAATTC
The DNA here is from genome assembly GCA_036927565.1 of Tuctoria greenei. NCBI lineage: Eukaryota > Viridiplantae > Streptophyta > Magnoliopsida > Poales > Poaceae > Tuctoria > Tuctoria greenei. The sequence continues at coordinate 125,209,397 of JAYESD010000001.1, forward strand.
CCTTTCCCTTGCCCTTAGCTTGGCAAGAACCCGCCGAGCTAGGGCAAGCTACATCCTTGGCCTTGGATGCAGGCTTCTTGGCTAGAACTTTCCGGCGCACCTGAGGTGGAGAAGGTGCCAGCTCGGAGGGACGCTCTTGCCTGTTCTTCCCTTGGCCCGTTGAGGACCGAAGCAAGGAGTCTTTGTCCAACTCGGCCTCAAAATCAAAAATCTCATCATTGGAGCTTGACATGGTCCTGAGAGGGAATTATACAGTGTATGTATATGAATTGATGGCAAGGAAGTGCATTGAGTAGTTAGAAATTAGTGTCAAATTCAGTTGAAAATCGGACTTGTCTGGTGTACAGGTACGAACTACTGCAGTATTCATCACTTCAAACCCTAACTATGAGACAAATGGTGTTGCTCAATGCAAAACTAGCTTAGCATAGATGTAATACAGCAAGGAAGCATCTATTAGCTGAAAGGAACTAGGCTATTTGATCCAAAACAGAAGAAATCGAAGTTTCTAGGGTTTGGGGGGGAATTTACCAAAATCCTTCGATTCTTGATGAAGGAGGAGTTGGAGGTGCGGACAAGTCCGTGGTCTTCAATCCCCTAGCAATGGAGATCGATTTCCACTCAAACTTGAAGAGATTTGATGGAGAATTGCCAAATCGCCTTGGGGCCTTTCGAGTGAAGAGAGAGAATGTGAGCTGAGTTGTGAGGATGAAGGAGATTAGGTTTTGGCGGTGCCTAGGGTTATGGAGACGATTCGGACTAGTCCGTGGTCTACCGGACTAGTCCGGACTACTGGATACTCTGCGGACTAGTTTGCAGTGGGCAGATGTTGGTACCCTACGTACCGTATACCCATTGGGACTACAAAAAGACCAAAGGAAATTCACCTATCTGAGTTGAAGACCTGCGAAGGCCACACGTGTCATACGGGACCGGACCTGCTTCCCATCTATGGTTAGTGCTGGTGCTGCCACGTGTATACAGCAACCGGACCTACATCCCACACATGGGATAGCTCCGAGCTAAACACCTGTGCAACAACCCTGGACCTAACCCCCGACAGAGGGAAGCTCTGGGCCCAACACGTGTACATCTACGTCGGACCTGCCCATCCCAGACGGAAAGCTTCGAAGCTCCCACATGTCCAACAGCCGGACCTTCAGCCTCAACAATCAAACTGGTGGACCCCCAACAGCTGGAACCTTCAAGGGTCAATCAAAGACTTCAAGACCCGATTAAGTGTCATTAATACCATATTAATGACACACAATACGAAGGCTCTTAATACCAGTAACGACACTATCAAGGCCCATTACCACGCTATTAAGGGTAATTAACCTCATTAATATTGTATTAAGCATCAGTAACCGCCAGGGCCACATGTCGGTCCAGGCTAACGGTGTAACGACCAGTCCTTGTACTATAAAAGGACTGCTCGACGATACACAAAGGAGGATTCTCTCGACTCCTCTGACACGTACTCTCAAGTACTCAGACGCTCAATACAACACTACACACCCCGTGGAGTAGGGTATTACGCTCAGGCGGCCCGAACCATGTAAATCCCTGTTTCTACTTGCCATCGTGTTCTGAATCTCTACGCACCCAATACTGAACTACAAACTCCGCGGGTTACCAATGGTAGTACCGGGAGAATTGCCGGATCAACACTCCAAAAGCGGACTAGTCCGTATAATCATGGACTAGTCTTTGGTCACCAAAACAAATATAAATAGCCAATTCGTATATATTCAAAGGTTCTTATAGAGAAAATCGGGGCCAAAAAAATGAAGTAATCTTGATGAATATGATCAGTATGCATACAACAATCAAGCAATGACTATAATTCATCAAGATCGAGTAATTGAAATAGTTTTTCGAAGAAAATTGAGAGAGATGATTTTCGCAACACAATCAACATATTTTGAAGAAACCACACAGGTATGCAAGTTTTCAAGCCACATTCTAAGCATCAAGGATGTCTAGTTCATTTCGGTGCTTGCAAAAACGTTTTTCATCAAGTGGCTTGGTAAATATATCGGTTAGTTGTTTTTCGATGTTGACATGGGAAATGGCTATGTCTCCTTTCATTGAGTTTTCTCTCAAAAAGTGATGCCGGATGTCAATGTGTTTGGTCCTAGAGTGCTCAATGGGATTATGGGCTATTTTAATGGCACTCTCATTATCACAAAGGTGTGGAATACGGCTCATATTGTAACTGTAATCCCGGAGAGCTTGTCGCATCCAAAGGAGTTGTGCACAACAGCTCCCAGCTGCAACATACTCCGCTTCGGCCGTGGATAAGGCAATGGAGTTTTGTTTCTTGGAGACCAAGAAACTAGGGATCTACCTGATGAGGACATCACAACAAGGGAGATGCACATTGAACTGCAAGGACCAATCACAAGAGCACGAGCACGGTTAATAAATCAGCAGGTTAATTCGTTCCTAACTTCTTTTGCATGTGAGTTTGAGAATAGATTGCTATGTGATGATTTAATTGTTATTAGAAATAATGGAGAAGATCAACAAGTGAAGGAAAGATCCCTTGGGAGCACAGAGAACCAGCTGGGACGTCCACAATTTGATGGAAACAGTTTACAACTCGGACTCGAGTTCAACTCGGAGTCCAGGAGCAGTCTACCTTAAAACGGACGCCCATAAGGCATACGGACTCCGTTTTTTGAAGTTCTACATATGCACGGAAATAGGAGAAGATAAAATTTCTAATGGTTTTGGTCCCACTTTAAATTTTCTCCTGAGTCATTGGGAATCAACGAAACAAGTCGAGTCTAGATTTTTGTCCGGTGCTACGCCATTGAATCGGGCCTTTGGTCCTTGTATCCCATAAGAGTCCATTAGGGACATGTCTAATCGTGTTTTGGCCGGACCGTAGCATTTAAGTACTGAAGCCGCTGGTAATATTCGCTGGGTTTTTCTTAGAATAACAATTTTGTCGTTCTATGGTTTGTGAGACCCCAACTTCTCAATTCCAGATCGTGTCTTCTACGTTCTTGCTTGTGTTCTCGGTTCACTTGCAGGGATTAGCCTTCTTGGAGAGGTCAAGCGTCTGCCGCACGTTTGATAACCAACGGAGTAGTGGTGTAGTGATTGCAGGGGTATTCGATCTGCTCGAGTGTCGCGGATCATCAACGTCGAGTTTTGCACCCCAATCGACTTACCTTTCAGAAGATCGGGCCTAAACCTACTCATCAATTGGTATACTATTTCCAAGTTGCCTATGAGGTATCTTTGTTTTCCTTTCATTAGATCGATTTTATTTTGTACCTAGAGTCGACAGAAAAGCCGCAAAAAAATTAGATCGTTTTTCCCGCTTCCTAGACTATAGTGTCTGCAGTTTCGTTTTTCAGTTTGCATTGTTGAGTTTGCATTCGTGTGGTCGAGTCTTGTTGCTGGTTTAGCTTTATGTTTTGGGTCCTAGTTATCGTGTTTCGTCCTTTTTTTCTTGCTGTTCAACACCTATTTCAGAATCCCTAAATAACAAGGCGATCCACCGCGTTCACGGTTTGCCCTAGCTAGCCGCCTTGCGTGAACTCCCGCATCGCCAGCACTAGATTAGGTGACAAACCCTCGTGCCACTCATCCTTGAATCATCACACACCACCCCATTAGTTTCTGTACCAATTCCCGATCGTTTTCATATCCGATTGTGAGTTCTGTTCTCAAACCGAGTTGGAATCAACATCCAAAAATCGTAACTCGGACAGCCTACCTTAAAACGGCAATAACTTTCGCATACGAACTCGAAATCGGGTGACTTTTTTTTTCAAATTCATCTACGCAAAATTTCGCATCTGATTTTCAGCCGCATAGCCACGTTCGGCGAAATTAGATTGCCCAAATTTCCCTCGGAAGATAGTCTATCCGACCTCCAAAGTTTCAACACGAATTTTCAAGAATCTTCTTGATTTTCTATAGGCCGCATATTACATCCAATTGAGCTGAAAATTTGTGTGCTTCATATCTTCGTGCTCTTGAGTAAAGAAAAAATATCAAAAAAATTTACAAAAAAAGAAAAATATATAGTGAAGAGCACGCATATTAAAGCAACTGGCCTATACTACTTGTGTTGTAATGTTGGTTATATCATTTTGTCTTCCTTTTGCCTTGCTACTTCCTTGTGTTGTGCTAGTCCATAGAGCACTTGGTTGACCAGCAACAGTTTCCTACATTGAATACTTATTCAACTTTGTTTACGTGTTAACGATTTTCTGCTTACTAGCCACCATATTGTGCCATCCAAGCTCCACCTTTCTCTTGAGCATAACAGGTACCTTTGCAATCATCCCATGCTTCATTGGCACTGTCCACACCACCTGCTGTGTTGGTAAGAACACTTGTAAGAGCGTGGTAAGACGCTTGAGCGAGAGAGATTGTTTTTCCTCCACCTTTTCACATTGTCACTGTAGTTGATAGGGATAACATAATTTTGTTGTCTTTTGCTTCCTGCTAACAATAGCAGGAGAAGAAAATGATGATGAATGTGTTCCACATGCTAAGTTACGTGATATCTTGAAGACCATGACAGATATGTTCTCCAAATACAACGCAGCAACGGAGGAGTCATTGGCGAACTTGACTCGCCAACTTGATGACCTTGCTCTTCGGATGAATACTTTTGAGGCTTGGTTGCCTATCGCTGGAAGACATGAAGACAATGCTTATGATGATATGGAAGATCACAACAATCAGCCAAGACTAACACTTTATCATCAAGGTATGGGAGGTAGTAATCATCATAACAATTATAATCGTCCTCCTGATGATCCTTTTGCTAAAGTGAAATTTACTTTGTTGAAGACACGATAGGCGTAAGTGTTCGAATCATAGCAAAGCAAGAAACCTTCATCGGACTTCGAAGCAAACTTTGAAGTCCTAGGCTTCTTGTTCAAGATATAGCATTTATAACCGAAAACACGAAAATATGAAATATTAGGTTTGTTACCGGTGAGCAGCTCATATGATGTCTTCTTGAGTAAGCGATGAAGATAAAGTCGGTTTATGGCGTGACAAGCGGTGTTCACCACTTCAGCCAAAAAACCGATCCGATGTTTTGTACTCATCAAGCATTGTTCTCGCCATCTCTATGAGGGTTTGGTTCTTCCTTTCGGCCACTCCATTTTGTTGAGGTGAGTACGGTGTTGAAAATTCATGTTTGATTTCCTCTTCATCTAGGTACTCCTCAACTTGAGTGTTCTTGAACTTCGTGCTGTTGTCGCCTCGTATGTTCTTGATCTTCAATGAGAACTCATTTTGGGCACACTTGAGAAACTTCTTGAGGGTTCCTTGAGTTTCTGTCTTATCATGCAAAAAGAAAACCCACGTAAAGCGTGAAAAGTCATCAACAATTACTAAGCCATATTTGTTATTGTCGATGCTTATGTAAGCGATGGGACCGAATAGGTCCATGTGAAGTGACTCGAGCGGTCTTGTCGTTGTCATGACGTTCTTCGCGGGATGGGGTGCTCCTACTTGCTTCCCAGCTTGGCACGCGCTACAAGGTCTGTCCTTCTCAAAAACGACTTCCTTCAAACCTCAGATGTGATCGCCCTTAAGGAGTTTTTGAAGATTCCTCATACCAACATGTGCTAGCCGTCTATGCCACAGCCAACCCATGTTGGTCTTTGCAATCAAACATGTGTCAAGTTTGGGTTTATCTTTGTTGAAGTCAACAAGATAAAGCTTTCCCTTAACACACCCTTGAATGCAACTGAGCCATCACTCCTTCTAGAGACGGTCACACCCTCATTAGTAAATAAGCAATTATAACCCTTCTCACATAATTGAGATATGGACAGAAGGTTATAATCTAAGGAGTCAACATGCAAAACATGAGAAAGCGTGTGTTGAAATGATATTGCAATTTTACCGGTACCGAGCACCCTTCCTTGACTATTGTCTCCAAAATAGATGCCCTCGCTTGGATCCTCATCTTCTTCATACTCAACGAACATCCTTATTTCTCTGGTCATGTGGTTGGTGCATCAACTGTCTAGCACCCATTTTGCTGCACCGGAGGAGTAGGCCTGCAAAAACAAATTATGCCTTGGTTTTAGGTACCCAAGCTTGCTTGGGTCCTTTGAGGTTAGTCACAAAAGATTTGGGCACCCACACATGGTACTTGGTGTTCCCATGGCGTGGCCAAACATATTTGGCATGCACTTTGCCAAAATGGTTTTTCATAAGAATATAAGATGCATCAAAATTTCTTAATAATAATTGTTGCTCATATGAATTAACATGTTTGGACTTGTCAACATTATTAGCCTTTCTAGCTTGAGGGGAATTTCCCTTGACAAAGCCACGCGCTCCTTGTTATTCTTATGGCTTCTAGCACTTTGCTTTTCACCATAAGAATACCCAATGCCATATTTGACATTAGGAGGCCTTGTGGTCAAGTATGCACTGTGTGCATACTTGATCTTCTCCTTGCCAAATATGCCACTATGGGAAGGATACTTGTCCTTTGCCAAGTTCGACTTATCCTTCAAGTTAGATTCAACTTTAGCAAATGTACAAGTAGTAGCAGTTTCAGTTTTAAGGGGTTGAGAAGGAGAGCTTGAAGAGGATGAAGGTTCACTTTTCTCGAGTGACTCAAGTTGTACCTCAAGAATCTTGTTAACTTTGGTTAAGTTAGCAAGTTCATCCTTGATGATAGCATTTGAGTTGTTTAACATTAAGTAATCTTCCTTGCTTGAAGCTAGCTCAAGTTCAAGTGACTTGCTTCGCTCCTTTTCAAGTTCAAGAAGATTTTTGATCTTAAGATACTCCTCGTTTTGAAGGACGATCATATCTTCTTGTCGATCAACAAGCTACTCCTTATCAATAAGTTTATCCATTAAGAATTTCATTCTTGCAGTAGTTTTCTCATCAAGGCCAACAAGCATATCTTCATGATCACTATTGGCATCACTATCACTAGAGTAAGAATGTGAGGAGGAAGATTTAGATGTTACCTTTCTTTTTCCTTCCTTCGCCATGATACAGGTTTTGTTGTCCTTCTTGGCGCAAATAGATGGGAAGAGAGTTGATTTTTTTGTTGTCTTCTTGATGGCTATGCTAGCCATCTCCTCTTCCTCTTCGGACGAGGGCTCATCATTTGAGTCACACTCCTTTCCTTGGTGCGCCTGCCCAGCTAGCTTTTTATTCTTTAAGAACTTCTTAGGTTGAGGTTTTGTTTCCTTGGTCTTCTTCTTGTTTTCTTCATAAGGGCAATCAACTATAACATGGTCATATTCAGCACAGTTATAGCAGGCTCGACTCAAGTTTGGTCTTGACTTTTATTTGAGTTTTCCTTCACTAGATTTTCCCCCTGTCTTCTCTTCATCATTCTCTTGAATTTCTTCATGAAGAGGATCATGTCTTCCTCATCTTTGTCCTTGCTCTCATCATCACTGCCATCTTCATCTTGAGCCTCTCGAGCTTCTTTTGACAAGGGCTTGCAATTGGATTTTAAGGCGACCCCTTTCTTCTTTGCCGAGGTGAGGTTGGCAATCTCCTTGACATGTTTAGCTTGCTTCTCTATCATTTCGAAGTTGATCATCTTTCCAAGTAGTTCGTCCGGGGTCATTCTCTTGTACCTGGGACTCTCTCTAATCATCTAGCACAGGGTAACATTGCCAGGCATGAAAGCTCTAAGGATGAGCTTTACCACCTCGTGATCATTCCACTTTTTACTTCCATATGCTTGAACCTTGTTGATGAGAGTATTCAACCAGTTGGACATGTCTTGCGGTGACTCATCTTCTTCTTTGACGAATCTTCCCAATTTGCCTTCGATCATTTCAATCTTCGCCACTCGCACATGACGATCGCATTCATGTGCAGTTTGCAATGTGTCCCATATTTACTTTGCATTATCGAGTCCATCCACCTTGGTGAACTCGTCCCAACTTAGTGATCATGTGATGACTGCTGCAGCTTGAGCATTCCGATGAATTGCTTGCTCTTGGCCTGGTGTGAGCTCTTCATCGTCGTCTCGGATATCTATACCTGTGCACACTATATGCCACAAGCTGGGGTTAAGTGAGATTAAATGCATTTTCATTTTTTGCCTCCACAATGAGTAATCATTGCCATCAAAGTGTGGGGCTTTTCATAGAGGAATAGACAAATAATGGCTATTGTTATAATTTAGACGATCGTAGTTGAAAGGATATTGGGAGTAGTCAGTGTGACTACTCCCCTTCTTCTTCTTCTTGTCATCGATCTTTATTTTCCATTTGGAGAGAGCTTTCTTCCTTAGGATCACCTTGAGTTCCAGTGTCTCCTCATCGTCATCCTAGAAGTCTTGAATTGCGTCGAGGAGCTTCTCCAACTTTTGCACCTTTTCATCTTCAACCTTCTCTTGGTTGAGGCTCTTGTGCACATCCTTCAGGTCTAACATTTTCTCTTCGAGCGATTAGTCTCCTCTTGAAGAGTCCTGCTCTGATACCAATTGAATGTGGCCTAGAGGGGGGGTGAGTAAGCCTTTTTGAATTTTAGTCGGAACCTGCAACACTCAGCAACTTGATCAAATCCTGAGAAATCAGACTAGTCCGGTTGTGTGCGGACTAGTCCGGTGCGTGCGGACTAGGTTGATCTAGTTAGATTAATGATCTCAATACCAGCACAGTACACAGCGGAATATAGTATGTAACTTGAAGGTATTGAGTCAATGAAATTAAATGTAGCACAAACTAACTCTAGTTTCAATGTTTTAACGTAAGATATGCAAGATCAAGTAAACCCTAGAATGTGATATGAAAAACTATGAACAAGATTGACACAAGAGTTTATCATGTGGTTCGATTCCCACAGAGGCAACCTACGTCCACATTGAGGAGCCCACGAAAGGACCAAGTCTTCTCCAACCCTACCCTCGTTAAATAGCCACGGAGGCCGATTATCTTCCACTAATCTCAAAGGGTAAATCACCAATTTCAAGGGGCATTCTCACAAGTTGAGGTCTCCCCAAGATTACAAATCAAACACCACCAAGAACACACTCGTAAGATCCACAATAAAACAACAGGAGTGTGTTAGAGAATCAAACCCAAGAGCTCAAGACGTGAGAATCGTGTCTCTCCTTTGATCCAAAGTTAATCCTCAATGATTTGATCATTCTTGCAATGGATTGCATGGAGATATGTGTTTTCTAGGCTCATGGAGGGTGTGATGGTGCTAGGAGTCGAGAGAGATGAAAGTATGGCCATGCACATCTATTTATATGGAGGTTTCCAAAGGTTACTTTTATGGTTTTGAGAGTCCGAACTAGTCCGTGGTGGAGTCCGGGCTAGTCCGTTGTGCGGCGTGTAGGAAACCCTAAGTTCTCAGGAATATCGGACTTGTCCGGACTTGTGCAGACTAGTCCGATTTAGGCTCTGGAGAAGTTTGGACTAGTCTGACACATATCAGACTAGTCCGACACATATCGAACTAGTCCGACTGTGGTGAACCCCTTAGTGAATTTGGGGACAAGTCTGTACTTGGAGGACTTGTCCGATTTTAGTTAGAGAGGTTATCGGACTAGTCCAGATATTATCGGACTTGTCCGATTTCATGCAAAGTTGTGAAGTGTTGAGGACTAGTCCGCACTGGGGAGGACTAGTCCGATCTTAGTCATAAATATATCGGACTAGTTTGTGGTGATATCAGACTAGTCGGGTCTATGAAAACTTGGACTGTGAAACAAGTCTGCACTGGGAGGACTTGCCCGATTTTGAACAGAGGGATTATCGGACTAGTCAGGGGTATATCAGACTAGTCTGGTCCTGTGTAAGTTTGTGCAGTGAATGAGTTTTCTTGTGCTTGATATCTTAGGGTGTGTTTCTCGAACACACTCCATACACACTGAAATAATCTATTTAGCTCTTGAGCTCTTTTCCATATAGATCCTCATTCCCCTTTCTTTTTGCGCTTTCTTCATAATTTCATTAAAACCAGCTCTCAGCTCAACAATTTGGTTATGATCTCATTTTTTTGTCATAAATCAACCAAAACCCACAAGGGATGCCTAGACGCACTTTCACTTAGAGTACCTTGGATGGATCATGCATCTTCTTTGGGAGCTATTGTCTTTCTCAAAATTCTGTTCAAGACTACAAAGAATGGCTTCAAATACTTGGTAGTTGGAGACTTGTAAGGCATTCTTGTATTATAGAGAAAGTCGAGCTCATCTTTCTCCAGAGGTTTCAAGTTGTGAATGACGATATCATTCTTCAAAGAATCTTCAAGATGAAGAATTCTGGCAAATTCCTCATAAGTGCAACTGTACTTTGCTCCATGTGTCATCCATATCATTTTGTCACTATCATCATGAGGGAAGTATAGACTGGAGTAGAATTGAGTTATGACCTCAATGTTCCTGGAAGGAAACGAGATCCTTCAGTCCATCCCTCTCGAATGCCTCCAGGACCTCTTGATAAGCTTGGCATTTCTTGGATTGGAGATAGGTGATATTGACCCACTGACTTTCAATCACTGGGTTCCTCATCTTCATATACACATGCTCATAATAGTCAGCATGGAAGTTACTCCAGAATCTTGGATCAGCTAAATGTTTGGGCTGCTCATAGACTTCCATCTTTATAAATTTGTCAGCCATTTCATTCCCTTTCCCACCAAAATCATCACTTGACGACTGCCTGTTCCAGTGAATAGGAGCCTTCATCTTCCACTGGCCAATAGGACCACTAGCCAGTCCTTTAACCTTGTTGAGACTTCTCGTAGGTGCCAATGAACTGCCAACACTTTCCTTGCTCAGTGACTTCCTCACTACCACTCTCCTCTTCTTAGGAAGAACATCGTTGGTAGGAGAGGAGTGAACATTATGGTCGTGCCTTTTCTTCATGACTCGTTCTTTTGCTCTTTGCACTCTTGTCGGATCACGCTCTTCATTATAGTCTAACGAGTTGTCCTCGGAACCTGAGAACATCGTGCCTGATAGAGGAATTCAAGGATTGATAAGAAATGATTGTGGACTTTGTGCAAATAAGAATTTACGGGTTCAAATTGTCACGGTACCGGACTTGTCCACACATGAATATCCGGACTAGACTGGTCTGGCATAAGAACCCTAATTTCATATTTTCAACAAATCTAGCTCCAATCGATACAAACAAGTATGGATACAGTATGAATACATCTAGAGAGGTAATGTATGCCCTAGGAATAAAAAAAATTAGCAAGATTGTATAAAAGGTGAGAACTAGGTTTTAGTGAGATTTTACTGAAACATTTGAAGATTGGAGTTGAACGAGCGGAGTAGGGTCCGGATTAGTCTGGAGTGGGCAAGCTCCGCGCCGAGGAGAAGATTTTTCTTGGATAAATCTTCAATTTTTGTAGTTAAACACAGAAATCGCCTTGGGAGCTCAAACACTAAGAGAGAGAGCAAAAACGATTGTGAGATGTGGAAGAAGGGTCCTGGCGGCGGGCTAGAATTAAGTCCGATAAATACGGACTAGTCCAGTATGGACTAGATAAGTCCGGTAGGTCAGACCAGGGTCAGACTAGTCTGAGGTAATGGACTAGTCCGGTGCCGACACCGGACTAGTCTGGGTCAACTGGACAAAAACTGAATAGAACAAATTGATTTTGGGAGTTTGAACTAATAGTGATCTAAATGATATAATTTCACAAATAATCTTGGTGAACCTGACCATTATGCGATCAAAAATCATACAATGGCCAAAATTCACCAAGATTGATTAATTTAAACAGTTTTCAAGAGAAAATCGAGAGAAGGGGCAAATTTTTGCAAAAATGAGTATATTTTGAGATCACAAGTAGGTATGCAGTGTTTCAAGCCACATTTCGAGAGTCAAGTCTATTTAGTTCATTTCTTAGCATACAAAACCTATTTTCCTCTAATGGCTTGGTGAAAATGTTTGCACGTTGTTTTTCAGTCCTAACATGTGAGATTACTATATCACCTTTTAATGAATGATCTCTTAAGAAATGATGAAGAATATCTATGTCCTTAGTTCTTGAGTGCTCTACTGGGTTGCAATTTTTATAGCACTCTCATTATCACATAGGAGTGGAATATGGTTCAGATTGTAACCACACACCCTTAGAGTTTGTCGCATCCAAAGTAGTTGTACGCAACAACTATCGGCTACAACATACTACGCTTCAGCTGTGGGAAGAGCAATGGAGTTTTGCTTTTTAGATGACCATGAAACTAAGGATCTGCCAAGAAATGGCAAGTCCCTGACGTGCTCTTTCTGTAAAATCCCACTTTTTCCTTTCATGTGAAGTTCAGCTACAAGTTGTTTATAAAACATAATGAAGGTCAATATAGTTGTGCACATGATCTTGACCTCACAAAGAAGTTTTCTTTCTACTCATGTTTAATTTTATTAACATGAGGATTGGACTTCACCACTAATACTAGAACAATTTTATTAAACCTTTCTGCAAAGTTGGGAATTTAATGGAATGAAATGGCTAGGGCAAATTATATTGCAGCAATATAAAATCAAAACAAATTTAATTTGATTATGTTGCTATGTATGTCTGGCCCTGACAAAAAGATTCAAATCCAAGGCTCCAAACATTTCCTTGGCCTCTTAAATATTTTAAATAGCTTCTCATAAAATTTTCAAGATTTATGAAGCACGTCTTCCACTTAGTTGGACACGTACAAAGGGTTTATTTCGCGCCGATCTCAAAATTTAGCTTTGCACTTAACCTTGTCCAAATCAACCCACAATTTTTCCTAAGACCCTTTTTGGTTCAGTGAGCTTTGTTTCAAAGTTTGGGGATTTATGGACCTCAGTTACTATTTATTTCAATAAGGTGTATAAACAAGTTTGGTTTCATATTTGATTTTGAATTTGAAACAAACTGTGTCCAAATTGAAATCTGATTGCAGATTTGGGTTCCTCATATTTTTCATAGCCTGTCTGTAAATTTTGGGAATTTTTGGGCAATGTTTGAGGTGGAATTTAGAGGAACAGAGAAGAGGGAGTAGTGGGGCCCACATGTCAGTCAGGGAACCATTTCACCGCCTCTGTTTTCCTTCTCCGCGCGACACCGCAACGCCTGCATGCTGCCAGAGCGCCGGTTCGGCCGTGGGTCGCCTCCAGCTGCCCCAGCCTCCTTATCTACTGCAGTGAAGACCTTTTATTCACTCCACCGTCGACCGCAGTCACTTCTCTGTTCCCTCTCGCTCGCGCTGCTCAGTTGCTCGCCGCCGCGACCACCTCGGTTCCGGCCGACGCCGCACAGCCTCGCCGCCGCTACAAGCTTCCTCGTCCTCTGCAGTCTTTAGGAAAAAGGTGCGCCATGATCTCGTGTAGCTGCTGGTAAAGTTTGTACTCATATCGTGCATCCTAGTGTCAGTATTTTGTGAAAAACTGAAGCACTTTAATAGCTTTAGAGCTAGTTTGTTGGTTTAATTCCGATTGTATGCACAATAATTCTTTGATCCAGTTAGACGACATGATCAAAGTCTCCTAGCACACCTTCCCTCCAAAAGTCAGAAGGAACCATCGAGTAATTCTCGAGTTATCCAGTTTTTCCCCTTCCGCCATTGAAGGAGCTCGGTTCACCATCGACCTTAGTGTTGCCAGCTAAGACACGAGTTCTAGACCCTCCTAACCTCTTTCCCATGCTCCCAAGGTGCTTCCCGAGCCTTCATATGAGCGCTTTCACTAGGAAATTGAGGGTTCTAACATGACTGGAACCCTAGCACCCGCTGCCGCCGTCGGGAGTGGATTTCCAGTCAGCCATCGCCGTCGAGAGGTACTCCAACGTGTTTCCCGTGCGAAGCTAGGGTGGGGCAATGAGTTTCGAGACTTCCAGTGGGCCGGAAACAATCGCCGGCGAGAGCTCCGCCGCGTGCCGGCGTGGGCGCCGCCGCCCGAGTCCGTGGCCAGAGGAAGAAGAAAGAGGGGGCGCGGGTCCCACCTGCCAGAGGGTGCAGCGCTTCTGGGATCAGCCTGTGGCTAGGGGATCTAGTGTGGCCACGTGGAAATGTTTATGGCCTTCGGTGTGGCTGCCTCCTGATTGGCTGATTTAAATCCGGTGGGCCCAGGCGCCAAATTTAAAAGCTGAAAATTCCAAATTTATGCAGAACCATTTCCAAACTTGAAAAATAAATATGTCTCTGTGGACTGCTCCAAAAACTTTCAAACAACTTTTTTTTGAAAGCCCTTGAGCTCTAGATTATGTTAGGACCAATTAGGTGTTGTGAAACTTACTTTTAAATTCTGTAGAAAACAATTTTTCCAGGTGAATGTTCCACTGGAAAAATCACCAAAATTCACATAAAATAAATTGTCCTATTCTTGAATACCAGAAAAAGTTTGGGAGCCATTGCACCTGTATAACCCGCTGTATAGTTCAATTACCTTTTTCAGTCATTGAATTTTACAGATGTTCAGTTGATTTATTATGTCCCAAATTTGGACTGAACCTTCATTTAGTCATACACTAGTTCTTGTAAAATTCTGAGATTTAATTGACTTAGTCTTCTCGTCCTAATTCAGTTGCCAAATGAATGTTAATTGAAAAGCTAAAATTCAATTATAAAATAATTCCAAAAATTCTGGCCAACTTTGAAATTCAATAACTCCTTCAACAAGGCTTAGACATTTATGCCAATTTTTCTAGAACCAGGACAACCTACTCTATCGTGATTATAAACTGGCAGCTATGTTCAAGCTACAGTTTCTTCTCTAAAATTTTTGGGAGTTTATTGCTTACCATAATTTTAGAGACAACAAACTACTTTGGTCATCTCCTGTTCTTTGCCAGAGCTTCTATCATATTCCTTAGTATCTACCATCAAAGTCCAAAGCCAATTAAGATCATTATCATATAATGATCACCATAGATTAGATTATGGTCTTGGTAGTAATTATTTTTCAAAGTCATTAATATACATATTATATGCATATCGTGTAGTGACCGAAGTCGAGGAGGAACCAGAGGCCTTGGAGGTACACCTGCCGGATACTAACACAAACTCGGACCTGCATCCAGGCAAGCCCCGATTTGCATTTAAGTCGTTTATAAAGTTTTGCTTTATCACTATGTTGATTAGCATATGAATTGTGCATTACGTTCAGGATGCTTGAATACTCCAGATGCATGACCCACAATCCCATTGGTTAATTGGTTAGGTTGATAGCTCGACGTGTAGAACTGCTATGCTAATGTTGTAGGTGAACCGGTAGAAGTTGAGTAGTTGGAATCTACTCGCGAGATAGAAAATTGACACTCATCTACACTGGGTTAACATTTATAGAGAATGACTGTTAAATCTAAACTTGAGACTGGTCAGAGATGGATAGGAAGCGGCAAGGCGTGGTCTTGGTCGCATAGCTCTGACTGGTCAGTTAACGCCCGTCTGTATGCAGCCCCTTGGAACAAGCTTGACTTGTACCGACGACATACTGGATATATGGGCTCCAGTAAACTGATGTAACTCGATAACTGGGATGTTGAGGCCATTAACTCACCATTGATAGGGGTGGGTTGAGGACAGCCAGGTGTAAATTTGTCGGCGGGCATAGAGGTGTTCTGTGCAGAGACCTTCTGTTCGTGGAAGTGAGACGGGTTCGGCGTTCGAGTTTCTTGTGAAAGGTGGCCATATACGACTAGTACTGAAATGTAATGTAGGTACTGAGGTACTCGCTGAGACTTCCGAACGTGCGTATGTGTCGTGTTGTCCGGGTGTGTCCTGATTGCAATCATCGTCCCTCGCGGTAATAGAGTACCACTTGTTCACTGAGTTGTGACGTAGTAAAAACTAAAGAAGCCAGAAGAATATGTTGTATTGAATTATAATTGCCTTGCAACCTTGTGTGACTTAGAGATAGCAAAATTAAAGTTTATAGTTTCCCCATACTTTAGCTGTAATAGCAATATGTGCTCTGGGCATGTCATATCATCGGCAAAGAGTTTCTTGTTTGATTGTGGAGTCTATGATGTGCCGTGCCTGGAGAATGTCATTTGCTACTTAAAATACGATTATAAGTATCCACTTGTAGGCGAGTCGTTTATGCTTCACCTTACCTATGCTTAGTATTCACCCTTGCATATGTCTAGTGAGACGGGTCAGTCTTGCTGAGCCTTATACTCATGTTTGCAGTTAACGAGTTTTTGCAGGTTATACGATTGATGACGAGTTTGATGATGAGGTTGCACCCCCTCCAGGGTGTACAGCCGAGTGGGAACCCTGCACGCCGCCGAGATTTGGGTGTTGCTAGTGCAAAGTATCCAGGGCATGGATGACTTTTCTTTTGCATAGCTAGTGCTGAGAGCGTAGCTATGATATATAAGTTTCTTTGCTTCCACTAGTATTGTAAAACTTCCGCTGTATGATAAATAAAAGACTTAGACTTGTATTTTATTCTCGTTCTGTTTTTGTATACTGTTGGGTGTCGCATCACACGACACCACCCAATTAGATCTTGGGATGTCGGGATTCCGGTGCCCACAGACATGGTATCAAAGCATCGTTGGGAACAGTGTACTTGAAAAGAACATATTTTCAAAAATTAGGATTTGAGTGAGGAATTAGCTATATGCCCTTATAAGGAGTATTATTAGTATAAGATATAAAGGTGGTAAACTAACTTATATGTTATTAATTCTGTAATGACGCTCCGATGTCAGGTAAGAGGTAAGGTACGCCACCGTAAGCGGATCAATTGCGGTAAGATCACCATGCGAGAGGTAGCATGGAATTTTTCCGTGGCTTAGCACGGAAATGTTAATGGGAGTCTCTGAAGCTTTCTATGTTTCTGAGAACCCATGACACGCGGTACCCCAGCGTGCTTCAAAGTTAGTGGGAGCCCCCGCCGGGTGGTGTATAACCCAATAGTATGCATCTCTAGAACCATTCATGTTCTATGGGAGCATGCGAAACACGTATGCCCGAGCGTGTATAAGCCGGATCATACAGCAGCAGTCTTTGCTGTACAGACGTATTTACAGCCATGTACCTCGAGACATGACCTCGCTCGAGAGCGACTCACACCAGAGTCGTATGCATTTATTTTCATATGTATTATTATGACTGCCTGTCATGTTTCCCCCGTACTGCCCTTGAGGTGTGAAGGTGTGAAAGGGAATTGTTTGTCTTTTGCAACATTGACTACGGTAGAAGACCGTGTAGAAACCATTTGCGAGAGAACGATATAGGAACCACCTATAGACGTGACCGGATATACCGGATAGAATTTTCTTTGGTAAGGTACATAGTACCGTCAGTATCAAACATGATACTTGACCATCCCCAACGACAGAATGGATGCATCATGTTTTGGGAAGTCCGGCTATCAGATGCTGGTAGGTTTGGACTCTGTAAAAGGGACTCCGACTCGATAGGGTAGATAGAATCAAAATTCTTGATTTCTGGCAGAAGTTAGCTCGACTTCGCCGGGTTGTAATCTTGGTTATCGGATAGATAACATAAGGGTATCATATATGGATGGAAAGTTCGTGAAGACCTCTTCAACTTTTCTGTCGACCATCAGGGAAGAAATGTTGGATAATCTGTTGAAATATGGAGTATACTAAAACTGCTCCAGATGACCCTCCCATTGTACCAGTTCCAGTAATATTGCCATAACTCACTGTAGGAACATTATCTGCCTTATTGTGATACATGTCTGAAAAGGGCAGAAGCATATGTACAGGTTTGATGTTTAGAGTTTTTCCTAATTCGAATTTGAGTCAAATCAAATTTGGAAATAAAAACAGTGAACTGCAGGACTGCTGGTGCAAACCAGTCAGTTCAACTGTTTAGTTTGGATAGTTATAACTTTTACTCCAGGATAGCGACATAATCACATATATACATTTTTGGAAATATTAGGAAGTCCGCTATCAACTTTATTTTGCATTCATGATCTTAATCTGGGTATAGCTGTGTCTAATTCCATTTGTCGCAAACTTGGTTCTGGCAGTCCAGAACTTGAAGCAGTTTGCACCTGGTTGTGAATTCGCGTGCGATACCTGTATAACAAACTTTTTGGGGGTTAACTCTTTTACTTCTGGCTTTTTAACTTGATATTACACAAAGTTTATTTTGTCATTACCTCAATATATGGTTGTGATATACCTGTATAACTTGTGAGAGAACTACGTATACAGGGGAGGTTCTGTCAAAATTTCCAGAAAATATGGGTCAACTTAAAACCTGTATAGATTCTATTCCCTAGCTCACTTGTAGCTGTATGGGTACAATCTGGAAAGGATGTGAAGTGTACTACAACTTTGGTATTCAACTCCACCTTTGACTTTGACAGTTCCTGTATGAAACTGCGGGATTTATACAGGAAGATGGCAGCAGAGATGATCCAATTACCTAACGGTTGGGTGCACACGACGTGCACTGGCCAAGGCGGGTTTCTGGATTCGTTTTTCTTGCTGATACACCAGTGCAGATATCAGGAGGTGCCTAGCTATTGGGGAAAGGAATTCCATGACAACAGGGTGAAGAGATGTGTCATCTATGTCGACGTGCCTGCTGGTCCAGCAAGCAACGGATGGGCCCCCTTTTCTATCAAAACAAGAGGTGTTCTGTTGGAAGAAACTTGGTGCTTCACCGCAAGTGTTGCTATGGGGAGGTTCTGCAGACTTCACCATCGTCAGCTAATGGGTACTCCGTATGAGTTCTTTCCGGTCAGCGGTAGAGCTGCTAAAGAGTGGGCTAACCGATTGATCGCAGATTATGACCTCCGCAATGAAACATCAGTGACAGCCTTAGCGGTGTATGCATCGGCATCACGTCGCGAAAATGGCACCCAGAAGGCGTGCATTAAAGAGTTGGTGGATAATCTGAGGCAAACCATGATTCGAGGGGATCATTTTGAGCCTGAAAATGATTCGCTTAGAACCTCGATCGCTCCTCTCAACCGACGTCCCCGCTTCGAAGAAAAGCAGTATGAGCTAATTGCTCAAGATCTGTTGGAGGCTCATGGAGCAACTCAAGAGAGGGAAACTGAGTTGGAGGCAAGTTTATTTGATGTGCACCAGCTGGGTACTCAGTTGAGCACAATGACTGAAGATCGGGATCGGTCCAGGGCGGAGGCTCAGGCCTGGAAAGCCAGTTGTAAACATGCCCAGCAGGAACTCGATGGCTTTAAGATGTTTATTGTGCAGGCCGATGTACAAGCATTGGCTGTCACAAAAGCATCGATAATGGACGAGGCATCAGCTTCTACTTGAGCACCCGTACCGGTGGTGCCCAATCCTGAGGATGAGGAAGAAGAAGATCCCGAGGAACTCGAGTACGTTGAGTAGGACGTATTGGAGTGGGATGTGGCAACACTTCTGCCGACACGGGGCAACATATAGTTTAATAGTTGCTCGTGTTTTTCTTTTGTGACCATGTTTGTATCATATTAAGAATAGTAGTGGTTATGTCTAAGATGACAAGATGTGTACGACATCTCATGGGGACCAAGTATGGTAGAGATGTATTTCCATGGTGGGAGTCCATCATTTTGGAGTTTACTACTATAAACTTGGTCATGAGATAATATATCTTGTATAAAGCTTGCACTTTATCAATATATGTTAATGTTGTGTATTATCTATTGTTGTCTACAGCATTACTATTTGTATGGAAGGATGAACTTGAGGCAATGAGACTTATGGTGTTAAGCGTTGTATTGCAGCATGGTGCGTACACGTACAGCCCAGGAAGTGGGAGGCTCAAGTGGGGGACAGAGGGATGACACCCCACCACCAGAGCAGAACACGCCCCAGACGCAGCCACCTCCACCACCTCCACCTACACTTCCCAGAAGTCTCGCAGAGGTTCTCGCAGTAGTGCTCGGCTCGCGCGACGAGCAAACCGAGTTGTTGCAGACCCATGTACAGCATTCGTCCCGTCAAGGGGGACGACAAGCTGATGGGCCACGTCAGCCATATCTGAGTTCCTACTCGGATTTCACATTGACGCATCCGCCAGTCTTCAGGGAGGCCGACGAACCTTTGGAGGCGGACAATTGGCTCCGCTCCATTGAAGGGAAGTTCGGTTTACTCGAGATAACCGAACAACAGAAGACTCTGTCTGCAGCTCAACAGCTGTAGGGGTCTGCTAGTGCGTGGTGGGCAAACTACCTCGCCGCACGCCCCGCAGACTATGTCGTGAGCTGGGAAGAATTCTGGGAGGTGTTCCGCGCCTACCATATCCCTCCCGAGATTATGAAGAGGAAGCTTCAAGAGTTCTTGGAGCTGAAGAAGGGAGGAAGGAGTGCTTACGAGTACTCAAAGACCTTCAACCACTTGGCCCGGTATGCACAGGACCAAGTGAAAACGAAAGACAGGAAGCGAGAGTGCTTCTACCGGGGTTCAAACCCCAAGATGAAGGACAAGCTTGCCTTGTTCAGCCGCAGCAGCTTCAACGACATTGTCAACGCCGCGATCGTACAAGAGGACGCTACTAGAGAGCTATCCTTAGACAAGAAGAAGAGGAGTGCCCCACAGGGCAGCGGAGGTGGTGCTCCTCAGAAGTACCGAATGGTGTATCGATCACCATCTGGCCAGAGGTGACAACCGCCATTGCGACGACCGATGTTCAGTGGTCGCCAGTTCGGCAACGCCGGTTTCCGACCGCAGCAGCAGCAGGGGATGATCCCACGTGCACTTCCACCTCCACCACGTGCACTGGGATTCCGTCCTCCCATTCGTACTAGGCAAATCCCGTATACGTGTTTCACGTGTGGGCGCACGGGGCACTTCGCCAAGGACTGCTCGCAGAATAGGCAGGGCGGAGGACAGTCATCGTACCGGGGCGCCAACCAACCCCGCAACCAACCCAAGAAGCCAGTCCCAAGACTCGGCAACGTCCACCACCTCGCCATTGAGGACATTCCAGAAGGCGCACCCGTACTCACGGGTATGTTCTCTATCTTTGATCATCCCGTAGTCATACTCTTTGACTCCGGAGCCCACAATGTCATTAGCAAGTCTTTTGTCATTAAAAGTCAGTTGCCTATTGCCTCCACCAAAACTCCATATGTGATTTGCACTTTGGCAGGGAAGACAGTAACAAATGAGATGGTTCCTGGGATACCACTTAACCTAGAGGGGACTATATATTTAACTTTTCTTCTGATACTAGAGAATCAAAGGCTAGATGTCATCTTGGGAATGGCGTGGTTACAATACCATGGTGCTATTCTAGATCTCGTTCCTGGAAAAATATATCTAAATTCTCCACTTCATCCTTCCCAAGTCCTCAATCTTAAGAGAACCGTTCTAGTGAATCCATCTACTCACAATACCAAGGTTCTTGAACTTAAGGATATTCCGGTAGTATGTGAGTATCTGGACGTGTTTCCCGAAGATCTTCCTGGTATGCCACCAGAAAGAGATATAGAGTTCAAGATTGAGCTTGTACCAGGAACAGTGCCGATCTCAAGGCAGCCATACAAGATGGCACCCAAGGAACATGCAGAACTAAAGGAGCAGCTAACGGAACTTGAGGACAAGGGTTTCATTCGTTCAAGTCCATCACCATGGGGCTGTTCTGCATTGTTCGTGGAGAAGAAAGATAAGACATTAAGACTATGTGTGGACTATCGTCCACTCAATGTTGTCACCATCAAAAAGAAGTATCCACTACCACGCATTGATATTCTTTTTGATCAACTAGTGGGTGCTAAAGTATTTTCGAAGATGGATCTTCGTTCTGGTTATCATCAGATTAGAATCCAGCCAAAAGATATATCTAAGACAGCATTCTCGACGAGGTATGGGCTGTATGAATACCTTGTTATGTCCTTCGGATTGACCAACGCACCGGCTCATTTCATGTATCTCATGAACTCGGTGTTCATGCTAGAATTGGACAAGTTTGTCGTGGTCTTCCTTGACGGCATCCTTGTGTATTCGAAATCCGAAAAAGAACATGCTCAACACTTGCGTATCGTGCTTCAACGATTACAGGACCACCAGCTATATGCCAAGTTCAGCAAGTGTGAATTTTGGATCAGCCAAGTGCCATTTCTAGGGCACATCATATCCGCAGAAGGGATTGCAGTTGATCCAAGCAAGATAAAGGAAGTACTCAAATGGGAGTCTCCAAAGTCTGTACATGAAGTTTGAAGTTTCCTGGGCTTAGCTGGGTATTATCGGAGGTTCATTCCCAGTTTCTCCAAAATAGCTAAACCAATGACAGAACTTCTGAAAAAAGGGAAGAAGTATGTATGGACAGAGGCATGTGAGGGAGGTTTCCAGGCATTGGTAAAACACCTCACAACGGCACCAGTATTAGCTCAACCGGACACAACCAAATCATTTGACATGTATTGTGATGCATCAGGAATTGGTTTGGGTTGTGTGTTGATGCAGGACAGACGAGTGATCGCTTATGGATCACGGCAGCTTCGGAACCATGAGCAGCACTATCCGACTCATGATCTAGAGCTCGCTGCTATGGTACTAGCATTGAAGATGTGGAGACATTATCTACTGGGTAATCTAGTACATCTCTACACCGATCACAAGAGCCTGAAGTACATCTTCACCCAAAAGGACTTAAATATGCGACAGCGTAGATGGTTGGAATTAATCAAGGATTATGAGATTGAGATCCACTACCATCCAGGCAAGGCGAATGTAGTCGCAGATGCACTGAGCCGCAAGTCCCATGTCAACAATCTTTCCATCACCACGATGGGAGAAGAAGAACCGAGTCTCTACTTGGTTCCATATGGGCCACTCTACAACCTAGCTGTCATTCCTACTATCAGGGAGGATATTATAGCAGCTCAGAAGGAGGACAAAGGGATGTCACACATTCGGCAAAGAATGGAAAAGGGGGAGATGAAATGTTTCCGATGTGACAATGAAGGTACCCTCTGGTTTAAAATCCGCATAGTGGTACCCCAGAACATGGAACTTCGGAAGAAGATACCGGATGAAGCTCATTATCCAAGTATTCCATTCATCCGGGAAGTAACAAAATGTACCAAGACTTAAGGAAGAAGTTCTAGTGGACTCAGATGAAGAGAGAAGTAGCAAAATACGTATCCGAATGTGATACTTGTCGACGAGTGAAGGTCGACCATATGAAGGCAGCTGGGAAGCTTCAACCTTTAAGCATACCGGCTTGGAAATGGGAGGATATCAGCATGGATTTCATTGTTGGGTTGCCTCCCACTTTCCATAAGCACGACTCAATTTGGGTGATCGTTGAGCGGTTGACTAAATCAGCTCATTTCATACCGGTCAGTGTCGAGTATGATGCAAAGCGGTATGCATAACTTTATATCTCCAGAACCTTGTGCCTACATGGAGTACCCCGCACTATCATTTTAGATCATGGATCTATTTTCGTTGCTCGATTTTGGGAGCATCTCCATGATGCATTGGGTACCAAACTGATTTGGAGCTCGGCTTATCATCCTCAGACTGATGGACAAACCGAACGGGTGAATCAAGTGCTAGAGGATATGCTTCGTGCCTGTGCCATCCACCATGGTACGAACTGGGATGATCATCTACCATTGGCAAAATTTTCGTACAACAACGGTTATCAGGCTAGCATCCAAATGGCGCCATATGAAGCTCTTTATGGCCGGAAGTGTCGCACACCCTTGAACTGGTGCGAATCTGGTGAACGAGTGATATATGGCATCGACTTGGTGATGAAGCCGAAAAGCAAGTACGCATTATTCAAGCAAATCTTAAAGCTGCTCAGTCTCGTCAGAAGAGCTATGCAGACAAACGACGTCGACCTCTTCACTTCAAGGTTGGGGATCAAGTTTATCTCCGGGTATCCCCGATGAAGGGAAATCAGCAATTCGGAGTGAAAGGGAAGCTAGCTCCACGTTTCATTGGGCTGTTCGCAATAATCAAAAGATGCGGACCTGTGGCATATCAATTGGAGTTACCACCATCACTGGCAGGGGTCCATAATGTGTTTCACATTTCTCAGTTGCGGAAATGTCTCAAAGTCCCAACGAATGTACGTATTCAGGATTTGGAGGCTCTCCAACCAGATCTTACTTATTCCGAGCATCCAACCCAGATCGTTGATGAGAAAACTCGCACCACAAGGAGCCGCACCTTGCATTTCTACAAGGTCTTGTGGAGCAACCACAGTGCTGAAGACGCCACGTGGGAAAGCGAGGAGTATCTTAAAACGAACTATCCGGACTTGTTAGCGGCACATGTTCAATAGATCTTTACCTTTTGTCTTTTCTTTGTAATCTCGGGATGAGATTCTTTTAAGGGGGGAGGAATGTAAAATCTCACTTTTTCCTTTCATGTGAAGTTCAGCTACAAGTTGTTTATCAAACATAATGGAGGTCAATATAGTTGTGCACATGAACTTGACCTCACTAAAAAGTTTTCTTTCTACTCATGTTTAATTTTATTAACATGAGGATTGGACTTCACCACTAATCCTAGAACAATTTTATTAAACCTTTCAGCAAAGTTGGGAATTTAACGGAATGAAATGGCTAGGGCAAATTATATTGCAGCAATATAAATTCAAAACAAATGTAATTTGATTATGTTGCTATGTATATCTGGCCCTGAAAAAAAGATTCAAATCCAAGGCTCCAAACTTTTCCTTGGCCTCTTAAATATTTTAAATAGCTTCTCGGAAAACTTTCAAGATTTTTGAAGCACGTCTTGCACTTAGTTGGACATGTACAAAGAGTTTATTTCGCGTCGATCTCAAAATTTAGCTTTGCACTTAACCTTGTCCAAATCAACCCACAATTTTTCCCAAGACCCTTTTTGGTTCAGCGAGCTTTGTTTCAAAGTTTGGGGATTTATGGACCTCAATTACTATTTATTTCAATAAGGTGTATAAACAAGTTTGGTTTCAAATTTGATTTTGAATTTGAAACAAACTGTGTCCAAATTGAAATATGATTGCAGATTTGGGTTTCTCGTATTTTTCTTAGCCTGTTTGTAAATTTTGGGAATTTTTGGGCAATGTTTGAGGTGGAATTTACAGGAACAGAGAAGAGGGAGTAGTGGGGCCCACATGTCAGTCAGGGAATCGTTTCACCGCCTCTGTTTTCCTTCTCCGCGTGACACCGCAATGCCTGCATGCCGCCAGCATGCCGGTTCGGCCGTGGGTCACCTCCAGCTGCCCCAGCCTCCTTATCTACTGCGGTGAAGACCTTTTATTCACTCCACCGTCGATCGCAGTCACTTCTGGGCTCCCTCTCGCTCGCGCTGCTCAGTTGCTCGCCGCCGCGACCACCTCGGTTCCGGCCGACGCCGCGCAGCCTCGCCACCGCTACAAGCTTCCTCGTCCTCTGCAGTCTCTAGGAAAAAGGTGCACCATGATCTCGTGTAGCTGCTGGTAAAGTTTGAACACATATCGTGCATCCTAGCGTCCGTATTTCGTGAAAAACCGAAGCACTTTTATAGCTTTGGAACTAGTTTGTCGGTTTAATTCTGATTGTATGCACAATAATTCTTCGATCCACTTAGACGACATGATCAACGTCGCCTAGCGCACCTTCCCTCCAAAAATCAGAAGGAACCATTGAGTAATTCTCGAGTTATCCAGTTTTTCCCCTTCCGCCATTGAAGGAGCTCGGTTCACCGTCGACCTTAGTGTTGCCGGCTAAGACACGAGTTCTAAACCCTCCTAACCTATTTCCCATGCTCCCAAGGTGCTTCCCGAGCCTTCATATGAGCACTTCCGCTAGGAAATTGAGGGTTCCGACATGAGCGGAACCCTACCACCCGCCGCCGCCGTCGGGAGTGGATTTCCAGTCAACCATCACCGTCGGGAGGTACTCCAACGTGTTTCCCGTGCGAAGCTAGGGTGGGGCAGCGAGTTTCGAGATTTCACGTGGGCCGGAAACCGTCACCGGCGAGAGCGCCGCCGTGCGCCGGCGTGGGCGCCGCCGCCCGAGTGCGTGGCCAGAGGAAGAAGAAAGAGGGGGCGCGGGTCCCACCTGCCAGAGGGTGCAGCGCTTCTGGGATCAGCATGTGGCCAGGGGATCTAGTGTGGCCACGTGGAAATGTTTATGGCCTCCGGTGTGGCTGCCTCCGGGTTGGCTGATTTAAATCTGGTGGGCCCAAGCGCCAAATTTAAAAGCTGAAAATTCCAAATTTATGCAGAACCATTTCCAAACATGAGAAATCAATATCTCTCTATAGACTGCTTCAAAAATTTTCAAACAGATTTTGTTTGAAAGCCCTCGAGCTCTAGATTCTGTTAGTACCAATTAGGTGTTGTGAAACTTACTTTTAAATTCTGTGGAAAACAATTTTTTCAAATACAAATACAATTTTTCCAAGTGAATGTTTCACTGGAAAACCCCCCAAAATTCACATAAAATAAATTGTCCTATTCTTGATAACCAGAAAATGTTTGGGAGCCATTGCACCTGTATAACCCTCTGTATAGTTCAATTACCTTTTTCAGTAATTGAATTTTTACAGATGTTCTGTTGCTTTATTATGTCCCAAATTTGGACTGAGCCTTCCTTTAGTCGTACACTAGTTCCTGTAAAAATCTGGGATTTAATTGACTTAGTCTCCTAGTCCTAATTCAGTTGCCAACTGAATGTTAATTGAAAAGCTAAAGTTCAATTATAAAATAATTCCATAAATTCTTGCCAACTTTGAAATTCAATAACTCCTTCACCAAGGCTTAGACATTTATGAGACCATAAGAGGGAGAGAAAAGGCTTGGAAACTGGTGGCGACTACGGACCGAAGAGGGAAAAATCCGCGGTTGGGGAAAAATGGGATTCCGGTGTGACTACCCGATGAAACTCGATGACTCTTGTTCGAGGTGATGTGTCTGGCCATATAGAACAACGTAGCACAGGTGCACAAGGAATAAACAACCGTGCAAAAAGAATTTTGCGCGCGACCCGGCTATACTCAGACTCGAAGATCGTCGGAAGAAAAGCAAATACGAGGGCCAGAAGGCATGGCATGGGCTGAAACTTTACGAGCCGCTAGAACATGAGTAGGCGAACCTTTTTCCTTCCAGGACTGAGGCGAGTAGATGGCCGTTGTCGGTACCCTAGAAACCGGACACCCCTTGAGGTTACAAAGATCTCAAAGGAAAGTCATCTACTTGGTTTGAAGACCCTCGGAGGCCCACATGTCAGACATAACCGGACCCGCTTCTCCAACATGGTTAATCCCTGGGTCGCCACGTGTACTACCAAACCGGAGCTACCGCCCACAAAGGGAAAGCTCCGGGCCATGTACCGAAATGGCACCTCCGGACTTAACCCCAGTCCGAGAGAAGCTCCAGACCTGACACGTGTCGGGTAGCCCCAGAGCTACTGGCTTCCCACAGCGAGCTTCAGAGCTACCACGTGTCCAATCGTCGGATCTTCAGCCTCTAACCTCCGAAAGACCCCACAACGGCTCCGGATCTTCAAAGGGGAATCAAGGACTTCAAGACCCGATTAAGTGTCATTAATACCATATTAATGACACTTAAACGGACGATCTTAACACCAGTAACGGTGCTGTCAAAGCCCGTTACAGGGTAATTAAGAGCAATTAAACGTGTATCAATACTAGTAACCGCCGGGGCCACATGTCGGGCCAGGCTAACCTGTAACAGCCTGCCCTTGTACTATAAAAGGACAGACCGATGACACGTTCAGGGAGAGGCCAGACACACACACACTTGATAGACACTCGTCACAAGCTCATACTGCTAATACAACACCAACACACCTGTGGAGTAGGGTATTATGCTCAGGCGGCCCGAACCACGTAAACTCTTGTGTCTCCTGTGTCAATTCCTACTCACCTTCTTGAATCTCCGCGCACCCACACCGAACATCAAACTCCCCTATCACTTTAATAGTGTTGGGAGATCTGTCGGCGGTTTAAACCGCCGACAGTTGGCGCGCCAGGTAGGGGCGCCTGAGATTTTGAGAATGGTGAACTCAGCTGCTGGATCATCCAACGGTCAACCTGCTGCTCAGGCTGTTGGGGGCAATCCCTCTAATAGGCAGCCACCAGCAGGAGCCTCGGCACCAGCAGGAGTCACACTCCCACCACCACCGTCTCCTCCAGCAAATCGTGTTGGGCAACGTGATGGTGCGCCGGCGTCAATTACTGCATCGGCAAATCATGACAACCCGGAACATGTGCTCCATGCAGCGCGTGCTCTTCTCCAATGCCCACCACCTCCAGATGCATCTCGGGATGCACTGGAGCAGTGGAGGGCTGATGTGGAGCATTTGGTTGCAGCAGCAGCCGAACGCCTTAGCAACCAGGGTCCTCCTCCTTCAGGACGAGCCCCGTTGCAGTGGCGGACTTTGTCTGGAAGACTTGGTCCGCACGTCTCCAATAGTAGGAGACGTGATGCATCGCAACAAGTGACGTCATTGCCCTCCGGGGCACGACGCACTCACACGGTATCCAAGCTTTCGACTCATAACTTCCGGGCGGATCTTGACCGCCGATACCGCCAGCAGGATGGCCGAGTCCATATTGAGCGTGCCCGTGAAAGACGGGAAGCTCAGGACCTTTCTACTCTCGAAGGAGTAGGAGGAGGATGTTCAGCCCTAGCCATGCACCTGCGCATGGTTAGATGGCCACAGAAGTTCCGGCCTCACCTGCCGGAAAAATTCGACGGGACTGTCAATCCCGCTGAATTTCTTCAGATATACTCCACTGCAATCTTGGCAGCTGGAGGAAACGAGGCCGTGATGGCCAATTATTTTCCAGTGGCCTTAACTGGGACCGCCAGGTCCTGGTTTATGAGCCTTCCACCCAACTCTATCAACAGTTGGGAGGAGTTGTGCCGTCAGTTCACTGCCAACTTCGGGAGTTCATACACCTGACCAGGCACTGAACTAGACCTTTTTGCAGTTGTGCAAAAAGGGGGAGAATCCTTGCGGTCATTCATCCAGAGGTTCTCTCAGGTACGAAACACTATCCCTTCTATCTCTAGCGCCTCTGTCATTGTGGCATTCAGATAGGGCGTACGGGACAAGAAGATGTTGGAGAAACTGGCGATCAAGGAGATCACCAGCGTCACGGAACTCTTCAGTCTGGCAGACAAATGTGCCAGAGCTGTAGAGGGTCGTGAAATGCACTCCAAACCAACCTCGGAGGATCACAAGAAATCCTCCAAAGAAGAAGCCACTACCTCCGGGGGTGGCAAGAAGAAAAATAAGACCAACGGCAAGAAAAAGCCGTCGGCCGGCACATCCAACGTTGCAGCTGCTGCAACTCCGGGTGGCCGGGGGCCACGCCCCGAGAAGCGATCTCGACCGTCTTCTGAAGACGATGGCAAACCCAAAGTGTGGTGTCCCATTCACAAAACGGGCAGCCACAGTTTGGAAGACTGCCGGGAGGTCCAAAACCTTGCCGAGCGCTACAACAAGCGCCGGGAAGAATCTCCTTTCCGACAGAGGGAAGGAAAGCAAAAAGTCGACGGCTGAAGAGGAGTTAGGATTTCAGGATCCCAAAAAGGTCCTAAAGGTCGTTTACACCTTAGTCGACGATGATTCTGACGTCTCTAACAACGAGCGTCGGAAGACCATGAACACCATTTTTGGTGGATCATGGGATATCACCTCTCATCGCGTCATCAAGACTATGCGACGAGATATAGCCGCTGTAGACCCTACGGTCAGGCCAGAACCTCATCGAAAGTGGATGGACACCGCCATCACTTTTGATGCTTCGGATTGCCCTCGGAGCATGGTTGGAGCAGGTCAGTTACCTTTGATGGTATCTCCTACCATCAATAACATCCAGCTCCACCATGTCATGGTAGACGGAGGTTCAGGGCTTAACCTCATCAGCTTCGAAGCTTTCACTAAGCTTCAGCTCTGACCTTCGGATCTCCACCCCTCTCGACCTTTCTTCGTAGTAGGTCCGGGGGCCATTACCCCACTCGGAGCTATTACTCTCCCCGTTACCTTCGGGACACGGGAGAAGTACCGCACCGAGAAGTTGGTCTTCGACATCGCTCAGATCAACTTACCCTTCAATGCCATCTTGGGTAGGCCTGCCCTGTACAAATTCATGGCAGCTGCTCATTATGGTTATCTGGTGTTGAAAATGCCAACACCAGTAGGCGTTCTCCGGATCCGCGGAGATCGTACTGCCGGAGTAACTGCACTGGAGGAACTCCATGCACTCACCACGGCGCAAGAGGAGGACTCCAGACAGGAGCAAACTCCAAAACCCCCGAGCATTCGTCAACGAGGCTCGACTTCTGCACCTCGTGTGCAGCCAAGCGGCGACACCGACATTCCCGTCAAAGTCGTCCAAATTGGTTCCGATGCCGCTCAGACCACCCGTATATCGGGAGGATTGAACGACAAATAGGAACTCGCGCTCATCACTTTCCTCCGGGCTAACGTTGACATGTTTGCTTGGCAACCGTCACAAATGCCTGGGATCCCCAGGGAAGTGATTGAGCACAATCTGAAGATCTACCCCGATGCCCGGCCTATGCATCAGAAGCCTCGAAAGCAATCCGTAGAGCGACAGAACTTCATCTGACAAGAAGTGAATAAGCTACTCGAAGTCAGATTCATCCGAGAAGTATTCCATCCAAAATGGCTGGCAAACCCAGTCGTTGTGCCCAAGGCCGGCGGGAAGCTTTGGATGTGCATCGACTACACCACACTAAATAAGGCATGTCCAAAAGATCCATTCCCACTACCTAGAACAGATAAGATAGTGGATTCCACCTCTGGGTGTGAATTACTGTGTTTCCTAGACGCATATTCCGGGTATCATCAAATCAGGATGTCTAGGGAGGATGAAGAGCATACTTCATTCATCACAGTAGATGGATTGTACTATTACACAGCCATGCCCTTTGGTCTCAAGAATGCAGCTTCAACTTTTGTACGAGCTATGTACAAAACTTTTGAAGAACTCATTAGAGACATAGTGGAAGTGTACGTCGATGACATCGTGGTCAAGGTCAGGAACAAGGAGTCACTCCTTGACACCTTGCAGGCTGTCTTCGACAAGCTGCGGGCCACCCTCACAAAGCTAAACCCAGACAAGTGCGTCTTCGGGGTTAGCTCCGGAAAAC
This sequence comes from Tuctoria greenei, assembly GCA_036927565.1. Classification (NCBI taxonomy): domain Eukaryota; kingdom Viridiplantae; phylum Streptophyta; class Magnoliopsida; order Poales; family Poaceae; genus Tuctoria; species Tuctoria greenei. Next base: position 125,240,391 of record JAYESD010000001.1, read on the forward strand.
TTCTCGGTTTCCTGGTAAGTCACCGGGGCATAGAAGCTAATCCGGCGAAGATTAAAGCCATTGAAGACCTGCGGCCACCAACCCGCATCAAAGACGTCCAAAAGTTAACTGGATGTCTAGCAGCCCTCAGCCGGTTCATATCAAGACTGGCGGAACGGGCACTCCCCTTTTTCAAGTTATTGAGGATGTCCGGACCATTCCAATGGTCCGAAGAAGCAGAGAAGGCATTCCAGGAGCTGAAACAGTTCCTCACCACCCTACCAATTCTGGTAGCTCCGAACCCTAGTGAGCCTTTGTTGCTTTATATTTCAGCTACTGACGAAGTCGTCAGTATGGTTCTGGTTGCGGAGAGACCAGAACTACCTCACACTCAGGAATCCAGACCCCTTCGGGAAGGTCTGGAGGTTCCTGAAAGCGAGTCTGGGTCCCAGCTCCCAGATTCGAATCCACAAGAAGTCGCTTCAGGAGACCTAGACCCCTCCGGGAGGGTCCAGGTCATTTCTGAAGAAGCTCCGGGTTCCTCCAGCCAGAACCTGGAGGTCCCCGAAGAAAATCCGGACTCCTCCGAGAGGATCCGGGTTAGTGAAGAGGAAGCCCCGGACCCCTCCGGGAGGGTCCGGACCATTCAACGCCCAGTGCACTTCATCAGTGAAGTATTACATGATGCCAAGACTCGATACCTAGAGGTGCATAAGCTGCTCTATGCAGTTCTTATTGCCTCCAGAAAGCTTCGTCATTACTTCCAAGCTCACAAAGTCTCGGTGGTGACTTCCTACCCACTACGAGCAATCTTGCATAATACCAATTCAACTGGGAATATTGCAAAGTGGGCAGCGGAATTGGCTGAATTTGATCTTGAATTTATTTCAAGACAAGCAGTCAAGAGTCAAGCATTGGCAGATTTTGTGGCAGAATGGACTCCCTCTGCATCAAACCCTGGGGGCCCCAGTGAGCAGAAGACGGAGCATCAAGCTCCAACCTTCACCGAGCCTCACTGGACCCTCTACTTCGACGACTCCATGCAGAAGCAGGGGGCCGGAGCTGGAATCCTTCTCCTTGAACCGACTGGGGAGAAGGTGAAATACATGGTACACCTTGACTTCAAGGCAACCAACAACATGGCATAGTATGAAGCACTCATCTACGGACTAAAGGTGGCACTGTCATATGGTGTCAAGCAATTGCTGGTCAAGGGAGATTCACAGTTCATCATTAAGCAGGTGAAGGGTGAATGCTCCTGCAATAATCTCCAGCTAGCTGCTTACCTCCTTGAAGTCCAGAGGCTTCAGAAGGATTTCGAAGTCCTAGATCTCCACCATGTTCAGCGTGCCCATAACGCTGAAGCTGACGAACTCTCGACCAAAGCGTCAACCGGAGCTCCGGCTCCTGACGGAATCTTTGTCCGGAGGTTGTCAAAGCCAACAGCTCAGCCTGCCGAACTGAGCGAAGGGGGCGAGATCAGCATCCCGAAGCTGACAGTCCCGATGGCCCTGTTACCATGGCAGCCATCAAGGGTCGTAGGTGCCGCCGGGAGCTCTGAGCAACCCAGCACGCAAGACTCAAAAGCTCAAGCTAGTTCCGATGCATGGATCTCGGAGATCCGGAGTTACTTGAAAGACAACATCCTTCCTGACGATGATGTATCCGCTGACCGGGTAGTCAGATTGGCTAAAAGATACACACTGGTAGAAGGGGATCTCTACCGGCGCGGTGCCAACGGCATCCTAATGTGGTGCATCACAAGGGAAGAAGGCTGTGAACTCCTCGCAGAAATCCATGGAGGCGAGTGTGGGAACCACGCGTCTTCCCGCACGCTAGTCGATAAAGCCTTTCGGTATGGCTTCTACTGGCCTACAGCACTCCAGGATGCAACTGAGCTGGTGAAGAAATGTGAAGCATGCCTATTTCATGCAAAGCAAATTCACACACCAGCTCAGCCCTTACAAATGATACCTCCTACATGGCCCTTCGCCGTGTGGGGGATGGACATCTTGGGACCTTTCCCAAGAGCTGTCGGAGGTTACAAGTTCCTGTACGTCGCCATTGACAAGTTCACCAAGTGGTCGGAAGCAACTCCAGTTGTGACAATCAACAAGCAATCTGCTATCAACTTTTTGCAGTCCATCGTATGCAGATTTGGAGTCCCAAACAAAATCATCACTGATAATGGGACCCAATTCACAAGCTCAGCATTCCAAGGATATTGCGAAGACCTCGACATACAAGTTTGCTACGCCTCCGTAGCTCACCCAGCCAGCAATGGCCAAGCCGAGAGAGCAAATGCTGAAATCCTTAAAGGACTTAAAACGCGCACCTATGAGCGCTTGAAAAAACATGGAGCCAACTGGATCGAAGAGCTTCCTCCCACTTTATGGGCCAATAGGACATCTCAAAACCGGTCAACTGGAGAGGCACCCTTCTTTCTGGTGTACGAAGCTGAAGCAATCCTTCCTCCGGAAATCACCTTGGGTTCACTCCGGGTCTGGACCTTCGACGAAGCCGCGCAGGACCAGCTCTGGCGTGAAGACCTAGACCTCCTTGAGGAGGGAAGGTGCCAAGTAGCTGTTCGGAATGCCCGATATCGCCAAGCCCTACGGCGTTATCACCAGCGGCATCTACACAACCGACAGCTCGAGGAAGGCGATCTGGTGCTACGAAGAATACAATCCAGAGAAGGGTTAAACAAACTCTCCCCCGGCTGGGAGGGGCCCTTCCAAGTGATTAAAGTATCCCGTCCCGGAAGCGTTCGCTCGGCTACTGAGGATGGGACACCTCTCCCAAATCCTTGGAACATCGAGCACCTCCGTAAGTTCTACACTTAATACCACGGAGGTGAGTCTTGAGTAACTTGAGGTGTATGTTATAGAGTCATTGTACAGAGTCGGGTAGTTCCTCCGGGAGAGCAGCCGGACCTTTCCCGAATGGGCCGCAAAGTTCATGCAACACTTGCCACAATCTCAGGACTAAAAGTGCGGCTAACTACCCTGGGTCAAACGAGAAATGAAACACACTTAGCCTGGTTCCGTACCCTAAGAGTGTACTTGTTTCCCCTGTACCCCGTACCTATAATGAAAGACATCTTCATGTGAAATAGACTCCACGTGCATTTATTTTGTACAGGCTCAACATTTTTATTTTTCTCTTTCTTGTCTATAAAAAAATACGTGCAATTCTTAAGAAATTTTAGTTCGACCGGTTTATATACGATTCGAGTTGTATTGTCAATTCTTTTGGATTCAAATATTGTTCATGGCCAACTCGCCTGAAAGCCGCCAAGCCAATCTAGGGCTGCAGTGTGCTATCGACTTAGCCTGGTCAAGCACCCTAAGTACGCCACTCTACCTACACCCCGGCAGGCCGAAGTAAGGCGGGTCCATGGACAGTTGGATCTAGAAGAAAAGACAACGCAATCGGTTGTATTTAAAATCGTGTTTAACTTAAAGTATTTTTAAGAATCGTAAGCCACAGCGAAATTATAGACAAGAAACGAATTTTACTATTTTTCTTGGCTTAAGTGTGCAGGAAAAATAAAATCTACGTTGATGGAGAAAAGCCGGAGCTAACTAAGCTCCGACTCCCCTAAGGGGGCTAGCCGTCGACGTTGAATAAAAGATGGTGAGAAGACCCCGTAAATGGAGTCTGCTGCCAACAAACTAAGTGTTGGCAAGGGTCACTGCCGGAGCTACTAAGCTCCGACACCCCAGAGGACTAACTATCGATGCTCTACGCGTTGATAAGAGACTATTGCTGGAGCTATCAAGCTCCAGCGATGGACAAAGCCGGAGCTTCTAAGCTCCGACAACCTCAGGGGGCCTGCACTATTGAAGACTTCGGACCTAAATTCTACAAGTTTGGAGCAAATGAGTCTTCAACAAAACACAATATCCTCTTGGTACATGTTCACAATCAAATTGTGCACATCTACCAGGGGGCCAAGTGAAGATAAAAGTGTTGAAGACAAAAAGTGAAATTCACAAAAATTTGGGGATTTAATTTATCTGGAGACAAGGGATTACATCTGGAGACAAGGGATTACAAAATTGAGAAAGAAGAAGAGAAAATACAAGTGAGAATTACAGAGATGGTCGTAGACCCTATGGAAGAATTGGGCGACCTTCTGGGCAACCTCCGATACGTTGGCTCGGGTAGCTTCGCCTTCTCCTTCAATGGGACCTTCAAGCACCGGGTCTAGAGGAAATTGGGAGTTCCAGCTGGTGTAGCACGTCAGCACATATTCTGCGACGTTCTTCGCCAGGGATTGCCCTTCAACCTCCAATTGGTCCGCGATGACATCGCCCACCTTGGAGAGCTTGCTACCTGCTGAGCTCAACGCCTGCAGCGCTAGGTCCGGCTCCGGCTTCGGATCATCCGGGCGCACGGGGCTGAAACCCATCGGTGTCAGCGCGTCGTTGGCCTTGCCCAGGAACTCCCAAATCTGTAGGGAGTCCGCAGTCCTCAAGCCCTTCATTTCTTCCAGGGATCTCCTGGCCGCCATCAGTTCAGAATTCTCGCGGTCGAGGCGCTCAACTTCTTTGGCATTCTGCTGAATCTTCTCAGCAACCCGCTTTTTGAGCTTTCTGAGCTCCTCCTCCCGGAGGTGGATATTGTTCCGGCGGTCGACCAGGTCCTTCTCTCTACCCCTCACTTTCTTCTCCCTGGCAGTAAGGGCACACTCTTGTTCATAGAGTTCCTACCCTCGCACCCAGGCTTTCTCCTCTTCCTCATGGCAGCGCTCTTCCAATTTCTTGGCGCACTCCTCGAGACCCTTGTCAGCCAGAGCCACCTTCTCGGCGAGCTCCTCCTCCCTCCTCAGGACATCATCCCGCAGATCTAGGAGTTTCTGCTCTTCATCTTCGAGCCGTTTCTCCCTCTCTTCAAGTGCCTCTCGGCGCTTGATGAGCGTAGTGTTAATGGCCTCAAGCCTTTCGTGGCGTTCCTCGGCCGCACTATTGGCTGCTTTGGCCTGATTGTAGATCTCCTGGGATTGAGCGTTGAGGGCACGAGTCATACTCTCCCTGTCATCCAGCAACTTGCCCCAGTACTCCAGGCGAATCTTCTCCCGTTTGATCCACTCTTTGTCATCCGCTAGCCTCGACTGCGCCAGCTTGGTCTCGAAGTAGAGCCTGTTACGCCACCGCCTAAGGTTTTGGCGCTCCTCTTCAAGAGCCTTACTATCATGGAAGAAGGCCAGTTGGACTTGATGCAGACTGGAACATGTGTTGTCAATATACAGTGACAACGGGATGGGTTCTGGACCTGCTGGGGTCTCCTCCGCTGGTTCCAGTGGGTCTTCAGATACAAAAATTGGGTCCCACTCCACAAGAGTGGACCCCTGAGTCTCCATGGCACTAGGGCCGTCCTCTAGGATGGCCTCAGTCGCCATTGAAGAAGGCCCCGCCGCGAAGTCTTCGTTCACCCCCTCAGGCAGGGGGCCAGCGACTTCGCCTAGGCACTCCGGCTCGGCCACAGGTACCTCCGACGTCGTCGCTTCCGGAGCAGGAGCCGTTGCTGGCTCTGGTCTGGGCACCTCTTCCGACGGAGGCTCAAGCTCCGTCACCTCTTCAACCACCGGCTCAGGAGCCGGAAGATCTTCAACATCGATCGGCCCTGTGACCGGAGCTCCAACAATGACCAGCTCAGCGGCTGGTGCTTCGGAGGTAGCCGACCCAACTACCGGAACTACCTCAGTTTCCGGCTCACACGCCGGGGCTTCAGTCACCTCCGGCTCAACCACCGGGGTTTCGACAATTTCCGGCTCAGAGGCCGGGATTACTACTTCCTCCGGCTCAACAGCCGGAGCTTCCATCATCTCAGCACCAGGACCCGGAGCTTCAACCTCCAGGATGGGTGCCGCTGGCGCATCTTCACTCTCGTGGTCCGGCGCTATCATGGGAACTTCTGGGGATGAGTCAAGGTCCATGACCACGACAGCCGGCGCCGGAGCTGTCGCAGCTTCAGCCACCACTGGGGGCGGCACCGGAACAGGAGCAGAAGCCCCCACCCTCACGGCTTCAGCCACTGTGGCTGAGGGTGGAGCCTCACTCCCCTTATTGGGGACGCTGCAGATGACGAACGAAGAAAATTAAAAAATAGTTGCTACAATTAAAATAACTATCCAAGGTAGAAATTAAAAGTTACCTTGGGAGGCTCCCGCACCAGCTTGCGCGGAACCTTTTCCCTGAACGTTCTGGACTGGTGATAGCCGGCGTGGAATCTCCAGAAGCCCCCCGGAACTTGTCGCGGCCATGGGCGTTTCCCGAGTCGAGGCTCTCCTCGATCGGGAAGAACCCCCAGACCTGGAGGCCTCCACCAGCCCAGGTGTTGGAGTCGCGCGCCCGGAGCTAACACCCCAGGAGGACCCCACTGCGGGAATAGACGCGCTCCGGGAGGACCCCACCGTGGGAACAGTCTCGTTCCGGGAGGACCCCATTACGGGAACATTCGCCACGGTTGTAGAAGACCTTCCCCTCCGGGGAGAAGGAGCCGAGGCGGAAGTAGCGGGCCTGACGGACCATCCATCGGCATACTGCAGCTTCCTCTTCCGACTCTCGGGTTCATCCGCCAGCTCCTTGCCCTTGCCGACGACCTCGACCCTCGGCTTTGGGGCAGGGACAGAGCCATCTTCGGGCATTCCGGGGAACGCCACATGGGTGGTTGATCTTCTCTCGACGACACCAAGGTCGTCAAGTACGGGCATCTTTCGCCGGAGCTCCCTGGTGAACTCCACTTCCACGTTCAGTGGGAGAAAGGCTGACGGGGGAGTCAAGTCATCACCGTCGACATCGATGCCGTGCTGGAACTTCTTGAGGTGAAACTCCAAAGTTTTCCCCACCATGTTGGACTTCAACCCGGTCTCAACCCGGTCGTTGTCCATCACGTTGTTGAGGGCCCAAGCGAGTTTCTCCCTCCTCTTCAGCGGCGCCCACCTGTTGACCAAGAAATTGCTAAATACCGCCTGAGGAGTCAATCCTCCCTCCACGCATTGGCGGATCCTGGTCAAAGCAGGGTTGAAAGCTTTTGCCAGCACCAGAGCTTCACTCCAGATCGTCGTGTCGATGCCGGGAAGACCATCGGGCAGCTCCAACCTCTCGTGCTCCTCCACCCTGACGAGTATCCAGTCTTTCTTCCAGTCATCCCACTTCCCAGAGGGAAATGACCAGAGGTACTTGAATGGGCACTTCTTGCGCTTCACGAAGTAGTAGAAGCCAAGGTACTCATTGCTCCGGCCGGTGGTGTGGACGGCGAAGAAGGTCCGGAAGAGTTCAATGCAGGGGGGGATGCCCACCCACATCTCACAGAAGTGGACGAAGATAGACACGAGGAGAATGGAGTGAGGGCCAAGGTGGTATAACTGCAGACCATAGAAGTCTAGCAGCATCAAGAAAAAGGAATAAAAAGGTGGGATCAACCCCACCATGGTGTACGAGGAGAAGTACACCATTTCGCCGGCGTGCTCCTTCTCGAATGGGAGCTCACCACCGGCACGGACCGAGCGGTTGAAGAAGTCTGAGGACCACCCCATGAGGGCCCGGACCTTCTTCAAATCGCCGTCGGTCTTCAAGCGACTCTCGCGGAGACCCAACTCCATCGCGGCACGGTTAGGCAACAGAAGAAGAGCGAAGCACAAGTTGGGAGTTTGAGCGCAAGATCAGATGAGAGGCATAAAGAACTCCCGACGGTGCGCGCTTTCCTTCTTAATTAAGCCCTCGCAATGCTTGGATGGAAACCGCAAGGAAGTCGAAGATACCATTCAAAAGTTCCACCCAGCCGATGACGAGAGGGCCCGGGACCACCCTGGCGATCAAGTCGAGGTTCTTACCCTGGCGAACGGTTGTCATCATGAGGCGGGAAACCCAAAGGCGGCGGCCTAACAAGGCGCGCGGAACCGATACGGTTTTCGTATCGAGAACCGGTTACCTTCAATTGCGTGAGATCCGCACGCCAAAGATCTCATCTGCCACACGCGGGATGCGCCACGCGGCCGGGGTCTAACTCTAAACCCTCACCAACAGCACCTTCAAAGACCCTTGAAGACTCAGTTCAAGAGTTGCGAGGATGGACCCACCTCCGGCGGAATGACTTCACCCCAATGATCTTCCCCGAAGGTAGGTCCAGGGGGCCACTGTCGGTGCCCTAGAAACCGTACACCCCTTGAGGTTACAAAGATCTCAAAGGAAAGTCATCTACTTGGTTTGAAGACGCTCGGAGGCCCACATGTCAGACATAACCGGACCCGCTTCTCCAACATAGTTAATCCCTGGGTCGCCACGTGTACTACCAAACCGGAGCTACCACCCACAAGGGGGAAGCTCCGGGCCATGTACCGAAATGGCACCTCCGGACATAACCCCAGACCGAGAGAAGCTCCGGACCTGACACGTGTCGGGTAGCCCCGGAGCTACCTGCTTCCCACAGCGAGCTCCGGAGCTGCCACGTGTCCAATCGTCAGATCTTCAGCCTCTAACCTTCGGAAGACCCCACAACGGCTCCGGATCTTCAAAGGGGAATCAAGGACTTCAAGACCCGATTAAGTGTCATTAATACCATATTAATGACACTTAAGCGGACGATCTTAACACCAGTAACGGTGCTGTCAAAGCCCGTTACAGGGTCATTAAGAGCAATTAAACGTGTATCAATACTAGTAACCGCCGGGGCCACATTGTAGGATCGAAGAGCACGTGAAAAGCTACCAGAGGGGGGTGAATGGTAGATTTAAAAATCTTACGCAGCGGAAATAATAAAACCCCAAACCCTTCCGGCAGAAAAACGATCTGTTAAAGAAATCGTGTATGAGACTAATCTAAACGTGTTTCACCATGACAAAAGTGATAGATATCAGAGAGAATCAAGTCACGAAGACAACACAAAAAGAATTACTCAAATCCGTCGAGAAAAACTCAAGTTATGATAGAAAGATCAGGCTATGGTCAATCTGACCTACTCGAGAAAAACAGTTTCTGGAATGCTGAAAAGAAACTCGTGTAGAACAGAAACCACAAACCCAATGACCGTGAAATTTTGACAGATGATATATAATAAAGTTCTGAAGACAACCCAAAAAGAATCACGTCAATTGGATCAATAAAACTCGAGTTATGATAAAACCACCGACGAAAGGTAGTGCTGTCCAGAAACTCGGCGAGTAAAACTTGTCTGGAACAAGTCGGACGAACAAGGCACAAAAGTTCCTTCAAACTACGAATTTTATTTAATATAACACAAGAGGAACAGCCCCAAAGTCGTCGCACCGAACTTTGGCCTTCCCTTGCTTATATAACCAGCCCTTAGGCCAACCCAATACAACTAGGACTCCAATCCTAATCCGATCACAATCGGAACTTTCCATAACTGCTTAGGATTCTTCTATACGCAGATAGAAGCAATCTTAAGACTTCCAAACACCTTAGGAACGTATCCCACATTCCTAAACAACTCAGACTCGTGACACACACGAAATCCTAACATAACCAACTCGATATTTCCATACCGAGCCATAACCGACTCAGCTAGCAGCCTAAGTCTTCAACCGATACGATCCGATCCTTCAGATCAGATCTTCCTTCCATAATCCGTCTCTAGAAGCATATTGCCACGTCATGCACCGCATGCATACGTGCGAACACCTTCCTTCGACCTTCATATGCACTGCCCTTGATTCAATCATCCTGCGCGACCTCCTGACCCGCTCAACCACAGTTCCTCCCGAACTTGGTTGTTGGAACCTCATCTCCTCCTGAGTCTAGTCCAATGGATCCTGTCACCAGCCATGACTTGAACTCAAGCAACACCTGCACATGAACAAACAAACAATCCATACGAGCCCAAGTCCTCGACTTGACTCAAGTTAGTTCAGAACACAACACCTTACGTGAGAACCTCACATAAGCATGTTGCAAAAACACAGTAGAAACAATATCAACCGTATTCAACCAAAACGCACCAAAAACTTAGCAAATGAATACTAAGCAATCTTTCCAATCTTGTAATGCAAGTACAAAACATTGCAAATAAAAAGCAGAAGCACTGCGGTCAAGTTCCGGACCTTGCCAGAGCAACCCGGAGCTTGAGCCGGAGCTAAGCAGAAACACTGCGGTCAAGTTCCGGACCTTGCCAGAGCAACCCGGAGCTTGAGCCGGAGCTAACAAGAGCTAGTAGAACCTAGCGCCGGAGCTTACCAAAACTAGTAGATCCTGGATCCGGAGCTTATCAAAACTAGTAGATCCTGGATCCGGAGCTTATCAAAACTAGTAGATCCTGGATCCGGAGCTTATCAAAACTAGTAGATCCTGGATCCGGAGCTTATCAAAACTAGTAGATCCTGGATCCGGAGCTTATCAAAACTAGTCGGAACTAGTCAACCCAAAACCCGGAGCTAGACAAAGTACGTCGAAGCTTAGCATCCCGGAGCTAACGAAAATATGCCGAAGCTATCAAATATATGCCGAGCTAAAGATAAAGCTCACCGGAGCTAACCAAAGCTGGTCGGACCTTACCAAGAAGTCGGACCTAGCATCAAACGTAACCGGAGCTACCCAAAGCAAGCCGGACCTATCGTCGGACCTTGCTGTAGCTCGGAGCTAGAGTCGGACCTTGATAAAAAGGTGTTTTGGTGATATTAAAAACTTTTATCATCAAAGCCAAGTGTATTCACTACAAGCCAATGTATTCAGCACACATAGGTCTTACAATCTCCCCCTTGATGAATGCATTGGCAACACCATTTAAAATTCCGAACATTGGCTTATTCAAATAAAAGTTTTGAAAACAATTTCTCCCTTTTTTGTTTAAATAAAAAATAAAATGAGAAGAAAAAAATATCCCATATTATCTCTCCCCCTTTATTAACTTTCCTTATGCACATATTCTCTTCATGCTTATCTCTTCCTTTTTGAATGTGTGATTAATCTCTCCCCCTTTGACAATGTATTCAGCAAGGTAAAAGAGAAATTTTAATTGTTATGAGATATAAACAAATTATCTCTCCTTCTTTAGTTGTTATGAGCATATTATAACTTATACATATAAACAAAGCTCACCCAAGTCATACTATCAAGTAACTTACACTATCACATCAATGAGATACATAATGTAGTGTAAGCCATGCTAGAAAGCAAGTGTGATTTTCAATTTTAGTAGGTCATGATCTCACAAACTCAACTATTTCAAAACCTGAAAGCATGACATTTGTTGCTGCATTTTATTATTTTTCAAAGCATAAATTTAGATAATATGATATTTGCAAGAGATTATATGCTCATCTGCCTTATTCTAACCAACCAAGCCAAGCCTATATCATTTGACAATCAGAAGCTTAAGGACATGGTTTTAGTCATACACAACTTCTTTCAAGTTCATATCTAAGTGCAATGACAAGCCATCTCGAAAGAAGAAGTGCGATGCATGCATATTCTCTTGATCTTTTCTCAATTTATATTTGTTCATAAAAACTCAACATGTGAGTTGATTACTTGATAAATTCTTAATGATTAAAAGCATTTGTGAGCATGCAACAAGTTCAAAACAGCAAGAAAGTTCGACCATGACCAGATTTAGTGTAAGTAATTATTCAAATTACTAGACATGGCAAAAACTACAAAAAGTATAACACGAGTAATGTAGTAAGAACTTTCAGCATGTAAAAGGAATCACAAAGTCATATATGTATGAAATAATATGCTCATATTATTTTAATTTCAGATTCACACATAGACTTCCTAAGTTTCAAAAACTCCCCCTCAATTTAAGCCATGAGGATGCATAACCCCTATTTCACTACGAATGTAACAAAAACGAGTGAAATCCAAAGGTTTTGTAAAAATGTCAGCCAATTGTTGTTCGGTATCTACATGGTGAAGCACAATGTTTCCTTTTTCAACATTATCACGGAGAAAGTGATACCTAATGTCAATGTGCTTAGTTCTAGAATGTTGCACGGGGTTTTTAGCAATGCAAATAGCACTAGTGTTATCACAGAACAGTGGAACACTATCTAGATCAACCCCATAGTCCTTAAGTGTTTGAACAATCCAAAGAATTTGTGAACAAGCACTAGCAGCAGCTACATACTCAGATTCGGCTGTGGATTGTGCAACTGAACTTTGTTTTCTAGAGGACCAAGCAACAAGAGAATTACCAAGAAAATGACAAGCACCGGAAGTACTTTTCCTATCAATCCTACAACCCCCAAAATTAGCATCCGAAAAAGCTTTCAAAGAAACGATTGAGGAAGAAGGAAGAAAAATGCCAAATTCTTGAGTTCCATGTAAGTACCTGAGAATCCTTTTGACGGCTTGACGATGTGAAACACGTGGGGAAGCTTGAAACCGTGCACAAAGACATACGCTGAATTGTATATCCGGTCTTGATGCTGTAAGGTACAAAAGTGATCCGATCATACTTCTATATTCTTTTTGATCCACGGATTCACCATCTTCATCAAGTTCAAGTGTTGTTGCTGTTCCCATTGGTGTCCGAAGAGGCTTGCTTTTGTCCATGTTGAAGCGTCTTAGGAGATCTTTGGTATACTTTGTTTGATGCACAAAGGTACCCTCCTTGGTTTGCTTGATTTGCAGCCCCAAAAAGTAAGTGAGTTCACCCATCATACTCATTTCAAATTCGGAACTCATCATTGCTGAAAACTTGGACACAAGATCATGAGAAGCACAACCAAAGATAATATCATCCACATACACTTGAACGAATAATGAGTCATTGCCATGTTTAAGCACAAAAAGAGTTTTATCAGCCTTTCCCATTGTAAACCCCTTTTCAAGTAAGAATGTTTTTAACCTATCATACCATGCTCTAGGGGCTTGTTTGAGACCATATAAGGCTTTGGACAGTTTGTAAACATGATTAGGAAAATCTGGATTTTCAAAACCTGGTGGTTGTTTGACATAAACCTCCTCATCTATGTAGCCATTAAGAAAAGCACTTTTAACATCCATTTGATATAGCTTAAAACCTTTAGATGCTGCGAAAGCTAACAAAATTCTTATGGCTTCTAATCTAGCGACAGGAGCAAAAGTTTCATCAAAATCTAGACCTTCAAGTTGAGTGAAACCTTGAGCAACCAACCTAGCCTTATTCCTAATCACAACCCCATCCTCACTTTGTTTATTTTTATATACCCATTTAGTTCCAATTAAAGTGTGGCCTTGAGGTGGAGGTACAAGTTTCCAAACATTATTTCTTTCAAAATTTTCTAACTCTTCTTGCATGGCAATAATCCAAGATTCATTAGTGAGTGCGTGTGATATATCTTTGGGTTCAAAAGAAGCAACAAAAGCAGAATGAGCATGAGAGTTTGGATCGCAAAACCTGGACCGTGTGACTCGTTCATGCAAGCTTCCAATCATCTGTTGTGGGGGATGATCTTTGTAAAAATGTAGGGGAACAGATGTCTCACAAGCTTCTTTTTCATTAGGTTCATCGTAGATTGATGAGCTTGTGATTTGTGGACGATCAGGACCAGCAGAGGTGACAGTCGGAGCTTGTTCAATGTCCGGAGCTGGACACGTGTCAACTTCGGAACTACCAGGAAGTATCACCGGTTCTTCTTCATCTTCGAAAATACCCTCCCCCTGAGAATATGAATCTGGCCCTGCAACACCGGAGCTAGTACCTGGGCTAGCTTCATCAAAAGACACTTCACAAGTCTCCACAATTTTGTTAGTGTCAAGTAAAAGCACACGGTAGCCTCTAGTATGAGATGGATAACCAAGAAACATGCCATCATTGGATCTAGGTTCAAATTTATCAAGATTACCATGTTTCTTAACAAAGCATTTGCAACCAAAGACCCGAAAGTGTGTAACACTAGGCCTATGTCCAAACCGGAGCTCATATGGTGTTTTACCTAGCTTAGCACGCAAGAAAACACGATTTGAGACATAACAAGCGGTTGCTAACGCATCAGCCCAAAATTTCCTAGGGGTTTGATATTCATCAAGCATAGTCCTAGCCATCTCAACTAGGGTTCTGTTCTTTCTTTCTACAACACCGTTTTGTTGAGGTACATATGGTGAAGAAAATTGATGATCTATTCTATTTTCAGCACAAAAGTGATCAAAGCCTACGTGACCAAGTCTACGATGCCAAAAATATAAGTCCTTTGAATCATTAGCAACTAGACACCTATGCTTAGAAGAAGACATATCAAAATCAGCTTTAAAAACTCTTCCAAACCGAGACATGTTAAAAATAAGCTCACTATTTGAATCTACAACTTTGCAGCAGTTTTTATCGAAAGTAATTTCTAGATTTTCATCTAGCAATTGTGAAACAGAAAGCAAGTTATATTTCAAATTTTTGACAAGTGCCACATCCTTCAAAGTGTAGTGATCATTTACTCTAACCGAACCCTTAGCAATTATAGGAGTTGAAGAATTATCGGCAAAAGTAACATTCTCTACACGTGACACAAAGGTGAGGGAGGAGAACCAATCTTTGTTACCGGTCATGTGGCGTGAGCAACCTGAATCCACAATCCAAATATTCTCCTTCCTCAAACGTGTAACCTACATAGAAGCACAATACGCCGATGACTCAATACTGGGGTTAGTCAAAAGGCATTTAGGAATCCAGTACTGAGTCACGCGATGTGCACCAGGAAAAACACGCGAATGCTGAGATAAAACAGCAGGTTTATGAGTCAAAGATTGAGGTTTTCTTTTCTTAACAGTTGATTTAGAAGTTGTTACTTGTTTAGAGTGAAAACTGGTAGCTCCGGAGGTAAAAGCAGAAGATCCGGAGGCAAAAACTGAAGCTCCGGAGGGAACAATAGAAGATCCGGGAGCTCTCGGAGCTATCAGAACTACCGGAGCTGCTTTTGCAGATTTCTTACCAGAAGGTCCGGAAGCTACCTTTTCAAATTTCTGACTCACTAAGGCAGGTTGTGTTTTTCTAATTGCATGAAAGTTATAAGATCTAGCAATTTTTCTTTCCCTTTTCTGTTGTTTAGCTAGTCTATAACAAAAGTCTATGACATGACCATCTCTACCACAGGAGGTACAATGAAACTTAATTTTGTAATCATGTCTAGATGAGCACCCAACAGTTGAAACAGAATTAGAAAGCACTCCTGCAGATTTGAAAACCACTTCTTTTTGTTTAGGAACTGTTTGAGTCAAACTACTTCCTAATGACTTTACAATTTTAGGTGGATGTGCCTTAGCATGAACATGAGAATCAAAACCTAAACCAGTTTTATCTTTGCAAAACTTGGAAGAATTCAGCAGCAAGTTTAGATTCTTATTCCCATAACAAAACCGATCTAGTGTCCTATTCATGTCATCAAGTTTCTTAGACAAGTCTAGGCAGTTTGCACATGAAGTTTTTCCTTTTAGTTTGCAATTGGAACAATTTTTAACTTCATGAGATCGTAAAGCATTGTTCAGAATGGAAATTTCATTCATTGCATCTTTTAGTTTCTTATCAAGATTTTCACATGCAGAACAATGTAAATCATCAGTAGAACAAGAAGCATCTTTTAAGTTTTTATCACTAAGTGCAGCAAGCTTTTTGTTCTTTTCAATTTCTTCATCAAGTCTGTCTAGAGTGGAGGAATGTGCACTTCTTAGGGAGGACAATTGGTTATATATTAAGTCACATGAGGAACAAGAATCGTCACTAGGAATTAAGGATTTCAAACGATTAATTTCAGATTCTTGTGACTCAATTTTAGCAGCATTGTCCCTAAGCTTTTTGTCCTTTTTCTTGACAATAATAGTGGCACGAGAAATAGCATCACACATTTCATTGCAGGTAGAACATACCTCATCATCGTCACTGTTGTGTTCTGCTTCCTCCTGACTTGATCTTGATCTTGCTTTGCCCGCCATGAAGCATAAGTTGGCCAGATCATCATTATCTTCATCACTTTCAAAGTCTACATCACTTGAACTGAGCTCTTGAAGCGCGGTGATGAAGCTGTTGATCATCTTGCGTCCTATGGTACCTTTCTTCTTCTTGTTGGAATTTCCAGAGGAGGTCCGGATCTTGCTTTGTTTTTCTTCCCGGGTGGTCGGACCTGAAAGGTTAGGGCATTCTGTACGAAAGTGTCCTGTTTTACCACATTCAAAACAGTGTTGAGGTCCGGAGCTTCCTCTCCTTCTAGTTCTCACATTTTGCAATGCTTTTGAGAATCTAGTAGAGATGAGTGCCAACTCCTCTTCTGGAATTTCTTCGATCTGCTCCAGGGTTAGTGAGGACAACAAAGCAAGAGTATTGCAGGATGATGATTGGCCGGAGCTAGACATATCACGTTGTGAGACAAATGCAATAGGCTTGTTTGGGTTCTTACGTGCTAGGATGTCAATTTCATGAGTTTTTAGTTTAGAATAAAGTACATCTAATGTAAGAGAACTCATGACAGTTGATTCACGAATAGATGTTACTTTCATCTCCCAAATTGTCATGTCTAATGCACTAAGAAGTTGTCTAGCATTCTCAGCATCAGAAAAATTTACATTGACACTACGTAAGTTGCTGAGAATTTTATTGAAACGAGCAAAGAGGTCATCGATCGACTCACCTGGTTGCATCTCAAAACACATATATTCTTTCTTGAACATATCTTGTTTTACCTCCTTGATTGTGTTGGAGCCTTCATGATAATCACAGAGAGCTCTCCAAACGTCGTATGCTGATCGGAGGTGCGCGACACGATTAAAGTCGCTTTGAGTGAGTCATTGGATGATCAAGTTTCGGACTTTGTTGTTGTTGTCGACGTCCCGGAGGTTCGTGGCCGTGACTTGATCATTGGGTGGCACTTCATAAGGCTTATACACCTTCTCCCATATTGCAAAGCCTTGTGCCTGGATAAAAGCCTCCATGCGTGCCTTCCAAACCTGAAAATCAATACCAGCAAACACACAAGGTTTGACGGAGTACTTCTCCATGATGATTAGTCAAAAACACGTGCAAATCACAAAGATTAGAGAACCGTGGCTCTGATACCAATTGTAGGATCGAAGAGCACGTGAAAAGCTACCAGAGGGGGGTGAATGGTAGATTTAAAAATCTTACGCAGCGGAAACAATAAAACCCCAAACCCTTCCGTCAGAAAAACGATCTGTTAAAGAAATCGTGTATGAGACTAATCTAAACGTGTTTCACCGTGACAAAAGTGATAGATATCAGAGAGAATCAAGTCACGAAGACAACACAAAAAGAATTACTCAAATCCGTCGAGAAAAACTCAAGTTATGATCGAAAGATCAGGCTATGGTCAATCTGACCTACTCGAGAAAAACAGTTTCTGGAATGCTGAAAAGAAACTCGTGTAGAACAGAAACCACAAATCCAATGACCGTGAAATTTTGACAGATGATAGATAATAAAGTTCTGAAGACAACCCAAAAAGAATCACATCAATTGGATCAATAAAACTCGAGTTATGATAAAACCACCGACGAAAGGTAGTGCTGTCCAGAAACTCGGCGAGTAAAACTTGTCTGGAACAAGTCGGACGAACAAGGCACAAAAGTTCCTTCAAACTACGAATTTTATTTAATATAACACAAGAGGAACAGCCCCAAAGTCGTCGCACCGAACTTTGGCCTTCCCTTGCTTATATAACCAGCCCTTAGGCCAACCCAATACAACTAGGACTCCAATCCTAATCCGATCACAATCGGAACTTTCCATAACTGCTTAGGATTCTTCTATACGCAGATAGAAGCAATCTTAAGACTTCCAAACACCTTAGGAACGTATCCCACATTCCTAAACAACTCATACTCGTGACACACACGAAATCCTAACATAACCAACTCGATATTTCCATACCGAGCCATAACCGACTCAGCTAGCAGCCTAAGTCTTCAACCGATACGATCCGATCCTTCAGATCAGATCTTCCTTCCATAATCCGTCTCTAGAAGCATATTGCCACGTCATGCATCGCATGCATACGTGCGAACACCTTCCTTCGACCTTCATATGCACTGCCCTTGATTCAATCATCCTGCGCGACCTCCTGACCCGCTCAACCACAGTTCCTCCCGAACTTGGTTGTTGGAACCTCATCTCCTCCTGAGACTAGTCCAATGGATCCTGTCACCAGCCATGACTTGAACTCAAGCAACACCTGCACATGAACAAACAAACAATCCATACGAGCCCAAGTCCTCGACTTGACTCAAGTTAGTTCAGAACACAACACCTTACGTGAGAACCTCACATAAGCATGTTGCAAAAACACAGTAGAAACAATATCAACCGTATTCAACCAAAACGCACCAAAAACTTAGCAAATGAATACTAAGCAATCTTTCCAATCTTGTAATGCAAGTACAAAACATTGCAAATAAAAAGCAGAAGCACTGCGGTCAAGTTCCGGACCTTGCCAGAGCAACCCGGAGCTTGAGCCGGAGCTAAGCAGAAACACTGCGGTCAAGTTCCGGACCTTGCCAGAGCAACCCGGAGCTTGAGCCGGAGCTAACAAGAGCTAGTAGAACCTAGCGCCGGAGCTTACCAAAACTAGTAGATCCTGGATCCGGAGCTTATCAAAACTAGTAGATCCTGGATCCGGAGCTTATCAAAACTAGTAGATCCTGGATCCGGAGCTTATCAAAACTAGTAGATCCTGGATCCGGAGCTTATCAAAACTAGTAGATCCTGGATCCGGAGCTTATCAAAACTAGTCAGAACTAGTCAACCCAAAACCCGGAGCTAGACAAAGTACGTCGAAGCTTAGCATCCCGGAGCTAACGAAAATATGCCGAAGCTATCAAATATATGCCGGAGCTAAAGATAAAGCTCACCGGAGCTAACCAAAGCTGGTCGGACCTTACCAAGAAGTCGGACCTAGCATCAAACGTAACCGGAGCTACCCAAAGCAAGCCGGACCTATCGTCGGACCTTGCTGTAGCTCGGAGCTAGAGTCGGACCTTGATAAAAAGGTGTTTTGGTGATATTAAAAACTTTTATCATCAAAGCCAAGTGTATTCACTACAAGCCAATGTATTCAGCACACATAGGTCTTACACACATGCCGGGCCAGGATAACCTGTAACGGTCTGCCCTTGTACTATAAAAGGACAGGCCGACGACACGTTCAGGGAGAGGCCAGACACACACACACGTGATAGACACTCGTCACAAGCTCATACTGCTAATACAACACCAACACACCTGTGGAGTAGGGTATTACGCTCAGGCGACCCGAACCACGTAAACTCTTGTGTCTCCTGTGTCAATTCCTACTCACCTTCTTGAATCTCCGCGCGCCCACACCGAACATCAAACTCCCCTATCACTTTAGTAGTGTAGGGAGATCTGTCGGCGGTTCAAACCGCCGACAGCCGTATTATCGGGTTGACGATGAGCAGAGGCGCGGCAAAAACAGGGGAGATTTCCGGCGGCCTCAGTTTCGAAGTTAACAGCTTCGGGGATGGCCTAGCTATGCAAGGGTTTGATCAAAAGCTGCACAAGAGCTTGGGGAGTGAATATAGGCAAAGAAAAGTGCTCAACACGGAGTACCTTTGCTGCAAATCGGCTGGACAAAGGAGGAATCGGGAGAGAAGCAAATATGATGCTCGAAACTTGACGATGAAGGAATGGTCAGCTCAAGGCCATGGAGGGGAGATAAGGAGGAGGCCAGGTCGTGCTGGGGGCAGCTGGAGTCAACCACAACAGTGCAAGCAGCTGCCTGGACATTGCATGGTATGTGGTGTCACTTGGAGAGCCAAAACAACACTTTGCTTTGGATGACAAGTGGGTTCCACCTCATCCTCATCCTTTCCCCATCAATTCTACCACCTAATTCATTCCAAAATTTGCTAGATATTTGTGGGATGGCTGGATTAATCATATAGAATTTGATTTTGAATTCCCATAGTTGATTTGACAAAGTTTCATTTAAATTCAAATTTGAATTTGAGTTGAATTCAATGAAGCTATTGAATTTAATAGCAAACTTGCTTCAAAAATTATGAAACTTTGCAAGGGTACTATTTGGAATCCATTGGTCAACTCAAATCTTCATGTTAACTTCATTTGAACATTAGCTAAGTTTATTTTTTTTTGAATTCCCTCATTTGGGTTTTTCTCATTTCCTTTTTAATTCTCTTAACCATTCAAAATTTTTAGTCCTAATTGAACTTTGAATTTTGAAAATTTGGGCTGTTACATTCCCCCCCCCCCCCCCCTTAAAAGAATCTCGTCCCGAGATTATAATGAAGACACGAAAGTAGGAGAGAAATTATCGGACGTGAGACTATAAGAAGTTCGGGTAGTTGGAGCAGAGATATTCTTTAGTTTCCCATGTTGCTTCTTCAGCGATATGGTTGCTCCATAACACTTTATAAAACCACAGCATGCGGTTCCGCGTGGTTTGGGTCTTCTCGTCGAGAATCTGAACAGGATGTTCCAAATACATCAAATCCGGTTGCAATTTGCCGATTTCGTCGGTGTGGACTGCAGCTGTGAACTTGAGACATTTCCGGAGCTGAGATATGTGGAAAATGTCGTGTATACCAGCGAGAGATGCCGGTAATTCCAATTTATAAGCCACAGGTCCACACTTCTCCGTGATAGCAAACGGGGCAATAAACCGGGGAGCTAGCTTTCCGTTTACTCTGAACCGGTGAATTCCTTTCATCGGAGACACGCGGAGGTACACGTGATCCTCGATATCAATGTGCAGTGGGCGATGCCGCTTGTCCGCATAATTCTTCTGTCGAGATTGAGCCGCTCTTAGATTTTCTTGAATGATCCTAACTTGTTCCTCGGCTTCGTTGACTAGATAATCCCAAATGTCACTCTTTCGCCGGACTCGCGCCAATTCAGTGGGATGCGACATTTTCAGCCATAGAGAGCTTCATATTGTGCCATCTTGATACTCGCTTGATAACCATTATTGTACGAGAATTCCACCAACGGCAAATGATCGTCCCAATTTTTACCGTGGTGGATGGCACATGCACGCAACATGTCTTCAAGGACCTGGTTCACCCTCTCGGTTTGTCCATCGGTCTGGGGGTGATATGCGGATCTTCTAATCAGTTTAGTACCCAACGAGGCGTGAATTTGCTCCCAGAAACGAGCAACGAACAGTGAGCCTCGATCTGAAATAATCGTGTGAGGAATGCTGTGTAGGCACATGATTCTTGATATGTGCAACTCCGCATATTTCTTGGCATTGAATCCGACATTTACCGGGATGAAGTGTGCTGATTTGGTTAGTCGGTTGACTATTACCCAAATCGAATCATGCTTCCGGAATATGAGTGGCAATCCGACTATGAAATCCATACTCACATCCTCCCATTTCCTTGCCGGAATATTCAGCGGTTGTAGCTGTCCTGCCTTCTTCATATGGTCGGCCTTCACTCGCCAACACGTACCACACTTGGATACGTACTTTGCTATTTCCTGCTTCATCCGTGTCCACAAAAACTTGGTCTTTAAATCTTGATACTTTTATTGCTGCCTGGATGAATAGAAAATTTTGACATGTGAGCTTCATCCAATATTTTCTTTTGAAGCTTAACATCTCGGGGTACAACTATTCGGTCCTTGAACCATATTGTACCATGATCATTTCTCCGGAAACATTTTACCTCCCCGCTGTCCACTCTTTCTCTTATGTGTGACATGCCCTTGTCCCTCTTTTGGGCTTCAATAATTTCCTTTCGGATGGCAGGAATGAGAGCAAGATTATTGAGAGCCCCATATGGAATCACATATAGACTTGGTTCCTCATCTTCCATTTTGGCCATGGTAATATGATGGACATGAGCTTTCCGGCTAAGCACATCGGCAACCACGTTCGCTTTACCGGGGTGGTAGTGAATTTCAATTTCGTAATCTTTGATCAGCTCTAACCACCTTCGTTGTCTCATATTCAGCTCCTTCCGCGTGAAAATATATTTCAAACTCTTGTGGTCAGTGTAGAGGTGTACAAGATTTCCAAGCAAGTAACGCCTCTACATTTTTAATGCCAATACCAGGGCAGCAAGCTCAAGGTCGTGAGTCGGGTAGTGCTGCTCGTGGTTTCGGAGTTGGCGAGATCCATACGCAACCACACATCCTTCTTGCATAAGAACACAGCCAAGTCCGATGCCAGATGCATTGCAATAAACATCAAATGGTTTTTTCATGTCCGGCTGAGCATGAACCGGGGCTGTTGTAAGGTGATGTACTAATGTCTTGAACACTTCTTCACAAGCTGAACTCCAAATATATTTGGTTCCCTTTTTCAGCAGCTCTGTCACTAGTTTAGCAATTTTTGAAAAGCTTGGAATGAACCTCCAATAATATCCCGCTGAACCAAGGAAACTTCGGACTTCATGTAAGGACTTAGGAGATTGCCATTTCAGCACTTGAACAATTTTACTTGGATCCACAGCGATGCCCACAGCTGAAATAATGTGCCCCAAGAATGGCACTTGGCTGATCCAAAATTCACACTTGCTGAATTTTGCGTATAACTTGTGATCCCTCAACCATTGCAACACAATATGTAAATGTTCAGCAAGCTCTTCCTCTGACTTGGAATAAACCAATATGTCACTGATGAAGACCACGACGAACTTGTGCAACTCCGGCATGAATACCGAATTCATGAGATACATTAAGTGAGCTGGAGCGTTGGTGAGACCAAAAGACATGACAAGATACTCGTAGAATCCGTATCTCGTCGAGAATGTCGTCTTCGGTATATCCTCCGGTCGGATTTTGATGTGATGATATCCGGACCGAAGATCCATCTTTGAGAACACCCTCGCACCAACAAGTTGATCGAATAAAATGTCAAGGCGGGGCAGTGGGTACTTGTTCTTTATAGTCACGGCGTTGAGCGGTCGATAATCCACACATAACCACAATGTTTCATCCTTCTTCTTGACAAACAGCGCCGAGCAACCCCAAGGTGAAGGGCTTGGGCGAATAAAACCCTTGTCCAAAAGGTCCTTCAAATGCTCCTTTAATTCTGCCAGCTCATTAGGCGCCATTCGATACGGTCTTCGAGAGATCGGTGTGGTTTCGGGTATAAGTTCACTCTTGAACTCAACGTCACGTTCGGGCGGCATGCCCGGTAAATCATCAGGAAACACATCGGGATATTCACGGACCACCAGAATATCTTCATGTTTAGTTGCTTCCGTGTTATATGCAGCTGCACTGTCCCGCTCCATGCTGTCCAAAACCAGTTTGTGCTATCCGTGTATCAAAGAGTCAATTTGGACAGTCCGGGTACCGATATTAAGAACGGCACCATGATGACATCCCCAATATTACATCGATCTTCTATCCATCCAATATAATCAGCGACGGTGGATATATTTTGCCCCCCAAACATAAAGCTGCTTGGGGAACAATCTAACTGGCCGAGATACTTCTACCCGGTGAGCTTATAAGATAACTTTTCTTGGGAGTATTGGTGGATAATTGGTGCTGATCCAAACATAATTTACTGGTAAATTTGTGGGTAGCACCGGAATCAAAGAGTATGAGGACGGGTATGTCTTTGATAGCAATCATGCCTGCTAACACCAGTGCTCCCTCCGGAACACTCTCAATCGCTATATGTTGAACACTTCCGGTTTGTCGTGCTGTCTTCTCTGGTTGAATACGGGACTGAATACACCGTTGTACTGGTACCTGCTTGCTGCTCAAGATCTTCTCTTGGCAATCCTTAGTATAGTGCCCAACACGATCACATGTGGAGCACCTGTACTGATTCAATGGCCCGCTGACTTGAGGCCTGAATTGTCCTGCATCTCTCTGTGAGATAGATGCCCCTGGAACCATTTGGGACGGTTCTTACTGCTGATGTAATGCTGGCTGAAAATCTGATACTTCGAACGGCCGACTCCGATACGAACTCGGTTGTGCAGCCGGCTGCCATATCTGACTGGATGGTGATCAGTACACCATACGGTATTTCTGAGGAACATTATGTGTGTTGTCCTGCACAGCAAGTCTCTTCTTTGACTCCACCGCGATCGGCTCACGTCTGGCATCCTCTTGCGTAATCGCGGCATTAAGCATAGCGTTGAACGAGCCATGATTGAACAATGCAAGCTTTTCTTTCAACATGGGGCTTAGACCCCGGTAGAAGTACTCTCGCTTCTGATCCTCCGTACTCACATACTCCGACGCATATTGCGCTAGATTAACAAAGACTTAGGAGTATTCTTGAGCACTCTGTCCAAGTGACTTGCTGTCCGGCAGCCAAGGAGGCGATGTGGTTCGCCCACCAAGCACCAGCGATGCCATGTAGTTGTTGTGCTGCATATAAAACCTTCATAGGGTCACTGCACTGCAGCAGTCCGAACTTAGCTTCAATGGTGCGGAGCCAATGGACCGCATCTAGAGGTTCACCATCACCACTGAACACGGGGGGTGCAGTCGCCCAGAATTCTAGGTTGCTTTCTGAGGTTGACGATTGCTTTCGGCTTGACTTTCCGCTTGATTGGAAGTAATCTGCACGAGGGTTCGCAGCAGTTCGGTCCGCTCGTCGCGCGAACCCAGCATGGCTGCGATATCATCCACTAATGTAGGCGGAGATGGAGGTTGCTGTTGCGCCAGTTTATCCGGCTCTCGGGAGTCATCCCCTCCCTGACTTGAACCACCGACCTCGTATGTTGTGCGAGTGCGCACCATTCTGCAGTTACAGTCATTAATCCAACATGAAACGTGATATTGCAAGATCACACTAGGCCGAAAACAATAGTGTGTGTATTGATAACCAAACTTGCATAACGGTAACATATATTGATAAAGTATATGCTTTATACACAATACATCATCCCTGGACAATTGTTACAATAGCGAGCTCCAAAATAATGAACTTCCTGGATCGAAGTTCATTTCGACTATCGCTGGTCGCGACGGAATATTATGCGCGTTATCGTGCAAATACACACTTTTATTTTCAATATGACACAAACATGGCCATAAAAGAAAAGAGGTTCGAGTGGGTCGAACCCTCAATTCCACTGGTAAATGGTTGAATATTGACAACTGGTCTGTTATTACACTTCTCAAAGTGAAATCGAGGACCAGATTCATAACAAGACCAAATTATACCAAACCACTGAAGTTTCTGTTGAAACCTGACCGTTTTGTACTCAAACACAAATTTAACCCAGTAAATAGCAGAATCAGCTCTTGAGGTGAACTACAAAGTTGAATTAACCTTCAAGAACTCTCCAAAAAGTATTGGTTTTCCTTCAGATGGTTTCTGGTTGAGAAGATATGGTATTGTAAACCTGACAGTTTTTCTGGAACATTTCGACAGCATCTCCTTTGTTTATGCTGAATTTGGGCCACAATTTCCAGATATAAAACAGCAGAATTTACAAAATCCACAATCTACAAATTTGTAATAAATATAACAAGGATTCCAGAAATTTCTTGCATGACCTGTTTCGAATTTTCTGGAGTGATATATGGTGAAAACAATCAGGAGTCCAGAGAGGGTTCTAGTTTCTGTCCAGTTTTGGCAGTGTTTGGAACATTGAAATTTTGAATAGGTTAGAAGGAAATTCAGTTCTGGAGTTGAACATAACAGTTTTAAAGGACTTCCTAAACTTTCCATCCATGTATTATAAACGTTCATTGGAGTTTTCTACTGGGAAATATGGTTTCTCAAAGTCAGGTCTTCTTATGGCAGAAAACAGAACACTATGTTTCTGAATTGGTGACTTCAAAGCCTACTCCAAATTTAAAAACTTAGTTTAAACTAGAGCTTGATAGCTAATATATGTAGTTTTACATCTTCTCGGTTCCATTTTACAGTAAAGGATTCAATGCATCAATGGAATATGTCGGTACTACGTGCCTTACAAAAATGAAAATTCTAACCCGGTATTCCGGCATACGTCTCAATGGTGGCACTTAATGACGTTCACTCGCAAATGATTTCTAAGCGCAATACGATCACGTGGTCAGTGTACCTATCACTACACGCAAACTATTGATCAATCATATGATGTCGTACGACACACGGGCGAACAGTTCACAATAATATATATGAAAGTAAAAACATTCGTCCTGTATCATCCCATACGGGCCATCCTGAGTTAAGCCACGTCTCGAGGTACATGACTGGGTTTTCTACCACCCGACGGGGTCCCACGTCTTTGCATAGTGCTGCACCAGTAGGAGGCGCATCAGGTTATGTACCACCCGACGGGGGCTCCCACTAACATTAAAGCACGCTGGGCTACCGCGTGTCATATGTTCTCAGAAACATGGAAAGTTTCAGAGACTCATATTGACATTTCCGTGCCAAGCCACGGAAACAATCACATGCTACCTCTCGCATGGTGAGCTTACCGCATTTGATTCGCTTGCGGTGGCATACCTTACATCTTAACTGACGTCGGAGCGTCGTTACAGAATATAATAACACATAAGGTAGTTTTGCCACCTTAATAACTTATGCTAATATAGTCCTTATGTGGGCCTAGTATCGAATCCTCACCGTATCCTATGTTTTTCTTGTAATACGATCCTTTATAATCGTGCTATTCCCAATGCGTCTCTGATACCACGTTTGTGGGGACCGGAGTCTACACTTTTCAGGAATCGCATTGGGTGGTGTTGTGCGATGCGACACCCAACAACACACATGTAAATGAACGTGTATTACATAAATCATTTGCTGAAATTTACAAAGATATTCAGTTTAAAATAGTTTATAAAAATAAACTACAGGGGATGATAAGATTACAACTCTCGTACTCCAGTCTAATAAGCAAAAGAGAAGCCGTCCAGCCCACGGACGCTCCTCACTAGCCACAAAAACCAAACAGCAGCGGCATGGTTCCCACATGAGTATATTACTCGGAGAGTTCCGAGTCTCATTGGACAACCATAATCATAAGCATAGAGGTTAGTACCTGCAAAACAACTTATATAGCAAACGTGAGCATGAAGGCTCAGCACTTAACTGTCTCACCTAAACATGAAACTCTACATGAGGGTAAATACATAAACATAGGATGGCAGATTTGCATAATGGACTCGCCTAAATGTAGGTCCTTATTTTCAGATTTATAGCAGTAGCTTAAACCTTGTGCAGGGCAACATCGTAACTCCACAATCAAACAAGAAACGCTTCATGACGATGCTGCATGCCCAAGGTGGAAATTAAATTTAGTGAGCCCTATACCAATAAATACAACATAGCAATACCATGATAATATAATGTTCATAACAGCAACAATTAATTCTCATCTCAAGTGCAAGTATTTAGCTACATCACAACTCAGTAAACAAGTGGTACTCATATTCGCGAGGGACGGTGATTCAAATCAAAGATACCTGGAATACACGACACGTATGCCCGTACTGGAAGACACATCGGTGCACTCCACGGACGTCGTATGCAGCCACCTTTCTCAAGTTCCGCCCAAGTTGAATCGATTCAATTGTCTAGGACAATATCCCCACTCACGGTGCACCCTTCCGCTGTGAAGATGTCGTGAGCGAGTTTCCGTCTACTATGCTGCAGCCGAAAGCCTTAAGCGATCGAAAAAGTCTCAACAAAAGAATCCCAAGGTACATCGGTTTCCTGGACCCCATATATCCAGTATGACTCCGGTACAGTTCAAACTTGCTCAGCAGGGCGGCATACAGATCGGTCGTTAACTGACATAGACTGGGCTACGCACCCAAGACCACGTCTTGATGCATCCTACGCCCCTACCCGGTCTCATATTCAGATTACTACTCCACTTCTCTGAACCATTCCCGTGTGAAAAAGTCCTAGCCATGCGAGTAGATTCCAACTACTCGACTTCTACCGAATCATATACAACATTTAGCATAGCATAGTCTACACAAAGACTTGACAACTATCCAAATACTCCATGGTTGATCTCGTCATGCAAGTGGGTTTTCAATCACCTTAGCCCTAATGCACATGATTCAACCTAGACACTGGTGATACAAAACAAAATTTTGTAATAGCATTTAAATGCAAACTGGGGCTTGCCGGGTTGCGAGACAGTGTCAAATTTAATATCCAGAGGGGTGACTTCAAGTAGCTCCAGGGTCCTCTTGAGCTCGGCAACTAATCGATATGCAAAGAATTATGCAAGTTAATCAATACCGGTATTATACTATAGTTCAAAGGAAAGACAGTTAAGTATATGATTTTAATCCTAATGGTTCTGGAAACTTTACAGGGACACTAGGTACTATGGGGAAGATCTGTACCAAAAATTGGAGATGTTCAAGGAAGCTTGTTGTCTCTAAAATTCCGACAATTAAAAGCTTTCTCTGAATTTTGGTTGTAATTCAAGAGGTCTATCTTGGCTACCAGTGGTTGTACCATACATAGGGGGTCTCACTGGTTCTAGTAAAATTTGTTTCATAATTTTCTAAGCATTATACTGTGAGATATTGAATTTACAAGTTGGGATAAATTTCTGAAATAGTTCTGATGTTTTTGGGCATTCTATGACCTGTTAGAAAAATCTCCAGATTGAACTAGGTAATTAAAGTCCAATGAAGCTGAAATTTCTACAGGAATTACGAAACTTACTAAAGAACATTTTGGATAAATTTCATAGTTTTCTATGAAGTGAATTGTCAGATAAAAATCAAACATGATTTTGCTTTAAAGGGCTCTACAGGAAAATCTAGGGATTTTCATGAAGATTGGGTTGTAGTTCTGGTGAGTGTGGATAAAGAGCAAACCAACAAAATTTGTTTGACAAAATTTTGAAGCTTTATTCTAAGATTTTTTCAATTTAGAAGTTTGCACAAGTTTCTGTCCAAACTCTAAATGAATTTGACTATTTTTATGTGCATTGTGAATACACAGGTGATAATACCATGTAAATGAAGTCTAATGACCCTGAAATTTTTACTGGAGTTCAATGATATTCAAGTGAAGGTTCTGGAAAAGTCTGGTATTTTTCCACAAAGCAGAGCTACAGGAATTACTTCTATAAGCATTTTGTTGTTTTGAATTATGAAGAAATTCATATGTACTTTCATACAAACACAAGTGCCCCACTGGAAAGTACTCTTCATGCTGGTTCTAAAAAAATTATTTGGGAATTATTGGACAAGTATCCTAGGAGTTATAGATTTTCCAAGTTGGGGCAAAATCTGAAATAAATTTCAAATGGGAAATGTTTGAATAATCCAGGGGGCCCACGGGTTTAAAATGGACCAATCACTGGGCGGCAACAAGGAGGGTTACTGGTTTAACCGCTTGGTCACAAATGATCCCCGAGCCGCAGCTGATCCGGGCGCGCCGCTTCTTTGGCTGACAGCCGGGGCCCGCGGGGTTCGTCTTCTACCTCGCGACACCGTCGGTTCCGACGGTGCATGGCGGCTCTGATGGTGGCCCCTCGCCACAGCATTTTCAGGGGCACGGCGGCACTCCAATATCACGACCCCAACCTAAAATCAGACGAGGAACACGGTGGTGCAGTCCTCGACGGTGATAGGTGGCCGGAAATAGCAGCGCGACGGCGGCGGCGGCGATTAGGGTTTCGGCCATGTCGTTCGAGCCCTACGGCGGGTGAAACTGATCGGGAAGACCTTGGGAAGATTCATGGAAGCATGTGGAACAAGAATCTGGCCGTAAGAGGGAGAGAAAAGGCTTGGAAACTGGTGGCGACTACGGACCGAGAATGGAAAAATCTGCGGTTGGGGAAAAATGGGATTCCGGTGTGAATACCCGATGAAACTTTATGATTCTTGTTCGAGGTGATGCGCCTGGCCATATAGAACAACGTAGCACAGGTGCACAAGGAATAAACAACCATGTAAAAAGAATTTTGCGCGAAACCCGACTATACCCATACTTGAAGATCATCGGAAGAAAAGCAAATATGGGGGCCAGGAGGCATGGCATGGGCTGAAACATTATGAGCAGCTAGAACATGAGTAGGCGAACCTTTTTCCTTCTAGGACCGAGGCGAGATGATGGCCGTATTGTCGGGTTGACGATGAGCAGAGGCGTGGCAAAACATGGGCGATTTCTGGCGGCCTCAGTTTTGAAGTTAACAGCTTCGGGGATGGCGTAGCTGTGCCAAAATTTGATCACAAAGCTGTGCAAGAGCTTGGGGAGTGAATAGAGGCAAAGAAAAGTGCTTAACACGGAGTACCTTTGCTGCAAATCAGCTGGACAGAGGAGGAATCGGGAGAGAAGCAAATGTAGCGCTGGAAACTTGAAGGTGAAGAAATGGTCAGCTCAGGGCCATGGAGGGGAGATAAGGAGGAGGCCAGGTCGTGCTGGGGGCAGCTGGAGTCAACCACAACAGTGCAAGCAGCTGCCTGGACATTGCATGGTATGTGGTGTCACTTGGAGAGCCAAAACAGCACTTTTCTTTGGATGACAAGTGGGTCCCACCTCATCCTCATCCTTTCCCCATCAATTCTACCACCTAATTCATTCCAGAATTTGCTAGATATTTGTGGGATGGCTGGATTAATCATATAGAATTTGATTTTAAATTCCCCTAGTTGATTTGACAAAGTTTCATTTAAATTCAAATTTGAATTTGAATTTTAGTTGAATTCAATGAAGCTATTGAATTAAATAGCAAACTTGCTTCAAAAATTATGAAACTTTGCAAGGGTACTATTTGGAATATTGGAATCCATTGGTCAACTCAAATCTTAATGTTAACTTCATTTGAACATTAGCTAAGTTTATTTTTTTTTTGAATTCCCTCATTTGGGGTTTGAATTAATTTGTTTTTCTCATTTCCTTTTTAATTCTCTTAACCATTCAAAAATTTTAGTCCTAACCGAACTTTGAATTTTGGAAATTTGGGCTTTTACAAATGTGTTTTGTGAACAAAGTATAATCAGCTTTTCCAATCTTAAACAATTTTGAGTTAGAAAATCTCTAAGGCACTCATACCAAGCTCGAGGAGTTTGTTTGAGGCCATAGAGAGCCTTACGCACTTTATACACATGGTTGGGGTACTCTTGATCTTCAAATCCTGGTGGCTGCTCCATGTATACTACCTCCTTAATTGGACCGTTGAGGAAAGCACTTTTGACATCCATTTGATACAACTTAAAATTATATGGTGAGTAGCATATGCCAATAAACTACGAATGGACTCAAGTCTAGCTACGGGAGCGAAAGTTTCGTTGACATCCAAACCTTCGACTTGTGAGTAACCTCTTGCCACAAGTCGTGCCTTATTCCTTGTTACCACCCCATGTTCATCTTGCTTGTTCCAAAAGAACCACTTGGTTCCTACGATGTTCGCCTTTGGTCTTTCTACAAGCTCCTATACTTCATTTCTCTTGAAGTTATACAGCTCTTCTTGCATTGCAATTACCCAATCTGGATCCTTTAGTGCTTCTTCTACATCGTATGGTTCCAAAAAAGAGACAGAAGAGTATATTCACAAAAATTAGCTATGCGAGATCTAGTGGTTACTCCCTTGGCAATGTCTCCAATGATTTTGTTGACGGGTTGATCTCTTGGTATACTCTGATGTACTCTTGGGTGAGGGACTTGTGAAGTTGCTTGCACTTCATTTTCTCCATTGTCATTGTCTCCACCTAGATAATTGCTTCCATGATTATATTGATCTTCTTGATCTTCCTGATCTTGATCTTGTGCATGAGCCCGCCCTAGATTATTGCTTTCCTGTTGAGGTTCATCTGGAGCACTTGAGTCTTGTGGTTGCTCTTGAGGTTGAATATCACCAAGTGTCATCCTCCTCAATGCTTGGCATGGTGCTTCTTCTTGATCTAGCACACACTTATCAACTTGCTCCACTTGGGAGCCATTAGTTTCATCGAACACTTTGTCTCGTGCTACTTCAACAAGGCTAGATACTTTGTTAAAGACACGATAGGCGTAGGTGTTCGAATCATAACCAAGCAAGAAACCTTCATCAAATGTCGAAGCGGACTTCGAAGTCCTCATTTCTTGTTCAAAATAAAACATTTGCATCCAAATACTTTGAAAAATGAAACATTTGGTCTATTATCAGTGAGGAGCTAATATGGCATCTTCTTCAAAAGTCGGTGAAGATATAGAGGTTTGTGGCATGGCAAGCGATGTTCACCACTTCAGCCCAAAACCGGTCCGAAGTCTTGTATTCATCCAACATTGTCCTCGCCATCTCGATGAGCATCCTGTTTTTCCTTTCGGCCACTCCATTTTGTTCAGGGAAGTAGGGTGCCCAAAATTCATGCTTTATTCCTTCTTCATCTAGGTACTCCTCAACTTGTGTATTCTTGAACTCCATTCCGTTGTCACGTCTAATGTTCTTCACGGTTGAGGACAATTCATTTTGCACCCTTTTCAGAAAATTCTTGAGGATTCCCTGAGTTTCTGATATATCATACAAGAAAAACACCCAGGTAAATCTAGAAAAATCATCAACAGTAATAAATCTGTATTTGTTCCCGCCGATGCTTATATAAGCAATTGGACCGAAGAGGTCCATGTGAAGAAGTTCCAGCGGCCTTGAGGTAGTCATCACATTCTTAGCGGTGTGTGGTGCTCCAACTTGTTTTCCCGCCTGGCAAGCGCTGCACGACCTATCTTTCTCAAAAACAACATCCTTTAAACCTCAGATGTGACCACCTTTTAGAAGTTTCTGCAGATTTCTCATCCCAATATGGGCTAGCCGTTTGTCCCATGTTAGTTTTAGCAAACAAGCAAGTGTTGACTTCAGCTTTATCTTTGTTGAAGTCAACAAGATAAAGCTTTCCCTTCAACATTCCCTTGAATGCAATCGAGCCATCGCTTCTTCTAAAAACAGTCACACCACCATTAGTGAATAAACAATTATAACCATTGTCGCACAGCTGAGATATGGACATAAGGTTATAATGTAAAGAATCTACATGTAAAATATTTGAGAGAGTATACTGAGAAGACAATTTTACTGCTACCAAGGACCTTTCCTTGGCTGTTATCTCCAAAGTATATTCCTTCACTTGGATCCGCATTGTGCTCATACTCCACGAACATACTCCTCTCTCTGGTCATGTGATTAGTGCATCTACTGTCTAGCACCCATTTTGATCCACCGGAGGAGTAGGCCTGCAAAACAATGTTATTTCTTGGTTGTAGGTACCCAAGCTTGGTTGGGTCCTCGCAGGTTAGTCACAAGAGTCTTGGGCACCCACACACAAGTTTTTGAGTTATTGTGGCTTGGCCCTGCATATTTAGCAAATACATGTCCAGATTTGTTTTTCATGAGTACATAGGAAGCATCAAAAGTATGGAATAGTATTTGCAATTTAGACTCATTTGATGTTTCCTTAACAAAAGTAATTTGCTTCTTAGCATGAACATTAGTGGACATGTGTTTGTTTTTCTTAAATGCACGACCATCTTTGACGTTGGGAAGTCTAGTGACCATATATGCACTATGTGCATATTTGATGTTTTCCTTGTCAAAGATGCCACTTTGGGATAGAGGTTTAGCATGTGAAGTAGAAGAATCATGTTTAACAATATTTTTCTTACTAGAACATGTGCAAGTTACAATTGTTGTTGGATTTACACCTTTGGAAGGTGAGTTTTTGGAGCTTTTGGAGGAGTAGTCACGTTGCTTGAGTGACTCAACTTGCACTTCAAGTATTTTGTTAACTTTTGACAAGTTAGCAAGTTCATCCTTTATTGCAATGTGTGAGACTTCTACTTTTGAGTAACTTTCCTTACTCAAGGCTAGCTCATGCTCAAGTGACTTGGTCTTCTCCTTCTCAAGCTCAAGGAGTTTCTCAACCTCTTGATATCTCTTCCTTTCGCGAATGAGCATATATACTTGTCGGTTGACAAGCTCCTCCTCAAAGATTTCATCTGACGACATTTTCATTTTCTTAAAAGAAATTTTACTTAAACCTATAAACATTTCCTCATTTTCACTAGAGCTATCAAAATCATCAATGGAGGAATTAATTGAGGGAGGTGTAAGTCAAACCTTTTTCTTGCCTTCCTTAGCCATGAGACAAGTGTGATTATGAGTCTCCCGTCCTCCCATATTTGGGAAGAGCGTAGACTTCTTGGTAGGCTTCTTGATGGCAATGGTGGCCATATCTTCTTCTTCATCAGAGGAGGACTCATCGTTTGAGTCCCAGTCCTTGCCAATGTGCACTTGGTGGGCTTGCCTCCTTTTATTGAAGGTCTTCTTTTCCTGAGGCTTCGCTTCGTTCTTCTTTTTATTTTCTTTGTATGTGCAATCAACCATAAAGTGACCGTACTCGCCACAGTTGTAGCAGGTACGCCGTGCCTTGGATTTCCCTTTTTCTTTGCTCTTCCCATCACTAGAGTTGTTGCCTTTCCTTCTTCTCATCATGCCCTTTAATTTCTTGATGAAGAGTGCCATCTCTTCTTCATCCGAATTTGTGCTCATATCACTTGTGTCTTCCTCATCTTGTGCTTCACGAGCTTCCTTTCCTTCTCCATCATCTCATGGTTGATAATCTTGCCCAAAAGTTCATTCGGAGTCATTTTTTGAAACCTTGGGCTTTCACAGATCATGGAGCACGAGGTGACATTTCTTGGCATAAATGCTCTTATCATCCTTTTGACCACCTCATGGCCAGTCCACTTTTTGCTTCTATAGGCGCGAATCTTGTTGACAAGCGCCTTTATTCTGTTGTACATGTCTTGAGGTGATTTGCCCTCTTCAATGGGAAACCTCCCCAGTTCTCCTTCAAGCATTTTCAATTTTTGCTTATTGGACTGACCAATTTCCTTCATGTGCGGTCTTGAGTGTATCCCATATTTCCATGGCACTTTCTAGTGCATTAATCTTGGTGAACTTTTCTCGGGTTAGAGATGAAGTGATCACTGCAACAACTTGTGTGTTGCGGTGAATTTCTTGTTCTTGTTCCAGAGTGAGTTCATCGTTTGTACACGGGATATCAACACCCGTAAACACAATATGCGCAAGATTGGGGTTCAACGAGATTAGATGCATTTTCGTGTTTTACTTCCACATGGTATAATCGTTTCTGTCGAACTATGGAGGTTTTCCCTTGGGAATTGAAAGATAATGACTATTGGAGTTTAGATGATTGTAATTATAAGGATATCAGGAGTAGTCAAGATGACCACTCCCCGTTGTCTTCCCATCTTCTTCCTTGCCCTTTTTTCTTAGTAGTTTCTTTCTCAGGAGCGCCTTTAGTTGAAGCACTTCTTGATCATCGTGTACATTTTCCTTGAGGACATCTGTTGAAGTGTGCGATTGACACTTCCCCCGGTACTACTAGAGCGTAGCCCACGAAGGTTCTTGATTGGTCTGGGCGCGTGAGATTACAAACAAGATGATGACACAAATATTTTATGTGGTTCGGTCCGCCTGAGCATAACACCGTACTCCACGGGTAGTGTCGTTGTATGTATAAGTCTATGGCGCTTGTGAGCGTGTGACCATGCTTGTCATGTATCATGCAGTGCAGTCTTTTATAGTCTAAGGACTGGCCATTACATCTGCTTGGCCCGACATGTGGCCCTGGTGGTAGTTAATTGCCTAATACATGACCTGTGAATATTAAGCTCAATTAACAGCGTGATAACACGCCTTAATGGCGGTGTTACCGTTGTTGAGAGTCCTCCGATCGTGTGTCATTAATGTGTCATTAATGACACGTAATCAGGTCTTGTAACTGCAAGTTTAACTGTCCCTTGAATGTCTGCGCCGTTCGAGGTCCACGAGTCTCTTCGTTGCCGTCTTAGGTCCGGAGGCTTGACATGTGGCAGCTCCGAAGAGTTCCTCTACTATGGGTTAGGTCCGGGGTCATTGGACACGTGGCAAGACCAGAGCTTCCCTATAGGGGGAGTTAGCTTTGGCCTCGCGTTACACATGGCAGTGCTGGAGCTACCCAAACGAGGGAGGTGGGTCTAGTGCTGTATAGCACGTGTATCCTTCGGAGGTCTTCAACTTGGACAGGTGGAACTCCTCGGTGTTTCTTGCAGTATCATGGGGTACCTGGTACGCAGGGTACCGACAGTGGCCACCGAGCCCACCTCTGGGAGAAACCCTTTGGGTTAAGTTATTCTACCAGAGCGGGGGGCCACCTTCAATTCCCACGTTGCAGCTTCAGATGTCTTCTGATGTGCCGTTGGGGCGATGGTTCTTTCACTACAAGGATTCCGCCCTGATGCAACGATTGTACTGCAACGAGTACAAAATCGTTGCAATAAGCTTGGTCTTTTGCCACGATTCACTAGTTTGTGGCATTAGCATCTATCGCCATGGAACCCGATCGTTGCATTAGGATATGTTGCCATGATTAACTAGTTCGTGGCATTAGGATCTATCACCATGAATCTGTTGCCATGATTCACTAGTTCGTGGCATTAGCATCTATCGCCACGGAACCCGATCGTTGTATTAGGATCTGTTGCCACGATTCACTAGTTCGTGGCATTAGGATCTATCGCCACAAATCTATTGCCACGATTCACTAGTTTGTGGCATTAGCATCTATCACCACGGAACCCGACCATTGCATTAGGATATGTTGCCACTATTCACTAGTTCGTGGCATTAGCATCTATCGCCATGGAACTTGATCATTGCATTAGAATCTGTTGCCACGATTCACTAGTTCATAGCATTAGCATCTATCGCCACGGAACCCGATCATTGCATTAGGATCTGTTGCCACGATTCAATAGTTCGTGGTGTTAGCATCTATCGCCACGGAACACGATCGTTGCATTAGGATCTATTGCCACGATTCACCAGTTCCTAGTGTTAGCATCTATCGCCACGGAACACAATCGTTGCATTAGGAACTTTTGCCACGCATCAAAAGACAATCATTGCATTAGGATCTGTTGCAACAAAATACTGGTTCATGGTGTTAGGATCTAGCGCCACGAAACACAATCATTGCATTAGGATCTGTTGCCACGAAATACTGGTTCGTGACATTAGAATCTATCGCCATGGAACACAATCGTTTCATTAGGAACTTTTGCCACGATTCACCAGTTCATGGCGTTACGATCTATCGCCACGAAACACAAACGTCGCGTTAGGAACTTATGCCACGATTCACAAATTTGTTAAACCATCATTGCGTGGCTTCTTTTGAATGTGGCACATGAGATCCTCGTGTGTGGATCTCACGCAATTAAAGGTCGCCGGTTCCTAATGCGAAAACCGTATCGGTTCCGCGCGCCTTGTCAGGCCCCCGCCCTCAGGCTTCCAACTTCCCATCATGACAACAGTTCACCTGGGGTAATAACTTCGGCCTTTCTGCTAGAGTGGACCCAGGCCCATTCGTCATTGACATGGTAGATTTTTGAAAATGTGATCTTGACCCAATTGCAGTTTTCATCCAAGCGTTGCGGAGGCTTACTTAAGAACAAAAGCCCGCACGGTTTGAGGACTCTTTACGCTTTCAATCGAACTTGCGCTCAGAGCCCCCCAACCTTTGCATAGCCTTCCAACTTTCGCTCCACTTTGTCATGATGGAGTCGGGTCTTGCTCGCAGCAAGGTCAATACCAAGAGATGGCGAGTGTCCGGACCTACATGGGGTGGTCCAACGACTCCTGCAACAAGTACATCCACTTCGGCAAGCTCCCCTTCCAGAAGGAGCGCACTGGAGAGATGGTGTACTTCTCAGCGTATGCCATGGTGGGTCTGATCCTACCTCTTTCAAGCTTTCTCTTGATGCTGCTTGATTTCTACGGCCTCCAGCTTTATCACCTCTACCCCCACTCCCCCTTGCTAGTGGCGACTTTCATCCACTTCTACGAGATGTGGGTGGGCGTTCCTCCCTGCATCGAGCTGTTCCGGACCTTCTTCACGGTCCACACCATCGGCAAGGTGATGGAGCTCATCAGCTTCTACTACTTCATGAAGCAGAAGAATTGCCCCTTCAAGTACTTGAAGACCTTCCCCTCCAGCAAGTGGGACGATTGGAGAAGTATTGGGTGACCATCACTGCAGAGGCGCGCGAGAGGCTGGAGCTGCCCAAGGGCCTTCCTAATGTCGACACCGATGCTGGAACGTAGTTCTGATGTTGTCGTATGCATACAGGATCGAAGAATTCATAGAGGGAGGAATGACCCCCCAAATGGTCTTCGGCAATTTCTTGGTGAACAAGTGGGCTCCGCTAAAGACTAAGGAGTGGCCCGCATGAGATTTCAATAGTGATATGGATCATAACCGAATTGAAGTTGGTTTGAACACCAACTTGGATGATGAAGCTTTGAAGATCCATATAAAGAAATTTCAAAATGGAGGTATCTCCCGCGACGCCCTAGCTTTGTCGGCTTCCTTCCTGCCTCTGAACATGGTTTCTGAGGTTAGTAGGGAGATCCGGAGGAGAATGCCGACATTGGATGACTTGGGCGTGGTCGAGAGGCACCATATCTCTGGGGTTGCAATCCCCGGAGCTTCAGAGAGGGTGGCTACCCCTACCGCGAGCTAGAAAGTCGACGACGTCGGCAAGAGCAAGGGCAAAGGCAAGGATTCGGCCGAATCCTCCACCCGGAAGGAGAAGTTGAGGCACACTGACGCGAGCCACG
The DNA here is from genome assembly GCA_036927565.1 of Tuctoria greenei. NCBI lineage: Eukaryota > Viridiplantae > Streptophyta > Magnoliopsida > Poales > Poaceae > Tuctoria > Tuctoria greenei. The sequence goes on from JAYESD010000001.1 coordinate 125,278,844, forward strand.
TGAGGTCAGCTCCAACTATAATTGCATGCATTTGAGTCAGAGGCAACCGAAGCTCTGGCACTTGTGTTGGAAGTTGTTGAAGAGCCGGCGATCGAGCCGGAGGTGCTCAAAGTTCCAGTCTTCGTGCTGGAGATTGTTGAAGCTCCAGCACCGGAGCCAGAGGCAGTAGAAGTACCGGCGCCTGAGCCGGCAGTGGTGGGGGCTCCGGACGAAGCTCCAACGTCCACCCTCGAGGCAATTACCCTAGAGGCGCACATGTCCGAGCCAAAGCGCCTAGAGGAGTCAGCGGTGGGCCCTCCACCTGCAAAGCCGTCGGTTGAAGATCTAGAGGGGGGACCTTCGGCGTCAGCCCCAGAGGTTAATGTTCCCACAGTTGGACCCTCGTCGGTGGTAGTAGAAGTAGAAGAGCTTCCGAGGGCGGCCCTAGTGCCGCAGGATCGTAGGGGACCACATTTGTGGCGTGGGACCCAATTTTTGTACTGGAAGACCCCTTGGAGCCAGCGGAGATGACCACGACAGGTCCGAAGCCTATTTCCTTGGCGTTGTCTATCGACAACGCCTGCTCGTGTCTCTGTCAAGTCCAGCTTGCCTTCGACCATGATAGTAAGGTCCTCGAAGAAGAGCGCCATACCTTACGGTGTTGGCGCAACAGACTTTATTTCGAAACCAAGCTGGCGCAAACAAGGCTTGCCGACCGATGGGAATGGGTCGAGAAGGAAAATGCCCAGATGGAGTAATGGGGTCAGCTTCTAGAAGAAAGGGAGGCCTCCATCAAGGCCCTTGACGCTAAGTCTCGGGAGATTCTCGAGCACGCTAAGAAAAGTAGTGAGGCAGCTGACGATTGTCACGACAAACTCAACACGCTAAATGAGATTCTCCTGAAGCTCTAAGCGGAGCTCGATGAGAGCGAAGAGAAGCTCCTGGAGATGCAGGAGGATAGTTTGAAAAGAGAGTGGGAGCTCACCCAGAAGCTGACTCTGGGAGAGCAGGACTTGGCGGACTGAACCAAAAAATTTGAACAGCTGTGCAAGCAAGAGGAAGAGAAGCAATGGAAGCCAGGGCAGGAGCTCTCTAAAAGAGAAGCTGATGTTGCCACCAGAGAG